>CM046438.1:27650678-28268178 GCA_025506505.1 Flaveria sonorensis
CAAATGTTTAATATGAAAATAATCCCAAATTTGTAAACAAACAAATGTAGACAACTCAACGATGCTGGTGTGCGTGCTCCTAGGCAACTGGCAACCTTAACCTGAGAATAGCATACTAAACAAGTCAACACATGGTTGGTGAGTTCAAGAGTTTGCGTTAAAATATAAACCAATCAACAGTTTCCAAGCATAAGTAGTGTATTGCAATAGATAGCTAGTCTATTAACATAAAAATATTAATCATAGTGATTTCGCGATCGAAGCTGACTGTGTTACGTTTGTTGCCTCCCGTCACGACTTACCAGATCGTGACGAATATATGTTAGGACAAAATTGCACCCGTATGACCTCGAGTCACACAGGTGGGGCTCGTCAGACCCAGTAGTACTACCCAAAATTTCCCCGCTATTCAATATTAACAATCCGAAAGTGTGAGGACTTTTCCATGGTAAACAGCACTATATCAATATTATACACACTCATATATAAAAGCGTTTGTGATCAACAGTATGCTATCTCCCCCAAAAGAGATTATGTAAAATGAGTGGGGCAAGAACTCACCTGATACGCGCAAGAATTAACTTAGAGCTTAACTTGAAAGAAAGAGGGAAAGACAACCTTCAAAGGTCACCTAGAATACAAGAGTACATAAGCACGTGTACACAAAATCAACATGAAACCCTAAGTGTTCTACAAACCAAGGAACTCAAGGTTTTTAGAAAGACAAGACACATTTGACCCAGTTGACCCGTTTGACCCGTTGGTGACATTATAGGTGATAATTCGTTAATACTAACACAACAGTATGTCATACATGATCAACATACAACTTGATTACATATAGCACATCATTAACCACATGTACTACCTAGATCATCATACAACCAATTGTCATACAAGTCATGCGAATCACAACAGGCCAAAACAGGTAACAAACCAAATCAACATTCATATAACCTAAACAACACATTTAATCACCTTAGAAACCATCCATGAACACACTAGCATGGTCCTAATATCCCAAACATGCTCAAATCATCCAATTCAAGGATTTGCACAATTAAAGTTTCCCTTTTGGGAAAGTTCATCCCAAATTCATCAAACTCACACTACATTCATGAATTCATCAATTATATACCAATTCAAGTCCATGACAACATCTAAACATGATCAACAACACTTAATCATCATGATTCATCAACCTTCAACACCAAAAGTTACTATTTTTAGCAATGTATGAACTATAACACATCTTCTTGATTTTCAATTGTTCATAACATCAACTTAGCATCTAATCATCATCACAAACACATCCATAACAATCATACATCATCCAATCATCAATTCATGCAAAATAAAGTTACTATTATTAGTAACCTATGAACCATAAATCAAAATCGAAGCTTTCTTGCAAAATCGACGTTAACCAATATGCATACAACCTAACTAGCATCATTACAACATCAAACAACCAACATTCAACATCCAATTTGATCCAAAATCGCCTCAACCTCTCGGCCAAAGATGATCATGTGAACAAACAACCAAAATCCAAACTTTCTTGCATAATCAATGTTAACTAGCATATATACAATCCAACTAACATATTAACATCACCAAACAAACAAGAATCGACCTTCAATTGCACGTTTCGAACTAGGGTTCGGCCAAGACTAAAAATCCATGAAAACCACAAAGAAACTAACCTTTAATCACGTAATGGATGAGAATTGAAACCTCTAACGTGTTGTAGTTCTTGGAATCGACCAAAACCGAAGCACAATTGCTTGTTCTAGGTTGAATTCGCAGGTGTGTGTGTGTGGAGGTGATGATCGCGGCCGAGAATGGTGTGGGGGGCTAGGGTTGGGTTTTTTTTTTATTTTAATTACTCATAATTACCCTTTTAACCCTTATAATTTGTAATTTTATAAAATTAAGCTTTTAACACCCTTTTAAGATGTTTTTAACTAAAATAATAAACACATGAACTAGTAATAACAATTATATGCTTTATCTTTACTAGTCACACAATCCACGAATTAAATACACACGTTTCCACGTTATGCGATAAAATTCACAATAAACATTTAAATCACATAATCACAACTAATAATCAACATAGAAATTATTGTTTAACATTATTAATTATTATTATGTCACCAACGTTCAATGACAACTAGTGTGCGCTCCCGACACGTGTATGCAAGAGTTAACGGAACAAACGGAGTTTGGTAACGGAAAATTACCGGATGTCACATTATCCCCATGTTGAAAGAATTTTCGTCCCGAAAATTGCGTTACATGGTGAGTGTTCCATCACTGGTCTACTGCATTGGCACAAGGAAATCGAAATCGTGTGAGTTTTGGATGAGTTGTCACAGTATATATATATATATGTAATTTATCAAATAAAAACCACTCTTTTAGTAAAAAACAAAAAAATTCAATCTCAACCAATCACATAATTATTCTTTTTTTTTCTTTATTTAATTAATTAAAATGGTGTTTTGGTAATTTTTATATATAAACTTATTTTCTTATTTATTTAATTTTGACTAAATCCCATATTTTTCTCCTTATTTTTAAATAACTTTTATATTTTTCTTCCTAAACATTATCAATTATTGTTGCAGACACATTCAAATCACAATAATTCAAACATAGTTATCCATATATATTGACTTTAAAATCACATAACGATGATTTTCGAAGAAGATGACTACTATTTTCCTCATTCTTCATTTTCATAAATAATAATGATGTTGATGGGTCAAAGATGATGAACCATCAAATAAGATAATGATGATCATCAAAGAAGAATATGATGACCAAGAACACAGTGAAAAGGCGAAGAAGATGGTGACGACAAAAAAACATTGTGAAGAAGACGAACACTACGATTACGTATACGTAATACTTCTGTTACGTATATGTAACATCACTGAATGTAATTTTGCTTTTACATATATTCTTTATTTAAGTCCTTGATTACACATACGTATCATGCAATATAACAATTTAATGACCGTAACTATGTCTTCTCTAAGTATTTGTATATACTTTTTTTCATTTCTATTTGCATACACATGAACATGCGTAAATAAGTTAATGTTTAGGTGATTGAGATTCTAGAATACATTTTTGCAATCATGTAAGTTTAATATTTAAATTATATTGTTTCATGTCTATTACATATATGTAACACATCGACAAAAAATAGATTGAAGGTGGTATACATATACCTAACACATCTGTTTCAATTTTACGTACATTGTTACATATACGTAACATTACTCTTACATATACGTAGTACTATTTTTACATATACGTAACAATATTTTTGTACATTGTATGTAACTCATACACATACGTAAGCAAAAGATTTAAGAGAGCAGGTTGTTAAGGACAGGTAAAGATATAAGATTTTCTAAGTACTTAAATATAAGTAATTATGTTATGTATGGGTTCTTTTTAGATGTTTGTTTTTTTTTTTTTTAAATTCATAATTTATGAAGGAGGAGAGAGAATAGTGAAAGTAGAAATTTTAATGGTGGTTTCTATAACTAACATTTTCATCTTCCATATGTACCCTTATATTATTAATATAATCTTCTTTGATTCTTGGTTATTTACTAGATTAATGGTTAAGAAATGGTTTCATGGTTTTTAACTATAACATAGTTTTCATTAAAACCCTCTCCTATACCTACACACACACACACACACACATACAGAGACACACACACATATCTATATATATGTGACGACCCTAAAACATAGGTTAGGAAATTTAATTGCTAAGATCCTACAAGAGTTAAAAATCTCATACAACTATGCATATGATACCTTATGTGATTTAATTTTGTGATTATATATATGTGCTAACATGTATAAATATATGTGTGTATATTATATAATGTTATCTATATGCATGAATCTTTTCATATAAATATGCATATATGTTATGATCTTGGTAAGATGTTTAGATATTAAGCTATGTGATTTTATACTTAGTTATATATATATCATACACCTAATTATTAAATAATGATCTAAAGTTACTACAAAGATAAACATTAACCTCACTGTAACATCTTATTAAGACTAAAGACAATCTTTTAAATCATCTCACTTTAACAAACAACATAAACACCAAACATAACACTAATTAACCATCTAAGTTGAACACTTGATACACTTTTAAATTTTTTTTTTAACCAAATCACATCACACTTAATGACACCTAAGGGCCACTAACATCATCACCACCTTGGTCACCAATCTAAAACACCTAGTAATCAAACCTTTGATAATTCTTTGCACCATCCTTGGCCGGTTCATGAATCATCACCATCTTGACGGACGCTAATCACTTTCCTAAATGTGCCACATAATTATCATCATTACTAGTGATATGTGGCAAACTCTAGATCATCTTAGTGTACCATTCGGCCGATCTCCAAGTCCCATTATTGCCATAGACACTATGCACACTCCTTGTAGTGACACTTCAACAAATAAGCATCATTACTAAGGGATTATATGTCAAGTTCTTAGCTAACCCATGTGTAAACCGCCACCTCCACATCCACTTAACCATCTTCAAACTCTAGGCTATTTGAAGCTTCCAAAACTATTGTAACAATTCTTCTTCTTACACCTTTAAAACATTATCATATTTTCTTCAAAGTTCTCTCAACACAACACACACAAACTGCCAAAAAATCCTTGAACCTCTCGGCTTTCATCTCATCCAAACATCAATCCTTAGAAGTCTTAAAACATCAAGATCTTTGGAAGATATTCTCAAGAACAAGAACACATTGGAACCAAGAAGTTGGAAGTCATATTTAACCATCTTCAGCCTTTCTCTCATCCATTTTACAAGGTTTTGATTCTTACAAACTATTTTAAAACAAGAGGTTAGACATGTGTTATACAAACATATGTAACTAGCTTGATATATATAAGCATCAAAAATTATTCCCAAACATCTTAAACATCTGATTTTTATCAAAATTCAGTAAAGAGGAGTTCTAAAACTGAAAATTTAAGAAACTTTATGATAATCAAGAATTTGAAATAGAATAAAAGGATTAAAACATGAGTTGATTCATGAAATATTAAGTAAAATAGGTTAAATAGTTAAATAACTATGATTGTGTGAATAAAAATTAGAAATCAATCAGAAAATATAAAAAATAACAATCTGGAAATTTTGGAAAATTATTATTTGTTATATTAATTTATGTGATTTATTTAAGAAAAGTAGAAAAAATACTTAATAAAAGATTTAAAGGTGATAAAAATCTAGAAAAACTTTATAATGACACTTATAGTAAGTTGGATTTTCAGAATAAATTCCATGAATTAATTCCTTAAAATAATAAAGTTACATATTATTGAAAGTATAATCTGAGGAAAATCTAATAAATAGTAAAACATTATGAAAAACTATGAAACTTTTACATAAAATTTCAAATATTATATAAAAACTGCTGTAAAAGTTTCAGTATTTTTAGAGGCCCGTAACCTATTCTGCTATTTTAAGAAAATGTTGTAAAAATTCTAGAAAATTAATTCTAAAAGATTATTAACTGACATTATTTTATAGTAATCTGAAATTTAAATCTTACCATTTGTAAATTTTTATGAATTTTTGGTCGATCAAAATTTTTGTTATAATTAAAATCTTATTTAATATAGTCCTAAAGTGCTAAAAAAATTTAAAAAATAAAATAATTTATTTATAACTTATAATTTAATTTTTATAGGATATTGCTGGAATATAAAGTGAGTTTCACAGCCCCATTTTATATTTATGAGTTTTGAGGGAAAAAGCATACTGATTTTGGTTGATGCAATATAAATAAGACTTTTTGATAAATACGGTAATTGTGCCATAAGTTGCAACTATTAATTCGGATGAGGAACCGTCTGATAATGTAGGTAGCGCTACTTAGGAAAATATTTTCTGCACCAACAGGATGAGTGTGGTAATGCTATATTATCTGCTTTTGTGATTTGTATGTGTGACAGTTATAAATCACCTAGCATATAAGTAGGTTTGGTTGTAATCTTATTTATGTTGTATCAATATATTTTGTTTATCATTAAACCTATGTTCTCACCAACATTACGTTGACTGTTTTGAGTATGCTTTTTCAGGTAAATAAAATGACTTATGGTGTTGTGCTTTCCTTTGATGTGTACAATGGGTGGTATGAAGTAATTGGAAAGATGTGTGTTAAAGTAACCGTGAATTTGATCGATCTCAGCGTAACAGTGGACACACATATCCACTACTACTGAAGACTGAGAAGTGATTACTAGTATCTTTTGTAGTAGGGTTACATTAAAATATGTAAAAGTTTTTATGTAGACAAATTTTGTATACGAATTATGAATGTAACCCGAATATATATATAAATGAATGATGTGTTGTTATTTTAAATTACTTATTATGATTATTTTATCTGTAATCAATGTGTTCTATACCGATAGTCACATCAAAGCATTTCACGCTTCCGCCGAGATGTGACAATATATATATATATATATATGTGTGTGTGTGTGTGTGTGTGTGTGTGTATATAAATATGTATATATATATGAGAGGGTTATCTTGAGAACAATGTTTTTTTTGTGAGAACTCCAGGAACCAATATGAGCCATCTGCAAAGGTAGTGAGTACGAAATCTTCATCTATCTCTGTCATTTGCATCATTACCAACCATCACACCCCGTTGACCGCGTTTGCCGTGACCAACTAATATCATCATAATATAGCAAAAATAAATAAATTCAAACTTAAATCATTACATCATCCAAGGCAATTGTCTAAGTGGCATTACATCATTAAAAAGTTTCCAAAACATTAATTGTTTAAATATCCAACTAAAACATATTAAACTTATTGTTCATAAATGATGAGATGGATTGGGCGGTGACTAAGTCTCCAAATGTCCAACTATAGTGGCATTTATCCATTAGACGCATTTTAATCATTCTTCTTCTAAAATACACACTTAAAATTCGTCAACATAATGTGGTGAGCTCATGAGTTTAAGACACATTACCTTTCGTGACAAATATAATAATAATTAGTAATAGTTTAATGACAATAATAGTAACAATCATATTAATAAAATAGGTGCAGTATAGAATGTATCACAATCAAGCTTGACTTGGACTTACCCTCCCAAGTGCTAAAATATCCCCTAACCTGTTGCTACTAGATTGTTAGGTTTAAATATGACCTGCTATGCACGGTTAAGTTGCACTAACTTGTGACACAACAATTATTGAATCTCAATGGATGGGGGGGGGGGTTTCCCTGCATAAAGGGCCTATTGTGTGCTGGGGATTTTCCAAATAGTACTATCCACAAATCACATGGCTCCTAATGGAGTTAATGATTATGCTCCATTAAAGGAAAAGATCATGTAGTATTGTGCCATAAAATAATTACTAACGAGTATGTATTTCACCCAAAAGGTTTTGAAGTAAAAGGAGGTTTATGAAACTCGCATGTGGGTTGTTTACGGGATTAACTTGGAAAGCTATGATGCTACTGACCGGGACGGTTCCTAAGTTCATTTTGTATGTATTAGTACCCCCATTAAATGATTAAGTAAGCCCAACCCTCAAGTTTTAAATTTTCCTTACTTGGCATGACGATTTCAATTACATGTGCGTAATCTTGTTTTAGGTCTTTGAGTTTTGAGTTCATAACTTTTTTTCTTAAGTTTGGGTCGATATCTTATAAGTTTAGATTTATTATTCTCTTGATTGTGATATGGTCTCAAAACAGTAAGGTCTTAATAATTAGCAAGTTTGGTCCCTCAACTTTGTTAAATCGACATTTTTAACCTTAAAGTTTGGAATTTTACACTTTAATTATTTATGATGGATTTTATTGTTTCAAATGGATTAGGATATTTAAATGAGTTAATATTTATGTTATTAGGTATTTCTTAATGGTTTCAAGAGTTTACTTTCGGGTTATGCGTTTTATGGAGATATAATTAGAGATTTCCTACTTGAAATCGTTGAGTGATCCAAATGATGCAATATTTTAATTATAACTTAGTTTGGGTATTATTTATCTTCTGGAGTATTAAAGTTATGATTATAGGGTTGGTGCGTTGATTATTATATTTTTAAATGTGTGTCGGATCGCGATTCAGGCACGTTCGTAACGTATGCTTAAATTCTGATTAATTTTTTCTTAGTCCCATGAGTCATAATATATTGGAAAAACAACAATTTCTTTAATTTAGTGATTTTATATAGTCTTATGATTATTCTGATTAATAGGCCGATAACTATTTTATATTAATGGTATATTTTGTAAAACTCTCTAGAAAACCCAAATATTACAAATATTTGGATTTTATCTTGTTTTTATCATTATTAAATCATTAGTTACCGGAAATTTTTGGTTTTAAGTTGTTTTGTTGGTTTTGGATTTTTAACGCTAATGGTTCGGGTTTTTGATGGGTTTTTTGGGTTTGGGTTGTCTTTGATCAACTTTTAGTCGTATATCACTTTAATATACTTATTATCATTTATAGTTTTTGAATTTTTCACTAATATTGCTCCTAAGCTCGCTTTTAATAATTTTCACTATTTTCAAGTGTATTACTTTTGTATTTTTGTTTGCTAAGCAAATAAATTCTAAAAACTATAAAACATAATTTCTAGGCATTTATTAACATTATAAATATACTGGAATTTGTATATAATCAAAATACTATAGTTGTGCCAATTTCATTACGTTGCTCGGTTAGTCTCGTTAAGTACTTGTTAAGTCTCGGTATTTCTACGTTAAGCATTTTAGTTTGATTTTTCCCTTTTCCAAACAGTCCCATAAGATAAATAATATGTAAGTAACCTCAAATTTTAGTACGTCAAGTCCCCAACTTGATTTCTTGTATTATCACAAAAGTTAATATATTTCCATACATTATTTATAAAATGCAAATGACAATTCCATAAATTTTGAAACTTTATTTTTAGCTTTAGTTAAGTAAGTTTAGCTTCCAGAAATATTTAAATTATACTTTATAATTTTAGATATATGCTTTTACATTTTGTGAAAAACGGATTTTTCGGGTGGACTAGTTTTACTAAAACCGGGTTTGTGACTAGGGGGCTAGGAGAAAGCTTTTATATCATTTACTTACTGAAAAATAAAGTGTTTTAGAGGTTTATAAGAAGTTTGTATGTCATGGGATTTGTTGTGTCACTATCGTGACGATACGCGATGTTTCGCGTGTTTTTGGGTTTCAACGGGTTACCTTGATGCAACGGTTGATCACGTGGGGTTCAAGAACTGAAGTGAGAATGTGAAATGATGAGAGAGATATTTTCAAATTGATGTATTAGATCAGGTCTTAGGATGAATGAAATGAAGGGTGTATGTTTTAGAAAGAGTTGATGTTTGCATGTTATGTTACCTTGGCACAAAGGTAGGATGGTGTGGCACTTATAGGTTGACTAGAGCTACAAGAAGGCTTGAACTTTAAGGTTCTTGTATGTTCAAGAGATTTTTTGATAGTGTGTTCAAGTAAAAGATTCTAGAGAGAGTTTAGGGAGTTGAATGGATGAAAATTTGAAGTTCGAGGGGTGTGGGTGAGGTGCTTGGCTGAGATAGAGGGGAAAGGGGTGAGACTGGGATTCTCAAATCTTGGTTTTATCAAAATTTGGCTGAGATTTGGTGGGATTTTAGTCAAGCTTACAAATTACTAGGTCATTAACATCCATAGGCTTTGAAGACATTGGTTGATTTAAGAGGTGACATGACAAGGCAAGTTTTGTAAATTTTACATAATTGTTTTTATAAAAGGGTGAGATTATTCTACAAAGTGTATTTTTGCTACAAAGTGTGAGAAGACGCAATGAGGCTAAAAAAGTCACAAAAAAATTATATCTCGCAATCTAAATCGAATTTTCAAAAAGTACTTCGGAGTCTTTGTTCCTCTCGTCGTCCTCTTTCAGAAAAAAATTAAAAAAAATTAAAAAAATTATTGTGTCTTTTATGACACAATGACGTCATTGTGTCTTTCACAATGACACAATGATGTCATTCTGCCTTTCACAATGACACAATGACGTCATTGTGTCTTTCATAAATGACACAATAAAAAAACGTTAATTTTTTTATATTTTTTATTTTTCGTTTATTTTTTTTCTTAGTGAGGACTGTAGGGGAACAAAAGCTCGTAATTACTTTTTTGAAATTCGATTTAGACTGTGAGATATAATATTTTTGTAACTTTTTTTTACTCATTGTGTCTTCTCACACTTTGTAGCAAAAATACACTTTGTATTTAAACCTTTTTCTTTATAAAAATTTTAAGTGTGTATTAGTGTATTGTGTGTGTGCCGTGATGTAGGTGTATATATATATATGTAAACTATAATCTAATACCCCGCGCGTTGCTGTGGGGTCTTCTTATAGCATCATGAAAACTATATTAACAAAAAAAAGTAAGAAATAAATATGTTTTGAGTATCGAAATGCCATAATAGTTTTAAACATAAGAGTACAATTAGTTCATATAACAACCAACGATTATACAAAAAGATAATTTGATTAGATATATACATAAACTATTTGATGTACCAACACATGATTGTAGAAAAAGCTACGTATGAATTTTCATAAAGTTAATAGTAGTTTGTTTAACTTTGAAATTTAATAAAAAAATATTTAAAAAAATGTTTTTTAAGAAAATATATAATTATTATTAGTCTCATATCCTCTGCACACATATTTACATATTTCAAGATTTTAATTACTATTTTTTTCAATAATCATGTGCATCACATGCTTGTACTTTCTGCATTTCTTTGCACCAATTTCGTTGGAATATCAGATCATAATTGTTCCACATGATCTAGATTTTAGCAGATTCAGCATTCCTTCTTTACTCACATATTTATGTACATACTTGCTAGTGGTATCAATATTTTCAAATAAAATCTTGCTTTATTATTATTATAATTTCTCCAAGCATCATAGAAATCTATGAAATCATATTTGTTATTTAATTATTTCATATTTAAATTCAAAGATTTCTTTTAAACAACTCACTCTTCCGCATAACCACAAACCCAACTCATCATCATCTTCTTCTTCGCTAGAACACTATCACCATAGGCCACCGCTGCAGACATAAACCGCACCACCACTGATCTGCAACCCCATTTTTTTCAATGATTCCAACCACAAAAAGCAACATAATTCCGGCTTCAACTCCCCTCCACCGCTAGCACCACAACCCCACCTTTTCAATGTTACAAAAACCTTGTTTTTCCGATTGTCTCCCGTTCCCGGCGGATCTGCCCTATATCTCTACCCGTGTTGGTTCAAAATCATGATCGATTCCTTCTGCTACCCTCTACTGGACCGCCTCCTTGATCATCATTGCACATCTTCACTTTTGATATGAGTGAGCGAAAATTCTAAAAAAGAGGTTGAAGATGATGCACCTTTTGTACCTTTCTGAGGACCTTTTGCAATTTATGTAAACTTTATTTGTCAAATTAGAAAACTATTATAGTTTCCTATACAAAGCGACATATGAATTTAATATATATTATAATATAATGTGTATGTGTGTCGAATATGTATATATATGTGTGTGTGTCGTGTAATGTGCATGTGTCGTATATGTAATATTTATAAGAGGTGTATTTTAGTTATCTATAGGTGTTAGTGTGATATATTATTTTATAATTACATAAGTATATAACTATATATATATATATATATATATATATATATATATATATATATATATATATATATATATATATATATATAGCATGTGCGTGTCAAAATGTATGTATGCATGTGTGCGGTATGGGTGTATATATATATATAGGTGTGTTATGTTATTATTTTATGTATGTAATAATATTATATAATTATTATAATAGTTTTTGTCGAAGATTTAGTAGGATATTATAGGATTATCTATCTAGATTTAGTAAGATATGATCTGACTTGTAGTAGATTTTATTTATTTGTGTTATATCTATCTGTTTTAAATAATTAAAAGTAATAACATATTATTCAACAATTAGTTGGTGCAAAAGGTTTTTATATTTTTATAAAATTTGTGTCTTTAAAGCTTTTATATATTTTGTTTTTAAACTTATGGGTTTGCTATTTATTTTTTAATTTAAGCATGTTATACTTTATGATTTACATAGTTACGTTTGTTAAACTTTGTTGATGATTTTAAGTTGTATTAAAAGTTATGGGTTCGTTTAGTTGTATTTGTATAAATGAGCTGATGTTAATTGGTTTAGAATTTTATTATTCATTAGGGTGTTAAGTGCTTAATTTATTAACCAATGTTTATTTAGTAACTTTCGTCTTCGAGGGTATCGGTCCCGAGGTCCATTATGGCCGATTCATCATACCTCATAATCATATGATGACCTATTGGCACATATTTGTTCAGTGGGTCAAAGCCCATTAAGTTTTGTGGCCCAATGGTTCAATTAGGGTTTGATGTGCTAAAGCCCATTTGGGTGTGTGTATGTATGTGGGCCTAAGCCCAATGTTATTGGGCCTATTTCATGGGCTCCCCAAACAAGGCTTGTTGTCATTGCGTGACCCAATAAGGTTTCTAAATTTTTTTTCTAGGCACAAAAACCAGGGTTATCTCATTAACCTATTAGCATCTTCTGACACTTGGTTTAGTAATCACTTACTGATGGTTCTCACCAACTATACCAATGAGTCTTGTTTCATCATCTACCAAACACATTTCAGTAGTTTTCCAAAATGATCTAATTAATCTCTCATAGATAACCTGTCTCACTATTATGGCATGAGCAACTCTTATGGTAAACAAAAATCTAATCATGTCTATGAATCCTTCACTTTCATTCCAATTATGATCTAGATAGCCACTGATATTATGAATTTTTCTCTAAGTGAGATTTTCCATATTAATCTACATAAGACACATATGTATAAGTATATTGACATGTAAATGTTGTAAACACATAAAGAACCTCAACTAAAATTTAAGAATATGATATTTTGAAGAATAGGTCAACTTAGTAGGCAATTTTGACTTAAAAGGTCAAACTACTTAAAAACATACTATTTGTTCATGCAAGTTTGTTAAATTCAAAATCTACTCTTGTTTTGATCATTTAATGAGCTATTCATTATGTTCAATCAGTATTCACTAATAATGTTTCATTAATATTATTAAATCATTGTTATGTATAATGAGGATGAAAACCCTTGTTCAATTAGGTTCGAGACCATTTAAAATTTGAATTGTTAGTTCATATCTTGTTAATGATGATGAAACTTGTTGTTTCAACATTATTTGAATGATTATCACTTGTTTCAATCATTAACTTCTACTTTACAAACTAGGATTCTTAAACTTTCACGTCGGTTCAAAAGCTTTGGTCGGTTTCAGGTTCAAATCAATAGATTGTTATCATGAAATGGAAATTTGACCTTATAATCGATACTACTTTTGCTAATAATTGATTAATGATGTTTGAAGTTGGTTGAATTTTCTTTAATGATGAGTTATGATGATTGAAAGAAACATATACTAATCTCACTCTCTAAACACACACTATGATAGTGGAATATAAGAAAGAAGTATGGTCCAACAAGTAAAAATTTGAATTTATAGTCCCTATGGATATTCAAATTAGTAAGTGTAATGGTCAATGTGAACTAGAGATTATAAATATATCTGCATCGGTTATTGTTCATCTTGTTGACACTATTCACCGCATTGGTCAATGCCAACGAATAAATGGCTTGTGCGTATTGACTAATATTACCCGCATTTGTGACAACCTGAACTTTTCAAGTTAACCTCGTTTTATTGATCTAACCTCTCTTAATGAAAATGGTTAGTTAACTCTAATTTAACAAAAAAAATAACTAAAAACTAACTAATACTAGAATTGTAATTCTTGTTAAATTGAGGGGGTCATAGTGTAAATTTACTAAATCCAAAATCTATTTAACCAAACCATTGGCAACCCTATTTGCACCCTTCAACTTTTCTGCCGTTTCCCTCTTCACAACCCTTCTGCCGTCGATCATCAACCGTGAACAAGCAGCCCCACTTTTCAACTCTCTTTTCTTCGGTATAATTCCTCTTGGTCGCAGCCCTTTGTGATCGAAGCCACTTCGTATTCTCTCAGTATGATTCATCATCTAGTATTCTTGTTTATTAGGTTACGGTTTCGGTTTCAATCTTGTTCGTTACGGATGGTTTCGAGTTTCAGTTACGGTTCTCAAGTATGATGGCGTACGGGTTCAGGGATTGCGGTAATTGATTTTATATGTGTGTGCTGCGATGTGTGAATGTTTCTATTGAATCTTTCTATTTATGGTGTGGGTGCTAATTTGGGGTTATGCATGGCAGTGAGTATATGTGCATGTATGATGGGTTAAGTGCTACGTATGTATGTATACAATTGGTGATGCTTCATTTTCTTCGTGGATGTGGTGTGTGCATTGATGTGTGTGTGGAAGATGCTGATTATATTCATGGAGGTGCTTTGCATTCAAATATATATATATATATATATATATATATATATATATATATATATATATATATATATATATATATATATTTAAGTGATTTGAATGATAGCAGTACATTGGATGTTTTATTTATGTATATATTAGCATGTAGGTAGAAAATTGATGGGTGAATATGTTCTTGTTGTTTATGTGTAGTTACGGTGATAATTTGCATGTGTTGGTATGAATGCTTACTATGGGTGTAATATATATATATATATATATATATATATATATATATGAATATTAATATGTGTTTTGGGTGGGTCGAAGGCTTGCATAGGTTGGTTTATGCTTCAGGTTAGTGTTCTGTGTGTGTGTGTATTTTTCTGCTGAGTTTGGGAGCATGGGAACTGTTTGGGCACATGGGAACTATTTTGGAGCATGAAAACTGTTTGGGCACATGGGAACTGTTTGGTAGCATAGGAACTGTTTGGGAGCATGTGAACTATTTGGGAACATGGGAACTGTTTGGGCTCATGGGGTCATGGGGTTTGATGTTTGTATGGGAGTCTAAAGTGCATATGTGTGTTAGGTATGTAAACCTTGGTTAATAAGGTTGTATGTGTGAGCATGTGGTGGTGTACTGTTAACATCATGCTAGAAACCAAACCGAGTTGTGGGACGCAAAACCAAACAATTTTTGCATTGTTATTAATTAATTAATGTTAATTTTATATTAAATTGAAATTCAGGTTGATCGGAAACCTAAGCTTTGTTCTCTGCATTATTTAATTGCTGTGCTCATCAAGGTGAGTTCTCAGCCCCACTTTACCTGTTTTCATTAGGGGAAAGAGACGTGTATTCAAAACGTATTTTCATTTGATCAGTATTACTGTAATTATCGCATGATTACTAGTGTTGTACCAATTTAAGTCCTCACATTTTGAACCGTTAATGTATCTTCTTTAGCGAGGTAATTTTGAGTAGATCTACTAGGTTTGACAAACCCCACCCGGGCTAGTCGCGCTAGCATGATTGCATGTCGAACGGGTGTTTAATTGACCTAACTTTTGTTGCTGTGGTTTGGTAGCCACAGCCAAGGCCAGCTTCGGTTACGAACTTCATACACTATGTAACTTGTTAAGTAGACTAGCTATCTATGGATATTACTTTGTTTACTGTATCGGTTACTATTATGTTCTGTTTATCAAAACCTGTGAACTCACCAACCTTGTGATTACACTTTAGCATGTTTCTTTCAGGATCACAAGATGCGCATGATTAGGAACATCTCATTCATGCATTTACCATCATATGGGTCAAATGAAACATTTACATTTTCTATGAACTTTATTTAATTGGTTTGCGCGTGTTGCGCCATTTTAAGTTAAGATTGATTATGCTTCCGCAACTATTCTTAAGTTTACATTATACTCCTTTTTTGGGAATTTCAAACCTTAACGAACAATTATATTTTGTAATTGCTGTGTCGTTTGGTGTATCTAGTGGCTGAGATCCTGGTATGTCACACGCCTAATGATAATACCCCGTTGGTTGAAAACGAGGGTGTGACAGATTGGTATCAGAGCCAATGGTTAGAGCGAACTAAATTGAAATTGAATTTCATTTGCATTGCATTTAGACTATAGCCTGATGCCTTATTTACACGCATATAGACACGTTTAGCTTTGTTAGCTAGCCTTGTTTGCTTTGCCTTATGGATTTGCTTATTGTTGCTCATTCCTGTGAGCAGTTCTTTGCAGGAATGGCTTCTTTTTCATCTGCACCTTCTTTTTCTCCTTCTCGAGGAAAGAGACCCATCTATTACAACTATATACCTTCACCTACGGGTCCGTGCAAGTGGCCCATGCATTATAATAATAACGTGGAGATCGATTATGACCAGCCGTTTGCTTTACCACAGTACCCATCGGTTCATAAGTGGGAACACTATCCTCAATATATGACCAGTCTAGTTCAGGAGGGAAATGTTCCTTTACCTCCTGAAAACCGGCCTCGTACTAGGTCCACTCCTGCTAGGAACCCTGATGCCCCTACCCTACCTCCCCTTCCCTGTCCTCCCGAGCAGGCCATGGCTGCTATGGCAACTACTTTGCACCTCAAGCGGAAACGCGTTGCCGATCTATGGGCAGATTACAGGGTATTGAAGAGAATAGTGAGGGAATCGACTGCAGACATCAAGGAATTGAAGAGACGGTTCGATGTACTAATGGATTATCATAACAAGCATGTGGACGGTCTATTTGAGCGTGTGGTTAGTGACGAGGTGGACATCGCTGCTAGCAGTCAGTGTCTTGATACTCTCGAGGGTGAAGTCAATGCACTGAACGCAGTACCGGAGCCTAACGAGGATGATCCAGAGGAAGAGCCAGAAGAGGAACCGGAAGAGCAGCGTGAGGACGAGCCTGAGGATAGCACCGGATCCGTCGATTCACGCTGATTCTCCTTTTCTTTCTTTTTATTCGTTATTCAGACTTTCATTTATTTCAAACCTAGATGGGAAGGGTTGTTTCCCATCCGACTTATGTTTCTGAATTTTGATATTTGGTTTGATTAATTGTAGACGTACTTACAATTTATTTGCCAGAAATTATTATTTGAACATTTAGTTGTGTGTGCTAAATTTTTTTAATTACTTATACTTAAATGAAGTTGATATGTTGCATATTTACTTACTTTTGTATGTTGTGATTGTTAAGAATGTTTGGACGTGGGCGTGGTACCATCAACATGACGCCAGCGGAATTGGCCGCCCTTATAAATCAGCATGTGGCTGATGCACTGGCGAACCACAACCCTAACTCTCAGCCCGCTCCGATTGGTAAGCTATACCAAATTCATTCCTGACATTAACGTTCTGTCAGTCTTGTCAAGCTATAATATTCAGCTAAAATCCAAAGTCCTGGTCTAAATCTGTTGTAGGTCAAGCAGTCTGTACCTTTAAGTCCTTTATGGACTGCAAATCAAATCCATTCATGGGAGTGGAAGGAGCCGTAGGACTCCAGCGGTGGTTCGATAAGCTCGAATCAATATTAGAGATGTGCAACTGCCTAGTGGAAAATCATGTCAAGTACGCTACTGGCACTCTGGACGGAGCTGCTCTGTTTTGGTGGAACACCCAGGTACAAATGTTGGGTGTGGAGATTGCTAACCAGACTACCTGGGGGAATTTTAAAAATCTGTTGAAGGAAGAATACTACCCTCATGATGAGGTGCAGAAACTAGAAATGGAATTCTAGAACCTTAAGATGACGGGTTCTGAGATCGAGGCGTATACCACTCGTTCTCATGAGCTTGCTACCCTATGCCCTAACATGGTCAACCCTCTTTCTTTGAGGATCGAAAGATATTTGCATGGATTATCTCCAGAAATACAGGGTATGGTCACTACTTCAAGACCAAACCCCATACAAGAGGCGATCAGACTGGCCCACAGGTTAACTGACTAGGCTGTCACACAAGGCAAACTACCTCCGCGTGGTTCTGCTTCAACCACTACTGATGGCCACAACAAAAGAAAGTAGGAGTCTGGTCCCAATAACAAGCAGAATACTCCCCAGCAACAACCACAATAGTCCTAGAAGTTTGACAACTTCCGCCAGTCCAACCAAGCTTCTTCAACATCTTAGCATGGTAGAAGTTATACTGGAAAGTTACCAAAGTGCAACAAGTGCAACTACCACCACAACGGGCCTTGCAACAAGAATACATGCGAAAGGTGTGGTAAGTTTGGCCACGCTGCTACAAACTATCGCATGAAGATAGCAGCTAAACAGCCAGTACATCAGGGGGAACAAAGAGGCTTCTACGAGTATGGTCAAGCTAGATACTTCATGTAAGGCCCCGTTCCCGGAATGCTTATATCTGGTCAATCATTGCACACAAAGCATAAAACATACATTAACTTTACCAAAATATTGCAGCGGAATTCTTTTAAACAAACCATTTCATTATAATTGCTTTTGCAAAATAATACATTACAGTTAAATGTTACAAACTATCACTTGTTGCATTACATCACAAAAACATTATAATTCAAACAACGGATGCTATCCAAAAATGCCAAGTAGCTGCCTCGTGCCATCCACAGCAACATTACCTACCAACTGGAAATTACATAAAAGTCAGCGTTGCTGAGTGAGTTCTAGTTTTATAAATAAAATACTTTTCTTTCGTTTAAAACCGTACTGTACATTCGTAAGCGATCATACATCATACGTACAAATAGATAATCTCATTATTATCTTTCATCATCGTCAACTTACATTCATTCATTCTCTTTCTTATCGTACATTTCATTCGATCATTATTACTTCCACTTCTCTATGCTCCAGGCTAATGCCTCGAGCTATACCCTAAACATCATGCACAAGGCAGGTACTGGGCCGAAGACTATAAATAGACTTCAAACATCATGCCCGAGACAGGCCCAGCACCGGGGTATCATCATTTGGACTAATGCCATGTGCTATACCCCAAACATCATGCACAAGGAGGGTACTGGGCCGAAGACTATAAATAGACTTCAAACATCATGCACTAGGCGGGCCCAGCACCGGGGTAAGTGACAATGGTCCCATACGTATGGTCAGTCACAAAGACTAGACCCCAGTGTGCATCCTTCTGGGGTAGCTAACCCGCACACCATTGATCTAACACCCTTCATTGGGTGTGAACCTCCTTACAGTGCTTGCAAGACTTTTCTTACTTCCGATCGTTCATTAATGCATGCATTAATTCTTTCTTACTTCTCTTTAGTTATCTTCCACTTTCGTTAAATACTACTTTACATAAGCATATTCATACGTCACACCACGTAAGGTCACGACATAAACATAACATGGAACAACATCATCATAACAGCATACAAAGCATGCAAATCGTAAACAAGCACAGTCCCCCATAAAACCTCCTTTCTTAACACTTAAGCTCTACATCCCAGAATCTCAAAAAATTCTGTCAACTTAAAGAAATGCGGATGAGCAAACAATTGCGAATGAACAGACAAATGCGGATGAATAAACAAATGCGGGTAAACAGACAAATGCAGATGAATAAACAAATGCGGATGAGTAACCAAATGCGGATGAACACCTCAGAAAATATTCTAAGTGTCCCAAAGAAATGAGCATGAACACTGTAGCGAATGCGCATGCATAAAGCACATGAAAGTTTTCAGAAAATATTTCGTCCAATGAAGTGCGCATGAACCAAATGCTGATGACCGAAGCAAATGCGCAGGGACCAAACAAATACGGATGAACATACAACAAATGCGGATGAACACTTAGCAAATGCGGGTGAACAAAATAGTCGATGTGTTCATCAAATGCGGATGAAGACTTAACTAATGCGGATGAACAACACTTATGCAAATATTCAAACTTAATACGGATGATCAACTAACTTGAAACCGCATCTTACACTATAATCAGTTCCCAATCCTCATTCTTATACATTCATCGCACCGATCTAGCATGCTAATCTCTTAGAACAAGCATACAACCACATAAACCGAGCAAAACATGTAGGCCCTGACACACCCACTAAAAGAACATGGCCAAACTTACGGTACAAAATACTGGACATATTAAAAAGTTAGTTACATGCAATTCCAGCCCCAAAACAGGTTTAAAACATAGAAACCAGGGATCTAGAACTCACCTTAGCAATCTTTCGGGCAAGACTTCCTTCAAACCCTAATGCAATGAGTTCACACACCTAAAACCCAACAAAACACAACCCAAACTCAAACAAACACACATAAGCATGCAACCGAGGCATAGGCCGGCCAAGAACAACTTAAAACCAAGAATTCTTACCTTGAATTCAAATTCTTCTTCTTCCTTCTCTCTAAAACCGAAGCTCTTCTCTGCTTTCTCTCTCTACAATCCGGTGAAAAGAAAATGTGCAGAAAGGTGTGGGCGGCCATCACCTTTTGCACCCACTTTTTTTATACTTTTTGTCCTTTTGACACATTTAGCCCCTCAACTTGGGTTAAATTATGTTTTCTTTCTTTTATACCCATTTATTCCTTCTTTCTCGTCTTAAAAAATATACCCGGGTGTTACAAGTCCACCCCCTTATATAGGTTTCGTCCCCGAAACCTGTTATTCCTCGAATAGATGTGGGTAATACTGCCTCATCTCTTCGTCGGTCTCCCACTTAGACTCGGATCCCTTCCTGTGCTTCCACTGTACATGCACCAGGGGAACCATTTTATTCCTTAATCTCTTCTCCTTGCGATCAATGATTGCCACTGGTTGCTCCACATAATTGAGCCTTTCATCAACTTTTATGTCTTCCAGTGGTACAACCATATCTTTGTCAGCTAAACACTTCCGCAGATGAGATACATGTAATGTAGGGTGAATTCCACTTAACTCATTGGGTAACTCTAACCTATAGGCCACCTCTCCTACTCGGGCAATAATTCAGAAAGGCCCTATGTATCTCGGGCTCAACTTGCCCCGCTTTCCAAACCGAATGATCCCCTTCCACGGCAAGACTTTCAACATAACTCTATCTCCCACCTTGAACTCAATTGGTCTACGTCTTTTATCAACATACGACTTCTGTCTATCCTTAGCTATCTTCATATAGGCTTTGATCCTTTCAAGCTTCTCAGTCGTAGCCTCGATCACCTCAATACTTCCCAACTCTCTCTGACCAATATCACCCCAACAAACGGGTGTTCTACATCTCCTACCATATAGCATCTCATAAGGGGGCATACCAATGCTGGCATGATAACTGTTATTGTATGAGAACTCCGCTAACGGTAAGTGGTCATCCTAAATACCTCCAAAATCGATGACGCATGCCCGAAGCTATCCTCAAGCGTCTGAATGGTTCTCTTCGACTGACCATCCATCTGTGGATGATAAGCCGTGCTGATGTGTAACTTCGTCCCCATTGCATCATGAAATCTCTTCCAGAACTTAGATGTAAACCGAGTGTCACGATCAGAAACAATAGACACCGGCACACCATGATGAGATACAATCTCCCTGATGAATAGATCCACTAACTTCTCAGATGGATACGTCTCTCGGATCGGTAGGAAGTGAGCACTCTTCGTCAGACGGTCGACTATCACCCATATGGCATCGTATCCTTTCGCGGTACGCGGTAGCTTCGTGACAAAGTCCATGGTGATATGCTCCCACTTCCACTCGGGTATATCCAAAGGTTGGATCTCATCGTATGGCTTCTGATGCTCCGCCTTCACTTGCAAGCAAGTAAGACACTTACACACGTACTCCACTACGTCATGCTTCATACCCGGCAACCAATAATCTTTCTTCATATCCTGATACATCTTTGTAGCACCGGGATGAATGGAGTATCGAGTCTTATGAGCTTCGTCCATGATCTTCCCACGTAGATCCCCATAACGAGGAATCCACATTCATCCGAATCGGGTTCTAACACCGAGAGTGTTTTCACCCAATTCCGCGACTAGACCTCTCATCCTTTCAGAGTTAAGATGATCTTCCTTCAACGCCTCATCTTGAAACTCCTTGACCTTCTTCATCACATCGGAGGTCAAAATCAATTGGTAAGCCTTCACCTGGATTGGTTCAGGCCTCTCCTTTCGGCTAAGGGCATCCGCCACTACGTTGGCTTTGCCCGGATGGTAATGGATTTCACAATCATAATCCTTTATCAGTTCCAACCACATCCTTTGCCTCATGTTCAAATCCTTCTGCTCGAAGAAGTACTTCAAGCTCTTATGGTCAGTGAAGATGGAGCACCTCGTCCCGTACAGGTAGTGCCTCCAAATTTTTAATGCAAAGACCATAGCTGCTAGCTCTAAATCATGAGTAGGGTAATTAACCTTATGAACCTTCAATTGTCGGGATGCGTAAGCTATAACCTTTCCTCGCTGCATCAGTACGCAACCCAATCCTGAGTAAGAAGCATCTGAATAAACCACCAAATCCTTCGGGTAATGATAAGACAGGAGCTTGAGTTAACCTCGTCTTCAACTCTTCGAAAGCCTTCTCTTGCTCTTGACCCCAAACAAACTTCACATACTTACGTGTCAACTTGGTCAGTGGAAAAGCTATCTTAGAGAAGTCTTGAATGAATCTCCTATAATAGCCCGCCAACCCCAAGAAACTACGGATCTCGGATGGCATCCTTGGAGACTTCCATTGCATCACAGCTTCCACTTTTGCTGGGTCCACCATAATCCCCTCGGGATTTACCACGTGACCCAAGAACTAAACTTCGCGCAACCAAAACGCGCACTTGGAGAACTTAGCATACAACTTATCCCTTCTCAACGTCTCTAACACCTCTCGATTGTGACCAGCATGCTCCTCCTTGCTCTTCGAATAAATCAAGATATCATCGATGAACACAATCACTGATTTATCCAACATCGGCCGACACACTCGATTCATCAGATCCATAAAAGCAGCTGGCGCGTTGGTTAAACCGAAAGACATAACGAGGAACTCGTAGTGTCCATAACACATACGAAAAGCTGTTTTAGGAATATCCTGCTCCTTCACCTTCAACTGATGGTAACCAGATCGGAGATCTATTCTCGAAAACCAACTGGCACCTTGGAGCTGATCAAACAGGTCATCAATCCTCGGCAATGGATACCAATTCTTCACCATCAACTTGTTCAGCTAGCGGTAGGCAATACACATCCTCATACTGCCGTCCTTCTTCTTTACAAACAAAACCGGGGCACCCCATGGAGAGATACTCAGTCTAATAAACCCCTTATCAAGCAACTCTTACAGTTGCTCCATCAATTCCTTCAGCTTAGAGGGGGCTAACCGATACGGTGCCTTAGTGACAGATTGGGCATCGGGTATCAGGTCGATCTGAAACTCAATCTCACGGTCCGGCGGTACACCTGGTAAATCTTCTGGGAACACGTCTGGGAAGTCACACACAACCGGTACATCTGACAATTGTGGTGTTGGCGTATCAACATCTTTTACGTAGGCCAAGTAGACACCACATCCATGCCTCATACACTTTCCCGCCACCGCCATTGAAATCACCTTCGGAATCGTAGTAACTCGATCACCGTAAATCGTCACTGAACTCCCGTCAGGCGCTGTTAGTCCAATCATCTTCTTGCGACATACGATATTCGCCTCGTAGGCCACTAACCAGTCCATTCCCAGGACTACATCGAAACCGCCTAAGGTCATCACGAATGGTCTAACAGGAAATTTATGACCTTCTACTTCTATGACACAGCCTTCCATCATCTCAGAAATCCAGGTAGATTTACATATGGCAGTTTCTACATCAAGGGCTCGTCAATACTCCTACTCCTTAAAGGCAACTTAGCACAAAAGGCAGCAGAAATGAAGCTCTTACTAGCACCGGAATCAAATAACACGGAGGCAAGAGTTTGGTTTACTAGGAACGTACCTGACACAACATCGGGGTCCGTCCTAGCCTCCTCCTGGGTCATCGTGAATACTCTGGCGCTTGCTTTCTGCCCTTCGGTTCCGGTCGTCTTCTTCGCTCTGGAACTCTCAGCCCTTGGCTTTTTGCATTCCCTGCTCATGTGACCCTCTCCACCACAGTTAAAACATCTGGCCATACGACAATCCTTTGCTATATGCCATGTCCTCCCACACAGGAAGCATACATTCAATCCCCGCCTACATTCTCCGAAATGCTCCTTTCCATATTTGCCACACCTCTTCGACCCCGCACCAGATGTGACCACACGGCGGTCATCCACCCGTGCACACTTGTTGTTTGTCGGGGCACCACCCCTACCAAACCTCTTCCCGTTCTAGTTCTGGTCACCACAACCCTTCTTTCTCACCTCAGCCACCACCACTTCCCGTTCATCATACAGCCTCCCTGCCAGATCAACCACTGACCTAAACGTGCTCGGTCGGGCGGCGATCATGTGCCTGCGGATGTCCGCCGGCAAGCCCTGAATGTATCTCTTAATCTTTCGTGATAAGGGTGTCACCTAATTCGGCACCAGCCGTGCCATCTCATTGAATTTGGTGGTATATTGCTGATGTGTCATGGTTCCCGCCTCCAGCTGTAGGAACTCCCTCTCAACCTTGTCGAGCTCTCGGTGAGGAAAAAATTCCTCGATCACTAGTTTCTTCAACTCATTCCACCTCATCCTCCCAATCGCTCTATTACCCTCGGCCTGGACAATATTGTCCCACCAACATAGGGCTGAGTCCACAAATGAGTGGGTGGCGAACTTCACCTTCTGATCTTCCCGGTACTCGCTGATATCTAGAACAGCTTCCATCTCTCTCACCCACCAGTGAGCAGCAGCCGCAGTGCCATTTCCGTCAAAAGTTGGGGGCTTGCATCATTGAAATGCCCCATAGTTAGAGCCTCGTGCTGCCTCCGACACAGGCACTTCTTCTTCTTCCTCATCAGTAGAGACAACCGTCTCAGTCCCCGGTTGCTCCCTTACTCCCAAGGACCTATTCCTTTCTTTCCTTTCTCCTTCCCTTACGGCCTTGATCACTTCAGTCACCACAGACGGTAAGATTGTCTGCATGACCTGGTGAACCTCTTCCACCACCGCCTCCTTCGCTGAGGCCCTTAAGTTAGCACTCTCATCACCGCCTTCTGGATGAGGGGTCTCGGGCTCTTTATGAGCCACCTTTTCAGCTCTAGGCCTTCCTCTCGTGACCCGTGGTCCAGCACCACGTCCACCACGACCTCCACCTCGAGAAGCCTTCGAAGATCTACCACCGGCCATCCTCTAACACACTATAAGATTCAAACACTAACACAGTCATTCAAGGTAATAGCTCAATTTATGTCACATATAGTAAGTCCCTAATTACAGTAGCCAGTTCTGATTAGCCACTTACTTTACTCTTCATACCCCAAGCATTTCCTATCCTGACTACATCAGTATCTAAATCTACTAAGAAGCACATAAATCACATAACATGCGCACGTAATACCGGTTAACATTAAGAAAATACCTGATGGCACGCAGCTACTCAGCCTGGCATCCCTTCCCTTTGTCCCATTCTCAGTTTAAGTTTAGGTTTCTTTTGAAAATATTTACCCGTTTCACTTAAACTTTGGCTCTGATACCAACTTGTAAGGCCCCGTTCCCGGAACGCTTACAGCTGGTCAATCATTGCACACAAAGCATAAAACATACGTTAAATTTACCAAAATATTGCAGTGGAATTCTTTTAAACAAACCATTTCATTATAATTGCTTTTGCAAAATAATACATTGCAGTTAACTATTACAAAATATCACTCGTTGCATTACATCACAAAAACATTATAATTCAAACAATGGATGCCATCCAAAAATGCCAAGTAGCTGCCTCGTGTCATCCTCAGCAACATTACCTGCCAACTGGAAATTACATAAAAGTCAGCGTTACTGAGTGAGTTCTAGTTTTATAAATAAAATACTTTTCTTTCGTTTAAAACTGTACTTTAATTTCATAAGCGATCATACATCATACGTACAAATAGATAATCTCATTATTATCTTTCATCATCATCAACTTACATTCATTCATTCTCTTTCTTATCGTACATTTCATTCGATCATTATTACTTCCACTTCTCTATGCTCCAGGCTAATGCCTCGAGCTATACCCCAAACATCGTGCACAAGGCGGGTACTTGGCCGAAGACTATAAATAGACTTCAAACATCATGCCTGAGGCGGGCCCAGTATCAGGGTATCATCATTTGGACCAATGCCATGTATTATGCCCCAAACATCATGCACAAGGCGGGTACTGGGCCGAAGACTATAAATAGACTTCAAACATCATGTACTAGGCGGGCCCAGCACCGGGGTAAGAGACAATGGTCCCATACGTATGGTCAGTCACAAAGACTAGACCCCAGTGTGCATCCTTCTGGGGTAGCTAACCCGCACACCGTTGAGCTAACACCCTTCATTGGGTGTGAACCTCCTTACAGTGCTTACAAGACTTTTCTTACTTCCGATCGTTCATTAATGCATGCATTCATTCTTTCTTACTTCTCTTTAGTTATCTTCCACTTTCGTTAAATACTACTTTACATAAGCATATTCATACGTCACACCACGTAAGGTCACGACATAAACATAACATGGAACAACATCATCATAACAGCATACAAAGCATGAAAATCGTAAACAAGCACAGTCCCCCATAAAACCTCCTTTCTTAACACTTAAGCTCTACATCCCAAAATCTCAGAAAATTCTGTCCCCTTAAAGAAATGCTGGATAAGCAAACAATTACGGATGAACAGACAAATGCGGATGAATAAACAAATGCGGGTGAACAGATAAATGAGGATGAATAAACAAATGCGGATGAGTAACCAAATGCGGATGAACACCTCAGAAAATATTCTAAGTGTCCCAAAGAAATGCGCATGAACACTGTAGCGAATGCGCATGCATAAAGCACATGAAAGTTTTCAGAAAATATTCCGTCCAATGAAGTGCACATGAACCAAATGCGGATGACCGAAGCAAATGCGCATGGACAAAACAAATGCGAATGAACATACAACAAATGCGAATGAACACTTAGCAAATGCGGGTGAACAAAATAGTCGATGTGTTCATCAAATGCGGATGAAGACTTAACTAATGCGGATGAACAACACTTACGCAAATATTCAAACTTAATACGGATGATCAACTAACTTGAAACTGCATCTTACACTATAATCAGTTCCCAATCCTCATTCTTATACATTCATCGCACTGATCTAGCATGCTAATCTCTTAGACAAGCATACAACCACAAAAACCGAGCAAAACATGCAGGCCCTGACACACCTACTAAAAGAACATGGCCAAACTTACGGTACAAAATACTGGACATATTAAAAAGTTAGTTACATGCAATTCCAGCCCCAAAACAGGTTTAAAACATAGAAACCGGGGATCTAGAACTTACCTTAGCAATCTTTCGGGCAAGACTTCCTTCAAACCTGAATGTAATGAGTTCACACACCTAAAATCCAACAAAACACAACCCTAACACAAACAAACACAAACAAACACACATAAGCATGCAACCGAGGCATAGGCCGGCCAAGAACAACTTAAAATCAAGAATTCTTACCTTGAATTCGAATTCTTCTTCTTCTTTCTCTCTAAAACCGAAGCTCTTCTCTGCTTTCTCTCTCTACAATCCGGTGAAAAGAAAATATGCAGAAAGGTGTGGGCGGCCATCACCTTTTGCACCCACTTTTTTTATACTTTTTGTCCTTTTGACACATTTAACCCCTTAACTTGGGTTAAATTGTGTTTTTTCCTTTTATACCCATTTATTCCTTCTTTCTCGTATTAAAAAAAAAATACCCGGGTGTTACACTTCAAGAGGAACTTCCCAAAGCTGAGGAAAAACAATGGCGGTGGTAATGGTACTGACAACCGTAACGGTAACAGGAATGGAAATGGCACTGGTAATGGAAATGGTGGTGCTAAGGGTAGAGCCTTCGACATGGGTTCAGGTGAGGTTCGAAATGATCCTTCTACTGTAACTAGTAAATTTCCTATCAATGGTTGTTTTCCCTCTGTTCTGTTTGATTCTGGTGCCGATAGGAGCGTCATTTCGCATAAGTTCAGTCGATTTCTAGATGTTAACTCTACAGCCTGAGATATGAACTATACAATAGAAATAGCTGAAGGTAAAATCATAGAGTCCTCTCATATATACCGGGGTTGTAAGATACGTCTGTCTGGGTACGATTTTGATATTGACCTTCTAGCTATTATGCTCGGTAGCTTCGATGTAGTTATCGGCATGGATTGGTTGTCTAGGAACTAGGCTGAAATCATTTGTCACGAGAAGCTCATCCGTCTACCCTTGCCTGATGGAGATATACTCATGGTGGAAGGCGACAAGAGTGGTGCTGTGGTCGGCATAATCTCTTACATGAAGGCTCAGAAGTGTTTGAAGAAAGGGTATTTAGCAATTTTAGCCTTAGTTACTAAGAAGATCACTGAAGAGAAGCGACTTGAAGATATCCCTGTTGTTAAAGATTTTCTGGAGGTATTTCCCGAGAATTTGCCTGGCCTTCCTCCACACAGGCAAGTAGAGTTTCAAATTGAGCTGCACTAGGAGCTGCTCCGATCGCTTGGGCGCCATACCGTTTGGCACCGAACGAATTAAAAGAGTTGTCTAAGCAATTGCAGGAATTGCTAGACATGGGATTTATACATCCCAGCTCTTCACCCTGGGGAGCTCCAGTTCTTTTTGTGAAGAAGAAAGATGGAACTTTCAGGATGTGTATTGACTACTGGGAACTGAACAAGGTTACAATAAAGAATCGATACCCTCTTCCACGTATTGACGACTTATTCGACCAACTCCAAGGATCAAGCTACTATTCCAAGATTGATCTGATATTAGGTTATCATCAGTTACGAGTTTGGGAGGAAGACATCCCGAAGACGACATTCCGGACTTGCTATGGACATTTTGAGTTCGCGGTTATGCCTTTTGGACTGACCAATGCCCAGTAGTTTTCATGGACCTCATGAACCATGTTTGCAAGCCTTATTTGGATAAGTTTGTCATTGTCTTCATTGATGACATACTAATCTACTCTAAGAACAAGGAAGATCATGAGGAACACTTGAGAATCATTCTGGATTTGTTGAAGAATGAACAACTTTACGCAAAGTTCTCAAAATGCGACTTCTGGATGTGAGAAGTGAAATTTCTTGGGCATGTAATGAACGAAAGGGGTATACATGTAGATCCTTCAAAGATTGAAGCAATCAAGGAATGGCCGACACCGAAAACGCCTACTGAAGTGTGACAATTCCTTGGTTTGGTGGGCTACTATAGACGATTTATCGAAGGATTTTCAAAGTTGGCATAACCTTTGACTACCCTGACTCACAAAGGAACTATTTATAAATAGGGCAACAAAGAGGAATCAGCATTTCAGGAACTTGAGGACAAACTCTATAGCATGCCGATCCTAGCTTTGCCAGAAGGGACTGATGATTTTGTTGTTTACTGTGATTCATCCATCCAAGGTTTGGGATTTGTACTGATGCAACGTAACAATGTCATTGCTTATGAGTCTAGACAGCTCATGGTGCATGAGAAGAACTACACAACGCATGATCTGGAACTAGGAGCTATAGTGTTTTCCTTGAAGATCTGGAGACACTACCTATATGGAACCAAGTGCACGATCTATATAGATCACAAGAGTCTCCAGCACATATATGATCAGAAAGAGTTGAATATGCGGCAACGACGGTGGTTAGGATTGCTCAATGATTACGACTGTGTAATCAAGTATCACCCAGGTAAGGCTAATATGGTAGCCGATGCCCTCAGTCAAAAGGAAACACCAAAACCCTGTCGGGTGCGCGCATTGAAAATGAGCATTCACTCCGATCTACCATTGCAAATTAAGGCTGCTCAATCTGAGGCGTTAAAAGTTGAGAATCTGAAGGGTATGGAGAAACAATTAGAGATCAAGGCTGATGGAATCCATTATTTCATGGAACGGATCTGGGTACCAAAGTATGGGGATTTACGAGAGCTAGTAATGGATGAAGCTCATAAGTCATGTTACTCAATTAATCTGGGTTCAGACAATATGTACCAAGATCTGAAGGAGTTTTACTGGTGGTCGAACATGAAAGCTGAGATTGCCACCTACGTAAGCAGATGTCTAACTTGTTCTAAGGTTAAGGTGGAATACCAGAGACCATCTGGTTTACTTCAGCAACCGGAAATTCTGGTGTGAAAATGGGAGCAGATCTCGATGGATTTTATCACAAAGTTACCTAGGATCCCAGCGGATGCGATACCATTTAGGTTATAGTAGATCGCTTAACAAAATCAGTACATTTCCTGGCAATCCGTGAGAATGATCGAATGGAGAAGCTAACATGAATTTATTTAAGGGAAATAGTCTCTCGGCATTGCGTGCCAGTATCTATCATATCCGATCGTGATGCTCGGTTCACTTCTCATTTTTGGCAATCCTTACAACGATCATTGGGAACGCGACTGGATATGAGCACCGCGTATCATCCGCAAACTGATGGTCAGAGTGAGCATACAATCCAGACACTGGAAGACATGTTGCGTGCTTGTGTGATTGATTTTGGCAGCAGTTGGGAAACTCATTTACCATTGGTCGAGTTCTCCTACAATAACACTTATCACACCTAAATCAAGGCCGCACCATTTGAGGCGCTATATGGGTGTAAGTGCCGATCACCTATTTGTTGGGTAGAAGTAGGAAAAAGCCAACTTACGGGCCCTAAACATGTGCACGAGACGACTGAGAAGGTCGTGCAAATTCGTAATCGTATGGCAGCGGCACGTGATCGACAGAAGAGTTATGTAGATAAACGTCGTAAACCATTTGAATTTCAGATTGATGACAAGGTACTTCTGAAAGTCTCACCTTGGAAAGGTGTAGTCCGGTTTGGGAAACGGAAAAATTTAAATCCATGCTATGTGGGACCATTTGAGGTTATCAAAAGGGTTGGTCCAGTAGCCTATCAGCTAAATTTACCTGAAGAAGTCGATGGAATACATAATGTGTTTCACATATCCAACCTGAAGAAGTGCTTAGCTGATGAATCACTAATTGTACCTTTGGAGGAACTGGAGATTGATAAATAGCTACGCTTCATTGAAGAACCAATTGAGATTACGGATAGAGAAGTCAAAACCCTAAAGCGTAGCAAGATCCCCATTGTGCGCGTTAGGTGGAATTCAAAGCGTGGACCAGAGTTTACCTGGGAACGCGAAGATCAAATGAAAAGGAAGTACCCGAACTGTTCAAAGATCAAGCATCCACTTCTTAAGGTATCATCCTTAAGACATATTTTCTTTTAAATTTCGAGACGAAATTCCCTTCAACAAGGGGATGATGTCACAACTCTCGTGAAACCTTACAATTCTTCCTTGGTGTCTTTGTCTTAGATTCGCAGAAACCCTATTCTATATGCGTTACAGATCGCTGAGTCTGGTGTTCTTCGTGAACCTGATGTTCTAATTTTCAGGACAGAAGTTTCTTCAACAAGGGGATGATGTGACAACCCGAACTTTTCAGGTTAACCTTGTTTTCTCGATCTAACCTCTCTTAATGAAAATGGTTAGTTAACTCTAATTTAACCAAAAAAAATAACTAAAAACTAACTAATACTAGAATTGTAATTCTTGTTAAATTGAGCGGGCCATAGTGTAAAATTACTAAATCCAAAATCTAATTAACCAAGCCATCGGCAACCCTATTTGCACCCTTCAACTTTTCTGTCATCTCCCTCTTTGACAACCCTTCTGCCATCGATCATCAACCGTGAACAAGCAGCCCCACTTTTCAACTCTTTTTCTTCGGTAGAATTCCTCTTGGTTGCAACCCTTTGTGATAGAAGCCACTTCGTATTCTCTCGGTATGATTCATCATCTAGTATTCTTGTTTATTACGTTACGGTTTTGGTTTCAATCTTGTTCGTTACGGATGGTTTCGAGTTTCGGTTACGGTTCTCACGTTTGATGGCGTACGGGTTCAGGGATTGTGGTAATCGGTTTTATATGTGTGTGTTGTGATGTGTGAATGTTTCTATTGAATCTTTCTATTTATGGTGTGGGTGCTTGTTTGGGGTTATGCATGGCAGTGAGTATATGTGCATGTATGATGGGTTAAGTGGTGCGTATGAACATATACAATTGGTGATGCTTTCGTTTCTGCATGGATATGGTGTGTGTATTGATGTGTGTATGGAAGATGCTGATTTTATTCATGGAGGTGCTTTGCATGCAAATATATATATATATATATATATACACTTAAGTGATTTGAATGATAGCAGTACATTGGATGTTTTATTTTTGTATATATTAGCGTGTAGGTATTAAATTGATGGGTGAATATGTTCTTGTTGTTTATGTGTAGTTATGGTGATAATATGCATGTGTAGGTATGAATACTTACTATGGGTGTAATATATATATATGAATATCAATGTGTGTTCTGGGTGGGTCGAAGGCTTGCTTGGGTTGGTTTATGCTTCGGGTTAGTGTTCTGTGTGTGTGTGTTTTTCTGCTGAGTTTGGGAGCATGGGAACAGTTTGGGCGCATGGGAACTGTTTGGGAGCATGGGAACTATTTTGGCGCATGGGAACTGTTTGGGAGCATGGGAATTATTTGGGAGCATGGGAACTATTTGGTAACATGGGAACTGTTTGGGCTCATGGGGTCATGGGGTTTGATGTTTGTATGGGAGTCTATGGTGCATATGTGTGTTAGGTATGTAAACCTTGGTTACTAAGGTTGTATGTGTGAGCATGTTGTGGGGTACTGTTAATGTCATGCTAGAAACCAAACCGAGTCGTGGGATGCGAAACCGAACAATTTTTGCATTGTTATTAATTAATTAATGTTAATTTTATATTAAATTGAAATTCAGGTTGATCGGAAACCTAAGCTTTGTTCTCTGCATTATTTAATTGCTGTGCTAATCAAGGTGAGTTGTCATGCCCACTTTACCTGTTTTTGTTGGGGGAAAGAAACGTGTATTCAAAACGTATTTTCATTTGATCAGTGTTGGGTTCAACAATTGATAAACTGAAGCTTTCCAAACCACAATCAAAGCCAACTGAAGATCTCATTGTACAAGTTCAGAGACCAAGTTGATAAACAGAACAAAACAAACACAAGACAAAGTCAACAAGACAAAGTCAACATCAAGACCACAAGAAAAGTCAAAATTAGGTCATGATGTAATAACATTATAAATAGAACCACAAGTGCCACTTGTAATGTGTGGTTTTTGCAAAGTGTGTGAGTGGCTTGTAGTTCTTAAGTGTGTGTTTTTCATGGTGTAAATCACTACCCAAGGAGAATTTCTCTCCTTTGGGTGGGTTTGATGTTCATCCATCTTTGTAAATGTTTCTTCATTGTAATTTGTTATTCAACATCAATGAAATCATAACATTATACGTTACACACACGTCCTTGTTCTTCGATTCACACACTTCCACCTGTCTTTAATTTTGAATTTTCGGATCTGAAAATGATGAATCCTAATATCCAGGCTTAACGAATCTAAAATATTGATTCAGCAAAATGATATCAGAGCTGTTGGTTGCTGGGTTCATGTATGTTTCAGATCTGTTTTCATCTTTAAAGATGTTTACAAAAAGAAGAAAATCAAAAAAAAAATGAAGAACAAGCATCTGTTCATCTTCATCATCATCTATTCTTCAACAAAATACATAGAACATCTACAAATATGTTCAAAATGGGTTCGAATTGAAGATGATAAAGCATTAAACAGAAGACATTCGGTTCGAACATTTATTTGAGAAGAACATTCAGATCTCGAACAGGTTGATTCAAAATACAAAGATCTCGAACTGGTGGTTAATCAATGGGTTGTTGAATCAAATCCAACCATAAATCCGAGACCACCAGTGTACAATTAACATGATTTCGAGGCTAACTACAAAGATCTCGAACTAAAATGATTCGGATTGAACCTAAATTCAATATTCTCAGATCGATGATGAACAGGAAAGACAAATGCGGATGAAACACAAGCCATCCGCATTTCTCTCTTGCATCCGCATTTCCTACTGAAGCCATCCGCATTTGTCACTAAGGCAAACAAATGCGGATGAAGAAACAAACAAATGCAGTTAAGTATTTCTTCATCCGCATTAACTAATGCGGATGTTCATCTGACAAATGCGGATGCATTACCAGTCGATGCTCATGCACTCAAAACAAATGCGGATGAACATCACACAAATACGGATGACCTTCAAACAAATGCGGATGTTGTACCAACAAATGCGGATGTGCATCATGCAAATGCGGATGTTGTGCCAACAAATGCGGATGATCATCTCACATGCGGATGTTTTGCATAACAAATGCGCATACGTAACAAAGAAATGCGGATGTTTTGCATAACAAATGCGCATGTGTAACAAAGAAATGCGGATGTGAGCTCAATAAATGCTGAAGTTACACAACCAATGCGGATGTGTAACTAAACAAATGCGGATGTTGGTTGACAAATGCTGATGTTGAACATACTAATGCGGATGTTTAACATGCCAATGCGGATGAGGAAGCACAAGACCAAGCACGAAAATGGACATAACCTGGGCTACGAGCCTCCGTTTCTGACGTGCTACCAGTCAAAACGACCATGGAAACGAGGGCTACGTCATGGTAACCAGCCATAGGCGGGTTATCCTGTTATTTTTCCAAAATAAGGCCTCTGAATGGGTTTTTGGGCTACTTTTGTGTTTTTGAGCTTTGATTTCATTTTGTGCACAACATCAACATCAACAACAACAACATCAACAACATCAACAACAACAACAACAACAACAACAACAACAAAATCAACAACATCAACAACATCAACAACATCAACAACATAAACAACATCAACAACAACAACAACATCAACAACATCAACAACATCAACATCAACAACATCAACATCAATAACCACATCATCAACATCAACAACAACATCAACAACAACATCAACAACAACATCAACTTGATCACATAATCACTGATCCAATCAAGGATTTGTACAACTGTTAGAAACTCTTTTTGAAGTACTTGGAACCATCCATTGTCAAGTTAATTCAGATATTAAAAGAGTTGAAGTGTCTTCAAGACTGAATTATGTTCCTGATGCTGTTTATTGAAGTTCAAAGCCTCGTCATATGCCTAATACATTCTAATCCTTTGAGTGTGATATGAACAAGCAGTAATCCAAAAGTGATACACCTCATATCCAATACGTTAAGTATTCTCAAAGAGATTATATCCTTTTTCATAAATACATTAGGAGAAGCTTAATCTGAGGGGGAGAACTACAGTGAACTGTGTCAGAACATCAGTTGATCAAGAAGACATGTGACAAAGAAGATCTTCAAGTCAAAGTTTGGCAAGCATCAGTTTAGGGGGAGTATTGTTGGGTTCAACAATTGATAAACTAAAGCTTTCCAAACCACAATCAAAGCCAACTGAAGATCTCATTGTACAAGTTCAGAGACCAAGTTGATAAACAGAACAAAACAAACACAAGACAAAGTCAACAAGACAAAGCCAACATCAAGACCACAAGAAAAGTCAAAATTAGGTCATGATGTAATAACATTATAAATAGAACCACAAGTGCCACTTGTAATGTGTGGTTTTTGCAAAGTGTGTGAGTGGCTTTTAGTTCTTAAGTGTGTGTTTTTCATGGTGTAAATCACCACCCAAGGAGAATTTCTCTCCTTTGGGTGGGTTTGATGTTCATCCATCTTTGTATATGTTTCTTCATTGTAATTTGTTATTCAACATCAATGAAATTATAACATTATACGTTACACACACGTCCTTGTTCTTCGATTCACACACTTCCACCTATCTTTAATTTTGAATTTTCGGATCTGAAAATGATGAATAATAAGATCCAGGCTCAACAAATCTGAAATATTGGTTCAGCAATCAGTATTACTATAATTATCACATAATTACTAGTGTTGTACCAATTTAAGTCCTCACATTTCGAACCGTTAATGTATGTTCTTTAGCGAGGTAATTCCGAGTAGATCTATTGGGTTTGACAAACCCCACCCGGGCTAGTCGCGCTAGTATGACTGCATGTCAAACGGGTGTTTAATTGACCTAACTTCTGTTGCTGGGTTTGGTAGCCACAGCCGAGGTCTTCATTTACATTGTCAGATTCGGTTACGAACTTCATACACTATGTAACTTGTTAAGTAGACTAGCTATCTACGGATATTACTTTGTTTACTGTATCGGTTACTATTATGTTCTGATTATCAAAACCTGTGAACTCACCAACCTTGTGTTGACACTTTAGCATGTTTCTTTCAGGTTCAGAAGATGCGCATGATTAGGAACATCTCATTCATGCATTTACCATCATATGGGTCAAATGAAACATTTACATTTTCTATGAACTTTATTTAATTGGTTTGCGCGTGTTGCGCCATTTTAAGTTAAGATTGATCATGCTTCCGCAACTATTCTTAAGTTTACGTTATACTCCGTTTTTGGGAATTTCAAACGTTAACGAACAATTATATTTTGTAATTGCTGTGTCGTTTGGTGTAACTAATGGCTTAGATCCTGGTATCTCACATGCCTAACGGTAATACCCCGTTGGTGGAAATTGAGGGTGTGACAACATTGGTCAATGTTGATGGACTCCAATACTTAACCGCATAAGTACTATTGTCTGCATGGACACTGTAGTCAACCTTGGAACAACATTCGTGTTAAAATACTAAACCTATTTTAAATTCTAATGTGAATAGGAACATTATTCACAATGTTGATATTGTTCATTGCATTGACTAATGCGGATTTTGTATAAGAATTTGGTCAATGGCATTGATTAGTAATTGTTCCTCGCGTTGGTTTAGTTAGAATTTTAATTCTATGTCAAATTCAATGCGGATGTATAAAACACAACCAAATGTGTTTGTATCATATGCATTGACACTATTACCCGCATCACTCTTGACTTTGAATTTTTTTCTCAACAATTTAACCACATTGGTTCAATGCTGATGTGATACATCATCAACATTGATGCTGTAACGCATATTTGATTTTCCTTGGGCAAATTTCATATGTTCAAATTTAGAAAATATTTTATATGGCTTAATCTAATGAGTTTTCTTTGGCCTGTATCTTTGTACAATTCACAACCAGTTTGTAACATTTCCTTGTTGATTAATACACATCCGCATGTGATTTGACTATTGACATTGCCTTCTTTGAATTTTGCTTTTATTGTCAATTCTTTCTTGATTTTGGTTTGTTCATCGGTGTGAATCAAAAGTCTAAATTTGACTAAGTTTCACAAGCATCTTGTGTGTGTTTTATCTGCAAGACTTAGATATTATTGTAGTTTCTTTCTTTTTCACATGTCAACACTATTTGTTTTCATATTTTTGATATTTTTAAGATTAATTAAAATTTAAAGAAACATAATTTTGTATTTTGAATGATTTTTCATTGTGTTTGTATTTCAAATATTAGTTATTCCCCCTAAAATTTATCTCCCATGAAAACATAGATTTTAAATATTAAAATTATAGTATTTTTATTGAACACATCTATAATCTGCAAAAATCAAAGAAAATTACTTAGTTGATAACATCATCAAACTGAAATATGTGTATTTACATTTATCTTTACAAGCATAGAGAAGATTACCTTAAATGAGATCATATCAATCTAAATCCTTCACACATTAAGTAACTACTCACACACCCACTTGGATCTGGTAATGCTTACCCATACTCTAGTGATAGCTTAATAGTTGAATATGATCTTTAGTTCATCAAATAAGCTTTTATTTTTTAATTCAAGCTGAGCCTACCCATATATAAAAAAAGTAATGTCAGTCTTTATTGTGTGTAGAAAGACATTATGCAAAGAATAAGAACTAATGTACTATCATTTCTCATTTCATTTTAAGGTAAATTCTCACGTATTACTACTAATTAAGCCTTGAATTTTTTTTTTTAAATTTTCAATGTTTTCCCTTTATAATACTTAAAAGTACTTAAGTAAGGGCGTGTCAAGAAAAGATTCATTTTTATTGTAATTAGATATACCACTCATGATGAATCATGTCAATTAATTGTACTAAGAATTCAAATCTTCCTGGAACAAATGCTTTAATATATAAATCAACTAGTTGGTTGAATTAACTTGATTAATCCTTTCTCAACATAATCTCTCAAATAATGATATCTTATATTAATGTTTTTTGACTTTTAGTGTTGTACTAAATTGTTGGTTATAAACATAGCAAGTGTGTTGGCAATGTGCGTAGGTGTGTGTAAGAAATTGAAACCATAGCCAAGCATTTGATTTTTAATCCATATTTATAAGCAATAAGTGGATGCTTCTATATACTCAGCATATGCAGTAGATACAGACGCACTTGTTTGCTTCTTGCACTACCACGATACTAATCTTGGACCAAGAAATTGATAAATGCCAGATGTGGACTTTTGGTCGAAGTTGCAACCCCCATAGTCACTATTTGTATATGAATATTAGGGGCGTGCAATAAACCGAAATAACTGAATCACAACTGAAATAACCGACGTAAGCAAACCAAAAAAACCAAAACCAATAAGAAACCGATGGTTTGGTTTGATGATTTTCTTAAAACTGTTTTTCGTTTTTGTTTTAGTTTTGCTTGTAAAAGAAACCAAAAAAACTAAACCGAAACCATAACACCGAACTTGTAAATTTAGAGGTGCATTCATACACTTAAACATGAGTAGCTTATAAATTTCTTATTTAACTTATGCTATCTAAAATAGATAGATATTTAGGTTACTAGAATAATCTTTAAACTTTTTGTTTGGTAGATTAAATTGTTTTATTGAATTTTTTGTTATTGTATTTTATTAATTGTAATTAATTTTATGTTAAGAAATTTATAAGAACGTATAGATTATGTGTAAAGATCATGATGTAAGCCTAAAGTTTTATCTTAAATTTATTACTTTGAACCAAATTAGAAAAAAAGATCTTGAAGCCCAAAAACAAAACCAAAAAACCAAAACCGAAATGAAAACCGAAAACCAAAAACCAAAAAAACCAAAACCGAATGATTTTAAAAACCTAGAAACTGAAATATCGATTTTTGGTTTTGGTTTTAAGCTAAAACTGAACCAAACCGACCATGCACACCCCTAATGCATATAGGTTGTTAAACCATGAAGAGAATAAAGCCACCGGAAACTCAAAGTTCAGCACTGGCTCTCAACTTCTGAAATCTATGAAGTGCTGATCAGCACTCAAGTTCATGAGCCGCTGATCACCTGCTACATTAGACATGATTGTCGGTACCGAAGTACGTTGGTGAATGCAATGTCTCCCTTTTGGAGACAACATTGTACCGAAGCTGCTGATCTCTGATGTGCCGATTGCCTGTCTACAATGTACATATGTTATCTTAAACCTGGAATAGATGTAAAGTGATTTATTCTAAGTGTTTAGCTTTCTTAGGATATATACCTCTCATTTGTATAGTTTTAGGGTTAGATTGTTAACCATTTGCTTGAGAATGTTTCAGGAGAATCACTTGGAAGTTCAAAAGACCCACAAATCACAAGTACTGAAGACTACGAAGTTGATCTACGTCTTGGCTTCAGTTACATCAGATCAACTGCTAATCCTATCTGGCCATAATCGGTAGAGATAGATGCTAGTACCATAAATGTCATAGATCAACCATCACATGATCATGATGACTTATCAGATAAGGAGTCCCATGATCATTGTAGTACTAGACAATCTCTTGATAAGGAAACAGAGGTGGCAAATGTTAAAGAAGGAGTCAATTCACTAGTTGATCCGACCACTTTCACCGATCCATCTGCTGAACTTCCTAAAATTTTTTTTTCCAATTTAGATCTATCTTAACAACTCCAAGTGATCCCTAGACTAAGAATTTATAAAGAGCACCCAGTTGAGAATGTCATTGGCAATGTTGATTCTGGTGTTAAGAAAAGAAGCAAAGCACATGAGGCAAACATCTATTTGTTCTCATGCTTTCTTTCTCAACTGGAACCAAGGAAAGTAGATGAATTTTTAAGAGTGAACAATAGGTAGAAGCTATGCAATAGGAGCTTCTTTAATTTGAAAGATAGAAGGTTTGGAAACTATGTGCACTTCCTAAGGGAAAGACTGCTATAGGAACCAAATGGATTTTTAGAGACAAGAAGGATGACAAGGGCATTGTTATCAAGAAGAAAGCAAGAATTATGGACAAGGGTACACATAAGAAGGGATTGATTATAATGAAGTCTTTGCTCCTGTGGCCAGGCTTGAGGAAATCAAAATTTTTGTAGCCTTTGCTGCCTTAAAAGACTTCAAGGTGTTTCAGATGGATGTCAAGAGTGCATTCATTTATGGTGAAAAAATTGAACAAGTTAATGTTTGTCAACCCCTGGCTTTGAAGATCCAAAGTATCCAAATTATGTATGCAAACTTGATAAAGCTCTCTATGGGCTTCATTAGGCTCCTAGGAAATGGTATGAGACACTCTCTACCTTTCTTCTGAGAAATAGATACACAAGAGGATCCATAGACAAAACTCTCTACACAAAGAAGGTTGAATTGGATGTCATATTGGTACAAGTTGTTAGGGATAGATCTCTTGTATAGGTTTAGATGATAAAAATCACTCTTGTAATCATTATTGTAATTATTGTTCTTGATGATATAAAATGAATATGTTTGATTATAATTGTGTTTATGAATTAAATAACATTTAATTTGCACTTCAAAATATATTCATTGATGATATAATATATTTCAGAATGTATGTGTGAATATGCAGGAAATATTAAACTGTGTAAATTTGGAAAAATGACTAAGTGTTGGAACAACTGCGGATGAATAAAGTGTTCTTCCGTAGATGTTCTGAGGAACATAACTAAAGTGTACATCCGTAGATCTCCTACAGAAGAACAACTTCAGCAGAACAAGAAAAGAACAAGCTATTGGAGGGATTGCTGCGGAAGACAAGAACTCCTGCGGAATCACAAAAACAAGTATTGAAGAACAAAGTGTTGTTGCGGAAGACTAGTTACCTGCGGAAGAGTAAATTCCTACGGAAGACTAACAAACATGTATGATTTCATATCAGGTACGCAACATAGTCAACAAGTCAACATGTCAGAGCAATAACATCAAGTCAATGGCGACGGAAGACATATTATTCAAGCAAATATTCCACGTCACATCAACAACTTTATTCATATTAGATTCGTTGTAAATCTCAAATTCCTATGCCGATAAACATGGCGAGGATTTTGGATAAGTTTAAATAGCTTAATTATAACAACAAAATAGCTAGCAATAGAACAGAATTAGATCTCTATATATATATATATATATATATATATATATATATATATATATATATACGAGATCAACAACATAAAAAAAACAACAGTTGAGAATCATTAGAATCATCAGTAATCATCATCTGAATCATTGTATTCAAGATCAGCAACATCAATAGCAACAAGAAAGCATTACGATCAATGTTATTGAGTTCTCTCGGTTTGATTATTCTTATTTTATTTGTTTGATTGGTTGATTTTAGTATTATTAATAGATTAAACACCAAGTATTGATAATTCTGTGATCAATACTTGTTCAAATCAATTTGATAATTTCTGAACGATCCTTGGATTCACAGGTGGTATCAGAGCTTGGTGCTCATTGATCCAGATCAATTGATCTATTAGCTTTGATTTGTTTAATCAATTTCTGCTAAAACAAAGTTATTGCTTTGTAAATAAAATTAATTATCATGAGTAATTCAGTTGTTGGTGCTTATCAACCTCCTAAACTGGAAAACAAATTCGATTTTAAAACCTAGAAAATCCGATTCAGGAATCATGTTAATTACACAGATTCTGACTTATTGGCTTCGATTACCGAAGGACCATATATCCCACCTGCCTTAGGAGCGGATTATAAGGATAATAATCAACCCCTTAGTTTAAAAAATCTATCACCTGATGATGCCAAGAGAGTCAAGATTGACATCAAACCTTATAGTATGCTTACTATGGCTTTACCTGAAGAACTCTTGATCAGGTGTGAATCATACAAAACAGCTAACTTGTTATGGAAAATCCTGCACACTCTGTGTGAAGGTAGTGACGAGATTAGAAGCATAAAGAAGGATACTGTCCGTGCACAATATGAAACATTCCATCATATTCTGGGTGAGTCAGTCCCTCAACATTTGGATAGATTCATGCAACTTGTTACAAAGATGAACATCCTTGAACTTAAGTACAGCAATGAAGAATTGATAAAAAGATGCTTCATTCTTTGCCTGAAAACTGGACACAGACTGTGTCCATGTTTAAAAATACTATTGATCTAAAAACAATAGGTCTAGACACTCTAGTGGCAAAACTAGAAGCATTGGAGCCGGATGAAAAGACAAGAAACAAAAGTGTGAAAGCACCTATAGCACCTTATCAATTCTAATAACTGAAGAATACTGGTAGTGCATTCATCTGTAATGAAGATGAAGACAACTCCAGTGATGAAGGTGAACAGGAAGGAGAAACAAGTTTCTACGCAGCAAAGTCTTCAAAATCAAGAACTCAAAGCAATCAGCACAAACAGACAAAAGGAAAGGCTAATGAATCCAAAAGCAAGAAGAATAACAATCAAACAGAACCAATTATGTGGTTCTGGAGACTGAAAAATAGAAAGCTGCCTTTGCAGATTTTAGCTCAAGCTTTCAGGCTTATCTAGGAAGCACCTTGACTCCTGCTCACTTTTGTCAACAAGATCTAGAAGAACTTCATCCTGATGAAGTGGAAGAGATGGATCTGCAATGGCAAATGGCAATGATTGCCTATAGAGCCAAGATGTACATGAAAAGAAACAAAGGATTGTCTGTTGGAGGAAGAACAACAAAAATTGGTGTAGATAAGTCCAAAGTGAGATGCTTTAAGTGCAATCTGTTTGGACACTTTTCAAGGGAGTGCAACAACAGCCAATAGCAGTCAACTGACTCAAGACAGCCTAGTCAAAGGAGTATCACACAACCACTATTAACCAATGCATCCCCACCAAACAAAACAACAGGTATCTCTAACACTAAAGAAACTGGTTTAATTATTTTGTAGGATGCTACTTGTGATTGGAACATGTATGAGAAGAAAGTACTTGCTGAAAACCAAGCTTTGATGGCTAATATGGAAAACAAAGTCCCTCCAATGGCCACTGAGGTAAGAGAAAGGTTGTGTTCCCCTTCTTGCGTAGATGAAGTAGAAAGATATAGAACACATGCTCAACAATTGGCTGATAAAGTAAAAGAAACCTTACTCTTAAATGAATCTCATGTTAGAGAACACAAACTTTATCAAGTCAAAATTAATTCTTTACAAAAGGATTAAGATAAACTTGTTTCTGAAAATTACAATCTAAAAGCACAAGTTGAGCATCTGACTACATCTTTAACCAAATCTATGTCAGAACATGCATCTACTAAGGTGAAACTGTAAAAATTCCAATTGTCATCACAACAGTATGAGAAACTGTTAAACTCTCATATTGAGTCTAAGAACAAGTTAGGATTGGGATTTTATGTAGTTGTACCACCAGTTACCAACAATTATATTCCTTTACCTAAGTCAATGACCAACAGTTTATCTAATCACTTCATACCTGAGTCATCAGATAAACTTAATAATACTGAGTCATCTGAATCTAGTTCATCAAACTTCGAGCTGTCAGAATTTGATTATGACAACTGTGATGACTTAGATGAAGAGGCTGAGACTAATAATGCTGGGTTAGGTAAGGATAAAACTGTGTTAATAGAATACTCAATTCCAAAGGTACTAAATGAACTTAAACTACCCTATCCACTAAAACAAAGAAATCTGCTAAATACAATCCACACAAGGATTGAGCAATTAAATGAAGGCATACTTGCATTCAATAAACTATATAAAGAAAAGTCAGAAAAAAGAGGATCAGGAGAAAAGAACATACTTCCGTAGATCATCTGGGGAAGAAATCAGAACAGACTAAGAAAAAGGACACAAAAGATACAACACAAGAACCTTTTGATATCATGTATGGAAGAGGAAAAGACTCAGCAGCAGCTATATTTGAAAAGGAATTAAAGAAGTAAAAACTTATGAGCAAGAAGAAGGCACAGAAAAGGAATGCATCTGACAGTAAAGATGAAGTTTACTATAAATGGTGTGACATTCACAACCATAGCACAAAAGAATGCTACTTCAGCAGCTATTGCTCAATATGTAACATGAACAATTATATGACTTCAGATTGTTATATGCAACAAAAACAACCATACTACAAAGGAATGCTACTTCAATAAGAAGAACAAAGCAAAGATTGTCAAGACAAAGAAAGTAGATACCTCTGAGTCAGACTCACAATCTTCTGAAGATGATAAAGATTCAAACTAAAAGAAACAACAATAAGAATAGAAAGTTACTAAGAAAAACAACAAAATTGCTGAGGTGCAATTAAAGAATAAGAAGGAGAAATCACAAGTGCAAAAGAATGCACCACACAAAAAGGTAGCACTTGAGGAAGAAGACAACTTCTTTGATCACTTTGACAAAGGCAATGATGTGCCTAAGTCCAAAGCAAAAGATGCAGAAACATTTTCTGGCAATTCCTCATCATCCACATTAAAGAAGAAGTCTCAAACATAAATGACTAACCAAGTCAGTATGAATCAAGAAGACATCACCTCAACCTCATCAACCATTACATCCTCACCCCAAACTAAACATAATGAATTAACTGACTGTACAGCTAATCTAGAAAATTCAAGTCTTATTCATGAGAAAGTTGATACATTAGATAACAATGTCAAGCCCAAGACCAGCAAGGCTTGGGCTCCTAAGTCTAACTAAGTTCATCTTTGTTTATAGGAACATCCAAGGAGGGTTGACAACAAGTGGTATATTGACGGTGGCTGTTCCAGACATATGACAGGAGACTGCACCCTCTTGCTGGACTTCAAACATAAGAATGCTTCATATGTAGCATTTGGTGGGGATAAGAAGGGAGGTAAAATTACTGGTGAAGGAATGGTAACAAATGAAGTTTTAAAGTTTGAAAAAGTTAACTTTTTTGAAAACTTACAGTTTAACTTACTAAGTGTATCACAAATCTGTGACCAACACTATACTACTTTCTTTGATAACTCTGATTGCTATATTCTTAAGCCAGGTTTCAAAATTTCAGAAGACTAGATCCTTCTTAAAGCACAAAGAAAAGGTAACACCTATGTGTTGGATATGAACAACACTGCACTAACAAGCAAAGAAACATGCCTGATCTCTAAATCATCAGAAGATGAAGCACAACTCTGGAACAAAAGGATGGATCATTCCAACATAAAGAACATGAATAAATTGGTGAAAAATGACTTAGTCATTGGTGTTCCAAAGAAAGAATATTACTGTTCTAATCACTGTTTATCATGCTATAAAGGAAAACAACATAAAGTATCACATAAGTCCAAAACAATTAACACAAACACAACACCACTAAAGTTACTGCACATGGATCTTTTTGGTCCCACCAATGTGTTAAGCATTGGCAAAAGGCAGTACTGTTTGGTGATTTTTGATGATTTCACTAGATTTACTTGGGTATTTTTCTTAAAACATAAAAGTGAAACATCAAAAACTTTAATGGAGTTCATCACTAAGATAGAAAATCAACTTGATCTAAGAATCAAGATACTAAGAAGTGATAATGGAACTGAATTTGTTAATTATGTCTTAGACTCATTTTGCAGGGATAAAGGCATAGCTAGGCAATTTAGTACTCCAAGAACTCCTCAACAGAATGGAGTTGCTGAGAGGAGAAACAGAACTCTAATTGAAGCAGCAAGAACAATGCTAGCTGACTCACATCTGCCAATAACATTTTGGGCAGAAGCTGTGAACACAGCCTGCACTATTCAAAACAGAACTTTGATTGTCAAAGAATATAATAAAATACCCTATGAACTTTTGTTTAAAAGAAAACCTTTTATAGGATAACTTAAAGCTTTTAGGTGTCATGTATCTGTATTAAACATAAAAGAACAGTTAGGAAAATTTGTTGAAAAAGCCTATGATGGTTTCTTTATTGGTTACTCATCAACATCTAAATCATATAGAGTCTATATTCCACATGATAACATAGTGGAAGAAACTCCTAATGTATCCTTTGATGAATCCTTATTTCAACAATCGGTAAAAGGATCATCTTGGCTGTTTGATATAGATGCATTAACTAACTCATTTAACTCTGGTTATCTTAACATGACAGGTGCTACTGATACATGTTACCCTTATATATATGGGTGTACCATTGACAGCTGACCCACCTAGAGTCACTCCCCTGTAGAACCAAAGTAACACTAATCCTGATGCACAACACAAACTAGTAAAGATGTTTCTGATGACCTCACACCATGCACATCAGCTGAAGTACCATCTACTTTCGTAGATGTTCCTACTCCTACAGATGATGGACTGAGATCCCCTAATAATCAAACCACATCAGAAAACCACTCAACACCATTGTCACACACAGAAATATCTTGCTTTGAAACTACAGCTGATCAAGTCCCTGCGGAAGACATGTCCACTACCCCGGAAGGCATACATGTTTCTACGGAAACTCAGACAGTTGCACCAGAAAATGAGATGAAATACTTTGTTGACCCTCCATCACAACTAACCTCATCTCCAACAACCAACATCATAAACCTGGATTCATCCATCCAAGTTAATGATGTACCAACAGTTAGAGCACATAAGTATCACCCAATTGATAACATGATAGGTGACCTTCACAACAGAACTACCAGAAGACAAGGGGGAGCTACAAACACGTGTCTATTCTCCTGCTTTCTATCACCAGTAGTTCCTCCCAATATAACAGAAGCCTTAAAAGACAATAGCTAGATTGAAGTAATGCAAGAAGAACTTTAACAATTCAGGAAACAGAAGGTGTGGAATCTAGTTGATCTCCCTGAAGGTCAATATCCTATTTGCACAAGGTGGTTATTTAAAAATAAGCTAGATGACAGGGGAATAATAATCAGAAACAAAGCAAGGCTGATTACTCAAGGCTACACACAAGAGGAAGGCATAGACTATGATGAAGTCTTTGCACCAGTTGCAAGGATTGAGGCAATAAGAGTGTTTTTGGCATATGCATCATATAAGAAGTTCACAATTTACCAAATGGATGTAAAGTGTTCCTTCTTATATGGTAAAATTGATGAAAAGGTCTATGTTTCTCAACCACCAGGATTTGAAGATCCTGATTACCCTCACAGGGTGTACAAGCTTGATAAAGCTTTATATGGACTTCATCAAGCACCAAGAAAATGGTATGAAACACTGTTCAAGTTTCTCCTAAGACATGGATACAAGAGAGCTATAGTGTTTTCCTTGAAGATCTGGAGACACTACCTATATGGAACCAAGTGCACGATCTATATAGATCACAAGAGTCTCCAGCACATATATGATCAGAAAGAGTTGAATATGCGGCAATGACGGTGGTTAGAATCGCTCAATGATTACGACTGTGTAATCAAGTGTTAGGATCAGTGATCTAAGTTTGATCAATTAGAGTTGAATCACAGCGGAATTAGAGCAAGACTTAGCAAATATAGCAAAACACAATAAATATTCAATGGAACAGTACACGGTTATATAGAAATAGGGTTTTCTGCAAAGGGATAATAACATTCATGCACACATGCTTCGGTATGGCGGCTGCTAGGTTTTCCTAAGCTGCGCCGATTACAATTAGGTCAGCATTCCTTATATATAGGAATGTGACGTCTGCTGATGTCACTTGATAGTGACATCTAACAGAATTATTACAAACTACTGAAAGTAAGCAAACTGCTGAGAATGTTCACAACAACTGAGAACATCTCAGATTATTCTAAGTACACGAAGAAACATAAAACTACTGAAACTCAAAGTACAGAAAGGAAACTACAACTACTGAAAGGAAACCATCACAACTACTGAAGAGGTCTTCTTCAGCTGTTGTGACAATCATCTAAAACTTGGTCTTCAGTCTTTGTCTTCAGCTTTTGTCTTCAGACTTTGTCTTCAGCTCTTTCACTTCAGACTTTGTCTTCAGCTCTTTCACTTCAGACTTTGTCTTCAGCTCTTTCACTTCAGACTTTGTCTTCAGCTCTTTCACTTCAGACTTTGTCTTCAGCTCTTTCACTTCAGACTTTGTCTTCAGACCTTGTTATCAGCTGATGTCTTCAGCTGTTGCAGACTACTTCAGTTGTTGTAATGTCCGTGGGACTTAAAGGTTTTTCTGATCAGGCTCATTGGTTCTTTTGGTCCAACAAACTCCCCCTGAACCAATGCAGCCAAAACCTTTAAGCTTATTGAGGTCCCACTTATTCTTGGCAGAAATACTCTCTTGATCAGCTTTAGAGATATCGGATAAGCACAGGCCAGGGAACAGGTTTCAGTAGATGTGAATGTCAAAGGATGGAAGGGAACTCTGTCTTGGGGAACTGGACACAGAGCCGTTATCCCAACCATGAAACCTACTTCCCATTGATGAGTCTATAAGACTCTCTGACGTAGGCCTCAAGGAGAACAACTTGTTCCTCCTTAGTGAGTTCTTCTGCTTCTCCTTCGAAGAAGAACTCTGGGCCATAGTACTCTGATAAGTACTTTATCGTCTTTCCATTTTTCAACTCAACAGTTGTTATCTCTCTGTAAGCAAATTCATCTGGGTGAGTCCCTTCTAATAACAACTGGAGTTCATTTTTCTTGATCTCTTCAAGCCTCTTGTATAACAACCCCTTCTTGACCATTTTGTTCTCCATTAGAGTTTGAGGGGTCATCTTTGACTTGTAGGCTCTCTTGAAGTCTTCAAGTATTTCCCAGGGTGAGACTACAATGGCCAACATAATAGCAGCATCTATGGTCTTTCTCACTTGGCCATTGTATCTACTTGGTATGGATTTCTTATGAATTCTAGAACTAACCCTGGGGTCTGGCCAAATCCTTACTCTCTCCTTTTGATATTGAAAGGTATACCTGAGAGCATACAGCCTTTGAGCGTGTTTCTTCATGGCTTGTATAGATGATGACTGAGGAAACTCTTTGTCAATCATCTTCAAAAGTTGCTCATCGTGCTGTTTCTGCTGTTCTTCTTCTTCAATCTTAACTTTCACCATTTGCCTCTGAAAGTCTGGTGTGATCATTTGTTGACTTCTGGGCTCAGGTAATTTTAGAACAGCAGAGATTGGCAGACTATCTTCTTCATCATCTTTTCTTCTTCTTCTACCATCCTCAACACCCTTTCCTCCTTCTGGGTGCATCACTGGATGTGGTTTGAGGTGGTTTTTGGGGTAAGGGAGTTGGTTTTGAGGGTTGTGGGGTTGGTTGTTTTTGAGAGGGAGTTTGGGAAGGCTGATCTAGCATTTTTGTGGTAAGTTTGGCTTTGGAAAGCTTGGCCATATCAGTTCTCTTCCCAGCACCTGCTTCATCTAGTGCTTCGATAATTAACCCCTTATTGAAGCTTTAGAAGTACAGATTCTGGTGGTTATTGCCAGAATACTGTCTCTGGTCCATGATTTAATCTCAATTAATGATCTTCCCAAGTATTTTGCAGTAAACCTGATCATTATTTCCAACCTCTCCCTTTCCATCACACTATAGCTGGCCCATCTTTCTTGTATCTCATTAATCTCCAGCCTTCTGATCTCAGTGTCTAATGTGGCTGTATCAAAGCCCTGTCTGAAGAGTTGATATATTATTCTGTCCATTGATCTGCTGTGAGCTTCATCAGCTTCTTTAATCAGATCTTCCAATGATTTCTCTTCATCAGGTTTTGAGTTTCAGCACTTTTCTTTCTCTTGTATGTGATCAGCTGTTTTTCCTGTTCTTTTTCTTGTTTTTCTCCTCTTCCACTCTCTTTCTCTTTCTTTCTTTCACTGCCTTAGACTCCCCCTTTTTGGGTGCATTAGGTTCAGGGGTTTGAATGGCAGAAAGCTTCTTTTGCACAGCATCATCAACAAGTGTTTTTAGATTCGAGGAGATCCTCTCATCAATGGCTTTATGCACAATCTCATTGATGATGGGTGATGAGAGGTAAGGAATTTTGAAATGTAGCAACCATCTGCTCAGAGGGGTTCTGTCCCTGAGAGGTGGTGCCAACAACAGTGGCTGGTGGCTCAGTTGAGTGAAGTGGCGGAGTGTTTGGGAAACCTTCAGATGAAGGTGCCATCTGTGGGTTTATTGGGGCAGATGGACTTTGATCCTGAGACATTTTGGCAAGCAGTTCTTTGAGTCTGCTCACCTCAGCCTCAAGGATTGTGTTATGGGCTAAGACATCATAGAAAAAGCCCAGGTCATCATCAGTTTTTGCTGAATCACCTGACCTCCTGATTGAATCAGGATGTACATGCCCTGAGTGTAGATCAGTTGTAGCATGTGCCCCTTGTTCTTGGTTCTGGGGACTTCCTGCCTCAGGACTGAGTCCTTCATCGGCAGTTGCCTCTGGTGAGGTCTTAGAGATGTTACCAACTTTATCCTGTTCATTTGCTGAATCAGTAGAAGTGGCAGCCTCACCAGATGTTCTAACCTCCTCCTCTACACGGGGAGATTGAACATTATAACCCCTGTGCTGTGGGTTATCAGCAGCATTTTGGTCCTCTTCCTCAGCTGTTGAGGTTCTCCCCATTGTAATTGGTGTCTGGGAGGAGGAGAGGAATGCAGCTGACTCAACACTTGTGCAACAATAAATGTTGGGCTTTGAGGGACGGTTGCATTTGGAGATAGGTTTGAAGCAGATTGCACCCGGGGTGACTGGTGCTCTTCAATGGTAACCTTCTCAATTGAGATAGGTTCCAGCATTGTGGTATCCCCAATTATGGTTGCATCAGGATCCTGTTGAGAGGATGCCTGAGCGGCTAGGGTTGGTGGAGTCTTGGACACTACTGGGGGTTAGAACCAGTAAGTGTTTCCTGTATTGGTGTTACAGGGGCATCCTCAGGGGACTCATCTCCCTGAGTAGCCTTTTTGGGCTTTTTGGTTTTGGGTTTGGTGGGGACTTTGGATCTGGAAGTGGAGGCTGTGGGTTCCCGCTGCTTGGGTTTGAGCAGCCGGGCAGCCCCTTTCATTGTAGGGTCAGAGTTGTGCCTGGAGTATACTTCAGGCAATACAGCCGGAGCAGGGACTCCAAGGCCAACAAGGCCGTCTGATTTTAGCTGTGTTAAAATTATGGCCATGAGAAACCTGGGATATAATATCCATCTGTTTGCCACAGGTTTCAAGGCCAGATCCTTTAGTTCCATAAACACTATCTCAGAAAAATTTAAAGTTTGTCGTTCAAAGATAGAGTATAATACCTGTTGCCATCGGGAAGACATTTGATCCCATGAGGAGGTTTTTGGTGCAAGGCAGACATTCACCATGTGGAATATAAGACGTTCAGCATCATGGAAGTGCTTCTTCAGAATGGTGGTAGCACTTAAGTCTCCTTCATACCCGTTGTTGATGAAAGACATATCGGTTGTGCCTTTCGGGTATTCTGTGACACAGGTGGCATCATGTAGATCGAGGGTTTGTCGAATGATGTCCGTAGTGATGACCACCTGTTTCTGGTTGACCAACGACTGGAGAGTGATTTGGCTATCATTCTCACTAGTTTGCACGGAGACGTTGGTCCAGAACTGGCTTAGGGAATCGGGGTATATGGTAGGATTCAGAAGAAACGCGGTTCGGTACTGGGAATCTACCATAAGATCGATGGCGTTATCAAATTTGTTCCAGAAGGCCGATTTCGAGAGGTAGGCAACACAGTTGTGTCTGGGTTTGAGTTTCATGGTCGCCATTGGTGAGAGAGTGAAGGACGGAAAACGGCTAATGAAACGTCTGAAAGTAGGTTTAGTATTTATAGGGTAAGAAAAAGGCTGATATAAAACGACTGAAAGTGTTGGTGTTGTCATCAGTTGTTTGAAAACAACTGAAGACCTGGTTTTAACTTTCAGAAGTTGTAACAACTGAAGACTTGGTATTAGTCATCAGTAGTTGTGAAACTACTGAAGACATGGTTTTGGCTTCAGTTGTTTGAAGTGAAGCAGCTGTTGTAGAAACAACTGAAGAGAAAATTTTCTCATCAGCTGTTGTCGTCAATTCTTAGCTCATCAGCTGTTTCATTCTGACCTCAACACTTCATCAGACTTTGTCTGAGTTTCAGATGTTTCATAGGTCCTCAGTACTTATCTGTTATTCTGACATCAGCAGTTGTAACTACAGCAGTAGTTGTAACCACATCAGTTCTTTTCAACAGATGAGTACTTCAGTACTTTTAAGTAATTTAGTCTTCAGTAGTTATGAAAACTACTGAGGATAAAAGAACTACAGTACTTATTTGTGACAGTAGTATACGAATGCTCATCAGTACTTGTTGACTGAGATCATCAGTAGTTGTCACTTATTCTAGCTGCAGCATACCAAGCCTTAACACTAGGTTTTGGAAAGTTGAACTGTCCAAAGGCTTAGTAAATATGTCTGCAAGCTCATCAGCACTAGGAACAAACTTTGGATCAATCAGACCTTTTTCAAAACAATCCCTAATAAAATGGTGTCTGATCTCAATATGTTTGGTCCTAGAGTGCTGGACTGGATTCTTGACAATACAAAGAGCTGAAGCACTATCCATTAGTAATGGAGTCTTAGTCTCTGTAATGCCATAATCCAGTAATTGATTCTGAAGCCAGAGTACCTGAGATGTACAACTTGCAGCAGCAATGTACTCGGCTTCAGCAGTGGATGTAGCAACAGATGTTTGTTTCTTACTCTGCCAAGAAACCAAACAGTTGCCTAGGAATTGACATCCACCAGAAGTTGATTTTCTAGTTAATTTACACCCTGCATAGTCACTATCAGAAAAAGCAACTAATTTGCAAGAGTGCCCAGTGGAATACCAAAGACCTAGAGATTGAGTACCTTGCAGATATCTAAAGATCCTCTTGACTGCAATCAAATGAGACTCTTTAGGAGCAGCCTGAAATCTAGCACAAACACAAGTTGCAAACATAATATCTGGTCTAGAAGCTGTTAAGTACATCAAGGACCCAATCATACATCTGTAAAGTGTTTCATCAACAGCTTTACCTTTCTGATCTGCATCCAGTTGTGTGGTGCTGCACATGGGAGTAGAACAGGGCTTACAGTGTTGTAAATCAAACTTTGCCAAAAGACTTTTTGTGTATTTTGACTGATGAATGAAAGTTCCATCAGCCTTTTGTTTGATTTGCAAACCTAGAAAGAACTGTAATTCTCCCATGGCACTCATTTCGAATTTTTGTTGCATCAACTTTGTAAATGCATCACACAACTGTGGATCAGAGGAAGCAAAAATAATATCATCAACATAAATTTGAACAAGGAGCTTATGCTGACCCACTTTCTTAATGAACAAAGTTTTATCTATGGAGCCTCTAGTGAAATTATTCTGAAGAAGAAAATTTGACAGTGTTTCATACCAGGCTCTAGGAGCTTGTTTCAACCCATAAAGAGCCTTATCAAGTTTATACACCCAATCAGGATGTTTATTATCCTCAAAACCTGGTGGTTGACACACATAAACCTCTTCTTTTATTTTACCATATAAAAATGCACTTTTGACATCCATTTGAAAAACTTTAAGATTGTGGAATGCAGCATAGGCTAAGAACAATCTAATTGCCTCCAGTCTGGCTACAGGGGCAAAGGTTTCATCATAATCAATACCTTCTTCTTGTGAAAACCCCTGGACAACCAGTCTGGCCTTGTTCTTGACAATTTGCCCATTTTCATCTGTTTTATTCCTAAACACCCATTTAGTGCCTATTGCACACTTACCTGGGGGTAGAGGAACCAGTTCCCACACTTGCTGCTTTTTGAACTGAAGAAGCTCAAGCTGCATGGCATCAACCCATCCATTGTCTCTTAATGCAATATGATAGTTTTTGGCTCTTGCTGACTGATGAAAAGAGCATAGAAGCAGAAGTTGGACAATTGACTTCTAGTTGAGACACCAGCATTGATATCACCAATGATTTGAGACGTTGGGTGATTCTTCAGCTCTTGATACACTATGAGATCTGTGCAAGTGTTTGTAGCACGCTCAGCAGCAACAGATGTTGATCCAGATTCTTGAAACCAAGTGTTAGATGGCAGGTCAAATGAAGTAGAGGATTCAGAAATCTCATCAGCATTTGTTGTGGATGGTGCTACTGAAGCTACAGGAACATCAAGTTGAGTAGACTCAGGCAGTTGATCACTAAACTTGAATAGGTGAGTACTGGGATCATCATGAACATCAGTACCACCAGATGGATGACTAGCTGCAGAAGGTGATGAATTCACATGATCTGCAACAGCTGGAGGCTGATAAGGAACATATTGCAGTATGTCCAGATCAAACAACTCCACAGGGTTTTGTGGGATTTTGTCCTTAGGAGATTCATTGAACTTCACATGCAAGGTTTCTTCAACCATCTTTGTTCTACAGTTGAACACTCTGTAAGCCTTGCAAGTGGATGAGTACCCAACAAAATACCCTGCATCCACCTTAGAATCAAACTTTTGGAGTTGATCCTTTGTGTTGAGAATGTAACAAGGACACCCAAATGCTCTGAAGAATGAAATTAGAGGAGCCAAATGATGTAGAACTTCATAAGGAGTCTTCATCAACCTCTGATTCACTAAAGCTCTATTTTGCACATAGCATGCTGTGTTGACAGCTTCAGCCCAAAAGGTCAGTGGCAAACCAGAGTCAGCCAACATGGACCTTGCAGCTTCAATTAGGGTCCTGTTCTTTCTCTCCACTACTCCATTTTGTTCTGGAGTCCTTGGGATGCTATACTGCCTCTTGATTCCTTTTGAAAGGTAGAAATCATCAAGTGTATGGTTTCTAAATTCAGTTCCATTATCACTTCTTATACACTTGACTGATAGGGAATACTGCTTCTCAACATACAACACAAAGTTAATAATTGTCTGAGCAGCCTCATCCTTTGAATGCAAGAAGAAGGTCCATACAAATCTGGAGTAATCATCCACAATTACCAGACAGTATTTCTTCTTTGCCATGCTCATTACTCTCACAGGACCAAAGAGATCCATGTGCAGTAATTGCAAGCAGGCAGTGGACTTTGGTTCTTCTATAGGAGGGAATGAGACTTTGTGTTGTTTTCCTTTTAAACAAGCAGTGCAGGTTTCATCACAGAGGAACTCCTTTATTGGTAGACCTCTTACTAAACTATTGTGGATCAGCTGATTCATGTTTTTGAGATTAACATGACCCAGCCTTCTATGCCACAGTTTAGATTCCTGAGGAGAGGCCTTGGAGAACAGGCAAGGATGACCTTTTAACGCAATCTTCTTTGACAAATCCAAGGCATATACTCTTCCTATCCTGTTGGCCTTCAGGAGAGTATGTTCATCCAATACCTTGTCAATCAGCCTCAGAACTTTGGAAGACAGAATCCGGCAGTTCTGGCTTGTGAAAAGTGCAACATGCCCTTTATCACACATCTGACTGACACTCAGTAGATTATACTTGAGATTCTCCACATGGTTAACATCATCAAATCTGATTTCTCCATTTGACACAAATCCTTTCCCGATGATGTAACCCTTAGCATCATTTCCAAATGAGACAAATCCCTTCTTTCCTTGAGAGTAGTCATTAAGAAGAGAACTGCTCCCAGTCATATGCATAGATCCTCCACTGTCTACATACCAGATGCTTCTTTGGCATGCTGAAGAACCCTGCATTTATCATAAGAAACTAGTTAGCTTTAGAGACCCAAACCTTTTTGGTTTTGGGTATGTTTTCATCAACAGATTTAACCATAACTTGTTTCTCATGATTAACAGCTGATGAAGGTGGAGATGGTGCTGAAATGGAATTCTTAGATTTGGGCTTGGATTTCCTTTTCAGTGGTTTGATCACAGGTGCATCTAGTTGGTTAACTCTCCCCAACAAATGCTGAACCATCATAACAAGTTGTGTCTGATTTGTTGCTAAAGCCTTCAGCTCATTTGACACATCAGTACTTGTTTTTGATGAGTTCCTGTGACCCACCATTTCCTCCTTCTTGAAATTCACAGACTTCGTCTGATGTTTATCATGAGGAACACTATCAGCTGTTTTCTGATAAACCCCATCCTTCTTTTTGGATTTTGGTGAGGCCTTGGGTTTATCAGTTTGAGATGACTGTGGTACAAACTTGGTTTCAAACTCATTTTTCATTTTATTTATCTCTTCTTTAATGAGCTTATCTCTGTTGAGTTTGGAACCCTTTTTGTACCAGCATTCATCAGATAGATGATTGAATTTACCACATATTTCACATGGCTTATTCTTCATCTTGGATTGATCAACTGCTGAAGTGGAAACTACTGAAGGTGTGATCTTCAGTACTTTCCTCCTTTCAGTACTTGTGTTAAGTACTGAAGGATTGGTAACAACTGAAGACTTGTTCTTCAGCTGTTCTCTATCCGTCCTGAAAGACCGTATGATAGATTCCTCAGCAGTTGTTAATCCTTTTATTTCATCAGATTTGAAATGCTTTTCAGATGTTGTGACTTGCCCTTCAGTACTTGGAGTACTTTGAGGAACAACATCTGAATTTCTCAGCTTCATGTGTTTATCAGCATTTAACCCATCAGGCAATTGATTTGCTGAGATCTTAACACTGACTTCATCCTCTAATTTTGTATTATCATTTGAGGATGAATCACATGATGATGTGGTTTGGAAATTACTTTCACCTTCAGATTTTACTATTGATTTTGAAGTAAAATCAGTAGGTGGTGCAGTATGATTGTAACCTATTCCAAACTTCACATTTGAAGCTGTTTGCTTGCTGAGAAGCATTTCAAATCCCTTGCAGGATGTTACCCATCGGTCACACTCAACTTGGGTAGCTGCAAGTGTCTCTTTGAGACTTCTGTGGTTCTCGAGTATGACCTCTACCTTAGCCTTTTCATCATTAAGTTGGCATTTAAGCTTGTAAATCTCATCATCTTTGTCATTAAGTGCAGACACATACTCATCTTTTCTTTTGGAAATAGTTTTCTCAAGCTCAAGATTTTGATTGATTAAAGCTACATTTGCCTCTCTAATAGAGACAAAGGCAGCTATGCATGATTCAGAACATAACTTGGCTTTAGCCTCAGAAGATATCTGGGTTACCTGTGAAGATGAAGCATCTGAGCAGGAACCCTCAGTAGACTCCAGGGCCATGAGAGCAAGATTCCCAAAAGGATGTTCACCACCATGTTGACCAGCACCAGCAGATAATTGCTCATTGAAACCAGAAAGATCATCTGGTAAGCTGCTCCAGTCAACAACTCCTGGTGTGAAGAAGCTGTGATGAGGTTGAGATTGTGATGGAGATGGTTGAGGCTCAGGTAGGGCTTGAGGTTGTTGTGCTATAGGGACATGAACTGGATTTGGCTGTGGCATGTAATAGCAGGGATAAGGGTATGGCATTGGACCCTGAGGGACAAAGTATGCAGGAGATTGAGGTTGTGAGTGATGACCAGAACTAGCAGGATGTTGCCCTTTGTTTTGTGAACTATTGCTTGGAAAGGTCACAAAGGGTGCAGAGGAGTTAGATCCAGTTGATCTACACTCTCTTGCAAAGTGCCCAAGCCTGTGGCATTTGTGACACCTCAACTTACTCTTGTCAAAACCAACTTTGGTTTTGCCAGAGAGTCCTGGAAATTTCCTACCAGTTCTCTTGTAGAACTTTTGAGATCTGATATTGATCAGGGCCATTTGGCTCAAAATATCCATCTCTTCTAAATCATCATCAGCAATACCCTGCAAATCATCCATGATAAAGCATAAATTATCACTATTACACCCAGAATGACTGTCAACACCAACAAATGCATGATCAGAACTGTTTGAAGAGAAATCTATATGCTCATCATAATGACTTTCTGATCCAGCATATTCTGACTCATGACCGACCAAGGCAGTGTTACCTGGTACAAAGTCATCAGAGAGCTTTCCTGATGATGCCAGTTTCCTTTTCTGCTCTATCTCTCTTTCAAATGTAAGCAGTTTCCCATGGAGTTGGGTGAGAGATAGGCTATCCAGATTTGCACTGGAGCGTAGGACAATGGTGTATGTGTCCCATCTCTCAGGCAGTGATCTGAGGAATCTGTTGTTCATCTGGCTGTTAGTATACTCATGCTTGACCATTTTCAGCTCAGAGATCAAGCAGGAGAAACGCTCAAACTGTTGAGTCAGTGTCTCACCCTTCCTATGAGAGAATGTCTCATATTGTTGGGCGAGGATTTCTCTGTTGTTTGCTAAGACCTCATCAGTTCCTCCGAATTGTTCCTTCAAAGCATTCCAGAGGTCATGAGAGTTTCATGATGCATAAGCCCAGAATAGATTTCATTCGGCAGTGCCATGGCCAGAATTCCATGGGCTTTAGCATCAATCTCAAACAGTTTACGATCTTCATCTGAGTATTGCTCCTTCTTCTTCGGAACCATTTGATTGGTCTCCGGATTGTTCACCATAGGCTTGTGTGGACCGTGAACCACAGATGTCCAACAACCTGAACTGTTAACAGACAGGTGATGGAGCATTCTTCGTTGCCATATGTTATACTCACTCCTAACCAGCATTGGAGGCTTGGTTGAGGAGCCAGTATTGTGAGGATCATTAGATGGAGTAGTCATTCTCAGATTCAAACCAAATCAATCAAGTTTCAAAAGATTTAGCACAAAAACACAACAAACTCAATAAGAACCAAGAAGAAACTCAAATTAAATAACCAGAAGCAGCAGAAAATCAATCTTTATAACCAGTTCTTGCACATATGCTAATTCGATCAAACTATAGATATCAAAATAGCAGTTTCGATGATCAATTGTTAAACCGATCAATGATTAACCCGCTCTGATACCATTTGTTAGGATCAGTGATCTAAGTTTGATCAATTAGAGTTGAATCACAGCGGAATTAGAGCAAGAATTTAGCAAATATAGCAAAAACACAATAAATATTCAATGGAACAGTACACGGTTATATAGAAATAGGGTTTTCTGCAAAGGGATAATAACATTCATGCACACATGCTTCGGTATGGCGGTTGTTAGGTTTTCCTAAGCTGCGCCGATTACAATTAGGTCAGCATTCCTTATGTATAGGAATGTGACGTCTGCTGATGTCACTTGATAGTGACATCTAACAGAATTATTACAAACTACTGAAAGTAAGCAAACTGCTGAGAATGTTCACAACAACTGAGAACATCTCAGATTATTCTAAGTACACGAAGAAACATAAAACTACTGAAACTAAAAGTACAGAAAGGAAACTACAACTACTGAAAGGAAACCATCACAACTACTGAAGAGGTCTTCTTCAGATGTTGTGACAATCATCTGAAACTTGGTCTTCAGTCTTTGTCTTCAGCTTTTGTCTTCAGACTTTGTCTTCAGCTCTTTCACTTCAGACTTTGTCTTCAGCTCTTTCACTTCAGACTTTGTCTTCAGCTCTTTCACTTTAGACTTTGTCTTCAGCTCTTTCACTTCAGACTTTGTCTTCAGCTCTTTCACTTCAGACTTTGTCTTCAGACCTTGTTATCAGCTGATGTCTTCAGCTGTTGCAGACTACTTCAGTTGTTGTAATGTCCGTGGGACTTAAAGGTTTTTCTGATCAGGCTCATTGGTTCTTTTGGTCCAACATCAAGTATCACCCAGGTAAGGCTAATATGGTAGCCGATGCCCTCAGTCAAAAGGAAACACCAAAACCCTGTCGGGTGCGCGCATTGAAAATGAGCATTCACTCCGATCTACCATTGCAAATTAAGGCTGCTCAATCTGAGGCGTTAAAAGTTGAGAATCTGAAGGGTATGGAGAAACAATTAGAGATCAAGACTGATGGAATCCATTATTTCATGGAACGGATCTGGGTACCAAAGTATGGGGATTTACGAGAGCTAGTAATGGATGAAGCTCATAAGTCATGTTACTCAATTAATCTGGGTTCAGACAATATGTACCAAGATCTGAAGGAGTTTTACTGGTGGTCGAACATGAAAGCTGAGATTGCCACCTACGTAAGCAGATGTCTAACTTGTTCTAAGGTTAAGGTGGAATACCAGAGACCATCTGGTTTACTTCAGCAACCGGAAATTCTGGTGTGAAAATGGGAGCAGATCTCGATGGATTTTATCACAAAGTTACCTAGGATCCCAGCGGATGCGATACCATTTAGGTTATAGTAGATCGCTTAACAAAATCAGTACATTTCCTGGCAATCCGTGAGAATGATCGAATGGAGAAGCTAACACGAATTTATTTAAGGGAAATAGTCTCTTGGCATTGCGTGCCAGTATCTATCATATCCGATCGTGATGCTCGGTTCACTTCTCATTTTTGGGAACGCGACTGGATATGAGCACCGCGTATCATCCGCAAACCGATGGTCAGAGTGAGCATACAATCCAGACACTGGAAGACATGTTGCGTGCTTGTGTGATTGATTTTGGCAGCAGTTGGGAATCTCATTTACCATTGGTCGAGTTCTCCTACAATAACACTTATCACACCTAAATCAAGGCCGCACCATTTGAGGCGCTATATGGGTGTAAGTGCCGATCACCTATTTGTTGGGTAGAAGTAGGAAAAAGCCAACTTACGGGCCCTAAACATGTGCACGAGATGACTGAGAAGGTCGTGCAAATTCGTAATCGTATGGCAGCGGCACCTGATCGACAGAAGAGTTATGTAGATAAACGTCGTAAACCATTTGAATTTCAGATTGATGACAAGGTACTTCTGAAAGTCTCACCTTGGAAAGGTGTAGTCCGGTTTGGGAAACGGAAAAAGTTAAATCCATGCTATGTGGGACCATTTGAGGTTATCAAAAGGGTTGGTCCAGTAGCCTATCAGCTAAATTTACCTGAAGAACTCGATGGAATACATAATGTGTTTCACATATCCAACCTAAAGAAGTGCTTAGCTGATGAATCACTAATTGTACCTTTGGAGGAACTGGAGATTGATAAATAGCTATGCTTCATTGAAGAACAAATTGAGATTACGGATAGAGAAGTCAAAACCCTAAAGCGTAGCAAGATCCCCATTGTGCGCGTTAGGTGGAATTCAAAGCGTGGACCAGAGTTTACCTGGGAACGCGAAGATCAAATGAAAAGGAAGTACCCGCAACTGTTCAAAGATCAAGCATCCACTTCTTAAGGTATCATCCTTAAGACATATTTTCTTTTAAATTTCGAGACGAAATTCCCTTCAACAAGGGGATGATGTCACAACTCTCGTGAAACCTTACAATTCTTCCTTGGTGTCTTTGTCTTAGATTCGCAGAAACCCTATTCTATATGCGTTACAGATCGCTGAGTCTGGTGTTCTTCGTGAACCTGATGTTCTAATTTTCAGGACAGAAGTTTCTTCAACAAGGGGATGATGTGACAACCCGAACTTTTCAGGTTAACCTTGTTTTCTCGATCTAACCTCTCTTAATGAAAATGGTTAGTTAACTCTAATTTAACCAAAAAAAATAACTAAAAACTAACTAATACTAGAATTGTAATTCTTGTTAAATTGAGCTGGCCATAGTGTAAAATTACTAAATCCAAAATCTAATTAACCAAGCCATCGGCAACCCTATTTGCACCCTTCAACTTTTCTATCATCTCCCTCTTTGACAACCCTTCTGCCATCGATCATCAACCGTGAACAAGCAACCCCACTTTTCAACTCTCTTTTCTTCGGTAGAATTCCTCTTGGTTGCAACCCTTTGTGATAGAAGCCACTTCGTATTCTCTCGGTATGATTCATCATCTAGTATTCTTGTTTATTACGTTACGGTTTTGGTTTCAATCTTGTTCGTTACGGATGGTTTCGAGTTTCGGTTACGGTTCTCACGTTTGATGGCGTACGGGTTCAGGGATTGTGGTAATCGGTTTTATATGTGTGTTGTGATGTGTGAATGTTTCTATTGAATCTTTCTATTTATGGTGTGGGTGCTTGTTTGGGGTTATGCATGGCAGTGAGTATATGTGCATGTATGATGGGTTAAGTGGTGCGTATGTACATATACAATTGGTGATGCTTTCGTTTCTGCATGGATATGGTGTGTGTATTGATGTGTGTATGGAAGATGCTGATTTTATTCATGGAGGTGCTTTGCATGCAAATATATATATATATATATATATATATATATATATATATATATATATATATATATATATATATATATATATATATATATATATACACTTAAGTGATTTGAATGATAGCATTACATTGGATGTTTTATTTTTGTATATATTAGCGTGTAGGTATTAAATTGATGGGTGAATATGTTCTTGTTGTTTATGTGTAGTTATGGTGATAATATGCATGTGTAGGTATGAATACTTACTATGGGTGTAATATATATATATGAATATCAATGTGTGTTCTGGGTGGGTCGAAGGCTTGCTTGGGTTGGTTTATGCTTCGGGTTAGTGTTCTGTGTGTGTGTGTTTTTCTGCTGAGTTTGGGTGCATGGGAACAGTTTGGGCGCATGGGAACAGTTTGGGCGCATGGGAACTGTTTGGGAGCATGGGAACTATTTTGGCGCATGGGAACTGTTTGGGAGCATGGGAATTATTTGGGAGCATGGGAACTATTTGGTAACATGGGAACTGTTTGGGCTCATGGGGTCATGGGGTTTGATGTTTGTATGGGAGTCTATGGTGCATATGTGTGTTAGGTATGTAAACCTTGGTTACTAAGGTTGTATGTGTGAGCATGTTGTGGGGTACTGTTAATGTCATGCTAGAAACCAAACCGAGTCGTGGGATGCGAAACCGAACAATTTTTGCATTGTTATTAATTAATTAATGTTAATTTTATATTAAATTGAAATTCAGGTTGATCGGAAACCTAAGCTTTGTTCTCTGCATTATTTAATTGCTGTGCTAATCAAGGTGAGTTGTCATGCCCACTTTACCTGTTTTTGTTGGGGGAAAGAAACGTGTATTCAAAACGTATTTTCATTTGATCAGTGTTGGGTTCAACAATTGATAAACTGAAGCTTTCCAAACCACAATCAAAGCCAACTGAAGATCTCATTGTACAAGTTCAGAGACCAAGTTGATAAACAGAACAAAACAAACACAAGACAAAGTCAACATCAAGACCACAAGAAAAGTCAAAATTAGGTCATGATGTAATAACATTATAAATAGAACCACAAGTGCCACTTGTAATGTGTGGTTTTTGCAAAGTGTGTGAGTGGCTTGTAGTTCTTAAGTGTGTGTTTTTCATGGTGTAAATCACTACCCAAGGAGAATTTCTCTCCTTTGGGTGGGTTTGATGTTCATCCATCTTTGTAAATGTTTCTTCATTGTAATTTGTTATTCAACATCAATGAAATCATAACATTATACGTTACACACACGTCCTTGTTCTTCGATTCACACACTTCCACCTGTCTTTAATTTTGAATTTTCGGATCTGAAAATGATGAATCCTAATATCCAGGCTTAACGAATCTAAAATATTGATTCAGCAAAATGATATCAGAGCTGTTGGTTGCTGGGTTCATGTATGTTTCAGATCTGTTTTCATCTTTAAAGATGTTTACAAAAAGAAGAAAATCAAAAAAAAAATGAAGAACAAGCATCTGTTCATCTTCATCATCATCTATTCTTCAACAAAATACATAGAACATCTACAAATATGTTCAAAATGGGTTCGAATTGAAGATGATAAAGCATTAAACAGAAGACATTCGGTTTGAACATTTATTTGAGAAGAACATTCAGATCTCGAACAGGTTGATTCAAAATACAAAGATCTCGAACTGGTGGTTAATCAATGGGTTGTTGAATCAAATCCAACCATAAATCCGAGACCACCAGTGTACAATTAACATGATTTCGAGGCTAACTACAAAGATTTCGAACTAAAATGATTCGAATTGAACCTAAATTCAATATTCTCAGATCGATGATGAACAGGAAAGACAAATGCGGATGAAACACAAGCCATCCGCATTTCTCTCTTGCATCCGCATTTCCTACTGAAGCCATCCGCATTTGTCACTAAGGCAAACAAATGCGGATGAAGAAACAAACAAATGCAGTTAAGTATTTCTTCATCCGCATTAACTAATGCGGATGTTCATCTGACAAATGCGGATGCATTACCAGTCGATGCTCATGCACTCAAAACAAATGCGGATGAACATCACACAAATACGGATGACCTTCAAACAAATGCGGATGTTGTACCAACAAATGCGGATGTGCATCATGCAAATGCGGATGTTGTGCCAACAAATGCGGATGATCATCTCACATGCGGATGTTTTGCATAACAAATGCGCATACGTAACAAAGAAATGCGGATGTTTTGCATAACAAATGCGCATGTGTAACAAAGAAATGCGGATGTGAGCTCAATAAATGCTGAAGTTACACAACCAATGCGGATGTGTAACTAAACAAATGCGGATGTTGGTTGACAAATGCTGATGTTGAACATACTAATGCGGATGTTTAACATGCCAATGCGGATGAGGAAGCACAAGACCAAGCACGAAAATGGACATAACCTGGGATACGAGCCTCCGTTTCTGACGTGCTACCAGTCAAAACGACCATGGAAACGAGGGCTACGTCATGGTAACCAGCCATAGGCGGGTTATCCTGTTATTTTTCCAAAATAAGGCCTCTGAATGGGTTTTTGGGCTACTTTTGTGTTTTTGAGCTTTGATTTCATTTCTTGCACAACATCAACATCAACAACAACAACATCAACAACATCATCAACAACAACAACAACAACAACAACAACAACAACATCAACAACATCAACAACATAAACAACATCAACAACAACAACAACATCAACAACAACAACAACATCAACAACATCAACAACATCAACATCAACAACATCAACATCAATAACCACATCATCAACATCAACAACAACATCAACAACAACATCAACAACAACATCAACTTGATCACATAATCACTGATCCAATCAAGGATTTGTACAACTGTTAGAAACTCTTTTTGAAGTACTTGGAACCATCCATTGTCAAGTTAATTCAGAGATTAAAAGAGTTGAAGTGTCTTCAAGACTGAATTATGTTCCTGATGCTGTTTATTGAAGTTCAAAGCCTCGTCATATGCCTAATACATTCTAATCCTTTGAGTGTGATATGAACAAGCAGTAATCCAAAAGTGATACACCTCATATCCAATACGTTAAGTATTCTCAAAGAGATTATATCCCTTTTCATAAATACATTAGGAGAAGCTTAATCTGAGGGGGAGAACTACAGTGAACTGTGTCAGAACATCAGTTGATCAAGAAGACATGTGACAAAGAAGATCTTCAAGTCAAAGTTTGGCAAGCATCAGTTTAGGGGGAGTATTGTTGGGTTCAAAAATTGATAAACTAAAGCTTTCCAAACCACAATCAAAGCCAACTGAAGATCTCATTGTACAAGTTCAGAGACCAAGTTGATAAACAGAACAAAACAAACACAAGACAAAGTCAACAAGACAAAGCCAACATCAAGACCACAAGAAAAGTCAAAATTAGGTCATGATGTAATAACATTATAAATAGAACCACAAGTGCCACTTGTAATGTGTGGTTTTTGCAAAGTGTGTGAGTGGCTTTTAGTTCTTAAGTGTGTGTTTTTCATGGTGTAAATCACCACCCAAGGAGAATTTCTCTCCTTTGGGTGGGTTTGATGTTCATCCATCTTTGTATATGTTTCTTCATTGTAATTTGTTATTCAACATCAATGAAATTATAACATTATACGTTACACACACGTCCTTGTTCTTCGATTCACACACTTCCACCTATCTTTAATTTTGAATTTTCGGATCTGAAAATGATGAATAATAAGATCCAGGCTCAACAAATCTGAAATATTGATTCAGCAATCAGTATTACTATAATTATCACATAATTACTAGTGTTGTACCAATTTAAGTCCTCACATTTCGAACCGTTAATGTATGTTCTTTAGCGAGGTAATTCCGAGTAGATCTATTGGGTTTGACAAACCCCACCCGGGCTAGTCGCGCTAGTATGACTGCATGTCAAACGGGTGTTTAATTGACCTAACTTCTGTTGCTGGGTTTGGTAGCCACAGCCGAGGTCTTCATTTATATTGTCAGCTTCGGTTACGAACTTCATACACTATGTAACTTGTTAAGTAGACTAGCTATCTACGGATATTACTTTGTTTACTGTATCGGTTACTATTATGTTCTGATTATCAAAACCTGTGAACTCACCAACCTTGTGTTGACACTTTAGCATGTTTCTTTCAGGTTCAGAAGATGCGCATGATTAGGAACATCTCATTCATGCATTTACCATCATATGGGTCAAATGAAACATTTACATTTTCTATGAACTTTATTTAATTGGTTTGCGCGTGTTGCGCCATTTTAAGTTAAGATTGATCATGCTTCCGCAACTATTCTTAAGTTTACGTTATACTCCGTTTTTGGGAATTTCAAACGTTAACGAACAATTATATTTTGTAATTGCTGTGTCGTTTGGTGTAACTAATGGCTTAGATCCTGGTATCTCACATGGCTAACGGTAATACCCCGTTGGTGGAAATTGAGGGTGTGATAGCATTGGTCAATGTTGATGGACTCCAATACTTAACCGCATAAGTACTATTGTCTGCATGGACACTGTAGTCAACATTGGAACAACATTCGTGTTAAAATACTAAACCTATTTTAAATTCTAATGTGAATAGGAACATTATTCACAATGTTGATATTGTTCATTGCATTGACTAATGCGGATTTTGTATAAGAATTCGGTCAATGGCATTGATTAGTAATTGTTCCTTGCGTTGGTTTAGTTAGAATTTTAATTCTATGTCAAATTCAATGCGGATGTATAAAACACAACCAAATGTGTTTGTATCATATGCGTTGACACTATTACCCGCATCACTCTTGACTTTGAATTTTTTTCTCAACAATTTAACCACATTGGTTCAATGCTGATGTGATACATCATCAACATTGATGCTGTAACGCATATTTGATTTTCCTTGGGCAAATTTCATATGTTCAAATTTAGAAAATATTTTATATGGCTTAATCTGATGAGTTTTCTTTGGCCTGTATCTTTGTACAATTCACAACCAGTTTGTAACATTTCCTTGTTGATTAATACACATCCGCATGTGATTTGACTATTGACATTGCCTTCTTTGAATTTTGCTTTTATTGTCAATTCTTTCTTGATTTTGGTTTGTTCATCGGTGTGAATCAAAAGTCTAAATTTGACTAAGTTTCACAAGCATCTTGTGTGTGTTTTATCTGCAAGACTTAGATATTATTGTAGTTTCTTTCTTTTTCACATGTCAACACTATTTGTTTTCATATTTTTGATATTTTTAAGATTAATTAAAATTTAAAGAAACATAATTTTGTATTTTGAATGATTTTTCATTGTGTTTGTATTTCAAATATTAGTTATTCCCCCTAAAATTTATGTCCCATGAAAACATAGATTTTAAATATTAAAATTAGAGTATTTTTATTGAACACATCTATAATCTGCAAAAATCAAAGAAAATTACTTAGTTGATAACATCATCAAACTGAAATATGTGTATTTACATTTATCTTTACAAGCATAGAGAAGATTACCTTAAATGAGATCATATCAATCTAAATCCTTCACACATTAAGTAACTACTCACACACCCACTTGGATCTGGTAATGCTTACCCATACTCTAGTGATAGCTTAATAGTTGAATATGATCTTTAGTTCATCAAATAAGCTTTTATTATTTAATTCATGCTGAGCCTACCCATATATAAAAAAAGTAATGTCAGTCTTTATTGTGTGTAGAAAGACATTATGCAAAGAATAAGAACTAACGTACTATCATTTCTCATTTCATTTTAAGGTAAATTCTCACGTATTACTACTAATTAAGCCTTGAATTTTTTTTTTAAATTTTCAATGTTTTCCCTTTATAATACTTAAAAGTACTTAAGTAAGGGCGTGTCAAGAAAAGATTCATTTTTATTGTAATTAGATATACCACTCATGATGAATCATGTCAATTAATTGTACTAAGAATTCAAATCTTCCTGGAACAAATGCTTTAATATATAAATCAACTAGTTGGTTGAATTAACTTGATTAATCCTTTCTCAACATAATCTCTCAAATAATGATATCTTATATTAATGTTTTTTGACTTTTAGTGTTGTACTAAATTGTTGGTTATAAACATAGCAAGTGTGTTGGCAATGTGCGTAGGTGTGTGTAAGAAATTGAAACCATAGCCAAGCATTTGATTTTTAATCCAAATTTATGAGCAATAAGTGGATGCTTCTATATACTCAGCATATGCAGTAGATACAGACGCACTTGTTTGCTTCTTGCACTACCACGATACTAATCTTGGACCAAGAAATTGATAAATGCCAGGTGTGGACTTTTGGTCGAAGTTGTAACCCCCATAGTCACTATTTGTATATGAATATTAGGGGCATGCAATAAACCGAAATAACTGAACCACAACTGAAATAACCGACGTAAGCAAACTAAAAAAACCAAAACCAATAAGAAACCGATGGTTTGGTTTGATGATTTTCTTAAAACTGTTTTTCGTTTTTGTTTTAGTTTTGCTTGTAAAAGAAACCAAAAAAACTAAACCGAAACCATAACACCGAACTTGTAAATTTAGAGGTGCATTCATACACTTAAACATGAGTAGCTTATAAATTTCTTATTTAACTTATGCTATCTAAAATAGATAGATATTTAGGTTACTAGAATAATCTTTAAACTTTTTGTTTGGTAGATTAAATTGTTTTATTGAATTTTTTGTTATTGTATTTTATTAATTGTAATTAATTTTATGTTAAGAAATTTATAAGAATGTATAGATTATGTGTAAAGATCATGATGTAAGCCTAAAGTTTTATCTTAAATTTATTACTTTGAACCAAATTAGAAAAAAAGATCTTGAAGCCCAAAAACAAAACCAAAAAACCAAAACCGAAATGAAAACCGAAAACCAAAAACCAAAAAAACCAAAACCGAATGATTTTAAAAACCTAGAAACTGAAATATCGATTTTTGGTTTTGGTTTTAAGCTAAAACTGAACCAAACCGACCATGCACACCCCTAATGCATATAGGTTGTTAAACCATGAAGAGAATAAAGCCATCGGAAACTCAAAGTTCAGCACTGGCTCTCAAGTTCTGAAATCTATGAAGTGCTGATCAGCACTCAAGTTCATGAGCCGCTGATCACCTGCTACATTAGACATGATTGTCTGTACCGAAGTACGTTGGTGAATGCAATGTCTCCCTTTTGGAGACAACATTGTACCAAAGCTGCTGATCTTTGATGTGCCGATTGCCTGTCTACAATGTACATATGTTATCTTAAACCTGGAATAGATGTAAAGTGATTTATTCTAAGTGTTTAGCTTTCTTAGGATATATACCTCTCATTTGTATAGTTTTAGGGTTAGATTGTTAACCATTTGCTTGAGAATGTTTCAGGAGAATCACTTGGAAGTTCAAAAGACCCACAAATCACAAGTACTGAAGACTACGAAGTTGATCTACGTCTTGGCTTCAGTTACATCAGATCAACTGCTAATCCTATCTGGCCATAATCGGTAGAGATAGATGCTAGTACCATAAATGTCATAGATCAACCATCACATGATCATGATGACTTATCAGATAAGGAGTCCCATGATCATTGTAGTACTAGACAATCTCTTGATAAGGAAACAGAGGTGGCAAATGTTAAAGAAGGAGTCAATTCACTAGTTGATCCGACCACTTTCACCGATCCATCTGCTGAACTTCCTAAAAAAAATTTCTCCAATTTAGATCTATCTTAACAACTCCAAGTGATCCCTAGACTAAGAATTTATAAAGAGCACCCAGTTGAGAATGTCATTGGCAATGTTGATTCTGGTGTTAAGAAAAGAAGCAAAGCACATGAGGCAAACATCTATTTGTTCTCATGCTTTCTTTCTCAACTGGAACCAAGGAAAGTAGATGAATTTTTAAGAGTGAACAATAGGTAGAAGCTATGCAATAGGAGCTTCTTTAATTTGAAAGATAGAAGGTTTGGAAACTATGTGCACTTCCTAAGGGAAAGACTGCTATAGGGACCAAATGGATTTTTAGAGACAAGAAGGATGACAAGGGCATTGTTATCAAGAAGAAAGCAAGAATTATGGACAAGGGTACACATAAGAAGGGATTGATTATAATGAAGTCTTTGCTCCTGTGGCCAGGCTTGAGGAAATCAAAATTTTTGTAGCCTTTGCTGCCTTAAAAGACTTCAAGGTGTTTCAGATGGATGTCAAGAGTGCATTCGTTTATGGTGAAAAAATTGAACAAGTTAATGTTTGTCAACCCCTGGCTTTGAAGATCCAAAGTATCCAAATTATGTATGCAAACTTGATAAAGCTCTCTATGGGCTTCATTAGGCTCCTAGGAAATGGTATGAGACACTCTCTACCTTTCTTCTGAGAAATAGATACACAAGAGGATCCATAGACAAAACTCTCTACACAAAGAAGGTTGAATTGGATGTCATATTGGTACAAGTTGTTAGGGATAGATCTCTTGTATAGGTTTAGATGATAAAAATCACTCTTGTAATCATTATTGTAATTATTGTTCTTGATGATATAAAATGAATATGTTTGATTATAATTGTGTTTATGAATTAAATAACATTTAATTTGCACTTCAAAATATATTCATTGATGATATAATATATTTCAGAATGTATGTGTGAATATGCAGGAAATATTAAACTGTGTAAATTTGGAAAAATGACTAAGTGTTAGAACAACTGCGGATGAATAAAGTGTTCTTCCGTAGATGTTCTGAGGAACATAACAAAAGTGTACATCCGTAGATCTCCTACGGAAGAACAACTTCAGCAGAACAAGAAAAGAACAAGCTATTGGAGGGATTGCTGCGGAAGACAAGAACTCCTGCGGAATCACAAAAACAAGTATTGAAGAACAAAGTGTTGCTGCGGAAGACTAGTTACCTGCGGAAGAGTAAATTCCTACGGAAGACTAACAAACATGTATGATTTCATATCAGGTACGCAACATAGTCAACAAGTCAACATGTCAGAGCAATAACATCAAGTCAATGGCGACGGAAGACATATTATTCAAGCAAATATTCCACGTCACATCAACAACTTTATTCATATTAGATTCGTTGTAAATCTCAAATTCCTATGCCGATAAACATGGCGAGGATTTTGGATAAGTTTAAATAGCTTAATTATAACAACAAAATAGCTAGCAATAGAACAGAATTAGATCTCTATATATATATATATATATATATATATATATATATATATATATATATATATATATATATATATATATATATATATATATATAGAGATCAACAACATAAAAAAACAACAGTTGAGAAACATTAGAATCATCAGTAATCATCATCTGAATCATTGTATTCAAGATCAGCAACATCAATAGCAACAAGAAAGCATTACGATCAATGTTATTGAGTTCTCTCGGTTTGATTATTCTTATTTTATTTGTTTGATTGGTTGATTTTAGTATTATTAATAGATTAAACACCAAGTATTGATAATTCTGTGATCAATACTTGTTCAAATCAATTTTGATAATTTCTGAACGATCCTTGGATTCACAGGTGGTATCGGAGCTTGGTGCTCATTGATCCAGATCAATTGATCTATTAGCTTTGATTTGTTTAATCAATTTCTGCTAAAACAAAGTTATTGCTTTGTAAATAAAATTAATTATCATGAGTAATTCAGTTGTTGGTGCTTATCAACCTCCTAAACTGGAAAACAAATCTGATTTTAAAACCTAGAAAATCCGATTCAGGAATCATGTTAATTACACAGATTCTGACTTATTGGCTTCGATTACCGAAGGACCTTATATCCCACCTGCCTTAGGAGCGGATTATAAGGATAATAATCAACCCCTCAGTTTAAAAAATCTATCACCTGATGATGCCAAGAGAGTCAAGATTGACATCAAACCTTATAGTATGCTTACTATGGCTTTACCTGAAGAACTCTTGATCAGGTGTGAATCATACAAAACAGCTAACTTGTTATGGAAAATCCTGCACACTCTGTGTGAAGGTAGTGACGAGATTAGAAGCATAAAGAAGGATACTGTCCGTGCACAATATGAAACATTCCATCATATTCTGGGTGAGTCAGTCCCTCAACATTTGGATAGATTCATGCAACTTGTTACAGAGATGAACATCCTTGAACTTAAGTACAGCAATGAAGAATTGATAAAAAGATGCTTCATTCTTTGCCTGAAAACTGGACACAGACTGTGTCCATGTTTAAAAATACTATTGATCTAAAAACAATACGTCTAGACACTCTAGTGGCAAAACTAGAAGCATTGGAGCCGGATGAAAAGACAAGAAACAAAAGTGTGAAAGCACCTATAGCACCTTATCAATTCTAATAACTGAAGAATACCGGTAGTGCATTCATCTGTAATGAAGATGAAGACAACTCCAGTGATGAAGGTGAACAGGAAGGAGAAACAAGTTTCTACGCAGCAAAGTCTTCAAAATCAAGAACTCAAAGCAATCAGCACAAACAGACAAAAGGAAAGGCTAATGAATCCAAAAGCAAGAAGAATAACAATCAAACAGAACCAATTATGTGGTTCTAGAGACTGAAAAATAGAAAGCTGCCTTTGCAGATTTTAGCTCAAGCTTTCAGGCTTATCTAGGAAGCACCTTGACTCCTGCTCACTTTTGTCAACAAGATCTAGAAGAACTTCATCCTGATGAAGTGGAAGAGATGGATCTGCAATGGCAAATGACAATGATTGCCTATAGAGCCAAGATGTACATGAAAAGAAACAAAGGATTGTCTGTTGGAGGAAGAACAACAAAAATTGGTGTAGATAAGTCCAAAGTGAGATGCTTTAAGTGCAATCTGTTTGGACACTTTTCAAGAGAGTGCAACAACAGCCAATAGCAGTCAACTGACTCAAGACAGCCTAGTCAAAGGAGTATCACACAACCACTATTAACCAATGCATCCCCACCAAACAAAACAACAGGTATCTCTAACACTAAAGAAACTGGTTTAATTATTTTGTAGAATGCTACTTGTGATTGGAACATGTATGAGAAGAAAGTACTTGCTGAAAACCAAGCTTTGATGGCTAATATGGAAAACAAAGTCCCTCCAATGGCCACTGAGGTAAGAGAAAGGTTGTGTTCCCCTTCTTGCATAGATGAAGTAGAAAGATATAGAACACATGCTCAACAATTGGCTGATAAAGTAAAAGAAACCTTACTCTTAAATGAATCTCATGTTAGAGAACACAAACTTTATCAAGTCAAAATTAATTCTTTACAAAAGGATTTAGATAAACTTGTTTCTGAAAATTACAATCTAAAAGCACAAGTTGAGCATCTGACTACATCTTTAACCAAATCTATGTCAGAACATGCATCTACTAAGGTGAAACTGTAAAAATTCCAATTGTCATGACAACAGTATGAGAAACTGTTAAACTCTCATATTGAGTCTAAGAACAAGTTAGGATTGGGATTTCATGCAGTTGTACCACCAGTTACCAACAATTATATTCCTTTACCTAAGTCAATGACCAACAGTTTATCTAATCACTTCATACCTGAGTCATCAGATAAACTTAATAATACTGAGTCATCTGAATCTAGTTCATCAAACTTCGACCTGTCAGAATTTGATTATGACAACTGTGATGACTTAGATGAAGAGGCTGAGACTAATAATGTTGGGTTAGGTAAGGATAAAACTGTGTTAATAGAATACTCAATTCCAAAGGTACTAAATGAACTTAAACTACCCTATCCACTAAAACAAAGAAATCTGCTAAAGACAATCCACACAAGGATTGAGCAATTAAATGATGGCATACTTGCATTCAATAAACTAAATAAAGAAAAGTCAGAAAAAAGAGGATCAGGAGAAAAGAACATAACTTCCGCAGATCATCTGGGGAAGAAATCAGAATAGACTAAGAAAAAGGACACAAAAGATACAACACAAGAACCTTTTGATATCATGTATGGAAGAGGAAAAGACTCAGCAGCAGCTATATTTGAAAAGGAATTAAAGAAGTAAAAACTTATGAGCAAGAAGAAGGCACAGAAAAGGAATGCATCTGACAGTAAAGATGAAGTTTACTATAAATGGTGTGACATTCACAACCATAGCACAAAAGAATGCTACTTCAGCAGTTATTGCTCAATATGTAACATGAACAATTATATGACTTCAGATTGTTATATGCAACAAAAATAACCATACTACAAAGGAATGCTACTTCAATAAGAAGAACAAAACAAAGATTGTCAAGACAAAGAAAGTAGATACCTCTGAGTCAGACTCACAATGTTCTGAAGATGATAAAGATTCAAACTAAAAGAAACAACAATAAGAATAGAAAGTTACTAAGAAAAACAACAAAATTGCTGAGGTGCAATTAAAGAATAAGAAGGAGAAATCACAAGTGCAAAAGAATGCACCACACAAAAAGGTAGCACTTGAGGAAGAAGACAACTTCTTTGATCACTTTGACAAAGGCAATGATGTGCCTAAGTCCAAAGCAAAAGATGCAGAAACATTTTCTGGCAATTCCTCATCATCCACATTAAAGAAGAAGTCTCAAACATAAATGACTAACCAAGTCAGTATGAATCAAGAAGACATCACCTCAACCTCATCAACCATTACATCCTCACCCCAAACTAAACATAATGAATTAACTGACTGTACAGCTAATCTAGAAAATTCAAGTCTTATTCATGAGAAAGTTGATACATTAGATAACAATGTCAAGCCCAAGACCAGCAAGGCTTGGGCTCCTAAGTCTAACTAAGTTCATCTTTGTTTATAGGAACATCCAAGGAGGGTTGACAACAAGTGGTATATTGACGGTGGCTGTTCCAGACATATGACAGGAGACTGCACCCTCTTGCTGGACTTCAAACATAAGAATGCTTCATATGTAGCATTTGGTGGGGATAAGAAGGGAGGTAAAATTACTGGTGAAGGAATGGTAACAAATGAAGTTTTAAAGTTTGAAAAAGTTAACTTTTTTGAAAACTTACAGTTTAACTTACTAAGTGTATCACAAATCTGTGACCAACACTATACTACTTTCTTTGATAACTCTGATTGCTATATTCTTAAGCCAGGTTTCAAAATTTCAGAAGACTGGATCCTTCTTAAAGCACAAAGAAAAGGTAACACCTATGTGTTGGATATGAACAACACTGCACTAACAAGCAAAGAAACATGCCTGATCTCTAAATCATCAGAAGATGAAGCACAACTCTGGAACAAAGGATGGATCATTCCAACATATAGAACATGAATAAATTGGTGAAAAATGACTTAGTCATTGGTGTTCCAAAGAAAGAATATTACTGTTCTAATCACTGTTTATCATGCTATAAAGGAAAACAACATAAAGTATCACATAAGTCCAAAACAATTAACACAAACACAACACCACTAAAGTTACTGCACATGGATCTTTTTGGTCCCACCAATGTGTTAAGCATTGGCAAAAGGCAGTACTGTTTGGTGATTTTGATGATTTCACTAGATTTACTTGGGTATTTTTCTTAAAACATAAAAGTGAAACATCAAAAATTTTAATGGAGTTCATCACTAAGATAGAAAATCAACTTGATCTAAGAATCAAGATACTAAGAAGTGATAATGGAACTGAATTTGTTAATTATGTCTTAGACTCATTTTGCAGGGATAAAGGCATAGCTAGGCAATTTAGTACTCCAAGAACTCCTCAACAGAATGGAGTTGCTGAGAGGAGAAACAGAACTCTAATTGAAGCAGCAAGAACAATGCTAGCTGACTCACATCTGCCAATAACATTTTGGGCAGAAGCTGTGAACACAGCCTGCACTATTCAAAACAGAACTTTGATTGTCAAAGAATGTAATAAAATACCCTATGAACTTTTGTAAAAGAAAACCTTTTATAGGATAACTTAAAGCTTTTAGGTGTCATGTATCTGTATTAAACATAAAAGAACAGTTAGGAAAATTTGTTGAAAAAGCCTATGATGGTTTCTTTGTTGGTTACTCATCAACATCTAAATCATATAGAGTCTATATTCCACATGATAACATAGTGGAAGAAACTCCTAATGTATCCTTTGATGAATCCTTATTTCAACAATCGGTTAAAGGATCATCTTGGCTGTTTGATATAGATGCATTAACTAACTCATTTAACTCTGGTTATCTTAACATGACAGGTGCTGCTGATACATGTTACCCTTATATATATGGGTGTACCATTGACAGCTGACCCACCTAGAGTCACTCCCCTGTAGAACCAAAGTAACACTAATCCTGATGCACAACACAAACTACTAAAGATGTTTCTGATGACCTCACACCATGCACATCAGCTGAAGTACCATCTACTTTCGTAGATGTTCCTACTCCTACAGATGATGGACTGAGATCCCCTAATAATCAAACCACATCAGAAAACCACTCAACACCATTGTCACACACAGAAATATCTTGCTTTGAAACTACAGCTGATCAAGTCCCTGCCGAAGACATGTCCACTACCCCGGAAGGCATACATGTTTCTACGGAAACTCAGACAGTTGCACCAGAAAATGAGATGAAATACTTTGTTGACCCTCCATCACAACTAACCTCATCTCCAACAACCAACATCATAAACCTGGATTCATCCATCCAAGTTAATGATGTACCAACAGTTAGAGCACATAAGTATCACCCAATTGATAACATGATAGGTGACCTTCACAACAGAACTACCAGAAGACAAGGGGGAGCTACAAACATGTGTCTATTCTCCTGCTTTCTATCACAAGTAGTTCCTCCTAATATAACAGAAGCCTTGAAAGACAATAGCTAGATTGAAGTAATGCAAGAAGAACTTTAACAATTCAGGAAACAGAAGGTGTGGAATCTAGTTGATCTCCCTGAAGGTCAATATCCTATTTGCACAAGGTGGTTATTTAAAAATAAGCTAGATGACAGGGGAATAATAATTAGAAACAAAGCAAGGCTGATTACTCAAGGCTACACACAAGAGGAAGGCATAGACTATGATGAAGTCTTTGCACTAGTTGCAAGGATTGAGGCAATAAGAGTGTTTTTGGCATATGCATCATATAAGAAGTTCACAATTTACCAAATGGATGTAAAGTGTTCCTTCTTATATGGTAAAATTGATGAAAAGGTCTATGTTTCTCAACCACCAGGATTTGAAGATCCTGATTACCCTCACAGGGTGTACAAGCTTGATAAAGCTTTATATGGACTTCATCAAGCACCAAGAAAATGGTATGAAACACTGTTCAAGTTTCTCCTAAGACATGGATACAAGAGAGGAACAATTGACCGGACACGCTTCCTCAAACATGAACATCAAGATCTCTTAGTTTTTCAAGTATATGTTGATGACATCATATTTGGATCAACAAACAAGAGACTCTGTGAAGAGTTTGAAGCCTTAATGCAATCCGAGTTTCAGATGAGTTCAATGGGAGAATTAATTTTCTTCTTAGGATTACAAGTTCATTAGAAAACAGATGGCATCTTCATCAATCAAGAAAAGTATATCCTTCAAACAGTGAAGAAATACAACCTTGCAGACTGTGTGTCATGCAAAACACCAGCATCTACTATAGATAAAATTGTACCAGATCCAACAAGGAAGTCTATTGATCAAAGATTATATAGATCTATGATAGGATCATTAATGTACTTAACTGCTAGTAGACCTAACATAATGTTTGTTGTGTGTGTGTGTGTGCTAGGTATCAAGCAGAACCAACGGAGTCCCACTTGAATGTAGTAAAGAGAATATTCAGATACCTCAAAGGGAAACCATCATTTGGACTTTGGTATCCCAAAGAAGGAGACTTCAAGCTTTACACCTATTCAGACAGTGACTACGGAGGATGCAACAACAATAGAAAATTAACAACTGGAGGATGTCAATTCATAAGACCAAGACTTGTGTCTTGGCAGTGCAAAAAGCAGGCAAATGTTTTAGTATCCACAGCTGAGGCCGAATACATAGTTGCTTCAGCAGGCTGCTCCCAGGTTCTATGGTTACAAAATCAATTACTTGATTATGGTTACAATTTTCTACAGACACCAATATATATAGACAATTCAGCTGCTATGTTTATCACTGCTAATCCAGTCAAACATAGTAAAACTAAGCATATAGAAATCAGATACCATTTTCTAAGAGACTGCTCAGAAAAGGGACTAATTAAGTTGATCAAAGTGGACACAACAAATCAGCTTGCTGATTTATTCACTAAGGCCTTTGATTCAGTAAGATTTAAGTTCTTAATTGAATCATTAGGCATGATCAACTTAGAATAAGTTCAAAACATTAACAACAGGTATATAGGCTCATTAACTGTGATCATATGAGGATAAAACATAAACTTATGTGTAAGGATTTTGATAACCTACAGATATGATAGTATGCTAAAAACATGACATATATCCTACCTGCACCCAATCAACTATCTACTGATCTGATGTGTTGAATATGTGAATAGGTTCATCCTGAGTGGAAAATAAGCTATGTCATGCTCAACATAAAGCCAAGATGACTTGGTATGGATAAGTCATTATGAGGAGTTAACAAGTCAGTCTCATCAGAAAGTACACAACTCATCACTTATGCACACTTACTATGTTGTAACACTTATAACCTCTATCTTTGCGCATCATGACCCTCTGTTTTGCGTAAGAAAAGACCTGGGTCAAAGGACACCTCTGTTTTACATAAGTAAAGACCTGGTGACCTGATGCTGATCATTAAAAGTTCCCAAAAAGAACTGCCCCTAAAAAAATCTTAAAGGATCAACTACATAGTACTCAAAGAGCATTCATAAAACGCATTAATAAGATTTCAAAGAAATCTTAAGATAGATCTTATAATCTACGAAACATGGTATGTGTGATAAAGTGATGAATTGATCACAATCTGAGAGACATACTTTCATACACCTTGCATGATGCATTCATCCTTGTTTATCTTTAATTCTTACCAAAACATGATAACTAGCTGGACATGCCTAACATACACTCTAGGTTGAACTTCTGTGGATCACCATATTTGCAATTTGAACTAAATCTAGTAGGCTTTTCCCTCAACAAAACTAAGCAGGAATGTGTCTGATTTATAGTATGATCCTTAGTTTCTCAACCAATTGCCTGCCACAGAACATTATACTCATGTGATTTTCAGTTACACACTCACTGATCATGCGATCTTCGTATAAATTTTTGATAAACTCATCCGTAGATGATTAATCACAAATTTAGGGGGAGTAAGTATAACTGTTCAATTAATTCCCTTAATCTGAGCAGTATAACTAATTGGAACCGCAGGTGTACTACGAAAGACATGAGCTATCTTCCGTAGATACAGTGAAATCTGTTCATCCGCAGATGTTTCTGCGGAAGACAGAATGGGTCCACTTCCGTAGATAAAGTACGGAAGAAACAGAGAAACTATGATTTCCGTGGATATTATACTTTGCTTAATTATATGATCATTAATTGCTATTAATTATTTGTTAGGCATAGTTAATAACCGTGGAGGGGTAAAAAATGTAAATGGGTCCCACATGGTAGACAGCCTGTCTGAAAAGGTATAAAAAGGTACTCTGACCATTGGCCTTTCTATTCATTTTCAAAACACTCTGAACTAAAAATCCCTTCATCCAAAACCCTCTTCTTCATCGTCTACATTGAACACCAGGCTAACACCACTGAAACAATGGCCAATCGGTTCGTAAAAGACCATAATGTCTGTGCATTTCTGAATCCAGATGTGGAGGATGAATGCAGAGAGATCATAAGATACCTTAGAAGAACACGAATCTTCTATACGCTGACTGCTGACTCAGTCATCTATCTATCCCACATGATAGATTTCTAGAATACAGCTGCAATAGTCGAAGGAGATGACGGAACCATGATCACTGCGACCATTGGGAACTTACCCCTTTGGGTAAACGAAGGAATAATCCGCAGTGCCCTAGAACTAGGAGAGAATGAACAAGGTCATCCGGATGTATTCGACCATGAATACATCCAGAAGGTATTCAATTTGATGGGCTATGATGGTGACTATCAACACGGAGAAATCAAGAAGGGTAGGCTATGCAAGCCTTACTGGTTCCTCTGCCACACTTACCTGAAGTGCATCTCCAATCGGAAGTCCGGGTTAGATAGATTCTCTCGCCACATCTCATCTGGGATCATAGGAATCTTTGAAGGAAGAACCTATAATTATGCCAAATACATCATGAACTGCCTTTGCGATCATGTGCAAGTGCAAAAGGAGAACAAGATGTTCATGTTCCCTCGATTCCTCTTATTGATAATCAATGAACAAATCCCCGAAGTGGAGAGAGAAGGTGATATAGGTGTACAGAGCCACTTAAGCAAATCCCTGCTCAACAAAATGAAAGGACAGTATGAAGGAGGAGGTGTGGAGATGTTTGCTCATGTACGAGATGAGAATGAGGGCATTCCTCAGGAGCTGCAGTGGGTTGAGGAACCACAAACTGAAAGCTCATTATGATCATCTGCGACACACTCCCAGCCTGAAACACCACAACATTCTTCACACAAATCACCCAACAAGAATCATTACCATCACTATCACCCATCCACTTGACATCTTCAAGTGAGAATACTAAACCCATCTCTCCTGGCCAATCACCAATATCAATCAACACTGCTTCTACTGAAGTAGTTGGTCAGGATGGAACTCAACCTTCACTCCCACACTCACCAATCTCCATAACATCAATTGATACTGGTGCCACAAAGCCCATATCTCCTCTACCACCAACTAAACCAACCATCTCACCCACTACTACTAAACCTATTGACAGCCCAACACCAACAGAAGAACTCCACCTTGATGAGGATGTTAATAAAGCTATTAATGATGAAGATACAGAAGAAGTCTGTATTGATGTAGAAGAGAAAGATAACGAAAAGGAAGTTGAGCAAGAAGAGAGTGCTTACATTAATGTCATTGCTTACAATGAGAATGACATGAATGAAGAAGAAATCAATGTAAGCAAAAGCTATTTGGTGGCAGGATACAACAATCTTGTACTAAAAGGGAACAAAGAGCTAGAAAAGTTAAGAAGGTTAAAGAAGGAGATGAAAGAGAAAGATGAATTAATAGAGAAGCTGGAGAGTAGATTGAAGAGTCTGAGGGAAGATGCAGTGATGAATAATGAAGTAATTGATGCTTTGAATGATTTGGTCGATGAACAAGCTGAAAGACTGAAACTAAAAGATGATGAGATTGAAAGGTTGAAGAAGAAGTTGACTGAAGCTGAAAAGAACAAAAGTGATTCAACACTGATCACCTACAGCAGGAAAAGAAAATACTTAGGGAAGACAGCTAAGGCATCTAGAGAATCAACTAAAAGAGCTAAACCAGATTCTACAGAGCATCAAACCCCATTAAAGCAACAAGTAGAAGAAAGTGACTCTGAATGGGAAGAGCTGATAAAGGAAGAGTCTAAAGAAGTCAAACTAGAAAAGCTATTGACTACAGATGAAATAGTAGAGGAAAGACCACAGTCATCCATGTTCATGCAGTTAATCAATCATGGATTTCCATATGACTTGGTCGAGAAGATGAATATGAGAGAAATGATTGAAGCTTTAAAAGAATTTGATGCTGCAAGACTGATGCTTCCAGTCTGCACTTATGAAACATTCTCCAAATTCAAAGCTATGGAGAAGATCAGGAAGGAATTGGGACACTGTGAAACAAGCAAGCACACTAAGTATAATATGACATGCTAGCTTCAAAGCCATAATTATCTGCCCCATGAGCTAAAGGGAAGAACAGTTGGTGAGCTCAGGGCGATGATGGAGCATGCAATGACAGTTGAACTAAACACTGGTGTAAGATTCAGGTCCGGAGCCCCTAATCCTGATTATAAACAAACAACATCTCCTCCTTAGCCAACTATAATTCAAGTCAAAGACATCCACCAAGGCACAAAACAGATGATAAATGAGCCTAGGGGTGTGATTCCTCATAAGGTGTGGCCTCTGGGAACCGTTGTGAGGGAAATAACTGAGAAGAAATTAAGTCTAATTCAGCTATTTGAACAAATGATACTTCCAAGAGCAGTTGGAGAACAAGAGATCATAGGATGGAAATATGATGGGGAATGGGATTGTACACTCATCAAGAGGGCATCTGGCATGGTGCAATACTTTCACAGAGTAGAAACTCTACTAGCCCTGCCAGATGTTGACCTTCATACTTTACAAACCATTCCCATCACCAATTATCCCATAAGTCCCAGGGGTCGAGATTTCTCCGGATTGGTAGCCAAGCTAAGTGACAGGAGTAAAGGCAGTGTACTAAAAGAGGCTTATCAAGTGGATGCTAAACACACCAGACGAATTCAAAGGAGGTCACACACCAATTCTCATCATGTTGATGCTGAACTTAAGCAAAGAACTGGGTATGCTTACTTGACCAATGCACCATTGAAGATCATAAATGGAAATCAATTTACTTGCCTAATAACAGAATGGGGGTATGTAGAGAAAACAAAAGAACTGGTGTTGCAAAGGAATGATCCACAGAGGAAAGGACAAAGTATATGATTATTTGAACCTGTGGAAATCAAACTCCTGCACCCAAGTTATACATCATACCTCCATGACAAGCACTTCCCAAGGCTGCAAGATCAAACATCACAAAATGACTTATGCTTTTACGTTCATGTAAATCAAGTCATGGACAAGCTGTATGCCAATGCAAGTAAACGAAGGAAGTATGAAGCAGGTCAGCTTTTTGGTACATAGACTAAGCCAGTCACAGAACTAAGAATTTCATAACAGGACGAATTGGAGGTGATGTCCAATAACAATGTTGTTACAACACTCACCACTGAAGAGGATGTCCTGGGATTGAATATAAAACTCTGAAGAGGTTGAGCAGAAGGAAGATCAAGATTAAATATGAAGACCAACAAGTGACTGTTGATTACTTTAAAGAGAAGATTTTGACAAGAGTGAATGAGCTTAGAGTACTAAACCAATGATTACTAGAGTCTAAACCTAAGGGGGAGTACTGTTAGGGATAGATCTCTTGTATCGGTTTAGATGAAAAAAATCACTCTTGTAATCATTATTGTAATTATTGTTCTTGATCATATAAAATGAATATATTTGATTATAATTGTGTTTATGAATTAAATAACATTTAATTTGCACTTCATAATATATTCATCGATGATATAATATATTTCAGAATGTATGTATGAATGTGCAAGAAATATTAAACTGTGTCAATTTGGAAAATTGACTAAGTGTTGGAACAAAGACGGATGAATAAAGTGTTCTTCCGTAGATGTTCTGAGGAACATAACTAAAGTGTTTCTGCGGAAGACAAGAACTCCTGCGGAATCACAAGAACAAGTACTGAAGAACAAAGTGTTGCTGCGGAAGACTAGTTACCTGCGGAAGAGTAGATTCCTATGGAAGACTAACAAACGTGTATGATTTCATATCAAGTACGCAACATAATCAACAAGTCAACATGTCAGAGCAATAACATCAAGTCAATGGCGACGGAAGACATATTATTCAAGCAAATATTCCACGTCACATCAACAACTTTATTCATATTAGATTCGTTGTAAATCTCAAATTCCTAAGCCGATAAACATGGCAAGGATTTTGGATAAGTTTAATTAGCTTAATTATAGCAACAAAATAGCTAGCAATAGAACAGAATTAGATCTCTATATATATATATACGAGATCAACAACATAAAAAAAAAACAATAGTTGAGAATCATTAGAATCATCAGTAATCATTATCTGAATCATTATATTCAAGACCAGCAACATCAATAGCAACAAGAAAGCATTACGATCAACATTATTGAGTTCTCTCGGTTTGATTATTCTTATTTTATTTGTTTGATTGGTTGATTTTAGTATTATTAATAGATTAAACACCAAGTAGTGATAATTCCACGATCAATACTTGTTCAAATCAATTCTGAAAATTTCTGAACGATCCTTGGATTCACACAAGTATATGCGGATGATATTATATATGACACTATAAATGAGAGATTGTGTAAAGACTTTAAGTAAATTTGATTCGAGTTTAATGGGAGAACTCACCTTTTCTTGGGATAACAAGTAAAACAGACACCTGATGTGATCTTCATAAATCAATCTAAGTATGTTAAAGACATCTTAGTGAGATTTCAAGCTACTGATGCTAAATTTGCTAAAGCCCTATGTCTAGAACATGTTCACTAACTCCTAATATTGAGGGTTAAGCAGTAGATTAGCAGCAGTATAGAGCCATCGTTAGATCTCTCATGTACCTCATAGCAGGCAGACCAGATAATATGTTTGCCACATGTCTGGCTCAAGATTCCAAGCTGCTTCAAAAGTGTCACACATGATATCGCTAATAGAATTTTGAAGTATCTTAAAGGGGAACCTAAGTTGTGATTATGGTACCTTAAAAGTACTGAATTCAATCTCTATGGGTATAAGGATAGTGACTATGGAGGATGGTAGCATCAACAAGAAATCCACCTTAGGAGGATGTAGACTTTTAGGGGGGAAATTGGTTTCATGGCGATTCAAGAAGCTAACATGTGTGTCTACATCAACTGCTGAAGAAGATACATTACCAGCCCTAGTTGTTGTGCTCAAGTGTTGTGGATTTAAACTCAACTTAGAGATTATGGAGTAACCTTCATGGATACTCCAATTCACATTAACAACAATAGTGCCATCTCAATCACCAACAATCCTATTTAGCACTAAAAGACAATACATATTGATATCAGGTATTATTTCATTTGAGATTGTGCTAAAAAGAAAATTATTAAATTAGTTAAAGGTTCATACAAATAAACAATATGAAGATCTTTTCACAACGGCATTTGATGAAACAAGGTTTAAATATCTTGTATTTACTATAGGGATGATGAATATTAAATAATTTATTATTATAAATGAAATCGGGTAAATTTGTGAAAAATTGATAACGAAACTGGTATCTGCCGATTTTGCAAATTCGGCAGACAATAATACTTCGGCACTTGTCTTACAAAAGATGCAGTAAGACCACTTCTATCTTTTAATAGGTAGTGGTGCCGTAGTTTTCCCTGAAAAGACTGTTCCATTATCACAAAACCATCGGATTCATAATTACGATGGTAAAATTTTTAAAATAATACTATTATATATTATCCCCAAACTATAAATCCACACTTCTTCCCACCATTGTCATCAACTACACTCATCTGTTAACAAAAACCTTCATCTTTTCATATCTCTACTCAAAATCAAACTATTTCCAAATTGCCGCTCAAAACCTAGAATTCCGACCAAATCGCAAAATTGGTGCTTCACTTGAACCCATCGGTGATTCAGTATACAACCTTATTCTTAACTTTCTTCACAATAGAAACTATGCTTTTGAAATCTCTGTAGACCCAGTGATTTATGCACCACACATTCACAAATTTTAGAACACATGAGCTGTTCAAAGAGAACATGGAACCAAGGTACTAACCGCAATGATGCAAGGACTGAAGATCAGCATCTCATGCAACAAGATTTGTTAACATCTCAGGCTACATGATGCAATTGGTGAGTCCTCATTCTCCAAAGAAGTGGTGAGGGCCACATTCAAGGAGATTGGATATGAAGGACCTCTTCCAACTTCCACTTTCTCTAAATCAATGGTATATCATAACTTGAGAATTATCCTTCATATCTTTCTACATTGCTTGTCAAACAATTCTAGTGAATGGGACCAAGTTCCATTGGATTAGCAGGGGCTATCCATGGACTTGTGAAAAAGCAGAGTTACAACTTTTCAAACATCATTTTTTAAAATCTTTTGCAAAAATATAACTTCTACTGGAAAAATTAAGTTTTTAATGTACCAAGATATATTCAACTAATCTTAAATGAGGAATTGGGTAAAAAACTTAAAATTGAACGAGATATACATGCCTTGGGAACTTTACACAAAGCTATTATTTCAAAGTTCAAAGCTACTTCTAAATCATTTTCAGGGAAGGTGACCCCCTTATCTGCTCATATGCTAGGGGTCACTAAGCCTCAGGGTGGCAGTGTGGCTACACCCTCCACTACTGATCCCACACCCTTCACATTAATGTCAAAACTAATAAAAAAGAATCAAACCCCTGCATCATCTACTGAGAAGAATCATGCTCCCATATCTCCTCCACCAATGAAAACAAGGCTAGAAACTTGGGTCCCAGCTAAGCCAAAGGTGTCAGCCACACCTATATAAAGCTTCAAAAAGAAGTTTTTTTCTTCCTTCTTTTTGGCAGATCCATACCAAAACCATTAACCGTCAATTAGAGTCCCAACACTTTATTGTGAAACCAAAAAGGGATACCCACATAATTTAGACAACTTTTATGGGGGAAGTCTTATTAGGATCTTGTTCACATCCCAAGCCAATAGACTTAGCTCCTCAAACGCCTATTCATATGTCTCCTATTCCGGATGAGGATGTCTATGTTATCATTCAGCATGACCCACTGTCTTCCCCATCCTATATATTACAGATAGTGGAGACTGATATACATGTAGAAACATCTGACCCACATCCTTTACGTAAAGAGATTGACCCTAGGAGAGAAAGTGTCAATATGGAAGAGGCTGTCTCTACTATTGATCCATCAATTGATTGGTAGGACAAAGATAACATAGTTAGGACCTTAACCATGGAAACTCACCTTGAGAATGTGTCTATGGAGTATTCCTTGAAAAGAGGAATCCAGGGCACCAAGAAACCACATCTGCTGTGAGGGTGCAGAGGCTCAGCCTAGGACCTCACCAAGTCCCAAGGATTCCACATCTATGGACGAGGGAAGTCTGAAAGAAATTCATGAATTGACAGAACATAACCTTGAGCTTGCCCAAAGATTAATTGTCTTACAATTAAAAAATGTAAGGCTTTAGGTTATGCTAAAAGAGCCACAATTCTTGAATTTGAGAAGTTTCTGCTGAAAGCTTTGACATATAGAATGCTTAAGGTGGAAGCTCAACTCAGGACTCTACAAGACCAGACTACAAGAGTTGCTCACTTAGAATCTCAACTAAACAATCTTCAGCAGTCAACAGCTAGGGCAATGAACCTTGAATTTAAGGTTGGATCCTTTATGAAACCACTGAGCTTCAAAAGTCTATCATCCTCAGCCTCCAAGCTTCTTCAGTACCACAAGTACCTTTGTATGTGCCTTCCTTAACTCGTCTTGCGTCATTTCAAAGCTCAGATGATGCTACCAAAAAAGGGAAAGATAAGCCCAAGGAAGTTGAAGACATTCTTCTGGGTTTGGTTGATCAAGTTGTAAATCTCTCATAACCAATTCCATTTTCTTCAAGATGGAATGAAGACTACGAACTTTTGTTAGAAGCTAAAGTAAGATGAATGATCTACTAGATAGATATGGATATGCAGCTCAGATGAGAAAGAAATGGAAACTAGAAGAGCAATGAAAATAATGAACTAAAAGGTTCAACTTGGAAAGAAACGGATGGCTAAAATAAGAAGATCTAACACTTTTGCTTTCTCTCTCATTAGTAAAAGAAGTTATGATAAACCGTAAAAGAAAGAACTAGTGGAGACAAAGAAGAAGATGCTCTACATGTAACTTCGTTGAGCATTCATGATCCTATAACCTATTGGAGTTATAATTCCTCATCCAATTCCTTCTTTCTAACCTTTACTGGTGCCGCCAAGATTGAAGTCAAAGAGTATGATCTCTTTAGACTATCTCGACACAACATAAAGGATTTGGTAAGCCTACCTCTTGAAAATCCCTCAAGAGATAGAAAAGGATACATGTGTGAGCTGCTACTAATAAGGATGCTTAAGGGATGAGAAAGAGTTTTGGTAGAATCATCCTAAGGGGAATTTGTTGAACCATGAAGGGAATAAAGATATCGAATACTCAAAGTTCAGCACTGGCTCACAACTGCTGAAATCTGCCAAGTGCTAAATTACTGTTGATTGGCATTTAAGTTGATGAGCTGTTGCTCGACTGTTACACTAGACAGGTCTGTACCAAAGTACATTGGTGGTATATTGTTCTGCCTTTAGGAGACAACATTATATGAAGCTACTAATCTCTGATGTGCTGATTGCCTGTCTACGATGTACATATGTTATTCTAAACCTATAATGGATTTAAAGTGACTTATTCTAAGTGTTTAGCTTTTTTAGTATATATACCTTTGACTAGTATAGTTTTGAGGTTAGATTATTAGCCCACTTGTTATCTACTGATATTTAATCATTGTAATCATAAAAGATTAATGAAGTGAATACTTTGAAAGAACATCTTGTATCATTACTTTTACTCAAAGTATTTGTGTGTTTGTTAGTAAGACAGTTGACTTAGATTCTACGTTTGTCATCTTTCGATCACTAGAAAAGTCTTGTTAGTTAATAACCGAATCCAACATAGGTTAAAGTCATCTTTATTAGCATACCATAAGACAAGAGTTGGTTTTCTTTGTTGATATCTAAAGATTTGTTTGATAGCATCAATATGAGATTCCTTTGGTCTGCTTGATATTTGGCACACACAAAAACACCAAACATGATGCCAGGTCTGCTTGAAGAAAGATACCTAACAGAACAAATCATTAAACGATAATGTTTTTGATTCACAAATTTACCTTCTAGATAGGTCTTATCTTCATTTTAGAATCTGCTAGAGTTTTGATTAACTAACAATCTGCAAGATGAAAACTTCGACTAGTTGATGATAATTCCTTTATATGTTTGGATCACTTGCAATACCCAAAAGAGTGTGAGTTCACCCATGGCACTCATTTATAATTTTGAATGCTTTAGCTCTTCAAATTATTGTACTAGAGTTTATTTATTAAACCAAAATCAATATCATCCACAACTATCTAGACTAGCAACAGCTCATACCCTTTCCTCTTACGAAATAGAGGTTGCTCAATCTTTCCACTTTCATACCTATGTTAAAAGAGAAAGGATGATACTGTCGTACCACTTCTAAGGAACTTGATGTAGACCATAACTAGTTTGTATACCCTTTGAGGGATATCTGGGTCTTCAAAGTATGGTGATTGACTGACATAAACTTTTTTAGAAATCTTTCCATAAAAGAAGGATCATTTCATATCTATTTGATATACAGTAACTTTTATTGATGCTAAACAAGCAAGAAAAAGTCTAATGGCTTCAAGGCGAGCTACAAGTGGAAAGACATCATCATAAAAAATGCCTTCTTTTTGTATGTAACCTTGGGTAGTTAACCGTACATTGTTTTAGATCACAATACCTTGATCATAAGTTTTGTTTCTATACAACAGTTTTGTGCTAATAGGATATTGTTCCTCAAGAAGATCAACTAACTGCTAGAATTCTTGTTTCTTGAATTGCAACAACCCCCCTATATGGCTTTAATCCAAGTGTTGTACTTGTATTTGAACTAGACAAATTAGCATGATTAAATGATTTGGTAAGAGAATTAATATCAAACAACCAATTAAGACAACTTGATGATTTAGGAAATAGATGCTCATTGAGTTCAACTTTTGTTGATTCATGATTTAGATTTAATCTTGGATAAAACACTCTAAAAGCCTTGGAGATGATGAGTATCCAACAAATAATCCTTCATCTGATTTGGGTGAAAATTTTTCACAAATATCCCTTGTGTTCAATATTGATACATCACATCCGGATGATTTGAAAATGCTTATAAAAGGTTTTCTCTAGGATAGGAGTTCATAAAGAGTTCTGTTGCTCTTTTTCACCAGCATGTTCTATTTTGTACATATCAAGTTGTGTTCACTGCTTTTACCCACAACATAAACAGGTAGTTTAGAATCAGCTAACACAGTTCGTGCTGCTTTAATTAGTGTCATGTTTCTTCTTCCAGCTACTTTATTTGTTAAGGAGTTCTTGATGCATTGAATTAATGAGAAATACCTTTGTCTGTGCAAAAAGAATGTATATCATCATTCTTGAATTCAGTATTATTTATCACTTCTAATTGATTTTACTTACAAATCCAATTCTTTTTCTATTTCATTGATAAAGTCGTTTTAGAGTTATGATGTTTCATTTTTATGAAATAAGAAGAAAACCCATGTAAACCTTAAAAAGTTATTAATGATCACCAAACAATACTACCTTTTGCCAATATTGATAATATTAGTAGGGTCAAAAATATCCAAATTAAGTTAAGAATGTGGGAAGATTTATATGGCTTTCCCTTGAGGCATGCTAAATAGTGGTCAATGTAGTACAACTCTTTTTGAGGTAAACTAGAACATAGTTTCCTTTTACCAACTTGTTCATATATTTAAAATTAGTACGCCCCAATCTCGTGTGTCATAACTGTAATTCATCAACTAGTCTTTTGAGAGTAAACAAATTTCCTTAAATGGATTAACAGAATTTAGGATGAGAACATATGTGTTGTTCTTTCTTGGTGTCTTCAAGACAACCCACTCTTCAGGAACTTAAAATCTTGGTTTCAGAATGTAATAATGAGTGTCTATAAAGTGACTAGAATATTTCTTATCACAAATTTAAGATACGCTCAGCAGGTTGAACTTGAGTTATTCACATTAGTTGACTTTGTCAAAAATGTGTTTGAAGTCATGCAGAAAGGAACTATCTTCTGTCATGTGGTGATAACATTCATTGTTTACATACTAGATATTATTAGACCTTCCCGGATGTCCTTGAAAGCACAAGTAAATTAGTTAGAGTTAGAAACCCAAGCCATGACGGTCTTGGGCTGTCCCTTCCTTTTAATAATTGTAACCTTTTGATAAAAACATTGGATTTGAACATTTGATCTGGGATTATTAGATCCATCACTTTTGTTAATATTTATTTTCCTTAACAATTGTTATTTAGGTTTACAAAACTTATATTTTCTTGAAGAAACATGATGCTTATCCTTTTTCAAATAAGGTTTGATGGATCTAGATGAAGATGCATTCTTCATAACTATCTAGACCTCCTTAGAACTATCACTATTGTAATCAAAACGTTGATCTTTGTTTTTATGAAGAAATTATGTATGTCTCTGATTAGCAATATTGTGTTTAGCTTGAGTCCTAAGATTATGAGTCACAACCTTTTAAAAATCTTGAGTTACTTGTCACTTAAGAAACTTTTGAATGATTTTTGAATAATGGACCATTGTAAGGCCCCGTTCTTTGAGACCTCACAGTTGGACATTCACAACACTATTTATAAAACATTTCCTAATTCATTATCATAATGCAGTAGAATTTAAACATTTAAAAGCCATTCATTAATTTATAAACGCTGTTGCTAAGTAATACATGTTTGGTACAGTTACAAAAGATCATTAGTTTGCATTACAAAACCACAACATTATATTCAAGAATGGATGTCAGCCTTGCCCCAATGAGTAGCCTCCCCGAGTGCCATCCTCAGCAAATTACCTGCCAACTGAAAACGCATAAAATTCAGCTTTGCTGAGTGAGTTCTAGTCTTAAAATCATAAAAATATCTTGATAGATTTGTATACAAAATACTTTTTAAAAAAATATCTTATCTTTCTTTCGGATGTGATCACACATCATACATACAAATCATATTCATTTACATCATCACAATTCTCTTTCTTGCTTATTTATTGTCATCTTTCACTGTCGATATGGACCAAAGTGCTATACCCCCCATATAATGCGCATAAACCTGGTACTGGGCCTTGAAGTCTATAAATAGACTCCATCCGTGGTGCACATATGCAGACTCTAGTACCGGGGCAGCAATAGTGGTCCCCTCAATCTTAAAGATTGACCCTGTGTACATCCTTTGGGTTAGCTAAACCGTACACAGTTGAGCTAACGACAACATGGTCGTGCACCTCCTGTAAATTTTTACTTGCAAGTCTTTTCATTCTTTATGTTCCACTTTTTGTTAATATTAATCTTTCACTTGATTAATAATAATACTTTATGATCATAGGCAATCCACATAAAGTCACATGTTAATATCATAATAGGCACATAAGGACAGCCCACAACATGCATAAGATAATCAGATACAAGCATCAAGTCAAAAATGGTCAAACCCTAATCTTGATCTCATAAAATTCCAGAAAATTCCTTAAGTCTTAAAGAAATGTGGGTGAACAAAACCAATGCGGGTGAACGAAACCAATGCGGGTGAACAACTTGCAAATACGGATGAACAACTTGCAAATGCGGGTGAACACTTGCAAATACGGGTGAACACTTGCAAATGCGGGTGAACACTTGGTAATTATTCTGTCTTAAAAGAAATGCTAATGGACACTGTAGCAAATGCGTATGTATAAAAGAAATGCTAATGGACACTTAGGCTGAATTTAGACAAATGCGGGTGAACAACTGCAAATGCGGGTGAACAACTGTAAATGCGGGTGAACACTTAGGTTGAATTAAGGCAAATGCGGGTGAATAAAACACTTAGGCAATTATCACAGTGTAAATGCGGATGAACCATCAGACCTGTAAATGAGACTTATGCTATAACCAGTTCTAAAACCTCATTTTCATACATTCTTAACATAGATCTATCATGCTAAACTCTTAGAACAAGCTTACAACCTCATAGAACATAGAAGTTCATACACATACATACACAGTTATCATACATAACGGTTGTAAAACATTTTAAATGCATTTTCAGCCCCAAATATGTTTAAAAACATAGAACCGGGGTCATAGAACTCACATAGTGTAGCAAACAAGCAAAACTCCTCCGAACCTGCTCGTACACGAGTTCAAACACCTAAACAAGCAAAACAACCAACCAAAGCACACACAACACTTAGAAATCGATTTCTAAGGTTGAAACCTCAAAGAAACGGAACCAATTAATCACAAAAACCTACTAACCTTGAAGATTCTTCTTCACCTTCGCAATTCTACTGAGAGAAATGAGGATTTCAGTTCTTCTTCTTTTGGTTTGTCGAGCAGCAGCAGCAACCGAAAGTGTTATGGGTGGCCATACCACTTTTGCATTAAAATAATAGAATTTGGTACTTTTTACACTTTTCACCCTTCAACTTTGGCCTTTGTCTACTTTATTCAAGACTCTTTTCTTCTTTTGCATTTTGGCCCGTATAAAAATTCGGGTGTTACAAGTCTACCCCCTTGAAGAGGTTTCGTCCCCGAAACCTGTCATTCTTCAAATAACTGAGGGTAGTGCTGCCTCATTTCTTCTTCAGTCTCCCACGTAGACTTGGAACCCTTTCGATGTTTCCACTGTACCCGCACAAGTGGAACCACTTTATTTTTCAACCTCTTATCCTTTCGGTCGATGATTGCCACTGGTTGCTCCACATAATAGAGCCGTTCATCCACTTCAATATCATCCAATGGTACAATCATATCTTTGTTGGCTAAGCATTTTCTTAGATGAGATACATGGAATGTCGGGTGAATCCCACTTAACTCATTGGGCAATTCTAGACGGTATGCCACCTCTCCTACTCGTGCAACGATTCGGAAAGGCCCTATGTATCTTGGACTCAACTTGCCGCTCTTCCATAATCGGATGATCCCTTTCCAAGGCGAGACCTTTAACATGACTTTATCACCCACGTTGAACTCGATGGGTCTACGCCTCTTATCGGCATACGACTTTTGCCTATCTTTGGCTGCCTTCCTAAAGGCTTTGATCTTTTCCAGCTTCTCAGTCGTAGCCTCAATCACTTCGATGCTTCCCAATTCTTTTTGCCCATGTCTCCCCAACACACGGGCATTCTACACCTCCTACCGTACAGCATCTCGTATGGCGGCATACTGATACTGGCATGATAACTGTTGTTGTACGAGAACTCTGCTAACGGTATGTGATTATCCCAATTTCCCCCAAAGTTGATCACGTAAGCACGAAGCATATCCTCGAGCGTCTGGATCGTCCTCTCAGACTGACCGTCTGTTTGAGGATTGTAAGCCGTGCTAATATGTACCCTCGTCCCCGTGGCATCATGAAATCTCTTCCAGAACATCGACATGAACCGGGTGTCACGATCCGACACGATAGACACCGGCACACCATGATGAGCTACAATCTCTTTGATGAACAGATCCGCCAATCTCTCAGATGAATACGCTTCGCGGATCGGTAGGAAGTGGGCACTCTTTGTCAACCGATCAACTATCACCCAAATAGTATCGTACCCCCTTGCAGTACGGGGTAGCTTCATGATAAAATCCATAGTGATGTGCTCCTACTTCCACTCCGGTATATCCAACGGTTGAATATTCCCGTATGATTTCTGATAAAATCCATAGTGATGTGCTCCTACTTACATACTCTTCCACGTCACGTTTCATACCCGGCTACCAGTAGTCTTTCTTCATGTCTAGATACATCTTGGTAGCACCAGGGTGAATGGAGTATCGAGTTTTACAGCTTCATCCATAATTCACCCATGTAGATTCCCATATCGAGGAATCCACATTCGCCCAAAGCGGGTTTTAACACCGTGGGTATTCTCCCCCAATTCTGCAACTAGACCCCCATTCGTTCGGAGTTGAGGCGATCTTATTTTAACACCTCATTTTGAAATTCTTTAACTTGCGTTATCACATCTGAGGTCATCACCAACTGATATGCCTTTACCCGAATCGGTTCGGGTCTCTCCTTCCGGCTAAGGGCATCGGCCACTACGTTGGCCTTGCCCGGGTGGTAATGGATCTCGTAATCATAGTCTTTGATAAACTCTAACCACCTTCTCTGCCTCATGTTGAGATCTTTCTGCTCGAAGAAGTATTTCAAGCTCTTGCGGTCCGTGAAGATTGTTCACTTGGTCCTGTATAAATAGTGCCTCCAAATCTTCAACGCAAAGACCACCGCAGCCAATTCTAAATCATGAGTGGGGTAATTAACTTCGTGGGTCTTTAACTGTTGGGACGCGTAAGCTATCACTCGTCCACGTTGCATTAGCACGCAACCCAGTCCCAAATAAGATGCATCTGAATACACCACTAAGTCTTCACTTCCTTCGATCAATGTTAAGACAGGAGCTTGAGTTAATCTTGCCTTTAACTCCTCAAAAGCATCCTGTTGTTCCCGACCCCACACAAACTTCACATCCTTGTGGGTCAACTTAGTCAAAGGTGAGGCTATCTTGGAAAAGTCTTGAATGAACCTTCGGTAATAACCCGCCAAACCCAAGAAACTGTGAATCTCAGATGGCGTCTTTGGTGACTTCCATTGCATCACCGCCTCAACCTTTGTCGGTTCCACCATAATTCCTTCGATATTCACCACATGACCCAGAAATTGAACCTCGTGTAACCAGAAAGCACACTTAGAGAATTTAGCATATCACTTTTCTCTCCTAAGTGTCCTCAACACTTCCCGTATGTGATCGGCATGTTCTTTTTTGCTCTTTGAATAAATCAAGATATCATCATTGAACACAATCACTGATTTATCCAACATTTGTCGGCACACTCGATTCATCAAATCCATAAAGGCAGCTGGTGCGTTGGTTAGACCGAAAGACATAACGAGGAACTCATAATGTCCATAACGCATGCGAAAAGCTGTCTTAGGAATGTCTTGCTCCTTCACCTTCAACTGATGATAACCTGATCGGAGATCTATTCGGGAAAACTAACTGGCACCTTGAAGCTGGTCAAACAGGTCATGAATCCTTGGTAGGGGGTATCTGTTCTTCACTGTCAACTTTTTTAATTCACGGTAGTCTATACACATCCTCATACTACCATCCTTTTTCTTTACGAATAATACCGGAGCACCCCAAGGAGAGATACTCGGTCTAATAAACCCCTTGTCCATTAGTTCCTGTAGCTGATCCATCAATTCTTTCATCTCGGTTGGAGCTAACCGATACGGTGCTTTGGCATCGGGCTGCGCACCGGGGATCAGGTCGATCTGAAATTCTATCTCACGGTTTGGTGGCACACCTGGTAGATCTTCGGGAAAAACATCCGGACTGGCACTTCTGATAATTGTGGTATTGATACGTCCACATCTTTCACGTATGCCAAGTAGGCACCACATCCGCGCCTCATACACTTCTCTACCACTGTCATCGAAATCACTTTCGGAACCGTAGTGACGCGATCACCATAAACTGTCACTGAACTCCCATCGGGTGCAACTAACCGAATCATCTTCTTCCGACACACGATGTTCGCCTCATAGGCTGCTAACCAATCCATCCCTAGTACTACATCAAATCCGCCTAGGGGCATCACATATAGCTTAGCAGAGAACTTATGGCCTTCTAGTTCCATGTCTCAGCTTTCCATAATATCAGAGATTTTGGTAGACTTACCGATAGCAGTTTCTACGTCAAAAGGTTCATCGATGCACCTACTACTAACACGCATTTTAGCATAGAAAGCAGCAGATATGAAACTCCTACTAGCACCAGAATCAAATAATACAGAGGCACAAGTTTGGTTTACTAGGAACACACCTGACACGACGTCGGGGACTACCCGAGCTTCTTCTTGGGTCATCGTGAAGGCTCTTTCACTTTCCCTCTGCCCTCCTTCTTCCAGCCTCTTCTTCAACCCAGAACTTTCAGCCCTTGGCTTCTTGTAATCCTTATTCATATGGCCGATTTCACCAAAGTTAAAGCACCATGGGGCTCCACACATCTTTGAAATGTGACCGGGCTTGCCATATTTGTAGCAGACATTCATTCCCAAGCGGCATTCCCCGCTATGTTCCTTCCCACACTTATCACACCGCTTCAACCCCGAGCTTGCAGTAACCACTCGGTGATCATCCACCCTCAGCCTCTTACTATTTGGGGTGAAACCACCACGCCCGAATCTCTTCCAGTTCCAACTCCTGTTATTACAACCCGTCTTCTTCACCTCCACCACCTCCACTTCTCTTTCATCATACAGTCTCCCAGCTAAATCTACCACCAATCTAAAAGTGCTCGGTCGGGCAGCGATCAAGTGCCTACGGATGTCAGCAGGCAACCCCTGACTATACCTCTTGATCTTCCTTGAAGCCGGTGTAACTTGATCGGGCACCAGTCTTGCCATCTCGTTGAACTTAGTCGTATACTGCTGGTGTGTCATGGTTCCCGCTTCTAGCTGTAAGAACTCCCTCTCAATCTTGTCAAGTTCTCGATACTAACTTTTTCAGTTCACTCCATCTCATCCTCCCGACAGCCCTGTTGCCCTCGGCTTGGACAATATTGTCCCACCAACACAGAGCCGAGTCAACAAATGAGCAGTGGGCAGTAGCAGCATTACCATTGCCATCAAAAGTAGGGGGTTTACACCGTTGGAATGCCCTGTAGCTGAATCCCCTCGCGGTTTCCCGCACCTCTACATCTTCTTCATCACTGGAGGCTCCCCTTTCAACATTCATCTCCTCTTCATCATCATGATCTCCCTCGTTCTCCCTTCTCCAAGCAACAGCCCTTCTCTCTTCCTCCTTTTCTTTCCTCTCATCCTTCCTTAGGCCCAGATCACCTCAGTCACGACAGACGGTAGGATCGTCTGCATGACTTGGTGAACCTCCTCCACCACTGCCTCTTTCACTGAGGCCCTCAAATTGGCACTCTCATCCCCTCCCTTCGGGTGATGAAGCTCAGGCTCAGCAGGAGCCGTCTCTGCAGTTCTCGTCTTGTTCTTTGCGGCCCGGGGTCTACCAGCACGACCACCCCTCCACCTCTAGAAGCCTTAGATGCTCTACCTCCAGCCACCCTCTAACACTATAAGATTCAAACACTCACACGGTCATTCAAGGTAATAGCTCAGTTAATGTTAAGTATAGTAAGTTCCTAATTACAGTGGCCAGTTGTTATTAGCCACTTACTTTACTCTTTGTTCCCCGAGCATTTCCTATCCTGACTACATCAGTATTCAAATCTACTAAAGCACATAAATCAAATAGCATGCGCACATAATGCCGGTTATCATAATGAAAAGTAATACCTGATGGCACATAGCTACTCGGGCTGACATCCCTCCATTCGGTCCCAATTTTAGTTAAGTTTAGGTTTTTGAAAATATTTACCTGTTTCTCTTAAACTTTGGCTCTGATACCAACTTGTAAGACCCCGTTCCCGGAGACCTCACAGTTGGACATTCAACACACTATTTATAAAACATTTCCTAATTCATTATCACAATGCAGCGGGATTTAAACATTTAAAAGCCATTCATTAATTTATAAACGTTGTTGCTAAGTAATACATGTTTGGTATAGTTACAAAAGATCATTAGTTTGCATTACAAAACAACAACATTATATTCAAGAATGGATGTCAGCCTTGCCCCAACGAGTAGCCTCCCCGAGTGCCATCCTCAGCAAATTACCTGCCAACTGAAAACACATAAAAGTCAGCTTTGCTGAGTGAGTTCTAGTTTTAAAATCATAAAAATATCTTGATAGATTTGTATACAAAATACTTCTTAAAAAAATATCTTATCTTTCTTTCGGATGTGATCACACATCATACATACAAATCATATTCATTTACATCATCACAATTCTCTTTCTTGCTTATTTATTATTATCTTTCACTGTCGATATGGACCGAAGTGCTATACCCCCCATATAATGCGCATAAACCTAGTACTAGGCCTTGAAGTCTATAAATAGACTCCATCCGTGGTGCACATATGCAGACTCTAGTACCGGGGCAGCAATAGTGGTCCCCTCAATCTTAAAGATTGACCCTATGTACATCCTTTCGGTTAGCTAAACCGTACACAGTTGAGCTAACGACAACATGGTCGTGCACCTCCTGTAAATTTTTACTTACAAGTCTTTTCATTCTTTATGTTCCACTTTTCGTTAATATTAATCTTTCATTTGATTAATAATAATACTTTATGATCATAGGCAATCCACATAAAGTCACATGTTAATATCATAATAGGCACATAAGGACAGCCCACAACATGCAAAAGATAATTAGATACAAGCATCAAGTTAACCATGGTCAAACCCTAATCTTGATCTTCTAAAATTCCAGAAAATTCCTTAAGTCTTAAAGAAATGTGGCTGAACAAAACCAATGCGGGTGAACGAAACCAATGCGGGTGAACAACTTGCAAATGCGGATGAACAACTTGCAAATGCGGGTGAACACTTGCAAATGCGGGTGAACACTTGCAAATGCGGGTGAACACTTGCAAATGTGGGTGAACACTTGGTAATTATTCTGTCTTAAAAGAAATACTGATGGACACTGTAGCAAATGCGTATGTATAAAAGAAATGCTGATGAACACTTAGGCTGAATTTAGACAAATGCGGGTGAACAACTGCAAATGCGGGTGAACAACTGTAAATGCGGGTGAACACTTAGGTTGAATTAAGGCAAATGCGGGTGAATAAAACACTTAGGCAATTATCACAGTGTAAATGCGGATGAACCATCAAACCTGTAAATGAGACTTATGCTATAACCAGTTCTAAAACCTCATTTTCATACATTCTTAACATAGATCTATCATGCTAAACTCTTAGAACAAGCTTACAACCTCATAGAACATAAAAGTTCATACACATACATACACAGTTATCATACATAACGGTTGTAAAATATTTTAAATGCATTTTCCGCCCCAAAGAAGTTTAAAAACATAGAACCGGGGTCATAGAACTCACCTAGTGTAGCAAACAAGCAAAACTCCTCCGAACCTGCTCGTACACGAGTTCAAACACCTAAATAAGCAAAACAACCAACCAAAGCACACACAACACTTAGAAATTGATTTCTAAGGTTGAAACCTCAAAGAAATGGAACCAATTAATCACAAAAACCTACTAACCTTGAAGATTCTTCTTCACCTTCGCAATTCTACCGAGAGAAATGAGGATTTCAGTTCTTCTTCTTTTGGTTTGTTGAGCAGCAGCAGCAACCGAAAGTGTTATGGGCGGCCATACCACTTTTGCATTAAAATAATAGAATTTGGTACTTTTTACACTTTTCACCCTTCAACTTTGGGCTTTGTCTACTTTATTCAAGACTCTTTTCTTCTTTTGCATTTTGGCCCTTATAAAAATTCGGGTGTTACAACCATTATGGTTTCAAAATTTAGAAAAGATTCTTGATATTGAGTTGTTTATTGGAAGCCCCACACCTTCGTGGTTAAAGTAGCAGTCAATAATGTTGTGATTAATCATCTTACAAGGTGCAGAATATTTGTTGATGCGGCAGTCTTTAGTTAAATGATTGCACATATCACAATATTTGTTGAAATTATAATTTGTTGTGTTATGATTGTACATGTCACACCAATCACAATAAGGATATTGTGAATGTTAATTGCCTTCGAAACATTACGCTTTAGGTGAACTGAAGCCCTTTTGTTTTACAACTTCTCTTGTGTTTTTAACCTTTTGCTTTTGTTTGTTATTTTTGTTCTTAAGTTCCTTTTCAAACTTAGCAACACATTACTCAGGTTCTTTTCTATCACGACCCATCGGACGGGGTCCGGCCGTGACTAACTAATATCAACACAATGCAGCGGAAGGGTAAACTTAATCCATTAAATTGTCATACAGTCATCCACATTAATTAATTCTAAAGCTCATCAAGTGTTTTTTAATACCGATTACATCAATATGATTTAATTGTCCCAAATGATATTATCTATAAATAGGGTGGTGGCTAATCTCTAAATATCTAGTTTAGTCAACTCCTAGCCATGATCACTCGGCCATTTCATTCTTCTCTTAAAATACACACCAAAAAATACGTCAACATAATGTTGGTGAGCTCATGAGTTTACGACACAAGTCTCAACATATTTCATAAAATAAGTTAACAATATTCATGATGCATAAGAGAAAGTATCACAATCAAACTTGGACCCGGGTGACCCTCCGGAGTGCTAAAACATACCCTAACCCATACCCCTTATTGTTATGGGCTAAAATGTGACCTGCTAAGCACATATAATCTGCATTAATTTATGACACAATGATTTTTGAATCTCAAAAGGGGGTTTCCATGTCCATAGGCCATTATGTGCGGGGGATTCCCAAATAGTACTATCCACAAATCACGTGGCTCCCAATGGAGTTAATGATTGTGCTCACGTTAGGGGACAAGAGCAGGTAGTGTTGCACCATAGTATCATAATAACCAGCGAGTATGTATTTCACCCCAAAAGTTGTAAAGTAAAAAGGAGGTCATGAAACTCACCTTAGCTTGTCCTTGATGTGGGCGTTCGTGGTTTAGGGAGCTACCGGCCGGCAAGGTTCTTAAGTTAATTTTTATAGATGTCAGTTCCATTTCAATCAGTTAAGTAAGTCTAACCCCTCTAGTTCAGGTTTACCTTACGCTATTAGGCGGTTTACATATATATCAGATTATATATGCGTAATCTGTTCCAACCTTTGAATGTTGGTTTGAATAATTCCAAGTGTTATAATGTATATCCTTTAAAATTTCAGAAGATTTGAATTTGGCTTCAGAAGTTCTATCTTGGCTTCAGAAGATTGGGTTTTGGCTTCGGAAGTTTCAAATGCGGCTGCACAGTGCTCATGCGCCTGTGCAGTGCTCATGTACCTGCTTGATCCTTAGCTCTTCTGAAGGTGAAATGTGGCCACACAATGCTCATGCGCCTGTACAGTGCTCATGCGCTTGTGGAGTAAACAAATGCGGATGAAGTGTCAACAGATATGGATGAAGAGTTTACAAATGCGGATGAAGAGTTTTGTTGTCCCAAGAGCACTTGAATCATCAAATAGTAATGAAGATTTGGATCAAAATGATAAAATATGAAGAACTTGGATGAACACACAAGAACATCAATGAAAAACCCCCATTCGATCCATATTGATTTGCATAAGATGTTAATTACATGAAAACCCTCAAATCTAGCTCCTTCAAGCTTACTAAACACACTAATGACTCTAGCTATATATAGTCTAATGACAATTAGACTTAATGACAATTAGCCCCCTAGACTATCATTAAAACATAAAAATGACTTAAACATAAATAAATATATTTTGTTGACACAAAATATATTTATTAACAATAAACTCCTAGTCATTTATATCTTCAACGTCTCGTCTCGGTTCTTCATCTCGAACACGTCTGTTTGACTTTTCTGATGACTTTGACAGTGACGTTGACATTTCTTGACTTTGATTGTGTTGATAATATAGACTATCCTTTTCAGACCCAGCAATACTCCCCCTTAGTCTATTATTATCAACGTCTTTCATCGTGATCAGAACCGATAAGTCAACTATATATTGATCTTCATCTCCCCCTAGATTGATCTAGATTGATGATCTGGTACCGACAATCTTTCATCTTATAGGCTCCCCCTTTTTGAATGCTCCCTCCTTTTGTGTGCATCATGAGAATGATCAGGAACAGCATCTCCAACTCTTTATTCTTGAGTGCTTCAGAAGATGTAGGAGAAGGAATCCTAGCTCGGTATCCTCTGCAAACTTGAGGAATAGGTTCTCTGGTATGGTACTTTGCTCAGTTGATGATCGGCCATCAATTGCAGCAAGAATCTGTAACGCAATTACAAACACATTCTACACAATTCTCGTTAGATCATTTCAACAATACAAATAAACCCGTGTTTATCTGAATGTGCAATTTCCCGTGAAATGCATGTGAAAATGATAACATTTTAATAGCATAATATGGAAGACTTGAAAAATGATTTGAAATGAATATTTTATTTTATTTTGTTTTATCATATTACACCAAGACCTAATTTGATCATGAGATCACATCTTCAAGATATACGAAAGCACAAAGATGTATTTGAACATCGACAAGTTAGTGAGATCACACTGATACAGAGTCTGGTCATAATTTTAAGTTTTTGAAAGCCAAAAATAGTTCAAAAATGATTGTTGGTATATTTGTCCAATTTAAACCCATGCCTTATGCTTTTCAACAAGTGATCTGTAACTGATTTTATCATGTTTTAGATTTAATTAGAGAAGCTCACGTGACTTGGTTCCCATAGACATCTCGCAAAGAACTTATCCTATCATCAGGGCTTATTGAGTAATATGATTAACTCTGCTTGACTTTCTTTTAAGTTTTAACAATGATCATAATTTAAGAATCATTGTGCCTTTATTTTAGAGAACAGATGATGAGAGCTCCAAGTCTATACTTACGTATAACAGAGGAGATGATCATCAAAGCGTGCTGATGAGAGCTTCAGGTCTATACTCACGTATAACTGAGAAGATCATCACTCCAGGTCAATACTTCCGCATAGCAGAGGAGATAACCACGAAAACGATTCTGAAGAGCTTACAAGAAGCATCAATTCAGAAGCAAGGGTGATTTGGGAATCGAAGTAATCAAGGCAGAAGTCAGATACTCTCAACCCATTTTTGACGAGACTTGTAACTTTATGCAGGCCGAGATTTCATGGAAATGATCCTTATCACCGAGTTCTAAAGCTTTAGATAGGCTACAAAATCACTGTTTACTTCGTTTTCAGGCTGAGCCAACCAAGCATATCATATAATGAAACTGTCTTTTTCAGATTTTAGAATATTAAGTGATACAGACATCTACATCAGTTACTATCATTTCTCACAAAGTACAAGTCATGCAAATCAGCATACCAAGAACACATACTATCATTTCTCAATCATCCCGAATCAAGTTTTTAGTTCCCGTGAAATTTTATTATTCTCCCCCTAAATTTGTTTTTAACTGCCTTGAAATAAAAAAAAAAGAAATTTCCCTTTTTTTAATTTTTTTTAAGTATATAATAAATGGAATTGAAAAAAGAATTTTACTAAAGAAAGTCTTCCAAATTATACTAGCAAAAACATGAGAAATGAAGTAACAAGAAAAATGCAGTGATTGTGAATGGTAGATAAGAATCCAAAATGTGGATGAGATACCATAACCTGTTTGTTCCGCCTCAAATTTGAATTAGGAACAATCCCAGTTAGTAAACCGGATTACTGATAGGCCTCCTAAATTATTCCTGCACTCATAAATAGATTAGTTAGAGAGGGGGACCCAGGCCATCGTGGTCCTGGGAGTTCCTTTTTCATCAGTGTACATAACCTGCTTTAGCGCAAACTCTTTTGAAAAATCATTTATCTCTTTAACCTTTTGTTTTACTTTCCAAATTTGTTTCTGTTCAATTACTTTAGATTTAAAAGAATTGAATTTGGAAATCATTTTCTTTTTAAGACTCGTAGGTTGAGATTTTGATTTTGAAACATTGGTCCTTTTCATCTTTGAATCACGTGAAACTGGCTTCACATGATAAGGTTTGGATAGATTGTTCTTTATCCAACCATTCAAAGATATGTGCTTTTTACCTTTTGAACCCGAGAAGCAACCTGTGATATCTTTACCTCCCGAAGCTTGCCTTTGAACCTGAGGGCATTTCTTTAGTACATGACCTTCTTTTCCACATCTAAAGCAAGCCTTGAAAGGCTTTTGGTTCTTTGTAGTCCCGTGGATAATAGGAGAGGGTGGAGCCTGCTTTGAGGTTGATGCAGCTTATTGACAACCTTGATGCTTCTTCTTTTGGATATATGGGAATTGAACCTTTTGAGGCTTTGTCAATGTGGATTTTGAATTGGGCTGTGATTTGATTTGTGATGTTTTGGGAGCTGAGATCTGAATATTCTTTTGAGTACACTTTTGTATGACTGGTGATTTGGTAGACTTGGAGGCAGATTTATGGTGAGCTTGATGGATAGCAGATGAAGATAGTGAGTGCTTCTGCTGAGCTTTGGAGGAACTGCTGATTTGGTTAGCAGTTGGAGATGAGATCCGTATAGGTCTTGATTCAACTGTTGGAAGCTTTTGACACTTGATAACTTCAGGCGACTTGATGATTCTGGTTCATCATCCGAACTTGTCCAGTCCTGTATACATAAGTCAGCTTCCAATGGATCTTGATTAATGACTCTTGTTGTGTCGGTTTGTGTTGTTGAGTTCTGATTGCTTGACGATTCCACAGTTGTTCCTTCTTTTACAAACTTGACAGGAACAAAAGAAGGGATGTTACCTATTTTGAATTTGTTAAAAAAGTTACGTGAAACAACTGATACTGGTTTTGAAGCATCAGAGGTGGAATTATCATTTTGCAGATCAGATCCTTGCTTGATGAGCACCAAACCTGCAAGAAAATACGGATGAAGAATTAACAAATACGAATGAAGAGTTTACAAATGCGGATGAAGAGTTAACAAATGCGGATGAAGAATTAACAAATGCGGATGAATAGTTTACAAATACGGATGAAGAATGAACAATTAACAAATGTGGATGACTTAAAGTCTTAGGATTATTTTGGTTGTTTTTGTTTATTAGATTTAAGTGGCATAATGTTTCACTAGGACATTGGGCCTAAGGCCCACTAGTGTTGGTAGCTCACGAGCAATTTCATCACATGGACCATTGGCCCATTAAGGTCTTGTATGTCAAGCCCACTTAGCGCTATGGCCAAATGACCAATTCAAAGTATGATGGGCCTAAGCCCATTAGGGTTTATATGTATATCCATGTCCAGGAGTTTGATCTTGTTGGCCCATCACATGGGCTTCGGTTGATTATTGAGTGGCCTATTATGGTTTCTAAAACAAAATTTTCTGGGCCCAAAAATCAGGGTTGTCACATCCTCCCATACTTATAGAAATTTCATCCTTGAAATTTGCTTATGTCTAGTTTATCAAACTTTATTCTAATTCTAAGGATGCAATAGGGTTGGTCAATCATCATGGTTCACACAATGCAATGTTTCAGTTACTAAAATAGGTGTATACATATATATATTAAGTCAGTTTAGTGTGATGCCGGGACAGGGGTTTTACCGACTCTTTCTTGTATTCCATTGCTAGGGTTTTCAGGTTTGAAAAGGTGCGGGTACTTCTTTTTAATTTCGCTTTCTGGTTCCCAGGTGAACTCAAGACCTCGTCGTGAGTTCCATCTGACCTTCACAATCGGAATCTTACTTCGTCAAAATTTCTTTTCATGTTGTTCCATTATTTCGAGTGGGTCTTCCACGAATTGGAGCTTGTCGTTAATTTGCACTTCCGTGTATGGTACTTTCAGGTTTTCATCGGATAGGCACTTCTTGAGATTTGAGATGTGGAACGTGTCATGTATCCCGCTTAATTCCTCAGGTAATTCTAACTTATAGGCAACGGGTCCGATTCTCTCAAGAATCTTGAAGGGTCCAATGTACCTCAGGCTCAATTTTCCATGCTTCCCAAATCTGATCAACCCTTTCCATGGTGACACCTTCAGCATCACCCAGTCTCCTACTTGAAATTCCAAGGGTTTTCGCCTGTTATCAGCATAACTCTTTTGTCGATCTCTCGCTGCAGCTAGACGTTCTCGTATTTGGTGAATCTTATCGGTTGTTTCTTGCACTATTTCTGGACCGCTTAGCTGGCTTTCTCCTACCTCAGCCCAACAAATCGGTGACCTACACTTACGTCCATAAAGTGCTTCAAAGGGTGCAGTTCCTATGCTGGTGTAGTAGTTGTTATTATAGGAAAATTTAGCTAGTGGGAGGTGGGTGTCCCAATTTCCACCAAAGTGTAACACACAAGACCTCAACATGTCTTCAAGGGTCTGGATTGTCCTTTCGCTTTGACCATCGGTATGAGGGTGGTAGGCTGTGCTTAAGTTGATGCGTGTTCCTAGTGCCCGTTGAAATGCTTGCCAGAATCGGGAGGTAAATCGACTATCTCGGTCCGAGATAATTGACAAGGGTATTCGTGTCGGGACACTATTTCATTGACATATATCTTAGCCAACCTTTCCATTTCGTAGTCTTCCCTAATTGCTAGGAAGTGTGCTGACTTGGTCAGTCGGTCCTCTATTACCCATATAGCGTCATGCCCTCTTAGGGTTCGGGGAAGTTTTGTGACAAAATCCATTATGATTCTTTCCCATTTCCATTCCGTTATTTCTGGTTGTTGGAGTAATCCAGATGGCTTTTGGTATTCTGCCTTTACCTTGGCACATGTCAAGCATTTTCCCATATAGGCGGCTATTTCTCTTTTCATACCAGGCCACCAATAGTTTATTCTCAGGTCCTTATACATCTTTTCATTTCTAGGGTGAATGGAATACTTTGACTTGTGGGCTTCGTCTAATATAGTTTCTCTTAGCCCTCCTAGTGTCGGGATCCACGCCCTTCCATTCAACCTTATTATTCTATCTTCTGAGAATCTTAGTTGTTCCTTCATCCCCTTTAATCCTTCTTTTTCATAGTTTTCTTCATTCATATCCTCTTTGGTTTCTTTGTATTTGGTCATTCAAATTGATTTGTGCCTTTAGGATCCTAAGCGGTTTAGCCCTTTCCTTTCTACTTAAGGCATCGGTTACTACGTTTGCCTTTTCGGCGTGGTATCAGATTTCACAATCATAGTCATTCAGCAATTCCACCCATCTTCTTTGTCGCATGTTTAACATCTTTTGATTAAAAATGTGTTGTAGGCTTTTGTGATCGGTGAAGACCACGCACTTCGTGCCTCCAAATTTTTAGCGCAAATACTACAGCTCCTAATTCCAAGTTGTGTGTGGTGTAGTTTTGCTCATGCACCTTTAATTGTCGTGAAGCATATGCTATCACCTTTCCTCTTTGCATCAGGACACATCCTAAACCGTGGTGTGAGGCATCATAATATACTATGAAATCGTCGTTCCCCTCAGGTTGGGATAGGATCGGTGCACTACATAGTTTCTGCTTTAGGGTGTTAAAGGCTTCTTGTTGCTTTGATTCCCATTTGAATTTAGTGCTCTTTTGGGTTAGGTACGTCAATGGCTTGGCAATTCCCGAGAAGTTTTCTATGAATCTTCTGTAGTAACCGGCCAACCCTAGAAATTGTCGTACCTCAGTAGGGGTCTTAGGTGTCTCCCACCTCTTAATGGCCTCAATCTTGGAGACATCAACTTGAATTCCTTTCTCGGTTACTATATGACCTAGAGGCTGCACTTCTCGCATCCAAAACTCACACTTTGAGAGCTTGGCATATAGCCGCTCAGTTCGCAGTAATTCTAAAATCAACCTTAAATGTTGTTGGTGTTCCGCCTCGGTTTTGGAGTATATTAGTATATCATCTATAAATACTATCATGAATTTGTCCAAGTATGGCTTGCACACCCTATTCATGAGGTCCATGAATACTGCCGGTGCGTTGGTTAAACCGAAAGGCATCACTAAGAATTCATAGTGCCCGTACCTAGTTCTAAATGCAGTTTTTGGTACGTCATCCTCCTTGATTCGTAACTGGTGATACCCTGACCTCAGGTCTATCTTGGAGTAATATCATGATCCTTGGAGCTGACCAAACAAGTCATCGATCCTCGGGAGTGGGTATCGGTTTTTGATTGTGACTTTGTTTAGTTCTCGATAGTCAATGCACATTCTTAGGGTTCCATCTTTCTTTTTGACAAATAGGACTGGAGCTCCCCATGGTGAGAAGCTTGGCCTAATGAACCCTTTGTCCATAAGTTCTTGCAGTTGCATCATCAACTCTTGTATCTCCAACGGGGCTAGTCTATAGGGTGATTTGGCTACTGGTGCGGCTTCCGGTATCAGGTCGATGCAAAATTCAACCTGCCTGTGTGGAGGGAGTCCTGGTAATTCATCGGGAAATACGTCCACGAACTCCGACACTAAAGCGACGTCCTCGAGCCGTTTTTCCTCTTTAATGGTCATTGCATAGGCCAGGTATGCAATGCATCCTTTCCTCAGGCACTTATTGGCCTTTATGCACGAAATGATGTTCATGTCTCGTCTTGGTCTCTCACCATATATCACGAGAATATATCCTTTAGGTAGGGGAATTTTTACTAGTATCTTGTCACATATAATTTCAGCCTTATTTTTAGCCAGCCAATCCATTCCCACTACTATGTCAAATCCACCTAGTTCTATTGGTATTAAGTCTATAGGGAATTCATGCTCATCTAGTTCTATCGTGTACCCAATGATTGTCTCATCAGCTTTAACTAACGTTCCCTTAGTTAGTTCTACGGTATATGTGTCGGCTAGCCTAGAGGAGCTTAATTCAATTCTTGGTCTAAAGCTTGTAGAAACAAAGCTTCTATTGGCCCTGATGTCAAATAGTACATAAGCATAATGATTGTTTACTAGGAACGTACCGGTCACAACTTCGGGCTCCTCCCTGGCAACTTCTACATTCATCACGAATGCTCTCCCCTTGGGGTGTCCTACCGCTGGTTTCTTGGCCTTTAGCATGGGGCAATCAGGGCGGATATGCCCAGTTTCACCACACTCCTGGCATCTCACAGGCCCTGTGGTTTCAGACTTGCATTCCCTTGCAAAATGACCTGGTTTGTTGCACTTGTAGCACACGACGATCTTGCCTTCTTTAACATGTGGTTTAACCGCTATCCTCGCCTTACTCATCCCTAGGTGATGGCGTCTGCATTTTCCACAAAACGGTTGCTTTCCTAAATAGGGTTTCTTCCCTTCCTGTTGTCGGTTTGCCATATTTCTTTCAGTTGAACCTCCACTCATGGAGCAAAAATTCTTCTATTTTCGTTTTACTCCCGCATTCTCTACATCTTTCACTCCCTCACATCTTACCACCTCATCGTTTAATGTTGCCGAAATCTCCACCGTCTCTTGAAACGTCCTCGGCTTTGCTGCCTTCACCATTCCCCTGATCCTTGGGGTTAAACCCCATACATACCAACCAATCTTCTTAGATTCAGGAGTCACCAAATGCGTTACAAGCAGTGATAGCTCATTAAATCGGTTGGTGTATTCCAAGTGTGCCGGGCCCTTCATCTCTAGACCAAAAAATTCAGCCTCCATCTTTTTAATTTCATTAATCGGACAGTAATGTTCCACCATCAAGCTTTTAAACTCTTCCCATCTCATCTGGTTCACCGCGTTTCTCCCTTGGGTTTGCAACAGTGTGTTCCACCAATTCAACGCTCCATTCTTAAGGGAGTGTGTGGCAAACCTTACCTTGTTTACCTCAGCACAGTCGCTTATATCCAGTACTGCTTCCATTTCCTCTAGCCATCTTATCGTTCTGGTCGCGCCTTCATTTCCGTAGTAGTCCCTTGGTTTGCAGTCCATGAATGCTTTGTAATTACAACTAGTTCGTATACGGGCTTCTTCCTGTTCCTCCCCATTATTGTTTCCATCTTCGTTTTCTTCCCCCTCGCGGGTTACCTCACGGTGTCACTCGGCATTCACATAGGCAGTTATAGTGGGCAGAGCGTTAACAATGGCTTCGGTTATTAGTTGCTGCAATCTAGTTTCTTGGTCGGTGTTGCGGTTAGTGTTGGGGCCATCATTGGTGTGGTGAGTGTCATTGGTGTTTTCAGTGGTGGTTTCATTAGGTCGGTTGGTACGAGCTCCTGATCGGGTGGTGACACCACCCTTAGCATTTGGAGCACGTCCTTGTCCTCTTCCCCTCGGCATGGCTAAAATAAACATTACATAAGGTTTTAAACTCAAGGGTTTTATAGCTAATAGTTATCATAGTTTCACAACAAATCATATCATCATATTATACAAGTAAAGAAGTCTGACATATCCCATCAAGTAACCATCAATAATCTTAACCATAGCAAAGTTGTTACGATTACAAAATTTAGTTCAAAATACAACCAGGTGTGACATGAGTGAACATTCACCCATGCCCTACAGAATACATAGTTTATTCAAAATTCGAATAGTGCATAATAAAATAATAAATGACATATCAATAACGGCGGTGGCGGTGATGATTCCATGGGTTGAGCACACACTTATGGGCGGCTCAGTAAAGCTTCCTCCTTATTTTTTCCAGTAAGAACACCGCCTCATCCCTCTTTTCCTTCAGGTTGTCGTAGTGTTGGTGTCGTCGCCATACCTCGTCCATGGTGGGGTCTCCAATCAATGGTCCCGAGTGGAACTGGGTCGGATCAGCAAACATCTGGTGAGACGCACTGGAATAGCATGCCGACTCATCATAGGGATCTGCGTAGTATCTTGATGGAGCCAAATAGAAGCTATGACGCGCTATGGCGTCATGCTCATAGGGTCGAACCGGATGCTGTGAAACTGGTACTGGTGGCAATGGTGGTACGGCCGATTGTGGCGGTGCCCCGGTCAGTCCTGTAACCAGGTTACCCTATTCCTCCTGGAATGTGGGGATGTGTCGGACGGATATTCGTGCAGTTTGCCTCACACTTGGTGCCACGTCTTCATACTCGTCAGGTTGTAAGGAACTGACTCGGATGGTCGTCGACGATGCAGACGTGTCTTCTGATGGTTTGGACTCCTTCATTTCCCAATCCTGGCTAGGATCGGGCATCATGTGCTCATAGGGGGCCCTTGGGTACCAACTAGGGTCCCCATACTATGGCCTAAGGGGGGCATACTCCCCAATCTCATGCAACAGGGGGCGTCTCGATGGTCCGGCACCCACATTAGGTACGAACGTGGGCGGTGGGATAGTGGTCTGGTAATAGTGCGGGGGTGGGACATCAGGCGAATCGCTGATGTAGATGGTCGTTCCTCGATTCTGGTTTCCTGCCATCTAATGAGTAAGCCAAGTAATATACAAAGTGAATAGTACATATATATATATCAAAAATCAAAAACTTACAACAAGACTTATACAAAATTTAAATGAATGTATGCTGATGTTAGGAACTACCCTCAGATCATAGCTTAGGGGCATCTATTTCTTAGTTCCCTTAATTCCCTAATGTGTAGTTAAAGCCTAGGTATCTTATAGGTAAGATCCTAATTCGCTGTAACCATTGGCTCTGATACTAGTCTGTCACGACCCACCAGACGGGGTCCGACCGTGACTAACTAATATCAACACAATGCAGCGGAACCTAATCCATTAAATTGTCATGCAGTCATCCACATTAATTAATTCTAAAGCTCGTCAACTATTTTTTTAATCCTGATTACATCAATATGATTTAATTTTCCCAAATGATATTATCTAGAAATAGGGTGGTGGCTAATCTCCAAATATCCAGTTTTGTCAACTCCTAGCCATGATCACTCGGCCATTTCATTCTTCTCCTGAAATACAAACCCAAAAATACATCAAAATAATGTTGGTGAGCTCATGACTTTACGACACAAGTCTCAACATATTTCATAAAATAAGTTAACAATATCCATTATTCACAAGAGAAAGTATCACAATCAAACCTGGACCCGAGTGACCCTCCCGAGTGCTAAAACATCCCCTAACCCATACCCCTTATTGTTATGGGCTCAAATGTGCCCTACTAAGCACATATAATCTACATTAATTTGTGACACAACGATTTTTGAATCTCAATGGGGGGTTTCCCTATCCATAGGGCCCATTGTGTGCGGGGGATTCCCAAATAGTACTATCCACAAATCACGCAGCCCCTAAAGGAGTTAATGATTGTGCTCACATTTGGGGACAAGAGCAAGCAGTGTTGCACCATAGTATCATAATAACCATCGAGTATGTATTTCACCCTAAAAGTTGTAAAGTAAAAATGGGGTCATGAAACTCACCTTAGCTTGTCCTTGATGTGGGCGTTCGTGGTTTAGGGAGCTACCGACCGGCAAGGTTCCTAAGTTCATTTGTATAGATGTCAGTTCCATTTCAATCAGTTGAGTAAGTCCCACCCCTCTAGTTCAGGTTTACCTTACGCGATTAGGCGGTTTACATTATATATGCGTAATTTGGTTCAACCTTTGGAATTTGAAGTTTTTGGTTTGAAAATTGGGTATGTTTGATTTAATAAATATTAATATCAGATTATACATTTTGCCAAAACTGTGATTTGATCCCAAAACAGTGAAGTTTAAATTGTTGATAGGATTGGTCCCTCAACTTTGCTATATTGAACCCTTATGTTTGGAATTTGGCACTTGAATTGTTTACTATATGTTTTATGGTTTTAAGTGGGGTAAGTTACTGTATTAAGTTAGTTTTTATGCCATTTAGGTCTTCGTAACTCTTTTTACCCTTTTTCTTGCAATTGCGGTGTTAGATTTCCTTAGATTAGCGTTATCTTCGTATTAATTACTAGAAAATTCTATAATTGATAATATTTGGTTTGTAGCTTTATTTTATCATTATTAGACTGTTAGCTACTGTATTTTTGAGTCTTAGGTTGTTTTTTGTCGGTTTTGGTATCTTAATGTTCGGGGCTCGGTTTTTAACGGGTTCCTAGGTTTGGGTCAACTTTTGGTCCATTTTAGTTTTATAGTATTCTAATATACCTAGAGTAAGTTTTTGACTCTAGAGATTTTAGGTTTTTAGCTTAGAAGCATGTTTTTATGAATTTTTATTATTTTAACATGAATAACCCCTACATTTTTGTTTGCTAAGCAAACTAGCTCTATAAATCATGAAATTTAATTTCTAAGTATTATTTATCATTATAATCCTACTAAAAGTTTTTAAATTCTGAATTTATGTATAGTTGGTAATTTCGTTACATTAACCGATTAGTTTCGTTAAGTGTTCGTTAAGTCCCGGTTTCGGATTTCTAAGCTTTTTAATCTGATTTTTCTCTTTTCAGTTATTTTATTATAAAATAAATAACTCCTATGTAACCCCATATTTCTAGTAAGTTATGCCGTACATATTTTTATATTTTTTTGAAAACCGGGTTTTCGTGTGTGTTATATTTATAAAAACCGTTCTTTTCGAAGATTTTACATTCTTTTGTTACTTGAAATTATGGTATTATATGTTTTTATGATGTTGGGGGTGACACGGGGGTGGTTCATGTCACCAACGAGATGATACGTGATATATCGAGTGTTTTCGGGTAGCAACAGTTACCTTGTTTCGTGAGGTAGGTGTGGTGTATGCGAGGGCTGCCAAAGAAGATTGCGAAGATGAGAGTAGGCTGTTTGAAATGGCAGGTTAGTTCAGGTAGCACATTCAATGAAAATGGAGATGTGAAAAAGAAGATACGTGAGTGAGTTTGTAAGTTCAAAGGGTTGTTTACCTTAATGTGTTGGAGCTCGATGCAGGCTGGCTTCGAGAGGGCTGGTGTCAACTGCTAAAAGAGCACAAGAGAGTGAGAAACAAAGAAGTGTTTTGTAGAGAAATTTTGCTATTTATAGTTGGGGTGGTGGTTTTGATGAGGTTCGGCTGAGGTGTTAGGAAGGGGGTTCGGGTCCCACTTCTTAATTGCAGCATTTTCTTGGTTAAGGGGGAGATTTTGGTTAGTGGGATAAGTTAGCATGGGTTAAGAAGTTAAGCCATGCATTGGGTGGTGATTAGACAAGTCAACTTCCTTCTAGAATATATTTCATATGGGTACATGCATTTTATAATTTGTAGATTTCTTTTATTATTTATTATTCACTGCATGTTTGTTTTTAAATTTATATGTGAAAGTATCATGTTGGTTTGTATTATTATTACTGTCATTATAACAGCTTGTGAAGGATTTAACATTTTTGGCTTGTGATTTAATAATTTAAAAGTATTTAATTTCTATATTTAAAGTTTCAGAATAATTCCAATTGTTATAATGTATATCCTTTGAAATTTTGGAAGATTTGAATTTGGCTACGGAAGTTCTAAGTCTTGGCTTTGGAAGATTGGGTTTTGGCTTCGAAAGATTGAAATGCAGCTGCATAGTGCTCATGCGCCTGTACAGTGCTCATGCGCCTACTTGATCCTTAGTTCTTCCGAAGGTGAAATGTGGCCACACAATGCTCATGCGCCTGTACAGTGCTCATGCGCCTGTGGAGTAAATAAATGCGGATGAAGTGTCAACAAATGCGAATGAAGCATTTAGAAATGCGGATGAAGAGTTTACAAATACGGATGAAGAGTTTACAAATGCGGATGAAGAGTTTACAAATGCGGATGAAGAGTTTACAAATGCGGATGAAGAGTTTACAAATGCGGATGAAGAATTAACAAATGCGGATGAAGAGTTTACAAATGCGGATGAAGAATTAACAAATGCGGATGAAGAGTTTGCAAATACGGATGAAGAATTAACAAATGCGGATGAAGAATTAACAAATGCGGATGACTTAAAGTCATAGGATTATTTTTGTTGTTTTTGTTTATTAGATTTAAGTGGCATAATGTTTCACTAGGACATTGGGCCTAAGGCCCACTAGTGTTGGTAGCTCACGAACAATTTCATCACATGGCCCATTGGCCCATTAAGGTCTTGTATGTCAAGCCCACTTAGAACCTCGTAAACATTAAACGATCATCAAGAGAATCACATAACATAACTATATCGTCATAATCGTCCGTAACATACATGAAAAACCAGAACTTGTTTCGGAAACACCAGTTAAATATGCATACTAACCCCAAATAAGCAGAAAACATTTAAAAGAGGGGATCTAGAACTCACCTCTAACTTCTTTCTAGTGAAACTCCTCCAAACCCGAGAGCAACCTGGAGTTCTAACACCTAAACACACAAAAACACACAACCAAGCACATAGAAACATTTAAGAATCAGTCCGGAAGCTAAAAACGCAACTGAAACCAAACAGAAACACAAGAAACCTCACCTCTAGGAGAATTCAGCTTCTCACACTCAAAACCTAGTTGAAGTTTTTGTTCTTCTTCTTGTAGCCGAATTCAGTTGGTGAAATGGGGTGTGGGCGGCCATGCTTCTTTTTTAAATCCCATAGCGGGCAAGTTTGCACTTGCATAACTTTAACCCCTTGACTTAGAATATTTCACCTTTCTTTCTTTTTCTTTTATTTTGCTGATTTTTTTTCCGGATGTTACAAGTCCACCCCCCTTAAATGGGTTTCGTCCCCGAAACCTATCACTCCTTGAACAGATGCAGGTAATGTTGTCTCATCTCTTCCTCAGCCTCTCACGTAGACTCAGATCTCTTCATGTGTCTCCACTGTACTCGCACAAGCGGAACCACTTTATTCCGTAGCCTCTTCTCTTTTCTGTCAATGATGACCATTGGCTGCTCCATATAATTGATCCGTTCATCCACCTCGATATCCTCCAGTGGCATGATCATATCTTCATCGGCTAAACACTTTCTTAGATGAGATACATGAAATGTCGGATGAATCCTACTTAATTCATCGGGTAACTCCAGTCGATAGGCCACCTCTCCTACTCGGGGAATGATTTGGAAATGCCCTATGTACCTCGAACTTAACTTTCCCCGCTTCCTAAACCGGATGATCCCTTTCTAAGGCGAGACCTTCAGCATGAATCTATCACCCACCTTGATTTCAATCGGTCTACATCTCTTATCGCCGTACGAATTCTATCTATATTTTGCCGCCTTCATAAAGGCCTTAATCTTTTCCAACTTTTCGGTCGTAGCCTCGATCACCTCAATGCTCCCTATCTCCTTCTGCTCGATATCACCACAACATACAGGCATCCTACACTTTCTACCATAGAGTATCTCATATGGAGGCATACCAATGGTGGCATGATAACTATTGTTATATGAGAATTCGGCTAACGGTAAGTGTTCGTCCCAACTTCCTTTGAAATCAAGGATGCATGCTTGTAGCATATCCTCCAGTGTCTGAATTTTCCTCTCCGACTGACCGTCTGTCTGAGGATGGTAAGCCGTACTGATATGTATCCTCATCCCCATCACATCATGAAATCTTTTCCAAAACTTAGATGTGAACCGAGTGTCACGGTCAACACGATAGACACCGGTACACCATGGCGAGTCACTATCTCTTTGATGAACAGATCTGCCAACCTCTCGGATGAATACGTCTCGTGGATCGGTAGAAAGTGAGCACTCTTCGTAAGACGAACAACTATCACCCATATGGCATCGTATCCCCTTGCCGTACACAGTAACATCGTAATGAAGTCCATGGTGATGTGCTCCCATTTCTACTCTGGTATATCCAAGGGTTGGATCTTCCCGTATGGCTTCTGGTGCTCCGCCTTCACTTGTAAACATGTAAGGCACTTACTCACATACCCCGCCACATCGCACTTCATTCCTGACCACCAGTAATCTTTCTTCATATCATGATACGTCTTTGTAGCACCAGGATGAATTGAGTATCGAATCTTGTGAGCCTCATCCATGATCTTCTCGTGCAGACCCCCATAACAAGGAATCCACATCCGCCCCGATCGAGTACGAACACCAAGAGTGTTCTCCCCCAACTCGGCGACTATACCCTTCATCCTTTCGGAGTTAATCTAATCTTCTTTTAGTGCTTTACCCTGAAATTCCTTTATCTACTTCATCACATCGGGGTCATAACCATCTGATAAGCTTTCACCCGAATTGGCTTGGGTTTCTCCTTTCTGCTAAGGGCATCCGCCACCACGTTGGCCTTGCCCCGATGGTAATGGATCTCAAAATCATAGTCTTTGATCAACTCTAACCATCTCCTCTGCCTTATGTTGAGATCCTTCTACTTGAAGAAGTACTTCAAACTTTTATGATCAGTGAAGATGGTGCACTTCGTCTCGTACAGGTAGTGCCTCAAAATCTTCAATGCAAAGACCACAGCCGCCAACTCCAAGTCATGGGTAGGGTAGTTAACCTCATGGATCTTCAACTGTCGGGATGCATAGGATATAACCCTACCCCGTTGCATCAGCACACAACCCAATCCCGAAGAAGAAGCATCTGAATAGACCACCAAGTCTTCATTCCCTTCGGGTAGCGTCAAGACATGAGCTTGAGTTAGTCTTGTCTTTAACTCTTCGAAAGCATTCTCCAACTCTTGGCCCCATACGAACTTCACATCCTTACGGGTCAATTTGGTCAATGGTGAAGCTAACTTGGAGAAGTCTTGGATGAACCTTCTGTAGTAGCCCGCCAAACCTAAGAAACTACAGATCTTAGATGGCGTCTTTAGAGTCTTCCATTTCATAACTGCCTCCACCTTTGTCGGGTCCATCATAATCCCTTTAGAATTAACCATGACCCAAAAACTGAACTTCCCGCAACCAGAACACGCATTTGGAGAACTTAGCATACAGCTTCTCTTTCGTAAGCGTCTCTAATACCTCACGAATGTGACTAGCGTGCTCTTCTTCACTCTTCGAATATATCAGGATATCATCGATAAACACAATCACTGATTTATCCAACATCGACCGACACACTCGATTCATCAAATCCATAAAAGCAGCTGGTTAAACCGAAAGGCATAACTAGGAATTCGTAATGCCCATATCGTGTCCATAACACGGTCTTCTGGATATCATGTTCTTTAACCTTTAGCTGATGATAACCAGATCTGAGATCTATCCTAGAGAACCAGCTGGCGCCTTGGAGCTGATCAAACAAGTCATCAATCCTCGGTAGTGGGTACCTGTTCTTCATCTTCAACTTGTTCAACTCACGGTAGTCAATACACATCCTCATGCTACCTTCCTTCTTCTTTACAAACAAGACCGGAGCACCCCAGGGAGAGATAATCGGTTGGATGAACCTCTAATCTAATAACTCTTGCAACTGGGTTATCAATTCCTTCATCTTGGAGGGAGCGAGACGATACGATGCCTTTGAAACAGGTTGGGCACCCGGTATCAGATCAATCTAGAACTCGATCTCGCGGTCAGGTGGTACCCCTGGTAGGTCTTCGGGAAACACATCAGGGAAATCGCATACTACCGGCACACCTGACAGTTGAGGCACGGTAGCATCCACATCCTTCATATAGGCCAAGTAAGCACCACACCCTCGTCACATAAACTTCTCTGCCGTGATCACTGACATTACTCGCGGTGTAATGCACTCCTTGTCTCCATGTACCGTAACTAAACTACCATCGAGCGCAGTCAAACAAATCGTCTTCTTTCGGCACACGATGTTGGCTTTGTAGGCCGCCAACCAATCCATCCCTAACACCACATCAAAACCTCCTAGGGCCATCACATACAATCTGGTAGGAAACTTACGACCGTCCAACTCTACGACGCAATCGTCTATCACATCAGTCACTTTGGTAGACTTTCCTATTGCTTTCTCTACATAGAAGGGCACGTCTATTTTCTTTTTCCTACAATGCATTTCATGACAAAAGGTAGCAGATACAAAACTTCTACTAGCACCCTAATCGAAGAGCACGGAAGCATACAATTGGTTTACCAAAAACATACCTGAAACTACTTTAGGGTCCACTCTGGCTTCTTCCCAGGTTATGTTGAATGCCCTTGCCTTGGCTTAGGTGCTCTCACTCCTCCCTTTCTTGCCCATAGTCTGGGTCCCTAAGCTCCCTTCTCTAATCTTCTTGCAATCTCGGCCCGAGTGGCCTACCTCCCTATATTGATAACATCGCGGTACCCTACACTCTTTAGCATAGTGACCTTCGCCTCCACACTTAAAACACCGGTTCGTCCCCACTCTACACTCACCCATGTGAACCATCCCACACTTCTTACATTCCCTCCTGTTATTCCCCTTACTCAATCCTGAGCGGCGATCATCAATCCTCATCTTCTTTTGCCCGATCCCATAGTGGTCACCCCTGAATCTCTTCCCATTACCATTCTTGTTCCAACTCTTCTCTACCTTCCTCTGAATTGACACCAAATCCCTCTCATCATACAACCTTCTAGCCAAATCTACTGTAGACCTGAAAGTGCTCAGTCTAGCGGCTATCATGTTCCTCCTGATATCCATGGGCAGACCCTACATGTACCTCTTAATCTTTTTGGACTCTGGGGTTACTAGATCCGGCACGAGGCTTGAAAGCTCATTAAACTTGGAGGTATACTCTTGATGAGTCATCTTTCCAGCCTCCAAATGCAAGAACTCCTTCTTAATTTTGTCCAACTCCCAATGTGGACAATACTCCTCCAGTACCAGTTCCTTCAAATCCTACCACCTCATCCTTGCAATAAAACATTCCCCCTTGGCTTGGACAATGTTGTCCCACCAGCATAATGCCGAGTCAACGAAAGAATGGGAGGGAAACTTCACTTTTTGATCCTCCCAGCACTCACTGATGTCTAGAACCGCCTCCATCTCTCGAACCCAACGATGAGCAACAGTAGCATTGCCATTACCGTCAAAGGTCAGGGGTTTGCACCTCTAAAACGCCCCATAGGTGCACGCCTTACCGGTCTCCTTCTACCCCTTGCTATCATCATCATGAATTACCACCTTGGGACTAGATGGCTCTTCATCAGCTTTCTCCTTCTCCCCTGCATCTTTGGTCTTTTCACCATCCTTTACAACCCTTAACACCTCAGTCACCACTGAAGGTAACACATTTTGCATGACGTTGTAGACTTCGTCAGCAATAGCTTCCTTTACCATAGACTTGAGGGTGGATGATCCTTCACCCTCTTAGTGGCTATGAAGATCCGTGTCCTCATGAGTCGTGTCAGGAGCCTTAGCCTTACTTCGGGTGACACATGGCCCAGTAGTACGTTCGCCACGAGCACCACCTCAGGTTGCCTTCCCAGATTTCCTACCTGCCATAAGATCTACCTCCTATAAGATTCAAACACTAACAAGGTCATTCAAGGTAATAACTCAGATTATGTCAAGTATATAAGTCCCTAATTACAGTGGCCAATTGTGATTAGCCACTTACTTTATTCTTCATCCCCTAAGCATTCCCTATCCAGACTACGTTAGTATCCATATCTACTAAGCACATAAATCAAATAGCACACGCATGTAATACCGGTTAACATTATGAAAAATTACCTGATGACACGTAGCTACTTGGGCTGGCATCCCTCCATTTGGTCCCATTTTCAGTTTAAGTTTAGGTTTTGTGAAATAATTTACCCAATTCTCTAAAACTTTGGCTCTGATACCAACTTGTAAGGCCCGGTTCCCGAAACCCCAAAGTTGGTCATTCATAGCACTTTTATAATAAAAACACATTCAGATTCATCAAAACAAGAGAACTTTGTAGCGGAATAATTTAATAAAACCATAACATTCATAATCCATTACTTTTGCCAAGAAATACATTGTTATTGCAAGTTACAAAAGGAACATCTAGTTGCATTTCAAAACAAAAAAATACTTTTCAGTGTCCCATGGATGCTAATCTTTATTTGCCAGATAACTTCAATCTCGTGCCATCCCCAGCAACTCCATTACCTGCCAACTGATATGCAAAAAAAAAAAGTCAGCGTTGCTAAGTGAGTTCTAGTTTAATAATATAGAAAATACACTTTTGTAAACTTCACTTTGTGATCATTCATCAATATACATAATAAATCATTAAGAGATTCATTATCTTTCTTCCTTTCATTATCTTTTCTCTTTCATTAACTAGCATTGCACAAAGCAAGAGCCTACGTTGTTGGTTGGCAACAGATGCCGAACTCCTGTCGGCAAACATTTATCATGGTAGCTAACCCATTGACAGTTGACCCACACTGCTAGGCAAGAAGCCTGCTCATGAATACGGGTCCCATTCATCATACATTGGTCAATCACAGGGATTAGACCCCAGATGTGCATCCTCATGGGCTATACAGCCGCACATCAGTTGAGCTACCGACAACAAGGTCGTGCACCTCCATTCATTGTGCTTGCAAGGCTTTTCATTCATCATAAGGGCCCGGGGGTAACATTCATTAGGTTACGCTGTCTCTTTTTATTTCCTTGTGTCCACTTGGTTAGGAATAATACTTTGAAAGTATTCATTGTTTTTAATAATCACATACCATGAAACATAATAAATATAATCCATAACCGCATGCCATAAGAAGAGAAATAAGCATAAGAAACATTCAACAAACATAATCTTTCCTTATTCATTAATACTTAACACTTAGATTCTATTCCCAAAATTTCAAAATAATTCTAAGTCCCCAAAGAAATGCGGATACTATAGCTGATGCGAGTGAAAGTCTTAACAAAAATATCCTAAGTGTCCAAAGAAATGTTGGTAGAAAAAATACAGATGAGCATAAACAAATGCGGATGAAGACTTAGCAAATGCGGATGAACACTAGGCAAATGCGGATGACGACTTAGCAAATGCGGGTGATGACTTAGCAAATGCGGGTGAAGACATAGCAAATGCGGGTGAAGACTTAGCAAATGCGGGTGAAGACTTAGCAAATATGGTCGAAGACTTAGCAAATGCGGGTGAACAGAAGACTTAAACTGTTAAATGCGGATGAACACAAAACTAACATGCAATGCAACTTATGTCATTACCAGTTCCCAATAATCATTCTAACATGAACACAACTTAGATCTATCAGTCTAACACTTAGAACCTCGTAAACATTAAATGATCATCAAGAGAATCACATAACATAACTATATCGTCATAATCGTTTGTAACTTAAATGAAAAACCAGAACTTGTTTTGAAAACACCAGATAAATATGCGTACCAGCCCCAAATAAGCAGAAAACATTTAAAATAGGGGATCTAGAACTCACCTCTAACTGGTTTCGAGTAAAACTCCTCCAAACCCGAGAGCAACCTGGAGTTCTAATACCTAAACACAAAAAAACACACAACCAAACATATAGAAACACTTAAGAATCGGTCCAGAAGCTGAACATGCAACTATAACCGAACAGAAAACACAAAAAACCTCACCTCTAGGAGAATTCATCTTCTCACGCACAAAACCCAGTTGAAGTTTCTGTTCTTCTTCTTGCAGCCGAATTCAGTTAGTGAAATGGGGTGTGGGTGGCTATGCTTCTTTTTTAAATCCCATAATGGGCAAGTCTGCCATTTGCACAACTTTAACCCCTTGACTTAGAACATTTCACCTTTCTTTCTTTTTCTTTTATTTTGCTGAAATTTTTTTTTCCTGGTGTTACACTGAGTTTGTGTCTAACGATCTGATGAAGGGGATCCTTGCTGAAGAAGAAGTTGAGAATGTTGAAGAGGTGCGTAAAGAAGATGCTGTTGTGTAACACCCGAAATTTCATCAGAATAAAAAGGAAAGAAAAGTAATTTGAAGAAAATAAAAAGAAGGCAAAGTTGAGGGGTGCTTTGTGTAAATAGTACCAAAAAGTCAAAAGTGGGTGTATAAAGAGCATGGTCGCCCATGCTCTTTCTGCTGCTGCTTTCTGAAGAAGAAAAGAAAGAAAGAAAGCTGGTTTTTGTGTTTCCTCTTGGTCGAATTGTGAAGAAGAAGAAGATTATTCAAGGTTAGTAGGTTTTTATGATTAATTGGTTCGGTTTATTTGAGGTTTCAACCTTAGAAACTGATTTCTATGTGTTTTTGGTGTTTGGGTGTTTGTTTTGGCTTGTTCTAGGTGTTTGAACTCTTGTGCACGCAAGTTCGGAGGAGATTCACTTGTTTGCTGCAATAGGTGAGTTCTAGGACCCCGATTCTATGTTTTAAAACTTCTTTGGGGCTGAAAATGCATTTAAAATGTTTTACTACCGTTATGTACGATAACTGTGTATGTACATGTATGAACTTCTATGTTCTATGAGATTGTAAGCTTGTTCTAAGAGTTTAGCATGATTGATCTATGTTAAGAATGTATGGGAATGAGGTTTTAGAACTGGTTATAGCATAAGTCTCATTTACAGGTCTGATGGTTCATCCGCATTTACACTGTGATAATTGCCTAAGTGTTTTGTTCACCCGCATTCACTTTTGTTCACCTGTATTTGCCTTAATTTAGCCTAAGTATCCATCAACATTTCTTTTTATGCATGCGCATTTGCTACAGTGTCCATCAGCATTTCTTTTACGACAGAATAATTACCAAGTGTTCATCCGCATTTGCAAGTGTTCATCCGCATTTGCAAATTGTTCATCCGCATTAGTTTTTGTTCATCCGCATTTGCAAGTGTTCATCCGCATTTGCATTTGCAAGTGTTCATCCGCATTTGCAAGTGTTCATCAGCATTTGCAAGTGTTCATCCGCATTTGCAAGTTGTTCATCCGCATTAGTTTTTGTTCATCCGCATTTGCAAGTTGTTCACCCGCATTGGTTTTGTTCATCCGCATTAGTTTAAGACAAGAAATTTTCTAGAATTTTGGAAGATCAAGATTAGGGTTTGACCATGGTTGACTTGATGCTTGTATCTGATTATCTTATACATGTTGTGGGCTGTCCTTATGTGCCTATTATGATATTAACATATGACTTTATGTGGATTGCCTATGATCATAAAGTATTATTATTAATCAAGTGAAAGATTAATATTAACGAAAAGTGGAACATAAGGAATGAAAAGACTTGCAAGTAAAAATTTACAGGTGGTGCACGACCATGTTGTCGTTAGCTCAACTGTGTACGGTTTAGCTAACCCAAAGGATGTACACAGGGTCAATCTTTAAGATTTAGGGGACCACTGTTGCTGCCCTGGTACTGGTGCCAGCATATGTGCACCACGGATGGAGTCTATTTATAGACTTCAAGGCCCAGTACCAGGTTTATGCGCATTATATGGGGGATATAGCACTTTGGTCCATATCGACAGTGAAAGATAATAATAATAAGCAAGAAAGAGAATGATGATGATGTAATGGATATGATTTGTATGTATGGTGTGTGATCACATCCGAAAGAAAGATAAGATATTTTCTTTAAGAAGTATTTTGTATACAAATCTATCAAGATATTTTTATGATTTTAAAACTAGGACTCACTCAGCAAAGCTGACTTTTATGCGTTTTCAGTTGGCAGGTAATATTGCTGAGGATGGCACTCGGGGAGGCTACTCGTCGGGACAAGGCTGACATCCATTCATGAACATAACATTGTTGTTTTGTAATGCAAATGATCTTTTGTAACTATACCAAACATGTATTACTTAGCAACAGCGTTTATAAATAAATGAATGGCTTTTAAATGTTTAAATTCTGCTGCAATGTGATAATAAATTATGAAATGGTTTATGAATAGTGCTGTGAATGTCCAACTATGAGGTCTCCGGAAACAGGGCCTTACATGTTGAGACTACTCAAGCTCAATCAAAGATGACTGAAGAGGAAAAGGAAGAAGTTGTAGAAAAAGCTGTTGAATTTACTCCAGCTAAAGATGAAAAGCCTATGAATACTGTTGAGGAAACTCTGGCAACTGCTTGTGATGACATTGTCAATGCTGTTGAGATTACTCCAGCGCCCAAAGCAGAAGAAAAGATTGATCTGAAAGCTTTTATGGTAAAAGTCATACCTGAGGAGAAGAACAAGCAAGAAGAGTCTGAAGAGGTATACACTAATCTTTGTTCAACACATGTTAAGAAAAGGTTTAAAGATATAGAGTTCACAACAAACGCTTGATCTTGGATGTTGAAAAACTTCAATACCAAGCTCGTAAATATAAAAATGATGAGAAATTTTTTAAAGAAAAGATAGAAGGATTAAAAAAATCGATTTATCAATCAAAATTGAATCTTCGTGATAAAGATTGTAACATAAATGATTTGAAAACATGTAATAATGAACTATCTTTAGAAATAAATAAACTTAATAGTGAACTTTTATATGCAAAATTGACTGTTGAAAAGTTTGAGTTGTCCTCAAACATGGTTGAAGGTATAATCAAGTCTCAAATGACTCAGAAAATTAATGGTGGTAAAAAATGGAGTTGGATATTTTAACATTGCACCACCAATTAATCATGATTATACATGTTTATCTTTATCAATTACCACATCTAATGAAGAGACCTATGGATTAGGTTTTCAACCAAAATCATACTTAATACCTCCAGTCAATGTTTCACTAACTGTTGATCCTGTCATAAAAACTAAAAATAAAATTAATCATGACAGTTCTTTTGAATAAAGTATGAAGAATGAAGGGTTGGTTGAAGAATGGGAAAGTGACGATGAAATAGATTTTAAGGAAACTAAAAGTTATAATGAAAAATCTTCATGTAAATCATCGCCAGTTATTAATGAAATTTCAGAGGGTTTTGTTTCTACAAATGATTGTTCAAAACTGTCTAACAAGCAAAAAATTTGTAATGAAAGAAAACATGTCACAACATCAGTTTCTGACTTGAAAACTGATTTCAAGAATATATTTGTTTCAAAAGGCAACATAGATAAGGAAGAGCATATCTTTAAAGAGACAAATGCTAGTTTCTTTAAAAATAAATCTCCTATTACTGCTAACCCTGTGAAACAAGATGTTTATAGATCAGGTATCAAGGAAATTGGTCCCATTCCAGTACCTACGACTCAAAAGGTTAAAGCCACAGCTCGTCGCTCATCGGCTTCAGAAATGAATCAAACTGTTTAGAAAAATACCTCAATTCTTTTGGATTTAGTTAAAAATATTATTAATGAAAGAATGAAAAGAGAGACTATTAAAGAATCACAAGGCCAAGGAAATACTATAGCTATATTATATGATAACTATGGAGGTTATCATAAACAGTTCGTAAGAAATACACGAGAGCCAAATACATATCATAAAATGTGTTGTTATGTGTGTGGAAAGCCAAATCATAGGGCCACAAATTGCAATCATCAACATCACAAATTGCAATCATCAACATCAACTATCAAGCACAATTTCTAATAATAGAAAACAATTCTTTTTAAATGCCAAATTCAAAAGGAATACAAATCTGTCAAATTATTTCGTTGATAAAAGAAATGGTAAAATAAAAACAGATTTGCAAAAAGAAAATTCAAACAAGAAATCTTTACATGTTGATGATAGCAATCTTACTCTAATTCAGACCACTTTAAAGAAAATGGTTACACATCTGATCAAATCAATTCAAAAGTGGAAAATAAAAACAAAACAATTTGAGCCTAATATTGTTGAAGATTATGTTTTCAATGATAAAAGAGATATGATGTTAAAATCTATATCATATTTGGATGTAAAAATTATGCTCAAGTCTACTATGGCTTGGGTTCCTAAAATTGAATAAATTCATTCATATGTGCAGAAACAACCAAGGCAAGTTATAAAAAGTGTTCGGCATGTTGACATTGGTTGTTCTAGGCACATGACGGGTAATATATCTCTATTAAAAACATACAACCTTACAATGGAGGATGTGTTATATTTACAGGTGATAGAGGTGGTAAGATTACAAAGAAAGGTACAGTATCTAATGGTGTGTTATGTTTTGAAGATGTCAATTTCGTTAAGGAACTTAAAGATAATTTGCTAAGTGTCTCTCAAATTTGTGACAAAAAGTATTCAACACACTTTAGTGATAAAGAATGTCTTATTCTAAAACCTGGATTCGTAATTCCTGATGAATGGATTTTGTTGAGAACACCGAGAGACAAAGACACATACTTACTTCACATGAATGGTTCACATTCATTTGTAACTGCGTCATGTTTATTGTAAAAAGCCTCGAAAAGCGATTCAATGTTATGGCATCTCCGTCTTGTTCATGTAAACATAAAAAATATGAACATGTTGGTTAGAGGAAATCATGTTGTTAGCTTACCATTGAAATAATTTCAATTTACTAAACATTTTATGTCATGTTCAAAAGACTAACAACATAAACTTCCATATAAACCAATTGCTCATACCAAAATTAAATAAATTCTTCAACTATTACACATGGATTTCTAGTTAGCATTTTGAGTTTGGGACATCGTGTATATTGTTTGGTTATTACTAATGACTTTTCAAGATTTACTTGGGTCTTCTTTTTAGCGACTAAAGATGAAGCACCTATTTGCTGATAAAGTTTATGACCCTAGAAGAGAATCAGACTGACAAAATAATCAAGTGCATTCGATGTGATAATGGAACAGAGTTTTGCAATCATACTCTAAATGAATTTTATGATTCTAAGGGGATAGCTAGACAATTCAGTTCTGCAAGAACTCCACAACAAAATGGACTTGCTGAAAGACGTAACAGAACTTTAATTGAAGCAGCCAGAACAATGTTTTAAGCAGCCAAATTACCGTATTTCTTTTGGGCTGAAGCTGTTAACACTTCATGTTATGTTCAGAATCATTTTCTAATCAATAAATAACAAGACATGACTCCTTATGAAAGTTTTTTCAAACATAAACCCAAAGTAAAATATTTTAAAACATTTAAATGTTATTGTAGTTTGTTACGTACATCTAATTCTAAATCAAAATTTGATGAAAAAGCTAATGAATGTTATTTTGTTGGATATTCAGCCAACAAAGTTGCATACATGGTTTATAATAAAATATCTAAGCAAATAATTAAGTCATTTGATATAGATTGGCATGAATATAACAAAACAGTTGTAGGTTTTGCTCCTTTATGGGGACACGATTATGCTTCATTATTTGAAACTTTTAATAGATCTTCTGTAGTTGCTATAGCTAATCCACCTTTTTCATCATCCATTCAAGACATTTTTTCTGATGATGTTGGACTCATTTCAGCTTCAGTTACAGGAAGATCTTCAGACATACCTTCTTCTTTAAATGTCTCAGCTGTTCAACAATTTGATTCTGAATCTAAATTAGCTTATTCTGATCCAATCGTTGAACAAGATCCACAGGTTTCATATTAGAGTTCCCCTTCTACTCAAAATGATCTGTTTGATACCATTCAAGTTCCATTTGAATTTTTATATGTTGATAATGATATTAATCAAGAGGAAGATATTATGTATCAACCTAAAGGTGGAAACACTATTGAAGAACCAGTTGGTCATATGTCTAATTTAGATGAAGTTATTTCTAAAGATTCTATTCCTTAATTGAGAATTCACAAAGACCATCCAACTGAAGCAATCATTGGTTCGTTATCACAAGGTTTCCAAATTCAAAGTCAATTTAGATCAATAAATACATGCTTGTATACATGTTTTATCACTCAAATTATGCCAAAGAACATCGAGATGACACTAAAGGAAAACGGTTGGGTTGAGGCTATGCACGACGAGCTGATGCAATTCAAAAAGCTAAATGTTTGGCATCTATGTGAACTTCCAAAGGGTAAGCTGCCGATTGGAACAAAATGGATATTCAAAATTGTTTGCAATAAGGCCAGACTTATTGTTCAAGGATTCTATCAAGTTAAAGGTCTTGATTATGAAGATGTATATGCTCCAGTTACAATACTTGAAGCTATACGTATCTTTCTTGCTTACGCTTCATACAAGAACTTCACTGTCTATCAGATGGATGTGAAAATTGCATATTAGTACGGCGAGAAGAAAGATGAAACCTATGTTTGTCAACCACCTGGTTTTGAAGATCCAAATCATCCTGACTATGTTTATAAGTTAGACAAGGCACTCTAAGGCTTACATCAAGCACCTCGTGCTTGGTATGCCACCCTCACTAAACATTTTCCTGCAAATGGTTATACACGAGGTGCTATTGATCAAACTTTATTCTTACAAAATACTAGTGATGATCTCATTCCTGTCCAAGTATATGTTGATGACATTATCTTTGGATCTACCAATAAAGATTTGTGTAAGGAATTTGAAATTATGATGAAGAAGAAATTTGAGATGAGCTTTCTTGGAGAAATGTTATAATTCCTGGGTATACAAGTTAAAGAAGATGACCAAGGTATACTGATACATCAAGAGAAATATGTTCATAGTATTCTGGACAAATATAAATTTCAAGACTCCAAGATTGCACCAACTCCGATGTCTTCTCGTGCTACTTTAACTCATGATCTCACGGGTGAAGATATTGATCAACATTTTTATCAAATAATGATTGGATCTTTGATGTATCTCACTACCAACAGGCAAGACATCATGTTTCCTATCTGTTAGTGTGCACTATATCAAAGTAATCTGAAGGAGTCACATATGACAGCTGTAAAGCGGATTTTTAAATACCTCAAAGGCCAACCAAAACTTGGACTTTGGTATCCTCAAAATTCTGATTTCAATTTATATGCTTATAGTGACAGTGATTATGCAGAATATAAGTTGGATAGGAAATCAACAACCGGTGGATGTCAATTTCTTGGAAATAGGTTGTGTTCTTGGCAATGCAAGAAACAGCACACGGCATCTACATCCACTGCAGAAGCTGAATATATGGTTGTATCAAGTTGTTTTTCTCAGATCGTGTGGATTTAGCAATAACTTCTTGATTATGGTTTTAATATTTTGTAGCACCAAAATTTGGTGTGACAATACTACAGTGTTGAACATAGTGAAGAAACCTATCCAACATTCCAAAACCAAACACATCAACATCCGAATGCAGTTTATCCGTGATTGTTTTGATCAAAAGCTTAGTCATCTGGAACAAGTCAAACCAGATAACAACATTGCTGATTTGTTTACTAAGGCGTTTGATCATTCCCGATTTGACTTTTTGGTTCAATCTCTGGGAATGATAACTTTGGTTAAAGATTAACCTTGCACTCTCTCAAAAAATATTCTTCTGTTCATTTTAGTTAAATTTTTTATTTTTTAGATAATCAAAATTTTAGGGGTAGAAAATACAAAAATGTCTCAAAAAAGCTTTTGTTCTTAGGGGGAGTAAAGATTGAAGAAAACTTACACAAAGATTTTGTTTTAAAAATTACATAGGAAATGATAGTATATTTCTTGATTTTGATATTTTACATACTAAGGTTTAAAAGAAACTGACTTGGATTATGTTTGATATGTTGATAGGCTTGACTTTCAAGATTAAAAAGCACTATGATTTGTGATGCACTGAAAAAAAATTCTCTATGAATGAAATGGGTAACTCATCAAGGTTTTGTGATAACACTGATTCCATGCTAAAACAGACTGAGGGTTACAGTCTAGTCATACTCAAGCTAGAGAATATATATATACATATAAATCTCAAAAGATGAAAAATATATGAAAGACAAAAACAAAAGAAAAATAATCAAAAAGAGCAAAAAGCTGCTATAAAGGCCATATTGGAATAATAGATATAATGTGCACAATAATAAAATATATGTCATATACATACATACTATATGATAAATAGTTTTTCTTTTGAGAATATGTTTTGACACAGGAGGCAAAATCAAAAGATTGGGCATGTAAGTTCGAATTGTCATGTAAGTCCTAAACTTCTTACGAGGGCAAAACATAAGTCCGACTGACAGTTAATAAATTCTAAAGTTTGTTAATATTCTGTGTTCAGAAATGTTTCTCAGGTTAGTTATGCTGTTAATAGATAATATTAGAGAGAAAAATAATCCTGAAAATGTTGATCATAGGTAAAAGGTTTAAGTCAAATTGGGGTGACTTGAAATCTCAAAAGTGTCTTGAAGCTAGATAAGGGTTCTATAGGATTTTTGATTGTGGGATCCATTGAATTCATATAACTTAATCAAAACATGATATATATCAAAGCATATGTGTCCAAGTAAAGATCGAAGTCTGAGTTTAAAATGGATACAACATATTGACAATAACCGTAACCAGTCTTATTTAAAATAAAGCACGATGATGTTAATAATGGATTTCAAAGAAATATGATCCTATACTTGAAAATTTATCAAAAATATCTTATTTGTTTTAGTTTTAGTTTTGTTAAACTTTATGTTTCTTTGCAGTTGTTTTTGCTTACCAAAATTTTTATAAAATTGAGGGTTTTTGGTTAATTGTTAACATTTAGTTAAACATGTGTTTAAATCCTAATAAATTTCAAGCTAAAACCAAATAAATAAAGTTGAAAAATCAAAAAGTTCAAAGTTCAAAAGAAGTTGAAATTCTCACGTGTGAAAAGTTCAAAAGGTGTGAAACGTTGGCCGATGCGACTAGAAGGGATGTAAAAGTGCAAAGTTCTAACTTCTCGCGCGAGAAGTTAGAGGGCTATAAAAGCAACAGTTGTGCGAATAGTGAACTATTCGCATCGCACAACTGATTTTCACACTCTCAAAATTTTCAAAATGTTACACTCTTTATCATTGATATACGTATTCTTTGAAGTCGCACACTGATTGTTAAAGGATTGATACGGTAGATTTCAAGTATTTGATTGATTTTATGTGTGTTCAAACTATAACAGACATAATGAGGACAAATAAACATAAAATTGAACGAAATTAATCAAATGAAACCTTAAAATTGACCTAATCGACACTTATTGAACATGTATCAATGGTTAAATCAATCTGAAATATGCTTAATTTGAAAATCTAAAAAGTTCAGACTTGTCGCATGCGAAAAGCTGTTAGAACATGAATAGATGAGATAAGTTTTCAAATTTCTTAGAACCTTTCGCTTGAATTTTTGACTTGTCGTGTGAACAGTTGACCTATGGTCAAACTTTGTTTCATGCGATTAGAATTCGTGTACCGCGAAAAGTTTGTTTTGGAAAATTAACTATTCACATTCGATTAGTTGATTTCATGCAAAAAGTTCAAATTTTCAATGTCAAAACTTTTCTATGTCTGGAATTATTGTTTATGTGTAATTGATCAACTTTTGTTTACAATAATTTTTTAGATGGCTTGACAAATGGTTTTTAATAAAAACCATAATGCTGTTGCTTTTCTCAGAGATATTCCTGATGATAAGGCATTGTTCAGATCTATAATTGATGGCCCAAAGACTTCTCGAATACACCATGCTATTACAACTAATACCACTATCTACACCGATGTGGTTGATCAGTTCTAAATTACTGTAGCTAATAAGAGAGATGCTCAGGGAGAACCCTGTATTTCTGCTATGATCGAGGGAAAGAAGATTGTTATTACAATTAAAGTTATTAACAGTGTATTACTGTAGCTAATAAGAGAGATGCTCACGAAGATGCTCCAGAAAGTTCACAAGGAGCTAGCATGTCAGTAGATGATGAGATTGATTCCTAGTTTAGTTCAAGAAGTGAGACGAATAATGATCATATCGGGAATGTCCCGTATGTGCTACAAGAACGACCCAGTATGCAAGAAACTCCTACCAAACGCACTGCTGAGGAAAGAGATATTGATTTTGTTCCTGAGGATTCTCCTTTTACTTAGAGGAGAAAGAAGTAGATGGCCAGGAAACATGCTAATTCTAATAGTCCACGTAGGAGGGCTAGAGGATGAGGTGTGTTGCATTAGCGTCGGACCCTGATGACCATTGTGTCGACCAGTTCTGATATTCCTATGTCCGAGACTCCAGTCACAGCAAGTGAGGCTATTACATTAGAGACACCAGTGATTGTTACAAAATCAACAACTATAACATCATCTTCTATGCTTGCTGCTAAAGATATGTTGAGTACACCTCCAAGAGATCAGGGGATATATGAGACATGTTGTATGGATAGTTTTCCTAAAACTCCTCCTACATAGAGACATGGTGCTAGTACTTCATCTAGTTCACCTACACCTATTACTCTTGAACAGCGTATACATACTTTGGAGAGAGAGGTGATGGAAAAGACTCAACAGATCTACGATTTACATGCTTTAAATCAAGAGAAAGATGAGAGGATAAAGAGTCTGGAGCATCAGCAACATTTTATGTTAAATTACATACAAATCATGGAGCAGAACATCAGAGAACTCACTTATCATGTTCCTTTCACATTTGCTTAGCAGCAAACCACAAAAGTTGGAGAGTCAAGTGGACAGCAATCTGCTGGTCCCAAATTTACTGATGATCTCACTACTGCTAAAGAGCATGTCGTTGATCCTGTTATGACTGAAGGGACAACAGACACTGCTGATGTTGATTAAGAGTCATCTACCACTATTCCTACCTTGGCTACTGAGGATCGACCTGTAGTATTTACTAGAGAAGCGTTTGTGGAGCCTAAGCATGACATTGCTATTCCTAACCCAGTTCATGATGATGATGACTTGGAGAGGGTGGATTTTAGTTATGATGAGGAAGATGACATTTATGATGAAGATGATGATGATGGTGATGATAATAAGAAGGATGGTAATGGAGACAAGAAGGATGATGATGATGATGATTAGGGTGGTGATATGGGTTTAGCAGCTGGTGCTTCTGGATCATCGGATTCTGCCAATGTCTCCGGACCAAGTTTTGATGTACAGTTGACTATACTCCATTAGATCACGCCACTGAAGAAACTTATGAGAAGGAGTTCTATACATTCTAGCAATAGATTATTACTGAGGAATCTAACAAAGACTTTGGTCCATTTGATGATATGGAAGAGACGGTAGATTACACAAACATATTTGGAAATAGTCTTAAGGACTTATTTTTAGATATCTTGATTGAAGAAGGAAAGATAGTTGGTGAGTCAAGTGCTAAAGAGACGACCAACAAGGCAGCAGATCTAACTGGTCAAAGTGTTGTAATTCAGCTCGAAAATCTTACGGTTGATGCTCCTCCTCCGCCAGCTTATATACACACGCTGAGACATTCTAAACCTTTCACAAGGTACGAAAACTCAGAACCTATTCTTAGTTGGGCGTATGATGCTCAGAAGAAGATGTATGTGGTTAAGAAAAAGACCGGTGCTATAGAGTATTATCAGGACGAGCACGACTTTCATACACTCAGAGCTTCAGAATTATATGCTATGGGTCGTGTTCCGTTTATCAATCCAAGTAATTATGGAAAAGGGAATTGGATTAGGAATATGATATGGAGGCAGAGTAAGACCAACTTCAAAGACTTCAAAACTGCTAAATCAAAAGTCATTGAAGATGATATGCGTATAGACCCTAATACTAACAAGCCAATGAAGATACGGGTTTATAAGCATCCTAGATACGTAAGGAAGATCCCTATACACACTCCTGTGCCAGTTAACAGCTTGTCCAAGATCATGTGGTAGAGTTGTGAGAAGGAGACGGGACACGCGTTAATACATTGCGTAGACAAAGATTACCGTATCATCGACCCTGTGGATCTACTTAAGTTTGGAAGGGATGATTTGATAAGGTTATAGGTTTGTCCAATTACAGTTGATGAATCTGATCACTTTTTGGTAGCACAATTTGGTTGATTGATTATGAAGTCCCTAAACAACAAGATGTATGCTTAATGGGGGAAGTTACAAGGTTGCAGACGTGGACTTCTAAAGCATTGATTCATCGCGCCTATGGGAGATTGTAGGAATTGAACCTAGAGGCTGGGAAAATCAAATCAAGATGATAAAAATCAAGTCGCGCGAGAACCTAAAGTTGCCACGGGAGAAGTTCATCTCGTGCGAGAATTACGCGAGAACTTTGTAGTTTAGTATAAATAGTTGTTAGTTGATGTAATTAACATAGCTTTTATCATTTCCTGATTTCGCATGTATTTTGTAATCCTTCAACTCAGAGAGCAGTATAAATCGAAGTTTATTTACACTTGTGTTCATCTCATTTCTTATTCAATCTCGTTACCGTGATGATTATATTCCACGTTCTTGTCACGATATCGATCTGATTGTTAAGTGTTGATCCTTACATATGTATCAATAATTTCTTGAAGTTTAATTGAGGATAATTGAAAATTTTCCAGTTTAATTTATGTCACTAAATGTTCAGCTTTTGACTTTGTTAACAATTCAGTTAAGTTCTTAGTTTGTACTTTAAGAGTATATTTCTCACCATCCAGCTTTGTCACTTAAAAAGTGATAGAATTTTATCTTTAAAGCTTTTTAGGTTATGTTTAACCATTTCTCCTTCTACTCTTTCTTTGTTTACCATATTAGCCAGCTTATGATTATTTTCTCTATAGGCTTGCACTTCATCAATGCATTTTTTGCTACAAAGTTTTGTTTTACCTCAAGTGGTATTGGTGTTAGAATGTCATTGATGTGAGCCATCAAAGCATGGTTTTAGTGACTTGGCTCCACCTCCTCATCATAAAAACTACAAGTCATATGCACCATCTTATCTTATCATAAGAGCACTTGAACTTATGTGTGGAGTTTCTTGAGATTGATGAGCAATTTGTGGTTGATGTTATTATTAATGCTAACTATAATATGATGAATTTCCAGATTCACCAGAGTTTCTAGAATGATATCCTTGATGCTCTTGATAGTTAGCTTGAACTAAAGAGTTGTCATAAGTGTTTCTACAGAATATGATATTGTTTTTTCTTGAAGCATTACATACTTTTAAAAAATGGTTATTCAAACTATAGTTGAAGTAATTGACTTTAGACTAATCATATCCAAGTTTGTTGTCCTCATTCAGATTTAACATCTTCCTTTTTCTTGAGAACTTCCTTGCTCTCATAGCAATCATGACCATCAGCCATTGCAGATCTATTTCCTCAACAGAATCAGGATCCATTTCTTCAAGATCTTCTGGATTAAATAAGCTAATGTCAATCTTTCTCCCAAATAAGCTTCAAAGGTAGACATAAAGGCATTGTAAGTTGTTTTTTGTTCTTTATTCATAATCAAGTTGCTTATCATGAGATTGGGAAGTAGATTGGTTTGATAAAGATGGTGCCTTGGAACACTTGATTTGAGGAGTAGTAAGAAATGAAGAAACTTTAGGAGTTTTGGGTAGAGTAATAAAGGGTTCATCTTTATTAATGAATGCATTCTCCACAGAGTGAGTTTCAACAGAAAATTGTAAGCTTCAATAACTTATAGACCAACTAGGTCTCTTGACTTTTCATCAAAATCCATGGCTTTAATCTGGGCTAACATAGTGTCTAGACTAGTGCTATCAAGATCTTATGTGTTCTTTATAAGGGTGAGACTATGTTTCCAAGACTTAGGTAGTGCATGAAGCAGTTTCTTGTGGTCATCTTTCACTTTATACACTCCTAATATATCCATATCATTGATTAACTGAACAAGCCTACATAGTTGTTTGAGAATTGACTCTCTTTGCACATGATGAAAAGTCTCATGCTGATTCACAATCTTGTCTTTATTGATTTATGCTACTTGTGCACTATCTTTACACATGATGTGTAGAGCATCCCAAATAACATTAGCAATGCCGCATTTCTCAAGTCTTTTGAGCACTTTCATCTTCAATACCATAGGAATCATAGAATATGCCTTCATGTCAATCTTTATCTTCTTGATTTCTTCATGAACTAGATTTAAAGATGGATCTTGAATAGGAATTCTCACATTTGTGTATTGATCAACATTTAGTGTACTAGGAATGAAAAGACCCTTACAGATGGAAAATCGATATGCTTAAAATTATACATGTTAATAATGCATATTGTTTCCCGTTTTGAATGCTTTTTGTTACAAACTTATTTAGAACAAAGCTTAATTATGTTTAATATGATTTTTGTAGGTTTGAATGGCAACTTAGTGATTTTGATGAAAAACTCAAGAAATATGTGAAATTGTTGAAATTTGGCTACTGACATAGCCATGTCGCATTCTGATGGCCAAGTCAGGATCAATTCAAGCTTTACTTGCCTGATGCGCGACACGACCATGTCACTTTATGACATGACCAAGTTAGGCGTAGATCTCACTTTTTAACCTAAATTGTGCCATATTTCCTTAATACAACTTTGGGGAACAAAAACCCTAGTTCTCTCCAGCCCCCAAAACCATTTTGAGCATCAATTGAAGACAAAGAAGTCAAGATTGAAGATCAAGCACTTTAAGGAAGAATCTAACAACATACAACCCATCTAGCTTGATTTGGTTTGATAATCTCCTTACCTAACCATGTATCTCTTTGATTATTCAAGTTTCTTGGGTGTTTTGGTAGTTAGCATGAGCTAAAACTCTTGATTCATTGAGATTAGATGAATCCTAGCTAACTTTGATTATGATTTTGTTGATGACTTTAACATGTTCTTAAATCTTCTTCAATGATTATTTGTGTATGTTTGACTTGATTAGATGTTAAATCTAATGGGTACCTTGTCCGTATTATGTTGGAAAACCATATGTGTTAGGGTATATATTCATGAATATGTATATGTATGTATGTGTATTCATGGAATTTGACAAGGAATGGTGGATGAGGATTGGAACATGTATGATTTTTATTCAAATGTGTATCCTTATGTATATGCTTGAAAAGGCCATTACATTTGTTGTGAATTCCTCATATCATTATGTATGTGTGATTATGGTTTACTAGCATAAACTTATAGTTCATATATTCGTGGTATGATACTCACAAGTTGGAGGACTTCATGATTTTGTTTACATTACATGATTCGAGGTGGTTGGTATTTTTTTATCGTAAAAGTTGACATGAGTTTAGTCCATATATATATTCAACATATTGTATCATTGGATCTTCATGGAATGACTTTAGGTAGTTACTATGTTAACATCGTTTTAACTTTCCAAAGAGTTATATGATTAGGTATCCTTAATGGAGATCTAGTCTATTTTCATGTTACACTTGTATAGAATGATCTCATCATTAATTTGTGTATGTTATCATTGTTTGGTTAGGTGGATTTAAAGTCTAAGTGAACATTCCATTTGTTTAATTATCTTTCTTGACTTCTATCTATATTTATCTATTTATGTTTATTTTAGTTTAAAATATAAACATACCAAATTATCTATCTTTTCCGGCTAAATAATAACAAAGGTTTACTATTAGTAGCTACCATGTCCTTGGATCGATATCTGGTTCATGCCTAAGCTATGCTACATACACGATAGGTACACTTGTCTATTTGTGTGTGGCTTAATTTTAAGGTAAAAATCATTTATATAAATTTAAAACCAAGTGTTGCGGAAATTATTATATATATATATATATATATATATATATATATATATATATATATATATATATATATATATATACCCGCACACATCAAGTTTTTGGCGTGTTGATCCTATTTGTTTAAGTGTTCTTTATAGTGATTCTTATGGAGCACTACTATGGAGACTACTATGGAGGATACCATTATGATCATAGGGATTATCACATGGAGGTTTGTGCGATATCTGTGGAGAATCCCATTATACACAAGATTGTTACTATTCATCAGGGTATCATATAGATTATGTAAGAGTTTATCTTAAAGGCTGATGCTAACCAAAGATCTATCTGCATGCTTCTGAAGTAAAAGAAAGTTACTTTGGAAGATTTGATCATGCACAAAGAAATTAAATAAGTGTTAAATCTTTCGAAGCCAAAGACAAAAAATCTTCCAAAGCCATAAATGAAGTCTTCTGAAGCCTGTAGACAATGTCTTCTGAAGCCTGAAGACTGATTTATTCCGAAGAAAGAGAAGACATGCTTCTCGGACATACTTTTGACAAAAGCAGACCTACTTTCCACTGCCAGGCTCTGAAGACTCACCAACTTATATAAGTTGGTGATTATCTTTTACTTTTGTCAACTATTTAGTATAGTGTCTTTGTCTGTAACTTTCCACTCTTGTACCTTTATTCTTTTTGTAACTCAATAGGATGTGAGCTATAATATATCATAGCCACTTGTCAAAAGGCAATCTGCCTTTTGACTTTACATGGATCTTGTTGACTAGATTAGAGTCCAGTTGGGCATCAAAGTATGGCCAGCTGTAGGATATAGTATAAAGTATATCATGTAATTAGTCTTAGGACTAAGCATCATAATAGTTGTAAAAACACTTGAGAGCAATATACACCATCCTTGAAAACCAATCTTTGTTTGCTTGAGAATTCTTATCTTTTGTTCATTGTTTCTTTGTGTGGTTCCCTATTTAATCTAGTAAGTGTGTCTTCTCCAACTATGAGACTGTTATAGAAAAACCATAACCGGTCCTGCAATTGGTATCAGAGCTTCTTAGGCTTTTGACTGTAAGATCTTACCATCTTAAATCACACTCCAGTTTCACAAACACTTACTTGATCAAATGGCAGCTCTCATAAAAGCTGATATAGAAACCAACACCATGACTAAGTCTCCACCGATTACTCCTGATGACTTTGACACTTGGTGTATGAGGATGGAAGGATTCATCAAGTCTCAAGATAGCAGGACTTGGAGATTTGTAGTCTTAGGCCCTCACATCCCAAGTACTACTTTAGCAATTACTAGAGGTGGGATGATACCAAAGCAAGTGGCTGACTATACTAAAGAAAACTAGAGGAAGATTGATATTGATCGAAAAGCCATGACCGCTCTTCAAACTGCTATTCCCTACTTCATCTATAGAGGCTTCAACAAGTGCAAGACTGCAAAATAACTCTAGGATGCACCAAAGCTGATGTATGAAGGATATGTAAAAGCTAAAGATAACAAGAAAGACATCATGAAGCAGCAGTTTGGAATCTTCACCTTCAAGACAGGTGAAACTATGACTCAACAATACTTCAGGTATGTTGAGATTGTAGATACTCTACTGGATGTTGGAGTAAAATTTGAGAATAGGGACATAGTGAGTAAGTTCATGTCTTCTCTTCCTTAAGAATGGAGACACTACTGTATGGCCATCAAGAGAACTGAGAACCTCACTACCCTCACCCTTACTAAGTTGTATGGTATCCTAAGTGGTTACCAGATGGAGATGAACATGCAAAACCCATCTCATAGCTCATCTAACGCACAAAAGAGTTCAGTCATTCATGTGGTTGAAAGGGATAGCAGAGAACCACAACATCATCTCATCTGCTACCCTAATAACTCACCAAAGGTCCTTTCATCACCTTCTAGGAGACACCAAGAGAGAGCTACACTCGAGGAAGCCCATTCTAAGAGTCAAGATTTTCTCAAGCCTTTGTTTCTTTTGATCAATGTTTTCGCAACTTTCTCTTCACCATTAAAGACTTGGACTGCATCCATTGAGATGATCTGGAGTACATGAAGATAGTCTAATAAATGGCTCTTCTCACTCACAGAGCCAAGAAGTTCTACAATAGGACAAGGAGGAAGTTTCCAAACAATGTGTCAAGTGGAAAGTTTGGGCTAGACAAATGCAAAGTAAAGTGTTACAACTATAACCAATTGAGCCACTTTGCTAGGGAGTGTAAGGAACCAAGAACAAATGGGGGCCAAACATAGGCTAGGCCAAACTTGACTAATGCAGCTCCAATAACTAAGAAGCCTAACCAACCAAAGCAGCAAGCTGTAGTTCCTATTAAAAAAGGAGGCTTTGACTAGAGCTCTAGGTAGAAGATGTCTCTACAAACCAAGCCCTGATGGCTGATCATGATGAAACTAAGGTATTGGAACATCTTTGTACTCCTGAATGCATTAATAAATAAACATGTATAGGTCCTATAACTTGGAAGTAAGATCTGATTTTGAGTCCTTGAACATTTTAAAAGTTGATTTTAAAAGAGCAAAAATTTATTATAAGCTTAAAATAGAATACCTAGAGAAAACAATTTATACACTAGAACATGACTACACAAATTATAGGACTCAGATCAAAGATCTTGTTACCAAGTAAACTGAATGCAAGGTTGAGCTTGTGATCAGCAAAACCAAGGTAGAAAAATGTGTTCTTGAAGAAGAAACCTTCAATAACATCATATCTTCATCTTTGCATGCAAAAGTTTGACATCAAAACTTACAGGGACATGGATCAAGTGAAATAGCTCCTTCACACACATTACTATCAGTCAGATCTCCAAGTTATGGAACTTATGAAGATGAGCTACCTCCAATTGATCCTATCCAAGAGGAAGATAAAAATGATATGGATATAGTGGAGGGTGAACCAAAAGTGAGTGAAGAGGTTCACTCTAAGAAGGGTCACTATATCCCTTGAGAAAAGAAGATACCCGGGACGGCAAAGTTTGCAAGAAAGAACTTGATTAGGGCTGCAAAAAGAACATCATGAAAAGTGCAAGAGATGAAGGCCACCTTCAACCCCATGCAAAAACAAGTCTTTATATCTACTGGGTTTGAGGTGAGAAAGACTAAACACTTAACTAAGGACTATAGTACCAGGGGTCCTAGTTCAAGTCTAAGCCATTTTGGTCAAGAGAAGATGGTTGAATCAATCTGTACCACAACTGCATAGACTGGACCATCCAACTCGAAAGGCAAGTTTCACCCTTAGAATCATGCTGCATCATCTAAGAAGATGAAGAAAGAGATGGAAAAAGATCAGAACCAACCTTCTCCTCAGGACAAGACTCTTAGAAGGAAGCCCAAGGAATGCATCATGTGTGGCTGTACAACTCATTATTCTAAGGATTGCATTTACAATCCTAAGAGTACCATCAACATAAACAAGATGAAGACTTCTTAGAAGAAGAAGAAAATATCTTTGGAAGGAAATTCACTTTCCTTCGGAAGCTTCAAGGTGAACCAAAAGAACATACGTGGAAAACTGTCTTCGGAAGTAAATTTGGTCTCGGAAGAAGGGAATGCTTCCTAAGCACTGAATTCTACTGTACTGGATGCAAAAGCTTTGGAAGGTTCAGTCTCCAAAACTTCCAAAGTCATAAAAACTTTTGAAGTTTTGAAAGCCAAGTCTAATCTTCCAAAGATGGTGTGGAAGATAAAGGAAGACCATGTGATTGAAGTTTCTTCATCAACAATAGCCAAGGATCCTTAAAGCTTGCATATAGGATCAAAAACTATTGAACTATCTTCAGTTAATTTTGATAAGCCCAAGAATAGCAAGGCTTGGGTTTCCAAATGTAACTAATCATCTCTTTTCATGTGCAGGAAAAACTAAAGACCAAAAGAAATGTATGGATCATTGATAGTGGTTGTTCCAGACACATGACTGGCAATGGCTCTTTGCTTCAAGACTTTTAGAAAATTGATGTAGGGGCAGTTTCTTCTGGAGGTGAATCAGGTGGTTACATTACTAGAAGGGGAAAGGTCACAAATGGTAAGCTCACATTGAAAAGGTAATCTTTGTTAAAGAGCTTGAGTATAATCTTTTAAGTGTATCTCAATTTTGTGACCAGAGACAGAACATGCTCTTTACTGAGCATGAGTGCATTATTCTCAAGCCAGGATGATCATTCCTTAAGAGCATATTATGTTTAGAGCCCCCAGGAAAGGGAAGATGTACAAGATGGATCTGCAAGAAACCTCCCCTTCTGGAGAAGTTTCTTGCTTTCTATCTAAAGCCAATAGTGATGAGTCTTTCCTTTGGCATAAAAGAATGTGCCATATAAACTTTAAGAACATGAATAAACTAATTAAGAATGATTTGGTAAGTTGAATGCCAAAGAAAGAGTTTAGAGGTGATGACCATTGTGTTGAATGTCTGAAAGGAAAGAAACATAAAGTGTCATACAAGCCAAAGGAAATAAAATCCATCACTACCCACCTACACTTGTTACACATGGATCTCTTTGGCCCTACAAGTGTAATGAGTTTAGAAAGAACATCATACTACCTTGTGATCATAGATGTTTTCACAAGATACACTTGGGTCTTCTTTCTTAGAAGTAAGGATGAGACCCCTGAAATCTTGAGATCTTTCATTCTGAAAATTAAGAATCAATGTGACCACAACATTAAGATCATAAGATGTGATCAAGGAACTGAATTCAAGAATCAAATCCTTGATTAATTTTGTAATGAAAAGGTTAATTCAAGATAATATAGGGCTCCTAGAACTTCTTAACAAAATGGTGTTGCTGAAAGGAGAAATAGGACACATATTGAGGCTACAAAAACCATGCTCTCTGACTCTAAACGACCCATCACCTTCTGGGCAGAGGTAGTCAATACTACCTGCTATGTGCAGAATAGAGTTTTAGTGGTCAAAACTCATGGTAAGACTCCTTATGAGTTGTGGCAAAAAAGGAGACATTTCATGGGTTTCCTCGGGTCATTTGGATGTCCATGCACCATCTTGAATACGAAAGATCATATAGCCAAGTTTGCTGAGAAAGCAGATGGTGGACACTTCATTGGATACTATTCGCAAGCTAAGGCTTATAGAGTATACAATCTCCAAACTAGAGTAGTTGAGGAGTTAGTGAATGTGACCTTCAATGAACACACTCCAAGTGTAAAAGGTTCTAGTCCTGATTGGCTATTTGATCTTGATTTAGTTACCAACTATTTTAACAAATCTTGTGAAGATGTTTTAGGAACAACATGTTATATGTCTACACCAGATCTTGATTCAAGATTTGAGCTGAGAAGACCAAATGATAAAATTCCTTTAGCTCTAGTGGTAACAAGCACTGCATGTGGAAATCATGTCAGCACAACTATGAAAAATTCTTCAGCTGATACATCTGAGGTGCCAACCAATTCCAGCAATGAGGCACAAAACTCAAATGAAGGTATCTCCAATGTATTAGAAGATGGAGATGGTGAAAGTGATCAAGAATTTCATGATGCTGACAACCACTCTACTAAAGACAACATTAATGATGTTGCACACTCTCTGGATCAAGTTACACTTGATAGGTGTGCTGATGTGGAAGGTGATACTCAATCACCATATCTGAATTTCTCAGATTTGGATCGATCAAATCAACTTGCTGTGATTCCTCAACTAAGAACCCACAAGTCACATCCTACCACAAACATCATTGGAGATATTGAGATTGGGGTGAGAACAAGAGGACAAAATCATGTCAATAATGTTTTTCTGCACTGAGCCAAAAAAAGTTGATGAAGCTTTAAGAGATGGAAGTTGGATTGAAGCAATGCAGGAGGAACTGCTTCAATTCAAAAGACAAGGTGTTTGGAACCTATGTCCTCTTTCTTTTAGGAAGATGCCAATAGATACCAAGTGGGTTTTCAAGAAAAGAAAGATGATTAAGGGCTTGTGATCAGGAGCAACGCAAGACTGGTAGTCCAAGGGTACACTCAAGAAGAAGGGTTTGACTACACAGATGTATTTGCTTCCGTAGCAATACTTGAAGCTGTAAGGATATTCCTTGCTTTTGTTGCAACCAAGTATTTCAAGGTCTACCAACTTAATGTCAAGTGTGCTTTTCTATATGGGGTAATAGATGAAGAAGTGTATGTCAAGCAACCACCTGGCTTTGCAGATCCAGATCGTCCTGATTATGTCTGCAAGCTTGACAAAGCTCTTTATGGGCTGCATCAAGCTCCAAGTAAGTGGTATGAGACACTGTAAGTGGTATGAGACACTGTCACAGTACCTAGTTTTGAAGACATAACTTTCTTCCGAAGTCAAATTAATGTCTTCCGAGAGAAAATCTATCTAAACTTCTTAAAAAAATCTTTGGAATTTATACTTTGAAATTTTTTTTCAAAGATAAACAGGGCTTATATGAGTAATAAATTTGAAAACATCAAAAACACACGTGTTTGAAAAACAATTTTGAAATTATTTAAGAAAATCTACTCAAACTTAATCATCCCAATAGCTGATACAAGATATTTATATATCTATTCATCAAATGCTTTGTGAATAGATCAGCATATTGTTTATTTGTGTTAACTTTGACTAGTGTATTTAATCCATTTTAAAATTATCTCTGATCAAATGATACCAAATGTTTATGTGCTTTGTATTTGAGTCCTACATTGGAAAAGCACACTTGAGAAGTTGATGAAGAACAGGTTTGAAATAAGTGCCATGGGAGAACTCAATTTTTTTCTAGGAATTCAAGGGAAGCAAGTTGATAATGGCATCTTCATAAACCAGTCAAAGTATGTACAAGACATACTAATCAGATTTCATCTAACTAATTATAAGGTTGCTAAGACTCCCATAGCCAAAAACCACTATCTAGGACCTGATCTTGATGTGGAATGTGTTGATGAACATTTATATAGGGCTATGATTGGGTCTGTTATGTACTTAACAGCCAGCAGGCCTGAAATAATGTTTGCCACATGCATATGTGCAAGATATCAAGCCAACACCAAGATGTCACACCTAGTTACTATCAAAAGGATTCTCAGATACTTCAAAGGAGCTCCCACACTAGTACTTTTGGTATCCAAAGAATTCTAACTTCAATCTGTATGCATATACAGATAGTGACCATGGTGGCTAAAACATGACTGCAAAGTCTACATCTGTGGGATGTCAATTCTTTGGTGGAAGGATAGTCTTATGGCAATGCAAGTAATAATCCTGTGTATCTGCATCAGTTGTTGAAGCTGAATACATTCCTATCGCAAGCTGTTGTGTCCAAGTGCTTTGTATTCAGAATCAGATGCTAGATTATGGATTCAACTTCAAGAAGACTTCTATCCACATAGACAACAATAGTGCTATCTCCATCATAGAGAATCCAAAGTAGGACTCAAATACAAAGCACATAAACATTTGGTATCATTTGATCAAATATAATTTTGAAAAAGGATTAATTACACTGTTCAAAGTTAACACAAATAAATAATATGCTGATCTGTTCACAAAGCATTTGATGAATACATATTTAAAAATCTTGTATAAGCTATTGGGATGATTAAGTTTGAGTAGATTTTCTTAAATTAATTTTAAAATTGTTTTTCAAACATGTGTGTTTTTAATGTTGTCAAATTTATTACTCATATAAGCCATGTTTATCTTCGAAATTTTTTTCAAAGTATAAATTCCAAAGATTTTTTAAGAAGTTTAGACAGATTTTCTCTCGGAAGACATTAATTTGACTTCGGAAGAAAATTATGTCTTCAAAACTAATAACTACTTACTAAGGAATTAAACTTTGGAATAAATTCTAATATATCTTCCAAAGCTTAAATCTATCTAAGTACTTATATGTTTTGAAGGACAATATTTTTTCAAAAGCAATTTAGTCTTGAAAGTTTTATTTACTCTTTAAATAAAACTTCTGAAGCTTAATATCCTCTGAAACCAAATCTGTTTCAGAAGCAAAATACCTCTAAGTACATTTTCTTCTGAAGTAAATCTTCTAAAACTGAGGAATGTCTTCCAAAGTTTATTTTTCTTAAGAATCTTTCTTTAAACTTCCAAAGGCAAATTACCTTCAGAATATTTTAAACTTCTAAAATAGCTACCTTTTTGGGCGCTTTTTCAGAGGTAGAACCGGCATCCGGATTTCAAAGTTCATATTTTGCAATAACTTTGTGTCAAATACAAGCATATAAATAGCCTCTACAACGGAACTCCCTCTCTCCTCTTCTTGTTCATCTGCAATCTTCTAGCCATAAATTACTCAACAAACCCTTATTGTTCTTTCAATCTCTCTCACAAAAGCTTCATAAAATGGCCAATCCTGGACCCTAAAACCAGCCAGTCGTTGTCATGCACCTTCACAGGCAACATAACCAGGTTGCTCTGTTGTCCGCTGAGAAAGACCCTGGCTTTTCAGGTATCTGCAACTTTCATTCCCACTCTTCATAGCTCACCACCATTAACATTGATCCTCCTCTTTATGAAGATCAACTACAAGAGTTCTAGAGGACCTTCCAAGAGGTCATAATGGACGGTGAGAAGGCACTATCGGCCACGATGCAGGGGAGGATATCCAGCCACCATCAACTAAAATTTGAGGCTGGATGATAAAGATGATAAACTATCCTTCACCAAGGAGGCTGTAAAAGGCTCATTCCAGCTGATGGGGCTATAAAGGTGACTTCTCAATCAAGACCTTCAGAAAAAAGAAGGTCTCCTCAGACTGGAAGTACCTACCCCATGTGGTCATCCACTCTTTATCTAACAAGAATGGAGGATGGGATCAAGTTCCTGAAGACCTTTCCCATATAGTCCATGGAATAGTCCAGGGGATCAAGTTCAGGTATTCATAATTTGTTTATACAAATTTACTTGCTAACTTAGATTCCCTTGAATATTACATGTTCCATAGATATGTCTAGCACATTCTCAACTATGAACTGGGCTCACAGTTGAGGGGAACAAGTAAAGTTCTAAAGTTGGGACAGATGAAGCCCGACATCTTTAAGATAATAAGGAAAACCACTGTTGGTTTTTCCGGGGTAGAAACAACGCTTGTCTCAAAAATATTAGAGCACCCAGCTCAAGGTGACAACTTGGCAATCCCAACCAATGTTGAACCCACACCTTCTTCATCTTCAACACTCTCACAGCCTCAAATCACCATCACCTACAAAGTAAATCCAAACAAACCCCTGCACAGTCTATTCAGACTAAGCAGGCCCCTATATACTCACCAATGAAGGAGGAAGTGGAACCAAGAGCTCCCTATTCTCCTGAGGAGCAGACCACTCTGATTCCTTCTATGATTGGTGCTGAGGTTCCGCATGCTCAGCCTGATGAGCTCATAACCCCAGCCTCAAGCCTTCATCCCGAGTCTTAAAACTCAGATGAATCACCTTCAGGGAAAAATTACCATCCCAGCCTTTAGATCTTAACCAACCAACCCCAACCTATAATTTTATGAGGATGAAGATATGGGATTCAGTGAGTACCATGAGTCTCTCTTCTCCTCCCTTACTCAAGGAGAGACGAGTGCTCTTCCAACTCTAATATCTAGCCCACATCAACCACCAACTACTAAGGTGGACCTCTCTGAATAAGTTCAAGAGGTCCATGTGGAAGAATCTCTCACTTCTATAAGTTATTACATACTTAAGACCTCAACCACGATAACCTAGCTCCTTGACACTTCTCATGAAGCTATCATAGAGCAGGGGAAATCCAAAGGCCAAAAAAATATATCTAGTAATGAGAGGGATGACTTTAGTTATGTCCTCATATCCCCCCATGATTCTTCTGATGAAGATGAGAGGAGTATGTAAAAAAGGTGCAATAATTTACACAAACTTGCACATATCTGGTCTCTAAGGTTAGCTGAGAGGCCTGCCAGGCATGCTCAACCATGTCCACAAGAACATGTGGATATGGTGGACCTAACCTTTGGCTCACTCGTGCAAGGAAGTGATGCTACCAAAAGGGGGAGAAAGTCACCACAACCATAGAACATGGGAACAAGGCCCAGAGTATGGACATTGAGGATTCACCACTCTCATTTGCAATTGTCTAGACTTAACAACCTCCTCAGGACCACATCAATGTGGATGTTATTTTTCAATGTTCATTTGAGGAGGGTGTTGTACCAAGGGTTGTGTCACCTCCATCCCACCCTGCAGACAATCCAATAGTAGAATGGAGGTATGACACTAATAGAAGAGCTCTGGTGCTTTCTAGATTTCAGGGTCAATAAGAAGACTTCAACATCGATACCCTGAGATTCTATGAAAGCTTCCCTCTTATTGACCTATCACTTGTCAATCCAAGCCAAAACAGACAAGCTGATAGGTTAGCTGAGAGGATACAAGTGAGGGTGTCTAAGGAGTTCAAGAGAAGAACAAGCTTATATAGACAAAGGCTAGCAGGGAAAACAGTTGGTTAATTAGATAATGAGTTGGACCCTAAGATTAGCTTCAAAGGGGAAACCTCAGTTGAAGGCCTAGTTGTGGACCTTGTGAACCTTTAGAATACTACTCCTTAAGCACCAATTACCTTCAGTGAGATACCAGTTTGTGAAGGTGTAGATGCTTCTTAAAAGATTAACATTTGTCTTTATGTGTCTTGTATAGTTTTTGTCATAGTATAGGGACTTTTTATGTAAATATGTTCCTTTGTTTTCTTGATTAGTATATATAGCATAGATATGTTTTGTGTAGCAAAGTTTTTTTTAGTGTGTGTGATTTAGACGTCTTGTAACTGATTCCTACACTTTGTATTCTTCTATATGCTTATCAATGAAAACTCTATGAATTTTTGTTGATATGCTTGTGTTGAATTGAATACTTGTGTGTTTTAGATTGAATTGTGTTCATATATCATTACAGATCGATCCATTTTGAGCTCATCAAATGGTATCAGAGCTTTCGGTTTAGTGATTGAAGTTCTTCAACTGTCGAACTATCAAAATCACTTGAATCTGTTTTTGATAAACAATTCAGTCGTATAATTGTTGAATTAAGTTGTGTTTCATCATCAGGAACATGATTCGATTTACAATTACCAGTATAATTCATTCAAATTAGTGAATTTGAGCAAAAAGCTCTTCGAACCTGTTCTTCAATTTGTCGAACCTATTCTTGAATCAAAAGATCAATTTTGGTTGCTAATTGAAGAAATTGAAGTTAAAGGATTGATTATTGGTCAATTTCATACATAATTTGAGGATTTCAGATCAATTAATCAAGTTTTGAAGAATTTCAAAAAATTTAAGTTCGTATGAAACTAATGAATGTGGCGCATTAGGTCAAAAACACTGTTGAAAATTGCCTAAGTGTTGGGCGCATACCAACTCTTTAGGCCCTTTTCCACTGTTTAGGTGTTTTTCAGTTAGGGGTTTTTCTACTATGTGGACACTGAAGATTTTTTGAAACTAAGGAATTCCAGGCGTTTTACAACTGTTGAGGCGCATTACAAATATTTGAGCGTTTTTCAACTTGGACGTTTTGGAATTCTTCTAAGGCAATCCCTTAGACGTTTCAAAGTCAAAGTCAAAGTTAAAGGAAGTATCACAACTGTTTGGGTGCTTTACTACTATTTGGACGCATCAGCTTCAACACTTAGAAATTTTTCAGAAATTTTTTCAGAAACTTAAAAAAATCCAAAAGTATTTTCAATTCATTTTTTTTAATTCAAAACACTAAAAACAACAAAAACAAAATTAAAAATGGTAAAATCAGAAGACTTAGAGAACAGAGTTCCCAAGCTGAAGAATAGAGCAGATTTCAAGAATTGGTCACTGAGATTAAAATATCACTTGAACTCTATTGATATTGATCTTTGGAAATCAATAGAAAGAGGGCCATATATTCCTATAACTTCAGATGGTCCTAGCAGAGGGTTTATCTACACAAAAGACTCTCCAGAACCATACCCTGAAGATGGTTTGCAAGGTGATGATCTAAAAAAGGTGAAAAATGATATAAGAGCTTATTCTCTGATGTGCAAAGGACTGCCACTTGAAGTCCTTACAAGGCTTGATGGTTATCATACTGGATACACCATGTATAAGGCCTTGAAAATAATATGTGAAGGTGGAAAGGAGATCCAGGATCTGAAAAACCAAAAGTTAAAGAGACAATTAGAACTTTTGAACATTTATCTGGTAAAATAATAAATCAGATGATGAACAGATTTGTTCAACTAACTATTGAGATGTCAACTGCAGGAATCAAGAATGATTTAAAAGATCTTAACTTCAGGCTTCTCAATGCTCTTTCATCTTCATGGAAGCAAACAGTCACTCTGTTAAAGCATACTGAGAAATTCCCAATGGATCTTGATCTCTTGATTGCTAAAATAGAATTTGTCGAAATTGATGAAAGTTCTAGAAACAATGACAGAGCAGCTTCGATGTCACAATATAAATATGTTGCTTCTCCAGCAAGTACTGTGGAGAATGCATTCATGGCTAAGAATGAAACTTCACTAGAAGATGAGAGTGATCTATTTGTTGGCAAACGGTTCTTCACTTATTCTACTTACACAAGTGCTCCTGCCTATACAACTCAGAATCAACCTCAATCTCCTCCTATGCCTAAAAGTTCTAAATCTCAAGCAGAGACTCCATCTGCTAACTCTGCTAAAACTAGCAAAGTTAACGATGTAATAAACATCCTTTTACAGGATGAAGAGTCTAAAACTGCTTTCACTGCATTTATGGCAAGCTTTCAAGCTTATCAAGGTAGTCATCTAACTCAACTTGATCTTGTTTTGCAGGATTTGTTTGAAATGGATCCAGACGATGTTGAAGAAATGGATCTCAACTGGCAAATGGTTAGGATAGCTTACATGACTCAGAAACACTCGTATGTCAACAGAAACTACAAGCCAAGTGCAAACAAGTCTGTTGGATTTGATAAGTCCAAATCTAGGTGTTTTAATTGTAACAGCTATGGATATTTCTCTGGAGAGTGCAAAGCTCCAAGGAATAAAGGAGGAAATGGCCAATCAAGCTCAAGTAATCAAAGGTTTCAGCAATCTTCACAGAAGACATTTCAGAAACCTTATGAAAGCCTACCAATGCCAGAATTGAAAGATGATTCTAAATCATCAGAGGAGCCCAAGAAAGCTCTTGTTATTAATATTAAAGATGGTTATGATTGGAGTGCATACGCTGAGCAATTTACTACTGATTTAACCTCCAATTTATCTCTTGTTGCAGAAATACAAAAAGAAGAATGGTCTGAATTTAATGATCCAAAAGCTTATGGAAACTTTGAGAACGAGGAAGAGGATTATGACTGGAGTGACAAGTCTGATCCCAAGGAAGATTCAGAGGAAGTTGCATTGATGGCCAATTCTGATCAACCAAAGGTTGAAAGCTCTAACTCTGAAACTTCTCCTCCTAAATATTCTGAAATTCCATCAGAAGTCAGTGAAAAATTATGCACAAAACTAGCAAAGTTAACGATGCCTGAATCAATAACAAATACTTTACTAGAAAACTTTAACACTCATGATCACTCTCCAGAAAACAAGGCAAAATTAAAAGCTTTTCAAAACAAGACCAAGATGTATGATGCTGAAGAAGAAAAAACAAACGTGGAAATTTTTGAAGAGAAAGATACCGAAAAGATAAAAAATTGTCATCCTATTAAAGTAAAATCTTATGAACCAAAGCCTAAAACAAAGAAAGTTTTTGTTCCTAAAGAATCAGTTTTGGAGGAAGTAAATATTATAACTGATAACGAAAACTCAAAAAATCAAAATAACACTAAAAATGATGAAGAAACATTAGAAGATTCAAATTCATTTGGTCTAAATAACCCAGAATTCATTAAATGGCAAAAAGACCAGAAAAAGAAAGAATCTGAAAAAGAATCTTCAATTGAGGATGTTCAATCTAAACCGAAAACTGGTTCTACAAAATCAAGGAACCAGAGAAGAAGAAGAAAGATAAATAAAGCTAAAAATGAACAAATAAAAATTCAGGTAAATCAGACAAAAGAAACAAATCAAGCAACAAAACTAAAGCCAATTAAATTTATATCTGCTGGTTGTTTAATGTGAACTCCATTCAAGATGTTAAAGAAAATCCTATGAACAAATCAACCTCTGATCTGAAAACGGGTTCAGATTCTAAGACTTCCGCTGTAGCTAAAAGATTTATATCTAAGGAAAACAAGAATGAAATTCATGTTCAAAAACAAAAACAAATTGTGCAAAAGAAAAGTGGTTCAAATCAAAAGCATAATTCTTCAAATCAAAAACAACAAATTAACTCTTTGACACCTAAAAGTAAACAAGTTTCTAATGATGCATCAACGTCAAAGGTTAATAAGCAATTATTCAAGGCTCCACAGAGGTATTGTAACATATGTGACATGTATAATCACAAAACGTCTGAATGTTTTTTAACAAATACTATCACATTTGCGATATGAGAAATCACTCAACTTCAGAATGTTATTTTAACAAATATTGTACCTACTGTGATGAGCAAACTCACAACACTAAAGATTGTTACTTTAGAAAGAATTCACAGAGGAGAGGATTTGCCACTTCAACAGTAAGCAAAGGTTATGTTAAGCCGCAATATAAAAGAAACCAAAATGTTGGTTTTCAAAGATTAACACACCAACCCTCCTTAGGTTTGAACACTTTCAAAAGAAAAAATTCAGTGAGACATAAACAATACTTCAATGATAATTTCATTCCAAGGTCAGTGAGAAGTAATAAAAAAAGTTTTGAAAATAAAAGCTTTTCAAACAATGGTCAGTCAAAAAGCATGAAATTTCCAAACAAACATAATTTTGTTACAAATAACAGAATTGGTAAATTCATAAAGAATAAACCTGATGTCAACAAACTTCACTTTAAACAATTTACTATTGTTGACAAGTTTGGAAAACCCAAGACCATTTTGGCTTGGGTAGATAATTCAACTTAAATTGTTTTGTTTTGCAGGTACGCCCAAGAAGACCAATCAATACTTGGTATATGCATAGCGGGTGTAGCCGGCATATGACAGACAATCAGGCCTTATTACAAGATTTTAAGTTAAATGATGGAATGCATATCACCTTTGGTGGTGATGCGGGAGGAAAAATAATTGGAGAAGGAACAGTATCCAACGGGATTATAAGCTTTGATAAAGTCAACTTCTGTTCACAGTTGAACTTTAATTGTTAAGCGTATCCCAAATTTGTGATAAATCCTACTCTGAACTTTTTGATGATTCTTTCTATTATATCTTGAAACCAGGATTTTAGATAAGCAAGGATTGAGTAGTTGTTAAAGCTGTCAGAGATCGAGACGTATACAAACTGGATATGTCTCAAGTGGATTCTTCTACAGAAACAACTTGTCTCTTTGCTAAAGCATCAAATGATGAAAGCCTGCTTTGGCATAGACGTCTGGGGCATTCAAATTTCAAGAATATGAACAAGCTTGTATCGGGAAATCATGTTATTGGCCTTCCCTCGAAGAAGTTTGCCACAACTGATTTATGCTCAGCATGTTTAAAGGGGAAACAACACAGAGCATCTTATAAGTCCAAGCTGATAAACTCAAATTCCAAACCCCTTCAGTTGTTGCATATGGATCTTTTTGGACCAACCAACGTGAAGAGTATTGGAAGAAAATCTTACTGTTTAGTTATCATTGATGACTATACAAGATTTTCATGGGTTTTCTTTCTAAATGCTAAATCTGAAATGGCTGAATTAATAAAAGAATTCATCATTAAAGTTGAAAATCAACTCGATCAAAAAGTAAAAATAATTAGAAGTTATAATGGGACGGAATTCAAAAATCTAACTCTTGACATGTTTTGTGCAGAGAAAAGAATATCTCATCAGTTCAGTGCTCCCAGAACTCCTCAAAAAAACGGAGTTACTGAAAGGAAGAACAGAACTTTGATCGAGGCTGCGTGATCCATGTTAGCCGATGCTAAAATTCCGATCACATTTTGGGATGAAGCAATATCAACTGCATGTTTTGTTCAGAACCATTCATTACTTGTTAAATACAAACTGAAAACTCCATATGAGTTAATGTTTGGCAGGAAACCAAACATAGATTTTCTTAAATCTTTTGGTTGTCCGGTTATGATTCTGAATTCAAGTGATCATTTAGGAAAATTTGAATCAAAATCTGATGATGGATTTTTCGTTGGATATTCATCTGTATCATAGGCCTATCGAGTTTATAACTCTAGGACTAACGTTATAGTTGAAACATTCAACGTTAAATTTCTTGAAAACTCTTTTCTATCAGTGTCAAATGGTCCTGCTTGGTTATTTGATTTAGATTCATTGTCAAACTCTTTTCAATCCAACTTGTTTAATCAATCTAACTTGCTTGATTCTACAGGTGAAAAGAAACTTCAAGGAGATCTCGGTTCAATCAGTGACGATTCGGATTCTGACGATGCAGGTGATTCAAGCCCAAACTATCCCTTCTTTTCTTTTCTTGGAGATTCTATTTTTCAGTTAAATAATGATCATCATTCTCATCAAAATAATGTTTACTCAGTTTTTGAAAACCAAGATGTGTCACAACCAATTCCTAATGATGGTACAGAAATTGTACAACCTGAGTCTGGAACGTCATCTATTTCTAGTGATGTAGTTGATTCCGGTAATCTTGATTACTTTATCAACTCACCGACTCAAGTTCCAAATTTCAATCCACATTCTTCAAGCCTATTGCATCAGCTTTCAAACTTGAACCAAACCAATCTGGATGTTCAGGTTCAAGGAAATGAGATTCCAACATCTCGTATCCACAGGAACCATCCCACATCTCAGATTATTGGTCCTTTGAGTGAGAGAACGACGAGAAGTAAATCAGAATAAGAAAACGTCTGCTTATACTCTTACTTTCTTTCACAAATTGTTCCTAAAAATGTTACCAAAGCATTAAAGGACAATAGTTGGATTGAGGCTATGCAAGAAGAATTATTACAGTTCCGCAAACAAGAAGTATGGAATATGGTGGATTTACCTGAAGGAGAAAATGCCATAGGCACAAGATGGTTGTTCAGAAATAAAACAGATGATAGAGATGTAGTTATTAGAAATAAAGCGAGATTAGTTGCATAGGGATACACTCAAGAAGAAGGAATAGATTATGATGAAGTATTTTCTCTAGTTTCAAGACTTGAATCAATTCGTGTCTTCCTGGTTTATGCATCATTCAAGAAATTCAAAGTGTATCAAATGGACATAAAAGGTGCATTCTTGTATGGACCGATCACTGATGATGTGTATGTAAACCAACCTCGGGGTTTTGAAGATTCACAATATCCACATCGTGTGTACAAGCTCAGCAAAGCTTTATATGCTCTACATCAAGCCCCTAGAATCTGGTATGAAATGTTATCACAACACTTAATCCAACATGGATACAGATTTGCTTGTGTTGAATTGAATACTTGTGTGTTTAAGATTGAATTGTGTTCATATATCATCACAGATCGATCCATTTTGAGCTCATCAGAAGGTGTCTCACTGCCTCTCCCTGGCTAGAGCTCAAGTGCAGAACAAGCTCAAGAAGGCCAAAGCACTCTCCTACCTAAGTCATACAGGCCAGTGATTAACAAAGGTAAGAAGGTTATAACTCTTAAGGATATTAAGGAGGAAAAGAGGGAGAGGAAGAGGAAGGCAAGGAAAGATAGAATAATAAAGACCTGTAGCTTCATGCAAGTTGCAATCAAGGCTACCCATAGGCCAAACACTCAAGAAGATGAGTTAAGGGTAGCCAGATTGAACAACTTGGGAGTTAAACACTACAATATAGATGAACTAATCTCTCTTCCCTCGGAAATATTAAATGAACTAGCAGACACTAAGGTGTTAAGAGAGGGGAAGGAGGCTAAGGATGCTACCTTGCTCCTTAAAATAAAAGAAGAGAGAAAGAAAAGGAGATTATATAAAGCTCCTATCCTCTCTCCAGTTCAAGAAAGACCTGAGGTAGAGTCTGTGGCTGTTGAGGAAGAAGCTCAAGTAGGTAGAGAACAAGACAGACAAAACATGACTGCCTACTTGAGTGCCATAGGTCTCTACTAGGTAATAGCTTTACTCCCTATATTTTATGAATACATAGAGTTTGAATATCTTAAGAAGCTGGAACAAGAATTCATCAAAGAAAGAAAAGCTGCAAAGAGAAAGATGAAGGAGGAAGCTCAAAGATCAAGTGCCACCATCAAAGCTAACAATAAGAAGTCTGAAGATAGACAGAAGATGGTGAGCTTCTTGAAGCTATATGGGTTCTCTAAAAGGAGGCTTGGTCCCATGTCTCTATCCTTAATCGATGCGCACATTAGGGTGATCAAGCAGAAGATCAAGAAGGGTGAACTTCAAGACTTTTATTTTCACCAAGTCAAGCTGCACCTAAAGATAAGGTCAAGGTTGAACTCTAAAAGACAACACAACTAGGACCTAGTGTTGATCCACAGCTAGCTTCATCTTCTGACCCACAGTAGGGTCTTGAACCTTCTTCTGAAAATGTGAACGAAAGGACCAAACTAAGAAGGGTAAAGAAGCAAGAAAAGGTGATCAAGACCAACCTTCTTAGTTGAAGTATAGAAAGAGGAAGAGGATGGTAATTAGATTAGATTTAAAGTCAAAGAAGAAGAAGAAGTCTAAGGCATCCACCTCTACACCTTGGGATGAGTCAGAACATCATCAGGGTGAACCAAAAGAGGCTGCTCAACTAACTCCACTACAAGTAGAGCCTCTAGCTGCTGAGAAACCCAACTTGTCTTGGGTATACTTTCCAAACCTAGACAGATGGTATGTCATAAGAGATCAAAGAGGTCCTAAAGTATTCTTCTTGCAAAACATACTTGACCTCACTCATCATGATCTCTTGGACATCAAGAGATACTGTGAGAGCTTGAAAAAACCAGACCAACTGATGAAGAGAAGAATGACTCTGATTTTGATAATGGCTATAAACAAGTGAAGGATCAAGACTCATAGTAATCTTCAAGTTTTTCTAGCATCAGCCTAGGAGGAGTTTGTAAGAGTTTATCTTAAAGGATGATGCTAACCAAAGATCTCTCCTCATGCTTCTAAAGTAAAAGGAAGTTACTTCGAAAGATTTAACCATGCATAAAGAAAAATAACTAAGTGTCAAATCTTCAAAAGCCAAATACAAAAATATTTCAAAGCCAAAATGAAGTCTTCTAAAGCTTAAAGGCAAAGTCTTCCTAAGCCTGAAGACTTATTTCTTTCAAAGACAGAGAAGACATGCTTCTCTGACTTACTTTTGACAAAAGTAGAGCTACTTTCTGTTACTAGCTCTAAAGACTCACCAACTTATATAAGTTGGTGATTATCTTTTACTTTTGTCAATTGTTTAGTATGGTGACTTTATTTGTAACTTTCCACTCTTGTACTTTTATCCATTTTGTAATATAATAGGATGTGAGCTATGGCATGTCATGGTCACTTGTCAAAAGAGAATTTGCCTTTTGACTTTACATTGATCTTGTTTTCTAGATTAGTATCCAGCTGGCCTTCAAAGTATGGTCAGCTGTAGAATATAGTATAAAATATCTCATGTAACCAGTCTTAGGACTAAGCATTGTAATAGTTGTAAAAACACTTGAGAGCAATATACATCGTCTTTGAAAACCAATCTTTGTTTGCCTGAGTGTTCTTATCTTTTGTTCATTGTTTCTTTTCCTGGTTCCTTATTTGATCTAGTATGTGTGTCTTCTCCAACTATGAGACTATTGTAGAACAACTATAAATGTTCCTGCAGATTACATTGAAGAACCATATCCTTATTTACAACCATTTAAGGAGTCTACCATACAACCATTCCAAACCAATCATCATCCATCATTATATGAGTTTCTAGAATAAGGAATTGATATATTTTTTAAAAAAACACTTGTTGTAAGAAAGATAATGTTGAGCAACAACTCGCTGAACGAGGTTACACATTAGGGTCATTAAATGTTGAAGTCAATAAGCTCTATGCCTACCTTCTACACGAGAGTTGATCATGGAACACTGATTTGATACATGAGGATGGAAGTGAAGCCCATCATGTTCCGTTCTTTGATGTGTTAGAGAAAGAATCAAAACCAAAGACTATAATGGATGAAACACAAGTCCCACATCTAGTTCAGAGTGGATTTGAGTCTCATGAGCCATTGCTACTTTATCCCTATTTGTTTACTAATGATGAGTAAGATGTTAAGGAATCACAAAGAAAAGAACAACGGGAGGACGAGCTCATGAATGATATGGAAGTGGTTTTCCATAGTCTCATTGATAGTGGAACCCCAAACCATAATATTCCATCTTGGGAGGAAAAGTTTGGAAATAAATTGGTGACAATACCTCTTATCGAAGGGAAAGAAGGATGGTTTGACCTGGTTGGCGATCTTAATGAATTAGAAGCATTGTTGTATGGGAAACCAACCATGCTAATCAAGGACTGATCGTACCAAGAAGCAGATGTGCAAGTGGATGGGTACACCTAGAAACCAATGACCATGGTGACATTTAATCCTCATCTTTGCACCAAAGATAGTTGGCCCGTAATTAAGCACTATGATGATTTGTCACACAAATCGAATTGTAGGATAGGGCAAACTACTTCACGGACCAACCAACTTTAAAGGTACGATATCGGTCAATCAAGAACAGTAACTGCTGAATCAATATTTCAGATTCGTTGAGCCTGGATCTTAGGATTCATCATTTTCAGATCAGAGAATTCAAAATTAAAGACGGGTGGAAGTGTGTGAATCGAAGAACAAGGACATGTGTGTAATGTATAATGTTATGATTTCATTGATGTTGAATAACAAATTACAATGAAGAAACATATACAAAGATGGATGAACATCAAACCCACCCAAAGGAGAGAATTTTCCCTTGGGTGGTGATTTACACCATTGAAAACACACACTTAAGAACTATCAGCCACTCACACACTTTGCAAAAACCACCCTTTACAAAGTAGCACTAGTGGTTCTATTTATAGTGTTTTTACATCATTACCTAATTTTGAATTTTCTTGTGGTCTTGATGTTGACTTTGTCTTGTTGACTTTGACTTGTGTTTGTTTGTTTTGTTTATCAACTTGGTCTCTGAACTTGTACAATGAGATCTTCAGTTGGCTTTGATTGTGGTTTGGAAAGGTTCAGTTTATCAATTTTTGAACCCAACAATACTCCCCTAAACTGATACTTGCCAAACTTTGATTTGAAGATCTTCTCTGTCATATGTCTTCTTGATCAACTGATGTTCTGACATAGTTCACTATAGTTCTCCCCCTCAGATTAAGCTTCTCCTAATGTATTTCTGATAAAGGAAAGCATCTCTTTGAGAATACTTCATGTATTGGATATGAGGTGTATCACTTTTGGATTACTATTTGTTCCTATCACACTCAAAGGATTAGAATATATTAGGCATATGATGAGGCTTTGAACTTCAATAAACAACATCAGGAACATAAGTCAGTCTTGAAGACACTTCAACTCTTTGAATCTCTAAATTAACTTGATAATGGATGATTCCAAGTACTTCAGAAAGAGTTTCTAACAGTTGTACAACTCCTTGATTGGATCAGTGATTATGTGACAAAGGTTGATTTCTTCATTTCTATTGAATGTGAAAATGGATGTGCATGTTGGTTGCAATCATCTGTATTCATCATGTTTCTTGTTTTCTTGTTTGTTGTAGTCATCTGTTCATCATCTTTCTTGTATTTCTTGTTTGTTATTGTCAACTGTTCATCATCTGTTCATTGATATTGTTGTTGTTGGTAATATTGTTGTTGATGTTGTTGTTGTTGATAGATGTTGTTGATGTTGATGTTATTGATGTTGTTGTTGATGTTGATGTTGTTGTTGTTGATGGATGTTGTTGATGTTGATGTTGTTGATGTTGTTGTTGATGTTGATGTTGTTGTTGATGTTGTTGTTGTTGATGGATGTTGTTGATGTTGACGTTGTTGATGTTGTTGTAGTTGATGGATGTTTTTGTGATGTTGATGTCATCAGCATTGTTTAAAACAAAGGCTAAAATTGGATATGACATCCGCATTTGTTGAATCATCATAAGCATTGGTTGCCTTAACATCCGCATTTCAACACTACTTTATCCGCATTTGTTAAGTCAACACCCGCATTGTTAGTTCAACAGCCGCATTTGTTAGTTCAACAACCGCATTTGTTAATTCAATAGCCGCATTTTTTAGTTCAACAACCGCATTTGTTAATTCAACAGCCGCATTTGTTAAGTCAATAGCCACATTTGTCAACATCAGCATTTTATTTGAACTCATCAGCATTAGTTCCCTTAAAGCACCCGCATTTCTTTATGAATCCTGGAACTCAGCCGCATTAGATCACAAAACATCCGCATTTGTTTAGTTGAATCTGAAACTCATCCGCATAGAAGCATAATACAACCGCATTTAGTTGTTGTTAAACCTGGAACTCAGCCGCATTGGATCTCATAGCAGCTGCCTTTATTTGTGAAATCTGAAGCTCAGCCGCATTGGATCCAAAGTGAGAAATGCGGATGCCTTATGTTTCATCCGCATTTGTGAGGAATTCAGACCATAACACCCGCATTAGTTGATTACAAATCCGCATTTCTTTGGACAAATGCGGATAACTTGTTATTCATCAGCCTAAGTCTTCCCTGTCCAACATCGATCCGAGTATCGATTTCAGCTTCATCTCAAATCATTCAGATCAAAATCTTTGTAGGTTTGCTCGAAATCATATAATTGGCTCGATCTTTAACCTGTTCGAAGTAATTTTCTTCTCGGGTCGGATTTGTGGTAGGATTTGATTAGATTTTCTTGTTCGAAGGGTTGAACCGAATGTTTTATGTTCGATCTGATGTTCTTTGTGGGTTTTGATTTGGATCTGTTAACATTGCATCGAAATTGTAGTGATAAAGTGTGGAATGTTTTATCATCTTCAATTCGAACCAAATAAGAACAGATTTCTTGATTTTGTCGATTTTGCTGAAGGACAGATGATGATCTAGATGAACAGAGACGTATTCTATAATTTTCTGATTTTCTTCTTTGCTATAAACATCTTTAAAGATGAAAACAGATCTAAAACATACATGAACCCAGCAACCAACAGCCCTGATACCATTTTGCTGAATCAATATTTCAGATTCGTTGAGCCTGGATCTTAGGATTCATCATTTTCAGATCTGAGAATTAAAAATTAAAGACGGGTGGAAGTGTGTGAATCGAAGAACAAGGACGTGTGTGTAATGTATAATGTTATGATTTCATTGATGTTGAATAACAAATTACAATGAAGAAACATATACAAAGATGGATGAACATCAAACCCACCCAAAGGAGAGAATTTCTCCTTGGGTGGTGATTTACACTATGAAAAACACTCACTTAAGAACTATCAGCCACTCACACACTTTGCAAAAACCACCCTTTACAAAGTAGCACTAGTGGTTCTATTTATAGTGTATTTACATCATGACCTAATTTTGACTTTTCTTGTGGTCTTGATGTTGACTTTGTCTTGTTGACTTTGTCTTGTGTTTGTTTGTTCTGTTTATCAACTTGGTCTCTGAACTTGTACAACGAGATCTTCAGTTGGCTTTGATTATGGTTTGGAAAGCTTTAGTTTATCAATTGTTGAACCCAACAGTAACTTAACAACATATTATTGGGATGATCGCCTCCATGGTTACATAAGTTGTATCAGGTTTGGTTCAGGCAAATACAAGTGTTGGTCGCATGACCCTCTTATATTATATTTATGTTTGCCATTGAGTTTGTCACAAACCGATGGTAAATTCACAAAAATAAATAGGTCAGATGGGTTGTATGGTAAAGAAGGACGGTTTGACCCGGTTGGCGATCTTGATGAATCAAAAGCATTTGTTGTATAGGAAACCAACCATGCTAATCAAGGAAAGATTGTAGAAAGAAGAAGATGTGCAAGTGGATGGGTACACCCACTTATCCATAGTTATCTATTTATGTTTATTTTAGTTTAAAATATAAACATACCAAATCATCTGTCTTTTCCGACTAAATAATAACCAAGGTTTACTATTAGTAGCTACCGTGTCCTTAGATCGATATTTGGTTCTTGCTTAATTATGCTACATATACAATAGGTACATTTATCTATTTGTGTGTGGCTTATTTTAGGGTAAAAATTATTTCTATAAATTTAGAACCAAGTATTACGGAAATCATTATAAATATATATATATACCCGCACAAATCAGAAAACCAGTAATCAGGTTCAATAGATATGATATATTTCCTAAATATTATCTTCCATAGTTTAAAATAAGTTTTGTTTAAAAGCCGGTGGTTTCAAACTATGCTTAATTTCAAAGAGCTTAGTGAACCCATTTATTATTGCTTGATTTTAAACTCAGTTTAATAGTTCTTAATTGATTTTAGAATTAAGTGATGTTGATTTTAAGTCAATAGTCCAATCAGTCCAAATAGTCAACAAATCTAGTCAAAATCAGCAAGAATGTCAACATTTGAATCTGAAGCGATGAACAGTAACACTGATGCAATAAACAATACTGATACAATAAATATTATTATCCAATGAGAAACACTAATGTGGCAAATAGTACAACCAATGCAATGAATAGTACGCTATGCAGTGTATAGTGTTCTTAACAATTTTTAAGTAACTTGTTCAAATTAGGATTAAATTCACTCAAAATTTTTGTAAAATCCTTTGATTAGGAACCCTAGCAAATCTTAGGCCAAATTCTCACAATCACTCTTTGAATTTGTGTTTTTGTTGATGAATTCAAAGAAACTAAATACTAGTGACATGTTTTAGGAAGTAGAAGGTGGTTAGTTTTAACTTTGGAGAGACTGGGAACCTCCAAAGATGAAGCAAGATGGTGTAGTGATACTAAGCCAAAGACAGGGAAGAAGAACGCCTGGGCATTCATTCTGAATACTACTGAGGCTGCAAAAGTGTCACATTGCAGCATTGCTAGATGTAGCAACCAGTAGTTTTCTATCAATCATATTTATTATAGAATATTATTTGATTCCGGTGCAAATTGTAGTTTATAGGTTACAAAGATTAGTAGTATGTTAAATAAGCCTCTAGGTCAATTATAAATTGTCTTAAAGGTAGAAAATACAAATGAGGAATTGATTGAAGTTTTTTAAGTCTTGAAAGATTGCTAGATTTCACTCTATGGACATAACATGTCCAATTATTGCCCATGCTATTGGTAGGTTTTGATATTCTCCTAGGACTGGATAGGTTAAAATCTAAACAAGCCCATATCTTTTATGACAAATAACTAATAAATGTAACACCCTGAAATATGCACGGTTCAAAACTTGAAAAATAAAATAAATGAAGGAAACTGCTTTGATATTTTAACTAAATATACGGGTTAAAGATGGATTACTGTAAGAACATCATTCTAAAACCCCTATAAAAGGAGGGGTGACTGCCATGCAACTTTTCTTGCAAAAGAAAGGCTGCTAGAGAGAGAAAGTTAGTGTTCTAGAGAGAGAGAAAGTTTAAGAACTCAAGCAAGGTACCAATTTCTATGTATAGAATGATAATCTAGGCTGGATCTACGTTTTTAGGAGTTTATGCACCATTGTGTTAGATAAAGTTGACATCTTTACGTGTGTATGTGTAAATCTCAATCCATACTCCTTGTTACAGTTTCTTACGAGTTCTACTCAAAAGGTGAGAAACTATGGTTGATGCAAACATTGTTTCAGGTAGGTTCCCGGTCAATAATGTTCTCACTTTAGTGTTATTTATTCTGGTTCTAGCAAGAGTTTCATAACTACTACCTTATGTGCGATGTTGCAAAGTAGAGCTAAAGGAATAAACAATGCCTTTGAAGTAGAAACTTCTATCAGGAGATCTACTAGGGTGAACGAGGTAGTTGATGACTGTTCTATAGAGCTCGAGGGTCATAGATTTCCTATTAAGTTATTTATTATGACATTAGAAGCTTTTGATGTCTTATTGGGGATGGATTGGCTTGCTTCTCTTGAGGCTAGTATCAAATGTCAATGGAAATTGATTCATTTACTCACTCCGGATAGTAGCCCTATCTTAGTATATGGTGATAAGGCTTGTTGTGTACAAACAATCATATTGATGATGAAGGCCGAGAAATTAATAAAGTGTGTGTATGATACTTATGTGGCATATGTAAAGGATACTAACGTATCAGTGCTAATAATAGAGGACTTCCCTGTGGTGTGTCACTTTCCCGATGTACTTCTCGAAGATCTTACGGGTGTGGCACTGGATCAAGAGATAGAATTCCATATTGGTTTTTTGCCTGGAGCTTAACCTATAGCTAAAGCACTCTACCGACTAAGTCCGGTCAAAATGTAGGAACTTAAGACCCAACCACAAGATCTACTAAATAAAGGTTTTATCAAGCTGAGCATCTCACCTTGTCCAAAAATGAAAAAATGGAACTTTTGAATGTTAATTGACTATGAGGAATTAAATAAACTCATATTAAAGAATAAGTATCCTTTACCCAAGATTGATAACTTATTTGACCAGCTTCAAGGAGCAAGTTGGTCCCATGAATCAACTTAAGGTCTTGATAACATCAACAGAAGACGAAGCAAGACATACTAACAAGAACTTTCTGCACATGCTATAAGCATTACGAGTTCCTTGTGATGTCCTTTAGATTAGCGAATGCACCTGCTGCATTCATGAATCTAATGAATCAAGTATGTCGTCCAATCTTGGACAAATTGGTGATCATGTTTATTGATTACACTCTTATCTACTTAATTAATGAGGATGATTGTGCTTCTCATGTACAGGAGGTGTTGGAAACCCTAAGACGAGAGAAACTGTATGCCAAATTCTCAAAGTGGGTCTTCTGGCTACGAGAGGTACAACTTTTAGTCATGTTATGAACTCAGATATAATTTTAGTGGACCCAACAAAGATAAAAGCTTTGCTTAATGGGACTCCCCAAAGATACCCTTGGAAATCCGAAGCTTTCTTGGATTGGTTGGTTATTACCAGAGGTTTATTCAAGACTTCTTAAAGATAGCATCATCTTTGAAAAAGTTAATATGGAAACAGGTGAGGTTTGAATGGGGAAAGAGGTGAGGTTTGAATGGGGAATGATTAAGTGTACTCTGATGCCTCGTACTCGGGGCTAGGATGTGTTTCGATGCAAAGAGGAAAGGTATGAAAACATTATCTATATAGTGAAAGCATGCCTCTCGACGGTTGATAACTCGTGAAGTTAACTATCTTATGCATGATTTAGAACTTGCCAAAGTGGTATTCACGCTCAAGATATGAAAACATTATTTACATGGTGCAAACTATACAATCTTCAAGCACAACAAGAGTTTAAAATATTTCTTCGCACAAAAGGATTTAAACATAAGGCAAGACACTAGTTGGAGCTATTAACGGATTACGACTACAAGATCATTATCATCTAGGCAAAGCTAATATGGTAGCTGACACCCTAAGTCACAAAAAAAGACATGAACCGATCTGAGTGCGATCTTATCAGATAATTGTAATGCTAGATATTATTGATCAGATATGCTATGCTCAAGAGGAATCCTTGAAAGATAAGCTTAAAAGACAAGTTCTGAGTCTGGATTCCTTGTTATGGGGATCATAGGGCGTCCATTGTTTATGATGCTATATGGGTGATTGTTGGCAAGCTAACCAAGAGTGCACATTTCTTACCCATATGAGAAACCTTTACCACAAAAAAGTTAGGTGAGCTGTTTATCAAAGAAATTATAGCCCAGTATGGGATACGTGTCTTTATTGTCTCGGATAGAGATACTCGATTCACGTTAAAGTTTTGGAGAAGATTTCATGATACAATGGGAACTATATTGCATATTAGCATTGCTTATCACCCGCAGACTGATGGGCAATAGAATAAATGATTCAAACATTGGAAGACATGCTACGGACTTGTATTATTGATTTTGGAGGTAATTGTGATGACCATTTTCCACTTGCAGATTCTTTTAAAATAATAGTTACCATGCAAGCATTGGAATGCCTCCTTATGAGACGTTGTATGAAAAAAGGTACATGACACCTAAATGTTGGGAGGACATCACTGAAAGGAAATTGGAAGGTCTAAAAGTGGTGGAAGCCATAATGGAAAAGCTTTTAAAGATCAAAGCTTTCATGAAAATTGCCATGGACAGACAAAATCTTATACAAACAAACGATGGTGACCGATTGAGTTCAATGTTGGTGATAGGTATATGCTATAAGTTTCACCATCGAAAAAAATCATACGTTTTTTAAAGTAGATGATAAACTGAACTATGTTGAGGAACCAATAGCCATACTAGATACCAAGGAAAAGAGGCTAAGAAACAAAGCAGTCAAGTTAGTCAAAGTTCAATTGAAACACTACAAGGGGTCCAAAGTGAGATGGGAACTCGAAGGAAAAATGAGATGGTTTTATCCTCGGCTATTCAGCAAATGATAGGTTTCGAGTATAAAACCTAAATAAGAGGGGTAGACTTGTAACACCCCGAAATTTTCACGGTTCAAAAAAATAAAAATAAAAATAAATAAAGGAAACTAGTTTGATGTTTTAAATAAATATAAGGGCTAAAGATGGACAATTGAAAAGCATCACTCTAAAACCCCTATAAAAGGATGGGTGACATTCATGCAAGTTTTTTTGCAAAAAGGAGGATGCTAGAGAGAGAAAGTTGGTGTTATAAAGAGAGAAAGTTCAAGAACTCAAGTAAGGTACCAATTTTACTAATAGAATGACAAATATACACTAGATCTAAGTTTATTGGGTGTTTATTGGGTGTTTATTCAGCTTTTCTTAAATAATGTTAGTACCTTTATCTCGATCCATACTCCTTGTTAGGGGTTTTCACAAGTTCTACTCAAAAGGTGAGTTGTAGATCCCAACTTATATGTTTCTCACTAATTTAGGGGATGATAAGTATGCTTAATAAGTTTTATGTACAGATCTAATGTTTTGAAGTGTAAAGTTGTCACCTTTATTTCTAGGGTTCATGTTTTATCAATTTATAATATTGTTCAAAGTCCTTGTAAGAACCCCATATTATATATATATATATATATATATATATATATATATATATATATATATAAGTTCTACTAGTTTTCAAAGAAAGTAATAGCATAACTCCGCATGATTCCCACCTCAACAGAAATAGATTAACCCATTGCTACTAAGTTGTTACCCGTATTTCCCCATACTATTTGCATTGGTTGCTTCATAGCCTAAGTATAGTAAATGTGGTTAAGAGAAGCTATATTCATGGTTGCCTACATATGTTACTCAGCCTCATTCACTACCACCCATATATGTTTCTCAAGTGCATTCACTACTACCTGCATTTGTTTACTTAGGCGCATTCATTGGTACCCACAGTTGTTTACTTAGTTGTATTCTTGGTTAACCAATTATGTTTACTCAGCCACATTCACTGCTACTCCTATTTGTTTACATAGTCACATTCACTGTTACCCACATTTCCTACTACCCACATCGACCCAATACCTATTTAACAACCAAGTTCACCCGCATTTACTTTATTAGGGTTGTTTCCCTCATGTTCACCTTTATCCATGCCTAACGGGAATTCGTGCTTAGTTTTGCCTATTGCAGTTATCAAAGTCAAATAGTTAAAAGGATCTTAATATGTTTTACCCCTATTTTATAAGTCTTGTCTTGTACAATCATTGGCTTGCTTTGCTTAATTCATTGCATGATAATATTAGCTTGTTGTGTACTCACATCAGCTTGCTTTGCTTAGTGCATAGCATTGTTTTATTAGCTTGCTTTGCTTAGTGCACTACATGGTTGTATCAACTTGTTTTTCTTAGTGCACTTCATGGTTTGCTATCTTGCTATGTACTTGTATCAGCTTGCTTTGCATAGTGCATAGCATGGTTATATTAGCTTGATGTGTGCTTCTATCAGCTTGCCTTCCTAAAAGGCATTATTAATCTGTGATACCCATGAGGGTGTTCACTTAGTAGGTAGGATATGCTTTACAAGTCTTTGATGTTTCATTTGGATTTTATGGTACTATATGATATGTTTCATTATGGTCACTCATTAAAGGTTTCAAAGTACTAATGACCTAGTGTTTTATATAAAAACTAGCACTCATTCAGCAACGCTGACTTTTAGTATGCATGTCAGGCAAATCCAAGTGTAGCTGAGTTAGTGATGTATGGGCATGAAGAAGCTCCAAGATTAGAGACTGGAATCCTATTTCAAAGTTTATTTATATTGTCTACATTTGAACAATGAACCCATGTTATGTAATAGAATAGTGAGTATGACTAGATTGTTAAATGAATTCTGCAACTTGTCTTAATGAAATTTTCAATCTAAGAATTATGGTTATGTGTATGATACCAATTGTGGGGTTGCCTGGAAATAGGGTCTTACAATAAAACTTCATATGTTAATGGGTGAAAAGATCATTAAACGTGGTGATGAAGTAAACCACCATGCTGGAATTATATTTTCATTAAAAGCCACAAAGTTTCTAAATAAGGGTTGTATAGTATTTATGGTTTTGGTATCAAGTACTAACGAGAAAGAAGAATTCAAGATGTACCTATAGTAGCTGATATTGCAAATGTATTTCCTAATGAGTTGTCAGTGATACCATCAGATCATGAAGCAAAGTTTAGAATCAATCTGGTATCAGGAATCACACCGATTGGTAAGACCTATATTGATTGGCTCCGACTAAAATGGATGAGTTTTAGAACCAGTTGGATGAATTGCTTGCAAAAGGTTTCATAAGACCAAGTTCTTCACCGTAAGGAGCCTAATTTTATTCATCAAAAAGAAAGATGGATCAATACGAATGTGCATCAAATACTAAGAGCTGAATAAGGTAACAATCAAGGATTGTTAGCTGCTTCCAAGAATTGATGCTTTGTTTGATTAATGATGGGGAGTGTGTCTCTTCTCAATGATGGACCCTTGAACTGCTTACCATCTATTAAACATATATGAGCAAGATATTATGAAGACAGCTTTTTAGACAAGTAATGGACATTCTAAGTTCACATTAATGCCATTTAGAATTACAAATGTTGTAGTTGCATTCATAGATATGATGAACACAGTCTGTAAGTCATATTTAGATTTCTTTGTTATTATTTTCATAAATGATATACTTATTTAATCTAGAATAAAGTAAGATCATGAATAATATTTTATGACAATACTTAAAAAAATTAGTCAAGAGATATTGTATGCCCAATTCTCAAAATGTGAACGTTGGTTAACTGAGGTAAAAATTTTGAGGTCATGTTGTTAATGCTAAGGGTATTTAAGTAGGTCCAACAAAGATTAAAGCTATTGCAAAATGGAAAATCATAAGACACTAATGGAAGTGTCTTGGGTGGATTTGAGGTTTCGAATATACTGCTATTTGCTATTGAATCATAATTGCGAAATCACAATGATCAATAATCAATAATCAATTATCAATAAGCTGGTAAATGAAATACGGAAAGTAGGAAATTGTGGTCACAAGGGTACATCAATGATATCCTAAATTTATATTTATAGGCTTAACATAGGGTCTATACTAATGACTAAACTATCCTAACACATTCACAAGTCCAAAAGTACTAAAAATTGTTTCAGCATTATGTATTTCATCTTCATTGACTCATGTGGATGAACATTTTTTGTTCACGTTGGCTTTATTCTTTATCAGCATTGCTCTTACTCATCCTCATGGAGTAAGTTAAGCATCCACGTTGAACAATTAGGTATCCGCATTGATTTGTCTATATCATTGTAGTCCGCATTGCGTACTTGTATTACCATCCGGATTGTACTCTATCCGCATTGACTTCAAGACTTACACATATAGGCATCATGCTCTATGAGCATTGACTTATTCATATCAACCTCTATCAGCATCACAAACTATCCACATCACCTTCCATCCATATCACTTGAACACTTAGTGAATTTCTAAAACAGAACAGCAAACCTCATCACTTAATTTTGGTATGCATGACACAGGAAGTACGAAGTTTCCTTGGTTTAGTAGGATATTATTGACGATTTATCAAGATTTTTCTGGAATCATAGTGCTTTTAACTTCACTAAAATGAAATTCAATCAAATTTGCTTTTGTATAGGGACCAAAGCAAATTAAGTCTTTGAATCTTTGAAGCATAGATTAATGAACATGCCAATTTTAGTGTTGCTTGATAGAATTAAAGGCTTTGCTATTTATTGTGATGCATCACACCCTGGTCTAGCTTATGTGTTAATACATATAAATAAAGTTATTGCTTATGTATCTCGTCAACTCAAATTGCAGAAGAAAATTTATTTGACTCATTATTTGGAACTAGGTGTTATAATTTTATCTTTAAATTTATAGAGACATTACCTTTACGGGGTCAAATTTCATTGTTTACACTGACCATAAGAGTTTGAAATATATCATTGATCAAATAGAGTTAAACATGAGGCAAAGTAAAAGGATGGAAGCCCTTAGTGACCTATGACTGTGAAATATGTTATCATGATGAAAAGACCAATGTTGTGGCTTATGCCTTGGAAAGAAAGGAAGGATAGAAGCCTAAACGAGCTCGTGCATTGCAACTCGAACTTCAGATTGATTTAATTAAACAATTGAAAAGTGCTCAAGAGTTGGCATAAATTAATGAAACCTTGGAGAGAGAAGGTATGAAGGGCATGGTTGATCAGTTTGTCAAAGGCAGATGGAATCCTCAAAATGAATAAAAGAATTTGGGTACCACAAATCTTGAAAAAAGCCCATAAAGTTATATGTATGATACATCTTGGAAGTGAAAAAATGGATAAGAATTTAAAGGATAACCATTGGTGGATGGGTATGAAAAAGGACATATCCATATATATTGCAAAATGTCTTATTTGTTCACAAGTTAAGAAAGACCATCAAAAAGCCTTCTTTATTGCAACAACTTGATTACTCATTTGGAAATGGGAAATGATAACCATGGATTTCATTATGAAGCTTCTCAAGACAAGTCAAGGGTATGATACAATTTGGGTTATCATTGATAGATTGATTAAATCTACCCATTTCCTACTCATGAAAGAAACATTTAGTATGGATAGAATGGATCAGTTGTACATAAATGAAATTATATTATTACAAAAAGTTCCGTTGTCTATTGTCTCAAATAGAGATAAACCTTTTACATCTCAATTTTAGTAGAGTTTCTAGAAAGCCAAGGGAACACAATTAAATCTTAGTACCAAATATAATCTACAGACAAATGGGCAAAATCAAAGAACTATTCTAACTTTAGATAATATTTTAAGAGATTGTGTGATAGTTTTAGGCGCTAGTTAGGATGATCGCCTACCTCTTATAGAATCTTCGTATAACAACAACTATCACTCAAATATTTAAGCAATACCATTAGAAGCTGCAGGACCGGTGAAGGAGAGCAATGCAATAGTTTCATAACAGATGGAGAGACTACACTTAACAGATCAAATAGGGAACCAGCTAAATTAAACAAAGAACAAATGTAAAGAACACAAGTAGAACACAAGTAATTGGTTTTCAAGAATGATCTATATTGCTCTCAAGTGTTTTACAAATGTTACAAGGCTTAATCCTAAGGACTAAACCTGAGATACTTTATACTACATCCTATAGCTGGCCATACTTTGAAGGCCAGCTATAACACTTGTAACACCCGGGTATTTTTTTTAAAGACGAGAAAGAAAGAATTAATGTGTATAAAAGAAAGAAAACACAATTTAACCCAAGTTGAGGGGTTAAATGTGTCAAAAGGTCAAAAAGAATAAAAGTGGGTGCATAAAGTGGGCATGGCCGCCCACACTCCCCTGCACACTTCTTTTCACCGGATTTTCTATAGAGAGAAAGAGCAGAGCTCTCGGATTTTTGAAGAAAGAAGAAGAAGAAACCGAATTCAAGGTAAGAATTCTTGGTTTTAAGTTGTTCTTGGCCGGCATGTGCCTCGGTTATATGCTTATGTGTGTTTTGTTGTGTTCGGGTGTGTGTTTTTGGTGGGTTTCTAGGTGTTTGAACTCATTTGCAAACGGGTTGAAGAAGTCATACTCGAAGGTTGTCAAAGGTGAGTTCTAGAACCCCCTTTTTACATGTTTTAACTGATTTTAGGGCTGGAAATGCGTGTATATGTGTTTTTATGAATGTGGGTTTTATACCCATATGAATCTGTATGTGTGAATTTGGGTTTTGTACCCGTAAGTATGTGTATGTGAGAATGTGGGTGGGTTATGATTTGGGTGATTTATGATGTTATGATGCCATGTTCATATTATGATGCTTAGAATGCTAGAACTAAGCTTAGAACATGATGAATTGATGATGTTGGGACTGATTATGATGCTGATAGTGAGAGTTGGTTGCCCATGCGCCTGGATTTGGCCCATGCGCCCAATGGTTGAATTTGCCTAAGTGTCCCCCATGCGCCCAAAACCCATGCGCCCGAATAGTATCCATGCGCCTAGGCACTCATGCACCTGCATTGTGCCCATGCGCCTAGAAATGCCTAGAATGACTAAGTGTTGGGTCATGCGCCCCAATAGTGCCCATGCGCCCAGAACCTTTCCCATGCGCCTAAGTATTCCCATGCGCCCAGAAGGCCATGCGCCCCAATAGTGCCCATGCGCTTATGACTTAGAATAATTTCTGAAATTTTGGGGAAAATGTAAACTGTAGGCTTTGACTTGGGATGTTCCCGGGGGTAATGTAAGTTGACTTTATGAAGTCATATGTGATGTGATGATGATGCTATGTATGGTATGGTTATGTTTATGTTATGTTCCTTGTTATGTATGTTATTTTCCGTGGCTTTACGTGGTATGATTATGAAAAGTAAATGGAAAGTATTATGTAAGGTAAAGCGAAAGATAATGAAAAAAGGGAACGTAAGGAATGATAGAATGCATGCATTAATGAATGGAAGAAATAAAAGTCTTGCAAGCAATGTATGGAGGTTCACACCCAATGAAGGGTGTTAGCTGAACTGTGTGCGGGTTAGCTACCCCGGAAGGATGAGCACTAGGGGTCTAATCTTTGTGATTGACCATATGTATAGGACCCTTGCCGCTTGCCCTAGGTACTGGAGTCAGCTTCATGCACAATGTTCGAGGTCTATGATAGACCTCAGGCCCAGTAACCAGCTTCGTGCACAATGTTTGGGGTATAGCACATGGCACTGGTCCGGAATGAAAGATGAATGATAAGGATGAGTGTACTTGCCCCAGGCCCAAGGGTCAGCTTCGTGCACAATGTTCGGGGTACAGTACATGTCATCGGAAGTTAATGTATGTACGTATAGTACGGTAAGAAAGATAACGAATGATAAAGATGACGTACGATGATGAATGAACAGAAGTCAATGAATGACGATGAAAGATAATAATAAATTATTATCTATGTGTACGTATGATGCATGATTACATGTGAAAGTAAAGAAAGAATGGTTTTAAACGAAAGAAAAGTGTTTTATTTTATAAAACTAGAACTCACTCAGCAACGCTGACTTTTATGTGTTTCCAGTTGGCAGGTAATGTTGCTAAGGATGGCACGGGGCAGCTACTTGGCATTTTTGGATGGCATCCGTTGTTTAAATTATAATTTTTTTTGTGATGTAATGCAAATTATGATATTTTGTAACAGTTAACTACGATGTATCATTTTGCAAAAGCAATTATATATATATATATGAAATGGTTTGTTTAAAGGAATTCCGCTGCAATATTTTAGTAAAGTTAATGTTTATGTTTTATGCTTTGTGTGCAATGATTGACCAGCTGTGAGCGTCCCGGGATCGGGGCCTTACAACACTAATCTAGAAAACAAGATCAATGTAAAGTCAAAAGGCAGATTGCCTTTTGACTAGTGACTATGACATGACCTAGCTCACATCCTTATCTATTACAAAAAGGATAAAAGTATAAAGTAGAAAGTTATAGACTCTATGACCATAATCTATAGCCGACAAAAGTATGAACATATCACCAACTTATATAAGTTGGTAAGTCCTCAGAGATGGTAGCTCAAAGTAGTTCAGCTTTTGTCAAAAGCATGTCAGATAAAGCATGTCTTCTCTGTCTTTAGAAGAAATCACTCTCTTGGATTCGGAATACTTTTTCATAAAGCTTCGAAAGACTTTATCTTTTCCCCCGTGAAGAGGGTGATGCTACCAAAAAAGGGGAGAAAGTCCTACCTGTAATCACATAACCTATGAGTTCTGCCTAGACTATGGACATACAGGCCTTACCATCCTCATTTGTAATTGTCCATACTCAACAACCTCCTTAGGTCCATATTGATGTTGATGTCCTGATTCAAAGCTTATTTAAGGAGGGAATTCCAAGGGCTATGTCTACCCCATCCTACCCTGCTAAAAACCCAATAGTAGAATGGAGGTATGAGGCTGATAGAAGAGCCCTGGTACTCTTAAGATCCAGGGGCATCAAGAAGTCTTTAATTTTCAAACCCTGAGATACAATGAGAGCTTTCCTTTGGTTGACCTGCCACTTACCAACCCAAGTCACAACAGGCAAGCTGACAGGTTAGCTGAGAGTATCCAACAAAGGGTGCTTGAAGAGGTGAGAAAAAGATCCTTCTTATATAGATAAAGGCTAGTAGGCAAAACTATTGGTCAACTGGATGTTTAGACAGACCCTAAGATTAGCTTCGAATGGGAAACCTCAGTTGAAGGCCTAGTAGTTGAACCTATGAACCTTGAGATAGGAATTGCTTCAGCACCCGATACCCTCAGTGAGGCACCGGCTGGTGAAGGTGTCTCACAGCCTTTCTCTCGCCAGATCTCAAGTGATACACCAAGTGATGAAAGCCAAAGCTCACTCTACCCTGAGTCACACAGGCCAATGACTGACAAAGGGAAGAGGATCATGACCTCTAAGGAGATTAAGGAGTAGAAAAAGGAGGGGAAGAGGAACACAAGGGGAGAGAGAACAAGTGAGACCCCAAGCTTTATGGAAGCTACAATCAGGGCTGCCCCCAGGCCAAACACTCAGGAAGATGAGTTAAGGGTAGCCAGATTGAACTATTTGGGTTCTAGGAACTACAACATTAATGAAATCATCTCTCTTCTCATAGATGAACTAAATGAACTGGCTGACATTGAAGTGTTAAACAAGAGGAAGGAAGCTGAGGCTGTAGATTTGCTCCTCAAGATTAAGGAAGAAAGAAAAAGAAAAAGACTCTATAAAGCTCCTACACTCTCTCTATTTCAAGAAAGCCTTGAGGCAGAGGCTGTTCAGCTGAACAAGAAACTCAGGTAGGTAGGGAACAAGATAGATAAAAGATGACAACCTACCTGAGTGCCAGAGACCTCTATCAGGCAACAGACCTACTTCCATTATCATATGAATACATAGAGTTTGAGTACCTCAAGCCACTTGATCAAGAAGTGTTAAAGGAACAAAAAGCTGTTAAGCGGAAGATGAGGGAAGAGGCTTCTAGGTCAAGATCCACCATGATCTGGTTGTTGAGACTCGATCAAAAACAAGTTATTATATTGGTCTTAGCTACCTTTATTATGTAAGGGTACGTCAGGTCGTCTCCACAGAGAATATATGGATAGTGTTTAGCAATATGACCCAATTAACTTAAAGACACAAACTTTAATATTAAAAATTGGAACTTTGGATGAAATTAAGGACACAATTTCAAAAAGAAACAAACTTTGAAATGAATTTGATTAAATAATAAGAAACGATCACTTTCAGGTTTCAAGTTCTACAAGATCAATGAGTTATCAAGTGCACTTTAGGGTTGCATAACACGACTCAAGATCTTAGCTTTTGATTTAAGTTATAACCAAGGAACAAACTTTTAAAACTCGTTCATTCAAATAGTTACAAATTCATCTATATCAAGTTATCTACTTGTCTCAATGAGCTCACAATGCAAGGAAACCAACAATTGATGATAAAGCAAATAACTTTCTTTATAAACTAATTGTTTACTCAATCAAAATCTTAAATTACATTTCATCACAAGGTGTTCAACATAAGAAAACCCTAAACATGACTAACCATCTCACTTGCAAGATTATCCACCTGAAAGCAATCAAGAAGGAACTAGCCACTGATGGTCTTCATCGGATCTTCAATCTTGTTTTGATGATGATCAATGATGATTTTGTGTGAGTTGGGAAGATTGAAAGTACCCAAAATCACTTTAAATTTGCTAGATTTCGGCTGGGAAAACTTCTCCTTCGAATTAGGGTTAGATGTGTCTGAATAAACTTCAAGATCCATAAAATCCAGGTGTTTGTTAATGACCGGCGTATGATACGCCGACCTTGGGCTTATCATACGCCCATATTAGTATTCCTACGCCCAACTTTCTGATATTATTTCCAAATACGCCCACTGATACGCCACCCATTCGCAGACCGGCATATTATAAGCCCATACCCGGCGCATCATACGCCGGTACACCTAAATTTGTGCCTTTTTTGTAACTTTTGATAATTACATTTTCAGTCCTTGTAGTTTCATGTTTGGCTCCTTATTCTCCAAAATAAGCCTCCTTTAGCTCCAATTACCTATAAATCAAAACACAAACATCTTGAAACTATTCCATCATAATCATGATGTAAAATCACGCATTTAGATCAATTAAATACTGAATTATTGACTCGTGATCACATCCCCACACTTAACCTTTTGTTTTTCCTCAAACAAACTTGCTTGCAGCATTTCACATTAATCAATCAAACATGTTAAATTATCACAACTATGTATACATTAAGGTCCCAAGGTTTAGTTATTTTTCACTTTCATCATGTAAAATTCACAACCCAACATGTAATATCATTTGTGTTTTAAACTTAGAATCACCTTAGTTGGCATAACTTCACATTTTGCTTCAAACATTCATGCATTCACATTCCTCACAATGAAGACTACTTTGGTTTTTTTTTTTGTGGAATAGTGATTATGTACTAGTATATGTAGAACTCTCAAACCAAGAATGTACATTTTCATCATAAGCTCATATATTAATCATATCGCCATCAATTAACACAATATAATACATAAATCAAGAGGTCTTTCATGGGTTGTAATGTTAGGCTAACGTTTAAGGTGGGATAGACTAGGGATTTTTGAGTGGCTAATGGGTAATGAAATCCAATTTAACATGCTAGACATCTTATTTATCAATTTCTTTCCTCTAATAGCAATAATATCACCGAATTCTCACATAATTTTTGTTGCTTCATATTTTGGTCATTTTGACCTCATATTTAGCTTTTTCTTTTTTCTCTTTTTTTTTTCTTTTTTTTTCAGATATATCTATATAACCAAATTTAAACCAATCATACTATTATTGAACTAATACTTAAATGACACTTCTAGACAAGTCATGGATTGGACTTCATCACTCTAGGTTTCATAAAAAGGCTAAGGCTTTGTAGGCTTATTGTTTTGGGTTATTCAAACGACAAGTTGAGGCTCAACATGGTGTCTAAAGGAAGATTATCAAGGCATGGAATTCAAAGGAAAAGGTTCAAGGAAATGGTTCATTCCTAATGCCTCTATCACATTTATGCACATATTGGTTCATGATCTTGACATGCATCAATTACATGAGTTCTAACTTAAATGCATATTATCGTTTCCCTTATTATGATAAAATCTAAAGCAAATCAACATATGCTATGAATTGCTCAATTAGGATCAAACTCTTACGGAAACGGTGGGAAAGGGTTAAAATTGCGAAGCACGTATGTCATCTACAACTTGTTTGTTATGCCTCCTAAGAATTCTAACTAATTTTATAAAAACTCATGATGGGAATGCTTTTCTATAATTCAAAACAAGCATGCCAAGAGATATATACATGCTCAAACAAGTGATAATTAGCCATGTATGAAAAATGTTTAGGTCCCATGAACACTTAAGCTTATTTGAAGATTTATTTAATTTTTTTTTTCAAAAAGGTTTAATTTTTTCAGTTCTTCCCTTATCCCCACGCTTGAGATACATTGTCTCCAATGTATAGTGGTCACAATTGGTATTTTCATAACATAGGGAAGTAGATTATTAATTCCATCCCTATTATAGCTAAAATAGACTATTCATTGCGAAGAAAGACTAGTATGCCATATCCTAAAATATTATCAACGAAAGCATGCAAAGAATATTGCTCACAACCAAAGTAATGGAAAGATCACATGGATCTGATCACAATAATTGTCAGAAGCCTTCCTCAACCGACTTGTGCCTCCCCACACTTGAGTGCTTACGTCTCGTGATTAACTATTAAAACAAAACAAAAACACACTAACTATTAAAAGAAGTAAAACTCACTTTCGTAGGAATCACGATTGCATTTAGCATATGCAACAAGCCTTTAAACCTCTCAGTAGACCCGAGTGGACGAGTTGTAGTCTCGTGAGGGTTTCTAGTGAACACACCCATAAAGTTTACGGGTTGCCTCCCGTTAGCGCTATGTTTTAGGTCTTCAGCCAGACCTTGCCTGAGATCACTAAGGTGGTTGAAGCGCACATTTTCCTAGTGAGTTTCCAACAAATGCTCGATAATTAACATTCTAGTTCCATAATTGCTTCATAATGATTCGCATATAAAATGAGCCGTTCTTAGGAAGCAACTTCATGATAATGTGTCCAATATCATGCGATGTTACCTTTCTTTTCTTCATCATTAGCTCCTCTTCCTCAACTTTATTGTTCGAAGTAATAAGTACGAGAGAAGGTTTGGGATAAACTTTGATTACCCAGTCTCTGATTTTTTGATGAGTTCCAAGTCTTGTTGTAAAAGATTTGTAACCAGTTGTTCCATTGTTTCCTTAGCCATGGTGGATTCAATCCCTGATTCTTTTATAACCGAGAGAAGTAGTGTGGTATTAGTATCCCCAACCTCCTCCATTATCTCGTTCTTTAGTGACTCTTCAATCTGGATTTTCATCAAAAACACACCACATTTTTTCTTAAGGTAGTGGAGTTGTTGTTGACCTGAAAGTTGGTGTTGTCATAAACTTTCATTAATCGTGGACAGCATCACTTCGAATCGAGCAATCTTTTCCTCCTCCTTAGATTGATAAGTATGTTGAAATGGCATAACATTTTGGATAGTAATATTTTCATGACTTTTATAAGGAAACTGACATTTATTCTAATCATAATATTGAGAATTATTTGAGTGGTTCGAGCATCCATCAGAATCTCCTTGATTATGCCTAGTAACATCCACGTATGTTGCCTGAGAGTATTCTTGATGATAGTCATTATGATCTTCCTTATAATTTGAGCTTTGTATCATCTCTAGTAAATAATTTTTGCAATACAAATCTTGCTCAAAGTTGTAGTTCGCCTCTGACTGGTAATATCCTTCATAATATGAGAGGATGCCTCATAAGAAGGATAAATAATGGTACATCATCATAATAAACATCCAACATATATAATTTTCTTCTCGCATCCTCACACTTTTGCAAGTACTCTGGACAATCATCTTGTGTGTGAACTGGACTCCCGCAACCAGTACATGAATAATAAACTTGATTCATGGTTAGTTTTAACTACTTAAGAGTAACCTGCAAGACATAAAACACCTAGCGTAGCACCGCACAAAACAAAATAAATGAAAGAAAATAAAACTAAAAAAATTGAAAAAAACAACACTTTTTGCACTAATTCCCCGGCAAGGGCGCCATTTGATCTGGTTGACAAGACTCGATCAAAAACAAGTTATTATATCACTCTTAGATACCTTTATTGTATAAGGGTAAGTAAGGTCATCTCCATAGGGAATATATGGAAAGTGTTTAGCAATATGACTCAACTAACTTAAAGACACGAACTTTCATATTAAAAATCAAAAATTTGAATAGAATTAAGAACACAATTTAAAAAAGCAACAAACTTTGAAACGAATTTGATTAAATAATAAGAAACAATCACTTCTGGGTTTCAAGTTCTACAAGATCAATGGGTTATCAAGTGCACTTTAGGGTTGCATAACACGACTCAAGATCTTTGCTTTTGATTGAAGTGATAACCAAGGAACAATCTTTTAAAACTCGTGCATCCTCAAAGTTACCAATTAATCTATATCAAGTTATCTACTTGTCTCCATGAGCTCACGATGAAAGGAAACCGAAAATTGATGATAAAGCAAATAACTTTATTTATAAACAAATTGTCTAACGCAATCAAAACCTTCAATTACATTTAATCACAAAGTGTTCAACATAAGAAAACCCTAAACATGACTAACCATCTCAGTTGTAAGAACTATCCACCCGAAAGCAATCAAGAACGAACTAGCCACTCTTGGTCTTCATCGGATCTTCAATCTTGATTTGATGATGATCAATGATGATTTGGTGTGAGTTAGGAAGCTTGAAGGCACCCAAAATTATATTAAATTTTCTAGATTTCGGCTGCGAAAATTTCTCCTTTGAATTGGGGTTGGATGTGATTAAATAAACTTCAAGGTACACAAAATCCAGGTGTTTGTTGATTACCGGCGTATGGTACGCCGACCCTGGGCATATCATAAGCCCATATCAGTGTTCCTACGCCCAACTTTATGTTGTTTTTTCCAATACACCCACTAATACGCCGCCCGTACGCATACCAGAGTATTATACACCTATACGCAGCGTATCATATGCCGGTACACCTAAATTTGTGCTTTTTTTGTAACTTTTGATATTTACATCTTCAGTCCTTGTAGTTTCTTGTTAGGCTCCTTATTCTCCAAAATAAGCCTCCTTTAGCTCCAATTACCTATAAATCAAAGCACAAACAACTTGAAACTATTCCACCATAATCATGATATAAAATCATGAATTTAGATCAATTAAACACTAAATTATTGACTCGTGATGACATCCCCACACTTAACATTTTTGTTTGTCCTCAAACAAACTTGTTTGCAAGATTTCACCTTGATCAATCAAACATGTTAAATTATCACAACTTTGTATACATTAAGGTCCTAAGGCATACTTATTTTTCACCTTCATCATGTAAAATTCATAATCCAACATGCAATGTCATTTGTGTTTTAAACTTAGAATCACCTTAGTTGGCATAACTTCACCTTTTGCTTCAAACATTCATGCATTCACATTCCTCACAATGAACACTCCTCTCGGTTTGTTTTGTGGACTAGTGATTATATACTAGTATATCTGAAACTCTCATACCAAGAATGTACATTTTCATCATAAGCTCATATATTAATCATATAGCCATAAATTAACACAATATAATAAATAAATTAAGAGGTCTTTCATGGGTTGTAATGTTAGGCTATGGATTAAGGTGGGATAGACTAGGGATTTTTGAGTGGCTAACGGGTAATGAAATTCAATTTAATATGCTAAACGTCTTTTTTATCAATCTCTTTCCTCTAATAGCAATAATATCACCAAATTCTCATATTATTTTGGTTTCTTCATATTTAGGTCATTTGACTTCATATTTAGCTTTTCTTTTTTAGCTTTTTTTCTTTTTTTCCAGATATATCTATATAACCAAATTCAAACCAATCATACTATTATTGAACTAATACTTAAATGACACTTCTAGAAAAGTCATGGATTGGACTTCATCACCCTAGGTTTCATAAAAAGGCTAAGGCTTTTGTAGGCTTATTGTTTTGGGTTATTCAAACGACAAGTTGGAGCTCAACATGGTATCTAAAGGAAGATTATCAAGGTATGGAATACAATGGAAAAGCTTCAAGCAAATGGTTCATTCCTAATGCCTCTATCACATTTATGCACATATTGGTTCATGATCTTGACACGCATCAATTACACAAGTTCTAACTTAAATGCACATTATCATTTCCCTCATTATGAAAAAATATAAAGCAAATCAACATATGCTATGAATTGCTTAATTAGGCTAAAACTCTTACAGAAATGGTGGGAAAGGGTTAAAATTGCGAAGCACGTATGTCATCTACAACTTGTTTGTTATGCCTCCTAAGAATTCTACCTAATTTTATAAAAACTCATGATGGGAATGCTTTTCTACAATTCAAAACAAGCATGCCAAGAGATCTATACATGCTCAAACAAGTGATAATTAGCCATGTATGAAAAATGTTTGGGTTCCATGAACACTTAAGCTTATTTGAAGATTTATTTAATTTTTTTTTCAAAAACGTTTAATTTTTTCAATTCTTCCCTTATCCCCACACTTGAGATACATTGTCCCCAATGTATAGTGGTCACAATTAGTATTTTCATAACATAGGGAAGTAGATTATTAATTCCATCCATATTATTGCTAAACAAGACTATTCATTGTGAAGAAAGACTAGTATGCCATATCCTAAAATATTATCAATTAATATCAACAAAAGCATGTAAAGAATATTGCTCACAACCAAAGTAATGGAAAGAGCACATGGACCTGATCACAATAATTATCAGAAGCCTTCCTCAACTGACTTGTGCCTCCCCATACTTGAGTACTTACGTCTCGTGTTGACTATTAAAACAAAACAAAAACACACTAACTATTAAAAGAATTAAAACTCACTTTCATAGGAATTACAGTTGTATTTAGCATATGCAACAAGCATTTAAACCCTTCGGTAGACCCGAGTAGATGAGTTTAGTCTCCTGAGGGTTTCTAGTGAACACACCCACAAAGTTTGCGGGTTGCCTCCCTTTAGCGCTAAGTTTTAGGTGTTCAGCCAGACTTTACCTGAGACCACTAAGGTGGTCGAAGCGCACATTTTCCTAGTGAGTTTCCAACAAACGCTCAATAATTAACAATCTAGTTCCATAATTGCTTCATAATGATTCAAATATAAAATGAGAAGTTCTTGGGAAGCCACTTCATGATAATGTGTCCAATATCATGCGATGTTACCTTTCTTTTCTTCATCATTAGCTCCTCTTCCTCAACTTTATTGGTCGTAGTAATAAGTATGAGAGAAGGTTTGGGATAAAATTTGATTACCCCGGTCTTTGATTTTTTGATGAGTTCCATGTCTTGCTCCAAAAGATTTGTAACTAGTTCTTCCACTATTTCCTTAGCCATGGTGGATTCAATTCCTGATTCTTTTACAACAGAGAGAAGTAGTGTGGTATTATTATCCCCAACCTCCTCTATTATCTCGTTCTTTAGAGACTCTTCAATCTGGATTTTCATCAAAAGCACACCACATTTTATGCTAAGTTAGTGGAGTCGTTGTTGACCTGAAAGTTGGTGTTGTGATAAACTTTCATTAATCGTGGACAACATCACTTCAAATCGAGCAATCTTTTCCTCCTCCTCAGATTGATAAGTATGTTAAAATGGCTTAACATTTTGGATAGTAACATTTTCTTGTTTTTGATAAGGAAACTAACATTGATTCTGATCATAACATTGAGAAGTATTTGAGTGGTTCGAGCATCCATCAGAATCTCCTTGATTATGCCTATTAACATCCACGTATGTTGCCTGAGAGTATTCTTGATGATAGTCATTATGATCTTCCTTATAATTTGAGCTTTGTATCATCTCTAGTTAATAATTGTTGCAATACAAATCTTGCTAAAAGTTGTAGTTCGCCTCTAACTGGTAATATCCTTCATAATATGGAGAAGATGCCTCATAAGAAGGATAAAATAATGGTACTTCATCATAATAAACATCCAACATATATAATTTTCTTCTCGCATCCTCACACTTTCGTAAGTACTCTGGACAATCATCTTGTATGTGAACTAGACTCCCGTAACCAGTACATGAATAATAAACTTGATTAATGGTTAGTTTTAACTACTTGAGAGTGACATGCAAGAAATAAAACACCTAGCGTAGCACCGCACAAAACAAAACAAAAGAAAGAAAATAAAACAAAAAAAAATTGAAAAAAATAACAATTTTCGCAAAAATTCCTTGGCAACAGCGCCATTTTGATCTGATTGACGAGAATTGGTCAAAAACAAGTTATTATATTGGTCTTAGCTACCTTTATTGTGTAAGGGTAAGTAAGGTCGTCTCCACAGGGAATATGTGGAAAGTGTTTAGCAATATGACTCAATTAACTTAAAGACACAAACTTCAATATTAAAAATTAGAACTTTGGATGAAATTGAGAACATAATTTCAAAAAGCAACAAACTTTGAAAAGAATTTGATTAAATAATAAGAAACAATCACTTCCGGATTTCAAGTTCTACAAGATCAATGGGTTATCAACTGCACTTTAGGGTTGCATAACACGACTCAAGATCTTAGCTTTTGATTGAAGTGATAAACAAGGAATAATCTTTTAAAACTCATTCATTCACAAAGTTACCAATTCATTTACGTCAAGTTATCTACTTGTCTTAATGAGCTCACGATGCAAGGAAACCAAAAATTAATGATAAAGCAAATAACTTTCTTTATTAACAAACTGTTTAACTCAATCAAAACCTTTAATAACATTTAATCACAAGGTGTTCAACATAAGAAAACCCTAAACATGACTAACCATCTCACTTGCAAGAAGTATCCACCCGAAAGCAATCAAGAACAAACTAGCCACTCATGGCCTTCATCGGATCTTCAATCTTGATTTGATGATGATCAATGATGATTTGGTGTGAGTTGGGAAGCTTGAAAGCACCCAAAATCACTTTAAATTTTCTAGATTTTGGCTGGAAAAAGTTCTCCTTCGAATTGGGGTTGGATGTTGTAACACCCGAAATTTTTGTCAAAATAAAAGAGGATAATGCAATAAGAAGAGAAAATAAAAGTATCTTGAAAGAAAGGAAAAGGAGCTAAAGTGGAGGGGGCAAATGTGTAAAGAGTACAGAACTCAAATATTTTAATATTTCTTTGAGTATGGCCGCCCATATATCTTTTCCCACTACTGCTTTTCAACTGAAAAGGAAGAAACAAGTAGAAGGAGCTTGTTTCTCTTGGTTATTCAAGAAGAAGAGGCTGATTTTCACAATTGGTGAGTGTTCTTTGTGTTTTGGGTTTGGTTTTTGTTGGGTTTCGACCTTAGAACTGATTTTTATGTGTTCTATATGTTTGGTTGGTTGTTTTTGGTGTGTTTTTAGGTGTTTGAACTCTTGTGCACTCAAGTTTAGAAGAGTTTTACTTGCTGGCTACATAGGTGAGTTCTAGACCCTGATTTTACGTGTCTTAAACTTCTTGGGGCTGAAAATGCATGTTTAAGAAGTTTTTATAATTGTTTTATGTTTACCCGTATATATATGTGTGTTTATGTTTGTGTTTATGGTTGATTATGTGTTGTTGATGCTTAGAATGATAGGAAAAAGCTTCAAACAGGTTAGAATGCAGATTGGGTTTGAAAACATTTCAGAAATATGCATAACTGTTGGTCATGTGCCCAAATAGGGCTCATGCGCTTGAAATTTTGACTTAGAAAACTTAAGTGAAGCTCATGCGCCCCAATAGTTCCCATGCACCTGCAATTTTTTCCAAATAGCCTAAGTACTAGACATGTGCCTAAACAGTAACTCATGCGCCTACTGACCAAATGACTAAGTGTAGTTCATGCGCCCAAATAGTCTTCATGCGCCTAGAATTTCTCATCCGCCTAAGTTTCTCATGCGCCTAAGTGTTGGTGCGCCCGTATAGTGCTGATGCGCCTACATAGTGTTCATGCACCTAGAACACTTAGAAATTTTCTAAAATTTTGGGAATTTAAAGAATTGCCCTGTGATGTTTTGATGGTAGTATTTGTTTATTCCATGCTTGTTTATGGTCTGTTCTTGTGTTCCATATTATGTATTATTATATGACTTTACATGGTGTGTTTATGTTTGTATACGTAAAGTATTATCAAAATGAAAGTGAAAGATTATTGATAATGAAAAGTGGAACATAAAGAATGAATGAAAGTCTTGCAAGCAAAATGTAAGGAGGTTCACAGTGTGGGTTAGCTACCCCATGAGGATGCATGCAGGGTCAATCTTTGAGATTGACGGGGACCTTTGTTGCTTACCTCAGGTGACTGGGTTAGCTTCGTGCACAATGTTCGGGGTCTATTTATAGACCTTAGGCCCAACACCAGCTTTGTGCACAATGTCGGGGTATTGCACATTGGTCCAGTAGAAAGTGAAAGATAATAATGAAAGTACGGAACGAATGAGATGAATGATGAAAGATAATATTGAATATTACTTGTTGTCGTATGATGTGTGATCACATACGAAAGTAATGAAGGAAGTATTTTAAGAAAAATGATATTTTCATATATAAATAAAGGTGTTTTAAATGTTTTAAAACTAGAACTCACTCAGCAACACTGACTTTTATGTATTTTTAGTTGGCTGGTAAATGTTGCTGAGGGTGGCACGCGGGGGAAGTTACTCGTTAGGGCAAGACTGGAATCCATTCATGCAAATGATTTTGTTGTGTTGTAATGCAACTAATTGATTGTTTTGTAACCCTAACTCACAACGATGTATTATTTGGCAACAATAATTATAAGCATGAATGGTTTTTGTTAACTTAATCCGCTGCTTAATCTTATGAAATGTATAATGTTTTATATGTATAATTCTATGATTAACCAACTATGAGGTCTCCGGGAATGGGGCCTTACAGATGTGTTTAAATAAACTTCAAGATCCACAAAATCCGGGTGTTTGTTGATGACCGGCGTATGATACGTCGACCCTGGGCGTATCATACGCCCATATCAGTATTCCTATGCCCAACTTTCTGTTATTATTTCCAAATACACCCACTGATACGCCGCCCATATGCAGACCGGCGTATTATAAGACCATATCCGACGTATCATACGCCGGTACACCTAAATTTATGCCTTTTTGTAACTTTTGATAATTACATTTTCAGTCCTTGTAGTTTCATGTTTGGCTCCTTATTCTCCAAAATAAGCCTCCTTTATCTCCAATTAGTTATAAATCAAAACACAAACAACTTGAAACTATTCCACCATAATCATGATGTAAAATCACGCATTTAGATCAATTAAACATTGAATTATTGACTCGTGATCACACCATCTGAGCGAAGCAAAAGAAGTCTGTTGAAAAACTAAAGATAGTGAGCTTTTTGAAGCTGTATGGGTTCTCTGCAAGGAGACTTGGTCCAATGTATCTATCCATTATGGATTAGCATATTAGAGTGATCAATCAGAAGATTAAGAAGGGTGACTTGGTTGACTTGCATTCTCTACCAAGTCAGGCTATACCTAAAGCAGAGGTCAAGGTTGAACCACAAGAGACAACTCAACTTGGACCTAGTGCTGCATCTCAGCAACCTTCATCTTTAGGCCAACAACAGGGTCCTGATCCTACTACTTCTGAACCTGTGAAGGAAAACAACCCAACTAAGAAGGAAGAAGAAGGAAGATCTGGTACTTAAGACCAACCTCCTCAGTTAAAATACAAAAAGAGGAAGAGGATGGCCATAAGAAGGGACAAGAAGACAAAGAAGAAGTCTAAGGCATCCACCTCTACAGCTTAGATGGGTCAGAACATCCTAAGGGTGACAAAGAAGAGGCTGCTCAATCAACTCCATTTCATGTAGAGCCTCTTGCTGCTGAGAGACCCATCTTGTCTTGGGCATTTGCTACATGCTTGACCTTCATTTGCATGATCTTTTTGACCTTCCTCTGCTGAGAGACAGATGGTATCTCACTAGTGATCAAGGGGGTCAAGATGTGTTCTTCTTGCAAAACATGCTTGACCTTCCTCTGCATGATCTTTTTGACATGAGAAGATACTTTGTGAGTCTGAGGAATCCTGACCAACTGATGAAGAAGGGAATGGATTTGATTCTAATGAGGACTGTCAACAGATGAAGATCAAGACTTAAAGTTATCCTCCAGTTTTGGAAGCATCAGCCTAGGGGGAGTTTGTAAGAGTTATACTTAGATGTTAATGCATCCAAAGTTCTCTCAGGATGCACAACTGAAGTACAAAGGAAGTTACTTGGAAAGATTTGATACAACTCAATGAAATTCACTAAGTATCAAATCTTCCGAAGCCAAAGATAAAGTCTTTCAAAGCTTCAAGACAAAGTGTTCCGAAGCCAAGAGACTGATTTCTTCCGAAGATAGAGAAGATATGCTTTCTCTGACATGCTTTTGACAAAAGCTGAACTACTTTCTGCTACCATCTCTGAAGAGTCGCCAACTTATATAAGTTGGTGGTATGTCCATACTTTTGTCAATTGTAGATTAAGGTCTTGGAGTCTATAACTTTCTACTTTGTACTTTTATACTTTTTGTAATAGATAAGAATATGAACTATGACATCTCATAGTTACTAGTTAAAAGGCAATCTGCCTTTTGACTTTACATTGATCTTGTTTTCTAGATTAGTGTTCCAGCTAGCCTTCAAAGTATGGCCAGCTGTAGGATGTAGTATAAAGTATCACAGTTACCAGTCCTTAGGACTAAGCCTTGTAACATATGTAAAACACTTGAGAGCAATACACATCATTCTTGAAAACCAATTACTTATGTTCTGCTTGTTTTCCTTATATTTGTTCTTTGTTTCATTTAGTCGGTTCCCTATTTGATCTATTAAGTGTTTTAGCCTCTCTATCCATTAAGAAACTATTGCATTGCTCCCCTTCACCGGTCCTGGAATTGGTATCAGAGCATTTTAGGCTCTTGATTGTAAAATATCACCATCTTAATTCCCTTCAGTTTCACAAAACACTTACCAGCTCAAATGGTAGCTCTCACAAAGGTTGACATAGAAATCGGTACCATGAAAAAATCTCCACTGATCACTCCTTATGACTTTAATACTGGTGCCAATAAATGGAAGGGTTCATCAAGTCTCAAGACAGAAGGATGTGGAGATTTATTGTCTCACGACCTCACATCCTAAGCATCTCTTCAGCCACTACTGGAGGTGGGATGATTCCAAAGGAAGTGGCTGACTATTTTAAGGAAGATTGGAAGAAGATTAATATAGATCAAAAGGCCATGACCGCTCTCTAAACTGCTCTTGCCAACTCTATACACAGAGGCTTCAAGAAATGCAAAACTACTAAGTAGCTCTAGGATGCATTAATGCTTATGTATGAGGGGACTGATGAAGCTAAAGAAAACAAGAAGGACCTCATGAAGTAGCAGTTTGAGAACTTCAACTACAAATAAGGTAAAACTATTTCTCAACAATACTTAGGTATATTGAGATTGTAGATACTCCTATGGATTTTGGAGTTAAGCTTAAGAATAAGGACATTGTGTGGAAGTAAATATTCTCTCTTCCTAGAAAATGGAATCACTACTGTGTGGCCATTAAGAGAACTAAAAACCTTTCCACCCTTACTCTCCCAGAGCTGAATGGTATCCTTAGTGGCTACCAGATGGAGATGAACATGTAAAATGCATCAAGTAGATCTTCCAATGGTCAACAGAGCTCAACCCTCCATATGGTTGAAAAGGATAGTAGAGAACCATAGCATGATCTTATCTGCTACCCTAATAACTCACAAAGGGCCCTTTCATCACCTTCCCTATGACACAAAGTGAGAGCTACATCCAAGGAAGCCCATTCCAAGAGACAAGCTCTTCTCAAGCCTTTATGACTGGTGATGAAAGTTGTGGCAACTTTCTCTTCACTATTGAAGACTTGGATTGTATCCAGATGACCTGGAGTATATGGAGATAGTCTAGCAAATGGCTCTTCTCACTCATAGAGCCAAAAAGTTCTACAAGAGAACCGGAAGAAAGTTTCCCAACAATGTATCCAGTGGGAAGTTTGGACTGAATAAAAGCAAAGTGAAGTGTTACAACTGTAACCAGATAGGACACTTTCCTAGGGAGTGCAAGGCATCAAGGACTAATGGTGTCCAAGCCCAATCCAGACTAAGCTACATTGATGCTACTCCCAGATCTGAGAAGCCAAGCCAACCAAAATAACAAGCTACTGTTTTTGTTGAAGACGGAGGCTTTGACTAGAGCTTTTAGGTAGGGTATGTTTCTCCAAACCAAGCACTAATGGATGATCATAAAGAAGCCAAGGTATTAGAACATCTTTGTACACCTGAATGCATTGCTAAAGTAAACATGTATAGGTCCAATAACCTGAAAGTGAGATCTGACATTAAGTCTTTGTATATTTTAAAAGCTGATTTCAAAAGAGATGAAAATGACTATAAACTTAAATAGAAGATTTAGAGAAAATAATTTCAACTCTTAAGCATGAGACACAAATTACAGGACTTAAATCAAAGATCTCATTACAAAGTTAACTAAATGCCAGGTTGAGCTTGTGATCAGCAAAGTTAGGGCAAAAAAGTGTGTTCTTGAAGAAGAAACCTTCAAGAACATCATATCCTCATCCATGCATGCAAAGATGTTTTTATCAAAACATGCAAAGATTGGGTTCAAGTGAGATAGCTCCTCCATACACATTACTATCAGTAAGATCTCCAAGGTGTGGAACTAGTTAAGATGAGCTACCTCTCATTGACCCAATCCAAGAAGAGGATTAAGATAAAGAGGAGATAGTTAAGGATGAAGCTATAATGAGTGAGGAGGTTCATTCTAAAAAGGGTCACTATCCTCCTAGAGAGAAGAAAGAACCAAGGATGGCCAAGTCAGCTAGGAATAATTTGATCAGGGCAACCAAAATAAAATCAAAGAAGGCCTAATATATCAAGGACACTTTCAACTCCAAGTAAAATCAAGTCTTTATTTATGCTAGGTTTGAAGTGGTGAAGACTGAAGACTCAACTATAGACTCTAGTACCAGGGATCATAGTTCAAGTTCAAACCATCTTGGTCAAGAGAAGAAGGTTGATCAAATGTGCACCACTGCTGCACAGCCTAAACCATCCAGTTCCAAGAGCAAGCCTCACCCTTAGAAGCCTGTTGTATCATCTATGAAAATGAAGAAGGAAATGGAATGAGATCAAGCTCAACCTTTTCCTCAGAAGAAGACCCTCAAAAGTATGCCAGCTGAATGCATCATGTGTGATGGTACTACTCATTTTGCTAAGGATTGCATCTACAATCCTAAGAGTACCATCCATATGAACAAGAAGAAGACTTCTGAGAGGAAGAAGAAGAAGACAGCTTCGGAAGGAAAATCACTTTCTTTTGGAAACTCCAAGGTGATCAAGAAGAAAATAGGTCAAAAATTGCCTTCAGAAGAAAATTTGGTCTTGAAAGAAAGAAATGTTTTCGAAGCACTAAAGTCTGATGCAGTGGATGCAAAAACATCTAAAGGTTTAGTGTCCAAAACTTCCAAAGTTGTTAAAACTTCTAAAGTCTTGAAGGTTAAGTCTAGTATTCCAAAGATGGTGGGGAAGATGAAGGAAGACCATATGACTGAAGTTTCTTCATCAACAACAGCCAAAGATCCTTAAAGCTTGAATATAGGATCAATAACTGTTGAACTATCTTCAGTTCATCTTGATGAGCCCAAAACCAATAAGGCCTGGGTTTCCAAACGTAACTAACCATCTTTTATTGTGTAGGAATAGTTGAAGATCAAGGGAAATGTATGGAACATTGATAGTGGTTGTTCCAGGCACATGACAGGCAATAGCTCTTTGCTTCGGATTTTGAGAAAATTGATGTAGGGCCAGTTGCTTTTGGTGGAGAATTAGGTGGTTACATCATACAAAGGGGTAGGGTCATAAATGGTAAGCTCAGCATTGAGAAGGTAAATTATGTTAAGGAGCTTGGGTACAATCTCTTAAGTTTATCCTAATTTTATGACCAGAGACATAACATGCTCTTCACTGAGCATGAATGAATTGTTCTCAAGCCTGGGGTGGTCATTTCTCAAGAGCATATCCTGCTCAGAGCCCCTAGGAAAGGGAACATGTACAGGATGGATTTGCAGGAAACCTTCCCATCTAGATAAGTTTCTTGCTTTCTACCTAAAGCCAATAGTGACGAGTCTTTCATATGGCATAAAAGATTATGACATGTAAACTTTAAGAACATGAATAAACTTATTAAGAATGATTTGGTAACTGGAATGCCAAATAAAGAGTTTAGAAGTGATAACCATTGTGTTGCATGTCTGAAAGGAAAGCAACACAAAGTGTCTCACAAGCCAAAGGAAAAGAACTCTATTACTACTCCCCTATACACTTATTACATATAGATCTCTTTGGCCCCACAAGTGCCATGAGTTTAGGAAGAACTTCATATTTCCTGGTGATCATAGATGACTTCACAAGATATACTTGGGTCTTTATTTTAGAACTAAGGATAAGACTCCTAAAGTATTGAAGAACTTCATTCAAAAAATTGAGGATCAATGTGATCACAAGGTCAAGATCATAAGATGTGATCAAGGAACTAAATTCAAGAACCAAATCCTTGATACATTTTATGATGAAAAGGGTATTTCAAGATAATATAGTGCTCCTAGGACTCCTTAGCAAAATGGTGTTGTTAAGAGGAGAAATAGGACACTTATTGAGGCTGCAAGGACCATGCTCTCTGACTCTAAACTACCCATCACCTTTTGGGCAGAGGCAGTCAATATTGCCTGCTATGTGCAGAATAAAGTTTTAGTAGTCAAAACTCATGGTAAGACTCCTTATGAACTGTGGCATAAAAGGAGACCATTCATTGGTTTCCTTAGGTCATTTGGATGTTCATGCACCATCTTGAATACCAAAGATCACATTGCAAAATTTGTTGAGAAATCAGATCATGGACATGTTATTGGATACTCTTCCCAAGCTAAGACTTATAGAGTGTATAATCTTAAAACTAGAGTAGTTAAGGAGTCAGCCAATATGACCTTCAATGAGCACACACCTAGTGTGAAAGGTTCTGGTCTAGATTGGCTATTAGATCTTGATTTAGTTACCAACTGTTTTAACAAATCTTGTGAAGATGTTTCACGATCTACAGGTAACATATCAGCAGGTGATCCTGACCCAAGATTTGAGCTGAGAAGACCAAGTGATAGAATTCTTTATCTCTATGGTAACAAACCCTGCAGTTGGAAATCCTGTCAGCACAACCATGACAAACTCTTCAGCTGATACATCTGAGGTGCCTATAAATTCAAGCGCAGAGACACAGAACTCAAATGAAGGGGTTTTTAATGTAGGAGGAGATAGAGATGGTGAAAGTGCTCAAGAATTGTATGATGCTAACAACCTCTCCACTGAAGAAAACATCAATGATGTCATATAATCATTGGATCATGTTTCACTTGATAAGTGTGCTGATGTGGTAGGTGCTACTCAATTACCAAATTTGAATTTCACAAATTTAGATCTGTCAAACAAACTTGCTGTCATTCCTCAACTGAGAATCCACAACTCCCATCCTACCACAAACATCATTAGAGGTGTTAAGACTGAGGTAAGAATAAGAGGACAAACCCATGACAAAAATGTTAGTCTATACTCTTGCTTCTTGTCCCAAATTGACGCAAAGAAAGTTAATAAATCTTTGAAAGATGGAAGTTGGGTTGAAGCAATGCAGGAGAAGCTGCTTCAATTCAAGAGACAAAAGGTTTGGAACCTATGCCCTCTTCCTCATGGGAAGACACCAATAGGTACCAAGTGGGTTTTTAGGAATAAGAATGATGATAAAGGACTTGTCATCAAGAACAAGGCAAGACTAATTGTTCAAGGGTTTATTCAAGAAGAAAGGATTGACTACACAAATGTTTTTGCTCCTGTAGTAAGACTTGAAGCTAATAGGATATTCTTTGCCTTTGCTGCATCCAAGGATTTCAAGGTCTACCAACTTGATGTCAAGTGTTCATTTTTTTATGGAGTGAAAGATAAGGAAATGTATTTCAACCAACCACCTGACTTTGCAGACCCAGATCATCCTGATTATGTCTGCAAGCTTGATAATGCTCTTTATGGGTTGCATCAAGCTCTAAGGAACAGGGAATGACTTGATACTTGTTCAATTTTATGTAGATGACAACATCTATGGAACAACTAATCCAAAGGTTTACAAAGACTTTGAGAAGCTGATGATGAATAGATTTGAAATGACTGCCATGGGGGAACTCAATTTCCTTCTAGGAATTCAAGTAAAGTAGGTTGACAATGGAATCTTCTTAAACCAGTCAAAGTATGTGCAAGACATACTAACTAGATTTCATCTGACTAAGTGCAAGGTTGCTACGACACCCATAGCCAGAAACCACTCCCTAGGACCTAATCTTGAGGGAGAGTGTGTTGATAAACATCTCTACATGGCTATGATTGGGTCTCTGATGTACCTTACAGTTAGCAGGCCTGATATTATATTTGCCACATGCATATGTGCAAGATATCAAGCCAAACCTAAGATGTCATACCTGATTGCTGTCAAGAGAATTCTTAGATATCTAAAAGGTTATTCCAAACTGAGTCTTGGGTGTCTACAGAATTCTAACTTCAATCTACATGCTTATACAGATAGTGACTATGGTGGATGCAACATGACTACAAAGACTTTATAAGGGGAATGTCAATTCCTTGGTGGAAGGATAGTCTCATGGCAATGCAAGAAAGAATCTTGTTTGTCTGCATCAACTGCTAAAGCTAAATACATTGTTGTTGCAAGCTATTGTGCTTAAGTGCTTTGGATTTAGATGCAGATACTGAACTATGGATTCAACTTCAATGACATTCCCATCCATATAGATAACAACAGTGTTATCTATATTACAAAGAATCCTATGCAGCACTCAAAGACAAAGCACATCAACATCAGGTATCATTTGATAAGATATAATTTTGTAAAAAAGATTGATAAAACTAGTCAAAGTTAACACAAATGAACAATATGCTGATCTGTTCACAAAAGATTTTGATGAACAGAGATTTAAATATCTTGTATTAGCTATTGAGATGATTAACCTTGAGTAGATTTTCTTAAATTACTTTCAAGATTATTTTTCAAATATACGTGTCTTAAGTTGTCTATTTCATCACCTATATAAGCCCTGTTTACATTGCAGAAAGTTTTTCAAAATTATATTCCTTAGAATTTTAAGAATTAAAAATATATTTTCTTTCGGAAGACATTAAGTTGACTTCGGAAGAAATTACGTCTTTAAAAATTAATAACTACTTACTAAGAAATTTACCTTCGAAAGAAATTCTGATATATCTTCCGAAGCTTAAATATGCTTCTAACTACTTATCTGTTTTGAAGGAAAATTTTCTTCTGAAAGCAATTATGTCTCAGAAGCTTTATTTATCCTTTGAATAAAACTTCTCAAGTTTAATATCTTTCGAAACCAAATGTATCTTGGAAGCAAATTATTCTAAGTATTTTTCTTCTGAAACAATTCTTTTCAAGCTAAGGAATATCTTCCGAAGTCAAATTGGCTTCAGAAATTTTCTCAAAACTTCCGAAGACAAATTACCTTCGGAAGATTTTCTACTTCCAAGATAACTAACTTTTTGGGCACTTTTTCAGAGGTGGGACTGACATCCGGATTATCCTTTTGCATTAACTTTGTCTCAAATCCAACCATATAAATATCCTTACAACGGTTCCCCGTCTTTCTTCTTCCTCTACATCTGCAAACTTCAAACCCTAAATTCACCCACAAACCCTCTTTGTTCTTAGCTTTCTTCGTCTTAAAACTTTCTCAAATAGCCAACCCTGAACTAGCCAGATTTTTCCATACACCTTCACAGGCAACATAACCAAGTTGCTCTATTAACATCTAAGAAAGATCCTGGTTTCTTAGATGTTTTCTGTTTTCTTGCTCAATCCTCTTACCTCACTGCACTTACAATTGACCCTTCACTTTATGAAGAACAACTGCTGGAGTTTTGGAGGACCTGCCAGGAGGTGATCTTGGACACTAAGAAGACACTGTTTGCATCAGTGTAGGGGAAGATAGTTTTCATCACCCCAGTCACAATCAACACTTATCTAAGGCTAGGTGATGAAGAAGACGAGTTGTCTTTTCCCAAATCTATTGTGAATGAATCATTCGGGTAGATGGGCTATGAAGGGGACTTCATAGTCTGAACCTTTAGAAAGGGTAAGGTCTCCTACTATTGATAGATGTTTTGAACTTATGGGGTATCCACAAGGGTAAAATTTCAAGGTTGGACGGGTCATCAATCAAACTAAAAAAAACTGTAGTTTGTAAATATGTCTAATACTATTGAGCAAGTGTCAAGGTTGTTAGGATTATTAAATTAAAAATATGATGATGATCCTTAAACTTCTAACTTAGGAGGTAAATCATTGAATAACTTATGCTTAAATGCTTTCTATTCTCCTATGTTAAGCTTCTCTAGTCAATCTACCATCATATCATCTAGGTGGGTCGTAGACTCTAGTGCAAATCAACACATGGTTATTATTGATAGAGAGTTGTTTAATAGTTTAGATATTTGTGAATATTAAAGTTAAATACCAATGTAATAGATGCTTTAGTAACAAAAAAATTGGTTGTTTAAAGTTAGGTGATGGTGTCATTCTTTTTTATGTTCTTGTTGTTCTTGATTAATATGTAAATCTTATGTGTGTCTATAAATTAGCAAAGGAAAACAATTTAAAAGTTGTACTTAATGAACATCAATGTCTCATCCAAGATTTACACACAAAGATGGTTTTGGTGACTGGTAATCAAGTTGATGGTCTTTACTAGTGTGATGATGCTTCTAAACCTACCAAGCTGTGTTTTAACAGTAATAGCATGTATAAATTGTGGCACTCTAGGTTAGGACATCCCTATGATAATATATTATCTATTTTAGATAAAGGACCTAAATCTCAAGTCACAAAGTAAATCAATTTCATGTTATCTTTGTCATAGAGATAACCACCATACAAAACATTTTCCCTTGAGTGATCATAAAACCACTACTATAGAGGATTTAGTCCATCAAGATGTTTAGGGACCTTTTCGAGTTCCTAGTAGAGAAGGCTTCTGATTCTTTCTAACTCTATGCATGATTTTTCTAGATTAGTTTAGGTCTTATTGTTAAAAAATAAGGATGAACTTTTTTTCTATAATAGAAGCCTATTTCAATCTAATTAAAATTCAGATTGGCAAAACAATAAAGACATTTAGAAGTCATAATGGTTCTAAGTTTATAAATTATTATTGAGTATCTAAAGAAAAGGGAATTATTTATCAAACTTTTGTGCCTATACTCCACAACAAAATGGGATAGTTAAAAGAAAACATAGGCACTTTCTCAATGCTGTAAGAAATCTATTATTTCAAGGGGTGTAGCCCTTCGTTTTTGGTCTTACACTATGTTAATGGCTTCTTACCTAAACAACAAAAGCCCTCCTTTTTGAGTAGAAAGACACCTTATGAGTTGATGTTTGGATTTAAACTTTTTCCAAATTACTTAAATATATTTGGTTATCTTTGTTTCTATGTTGTTTTAAATGAATAATACATGTAAAAATCAGGCTAAAAATGTATTTGTTTTATTGGCTACTCTGTTTTAAATTGTAGGTACAAATTACGAAGTTTGGATAGAATGAAAAAGTGATTTTTAAGGATGTTAAACTTTATGAAAATGTGTGCCTTTTTAAACGTAACAACCTATCGAATGACTTAGTTAACACTAGTGATATATAAGTAAGTAATATAATCTTTTAACATGTATGAAACAAAGCAGTTAAAATATTAGTGTAGTGAAATACGTAATGATGAAGGAAGGCTTAATTCACATGAATTACTACTGTTTTGCAGCCAAGCTGTAATGCTCCTGTTAGTAATGGCAAGGCTAATGTTCAATAGTCTGTAGAATAATAGTTCTAGTTTTGACAATCAGTAATCCTCTAGTATGAATGATGACACTAGGGAGGAAAATAGTAGTGAATATAAAAATGATGAAAATAATATCTCTGAGGGAATAAACAAACCCACTACATTCGTTAGAAAGTCCACTGGGAGTATGAAATTTCCAGAAAAACTTATTAACTTTATTATAGAAGGTAAAGTCAAGTATGGAATTGAGAAAGATGTAAATTATCCTAAATTATCTACTGGAAATAAGTTTTTTTCATCTAATAGAAGAACCAAAGAATTTTAAAGAGGCTAATACCGATATTAATTGGATAAATGCGATGAATGAGGAGATAGAATCTTTAAATAGAAAAAAAACTTGGAGTCTTGTTGATTTGTTTATGGTTAGAAAACCAATAGAATGTAAATGGGTATATAGAATTTAGTATAAATCTACTAGAGAAATAGAAATGTATAACGCTAGGTTAGTAGTGAAAGGTTTTACTTAAAAACAGGAAATTGATTTTGATGAAACTTTTTCTCTTGTGGTCAAAATGATAATTATTCATTGTGTAAATGCTTTAGCTGATCAACAAGATTGGCCTTATTTCAATTGGATATTAGTTATGCAATTTTATATGTAAACTTGAATATGGATGTATAGATGAGTTTACCTATATGTTATTCTTCAAAAAGAGATTTTAAGGTGTGCAAACTTAAATCACTATATGGTCTTAAACAAGCTCCTAGAATATGGAATGAGAAACTTAGCAGTGTTTTGTTATGATTAAGCTTTATGAGAAGTAATGTAATTACTCCTTGTCTATTAAATCTACAAGTCCATAATTTTTTGCCCTATTAGTCTATGTTGATGATTTGTAATTATGAGAAATAATCAGGATAAAATTCATTATATTAAATGTTTACTAAGTTAAAGCTTTTAATTAAAGATCTTGGGTTATTAAAGTACTTCCTTAGTATTGAGGTAATCAGGTTAGATTTAGGAGTCTGCTTGTCTCAAAGAAAGTACCTCCTTGAACTATTAACAGACTGCTACTTGAGTGTGTAAGGCCCTGATCCCGAGAAACCACACAGTTGGTCATTCATAGCATAATAAATAAAAGAATATATTGATGTGTGAAAACATTACAGTGGAATACTTAAAATAATTCATTTCATGCATTAATAATTATATTTTTGCCAAGAAATACATAATTGTTGTTAAATTCAAAACATTGCAGATGTATTACAAGACAAAAACATCATTTATGCCAAAAATGTGGATGCCAGTCTTTAGATGCCAAGTAGCTCTATCCTCGTGCCATCCCCAGCAACTTCATTACCTGCCAACTGACATGCATATAAAGTCAGTGTTGCTGAGTGAATTCTAGTTTTATAATATTATAGAAAATATACATCTTTGAAAACTTCTTTTAATGATCACAGACCTATCATACATAACAGTCAAATTGACTGATAACATTTTATTAAAATAATCATTATCTTTCTTTCTTTCTTTCTTTATCTTTCACTTTAATGGATTAATTCCATGTGCTAAACCCCGATCATTGTGCACTAAGCTGGTACCACGTCGAGGCTTATAAATAAGCCCCCATACATTGTGCACTAAGCTGGCTATAGTACCTGGGTAAAGCGACAAGGATCCCTTATCGTTTATGGTCAATCTCAAGGATATGACCCCCGATGCGCACCCTTCGGACTGAAATCAGCAGCACATTAGTTGAGGTAACAACATAATCGTGTTACTCTCCTTATTTTGCTAGCAAGGCTTTTCATCATCATAGGGCCCAAGGGAAAAATTCATTAGATTCCACTATCATTCTTCCTTTCATTATGTTCCACTTTGATAATAGGTAATGCTTATAAGGTATCCTGCATCATTAACATCACATATTATGAAACATATACATCATTCATAGCAATATACCCATATAAGGATCATAAAATTAAAACTTTTAAATAGACGCATATTAACATTTTAACTTAAATACTATTCAAGCACAACACTAATCATCTCTTATACATCATTTTATTAAAAAAATGAAAATAAAATAATTAACACAAGTAATAACAATGGACAACCAAAGTCCACAGTGGATGACTAAAGTCCACAGCGGATGACTAATGTCCACAGCGGATGACCAACGTCCACAGCGGACAGCTCCTATAATAATAAGGTCCACAGCGGACAGCCAAAGTCCACAGCGGACAACGGTTTAAGCTTAATTTTCCACAGCAGATAGTCCTTTAAAACCTGAGTGTCCACATTGGACAGCCAATGTCCATAGCGAACGACCATTAAGACTTAGTGTTGTGCTCATATGACTTATAATTCTGTAAAAAATGAACTTTTAAACGTATACTTAGCATAACTCCATCATATTCACATTTAGAACATAATATACATCAAATAACATCATGGACATCGTTCCAACGTACAATTTTCATAATAATATTGCACTTTTCATAGAAAAAGATACGGTTAGTAAAGAAACATCATTTTAATATAGATATCAGCCCCAAAATGTAGAAAGCTAGTAAAAGATGGGATTCTAGAACTTACCTTAACCAACCTTCAAACATCACTAAAAAAACCCAAGAGCAGACCTAAGACTAAACACCTATTCACATGCAAAGATTCAAACTTAACATATAAAAACACAAAGAAATCTGCCTAGAAGCTTAAACCCGACTTAGGTCTAAGAGTAATCATCATAAAAATCATACCTTTTGATGAAATCTTCCACTTTCTCTCTCTAGAACTGGTGGGAGCTGTTTCTCTCTCTAAAACCGATTGATTTGAGGTGATTGGAGTGACTATGGGCAACCATCCCTCTTTTATACCCACTTATAGGTCAGTTTGGCCCTTGCACACTTTTACCCCTTCCATTAAAGTAAATTATCTCATTTGCTCCTTTACTTTTCTCTTTTTAAACTTTCGGGTGTTTCAAGTCCACCCCCTTTATACAGGTTTAGTCCCCGAAACCTGTTGCTACTTAAAGAGATTTGGGTTATGTCGTCTCATTTCTTCCTTTGATTCCCAAGTGGCTTCTGATCCTTTACGATGCTTCCACTTCACTTTTACTTGACTAATCACTTTATTCATTAACTGTTTCTATTCTGATCCAAAATAGCTAGTGGTTGCACTACATAATTCAACCTTTCATCAGCCTCGATATCCATAAGAGGGATAACAACATCACCTTCCACCAAGCACTTCCGTAAATGAGATACATGGAACGTAGGATGAATCCCATACAGCACATCAGCAAGTTCCAACCTATACGCCACCTTACTAACTCTAGAAATGATTATGAATGGCCCGATGTACCTTGGGCTCAATTTCCCTCTTTGTTGAAAATGGATAGTCCCTTTCCACGAGGACACCTTTAACATCACCTTATCACCAACTTCAAACTCTATCATCCTTCGCCTTTTATCAGCATAAGACTTTGTCTATCCTTAGCTGCTTTCATAAAAGCATTAATCTTTTCCAATTTCTCCGACATTGCCTTGATGATTTCGACACTTCCCTATTCTTTCTGCCCGATATCACCCTGACACATCGGGGTTCTACACTGTCTACCGTGTAACATTTTGAATGGTGGTATGCCGATACTAGCATGGTAACTATTATTGTAAGTGAACTCTGCCAACGGACGTGCTCATACCAACTTCCACTAAAATCAATAATGCATGTCCGGAGCATGTCCTCCAATGTATGAATGGTTCTTTCAGATTGACCATCTGTCTGAGGGTGGTAAACTATGCTAATATGTAGTCTCGTTCCCATGGCTTCATGGAATCTTGACCAAAACATAGATGTAAACCGAGTGTCTCTATCAGAAACAATAGACACCGGCGCCCCATGTCATGTGACAATCTCTTTGATAAATAATTCCGCCAAATTTCTGTTGAAAATGTCCCAAATAAGTAAGAAGTAAGCATTCTTCATTAGTCGATCCAGTATGACCCATATGGCATCGAATCCTCTAGTTGTACAAGGCAACTTTGTGATAAAATCCATCGTTATGTACTCCCACTTCCATTCAGGAATATCCAAGGGTTGGATTTTCCTGTATGGTTTTTGATGTTTGGCCTTCACTTGTAGGCATGTTAAGCACTTACTAATACAGCTCACCACATCATTCTTTAATCCTGGCAACCAATAATCTTTCTTTGTGTCGTGATACATCTTGTTGGCACCGGGATGAATAGAGTACCGCTTCTTATGTGCTTTATCCAAAATCTTCCCTCTTAGTTCTCCATAACGTGGAATCCACATCTGTCCAAATCTGGTCTTGACACCAAGTGTGTTTTCCCAAACTCTATCACCTACCCTTTAAGCCTTTTTGAGTTGATTCGGTCTTCTTTCAAAGCTTCCTCCTAGAAACTTTTGATCTGTTGCATGACGTCCAACATCACGATCAGCTTACAAGCTTTTACTCAAATAGTCTCGAGCCTACCTTTATGACTTAGTGCATCAGCGACTACATTCGCTTTCCCAGATGATAGTGAATCTCATAGTCATAGTCTTTGATTAACTCCAACCATCTTCGTTATCTCATATTAAGATCATTTTGCTTGAAGAAGCACTTAAGACTTTCATGATCTATGAATATCATACACTTAGTCCCGTATAAGTAATGCCTCCATATCTTTAGGGAAAAAACCACAGCTGCCATCTCTAAATCATGAGTAGGGTAGTTGATTTCATGAACTTTCAATTTCCTAGAGGTGTAGGCTATGACCTTTCCTCTTTGCATCAAGACACAACCTAAAGCAGAGTACGAGGCATCCGAATACATAACCAGATCATCATTTCCTTCGGGCAATGTAAAGACAGGAGCATGAGTCAACCTCATTTTTAGGTTCTTAAACACATTCTCTTGGTCCATATCCTATTTCAACTTTACTTCCTTTCAAGTCAGCTTAGTTAACGAAGAAGCTATGTTAGCAAAGTCTTGAATAAATCTTCGATAGTAACCCGCCAACCCTAAGAAACTGCGGATCTCGGATGGCATCTTCAGTGAATCCCATTTCATTATAGCCTCGACCTTACTAGGGTCCACCATGATCCCCTCTAGATTGATGACATGGCCTAGAAATTGCACTTCACATAACCAAAAGGCACATTTCGAAAACTTTGCATACAACTTCTCCTTCCGTAAAGTCTCTAACACTTCCTTGATGCGTGATCTTCTTCGCTTCTAGAGTAGATCAAAATGTCATTAATAAACACAATCACCTACTTGTCCAACATGGGTCAGCATACGCGGCTCATCAAATCCATGAATGTTGTTGGGGTGTTAGTCAAGCCGAACGTCATTACGAGGAACTCGTAATGCCCATAACGTGTGCGGAATGCTGTTTTTGGAATATCTTGTTCCTTCACCTTCAACTGATGGTAGCCTGATCTGAGATCTATCCTAGAAAACCAACTCGCACCTTGAAGTTGATCGAATAGATCATCTATACGGGCAAATGGATACTGGTTCTTCACTCTTAACTTATTGAGCTCATGATAATCAATGGACATCCTCATATTGCCATCTTTCTTCTTCACGAATAACACTTAAGCACCCCATGGAGAGATGCTTGGTCGGATAAAACCCTTATCCAAGAGATCTTTCAGTTGAGACATTAGTTCCTTGATTTCAAAGGGAGCCAATCAATATGGTGCATTGGCAAAGGGTTGTGCCCCTGGTATCAAATCAATTTGAAACTCGATTTCTCTATCAGGTGGGACTCCCGACAGATCCTCGGGGAATACATCAGGAAAGTTGCGTACTACAGGCACATCCACCAGCCGAAGCACCTTCGCATCAACATCCTTAACATATTTCGGGTAAGTGCCACACCCTCTCCTTACAAACTTTTCGATCTTCATCATAGATATCACCTTCCTTCAACACATGATATTCGCTTCGTAGGTCGCTAAGCAATTCATTCCTAACACCACATCAAAACCTTCTAGGGCCATAACATACAAATTAGCAGGAAATTTATGACCCTCCAACTCTATAGAGCAATCATCCATCATATCAGTCACTTTGGTAGATTTACCTATCGTGGTATCAATATAGAAAGGTAAATCTATCTTGCTACTTTCACCATGCATCAAACAAACAAAAGCAACAGATACAAAGCTCTTGCTAGCACCAGAATCAAAGAGCACGGAAGAATACAAATGGTTGACCAAGAACGTACGTAAAACTACTTTAGGATCCACTCTTGCTTCCTCTTTGGTCATATTGAATGCCCTTTCCTTCACCCTAGTTCCTTCCTCCTTCCCTTTTTCACCTACAGTCTTTGGCATGATGACCTTCCTTGCCATAATTGAAACATGCGGTAGTTCCCAACCTATATTCTCCTTGATGACCCTTGCCACACTTTCTACACACATTTCCTTCCACCACTCTCCCTTGATCCATTTGATGATCATCCATCTTCACTTTCTTTTCCCCAATCCTGTAGTTGTTATTCCTGAACCTTTTTCCATTCCCATTCCTGTTCTAATTCCACTTCTCAGTCTTTTTTTGAAGTGGCACTACTTTTCTCTAATCATATAATCTTCCCGCCAAATCCACCACTGACCTAAACGTGCTCGGACTGGCGACAATCATGTTTCTCCTAATATCAGCGGGCAAACCCTGCATATATATCTTGATCTTCTTAGATACAGTTGTCACCATGTCTAGCACAAGTCTTTCAAGTTTGTTGAACTTGGAGGTGTACTCCTGATCTTGTCCAACTCCCGATGTGGACAATACTCCTCTAGAACCAATTCATTCAACTCAGACCACCTCATCTTTGCATGTATCGTCTTCCCTCGACTTGGACAATGTTGTCCCACTAACATAATGCCGAGTAAACGAAAGAATGGGCGGAAAAATTTACTTTCTGATTTTCCCGACACTCACTGATGTATTAATAATAATATTTTTGCCAAGAAATACATAGTTGTCATCAAATTCAAAGCATTGCGGGTGTATTACAAGACAAAAAACATCATTTATGACAAAAATGTGGATGCCAGTCTTTACATGCCAAGTTAGCGTTAGTGGGTGAATTCTAGTTTTATAATATTATAGAAAATATACATCCTTGAAAACTTCTTTTAATGATCACACACCCATTATACATAACAATCAAATTGACTGATAACATTTCATTAAGGTAATTGTTATCTTTCTTTCTTTCTTTATCTTTCATTGTAATGGATCAATGCCATGTGCTAAACCCTTATCATTGTGCACTAAGCTGGTACTGTGCCGAAGCTTATAAATAAGACCCCATACATCGTGCACTAAGCTGGATACAGTGCTGGGGTAAAGCGACAAGGATCCCTTATCGTTCATGGTCAATCTCAAGGATATGATCCCTGATGTGCATCCTTCGGGATGAAATCAGCCGCACATCAGTTGAGTTAACAACATAATCGTGTAACTCTTCTCATTTTGCTTGCGAGGCTTTTCATCATCATAATGTAACACCAGAATTTTTGTCAATATAAAAGAAAAGAAAAGCAATAAGAAAAGAAAATAAAAGTATCTTGCGAAAAGGGAAAAGGAGCCAAAGTATAGGGGGCCAAAGAGTAAAGAGTACAAAACTCAAATATTTTAATATATTTGAGAGTATTGCCGTCCATATATCTTTTCCCCACTTCTGTGTTCGACTGAAAAGAGAAGAAGAAGTTGAAGCTGCTCTCTCAGATATTCAAGGAAGAAAGGCTAAAAATTCGCACTTTGGTGAGTGTTCTTTGTATTTTTGGTTCGGCTTGTGGGGTTTCAGACCTTAGAACTGATTTTCATGTGTTCTATGTGTTCAGTTGTTTGTTTTGGCTTGTTTTAGGTGTTTGAACTCTCGTGCACACAAGTTGGGAGGAGTTTTACTTGTTGGCTGCATTAGGTGAGTTCTAGACCCTGGTTCTTTATGTGTTTTTAACATTTTGCGGCTGAAAATGCATGTTAAAATGATTTATTACTGTTACATGTATAACCGTATGTATTTATGCTTGTGCTCCCATGTTTTATGGTTGTTTATGGCATATTATTGCTTAGAATGATAGGACTAAGCTTAGAACAGGTTCATATGCTGATTGGGTTTGAATATTATTATGAAAAATGAACAACGGTTGGCCATGCGCCCAAACAGTGCCCATCGCCTAGAAATTTGACTTAGAAAAGCCTAAGTGTTAACCCATGCGCCTAACCAGTTTATTCAGGCGCCTAAGTGTAGGTCATGCGAATGAATAGTACCTCATGCGCCCAAAGTTAGTGCCCAGACGCCTAAATGTTGGCTCATGCGCCCACATAGTGTTAATGCGCCCAAGCAGGATTCATGCGCCTACATAGTGCTCATGCCCCTACATAGTGCTCATGCGCCTAGAACACTTAGAAAATTTTCTGAAATTTTGGGAATTAGAAACTTTAAGACTTAACCCTGGAATGTTTTGGTGGTTATGTTTATTGATATTATGCATGTTTGTGGCCTGTTGTTATGTTCCATATTATGTATTTATTATGTGACTTTACGTGGTGTGTTTATGCTCGTAAACGTAAAGTATTATCATAATGAAAGTGAAAGATAAATGATAATGAAAAAGTGGAACATAATGAATGAATGAAAGTCTTGAAAGAAAAATAAAAGGAGGTTCACAGCCACGGGTTGTCAGCTCAACTGTGTGCGGGTTAGCTACCCCATGAGGATGCACGCAGGGTCAATCTTTGAGATTGACGGGACCTTTGATGCTTGCCTCAGGTGATTGGATCAGCTTCGTGCACAATGTTTGGGGTCTATTTATAGACCTCAAGCCCAGCACCAGCTTCGTGCATAATGTCGGGGTATTGCACATTGGTCTGGTAGAAAGTGAAAGATAATAATGAAAGAAAGAAAGGAAAGATAATGATGATAATTATGAATATTATCTAAATGTACGTATCATGTGTGCTCGCATATGAAAGTAATGTATTTTATTGAAAAATGGATATTTTCATAAACAAATCACACAAGGTATTTTTATACTTTTAAAACTAGGACTCACTCAGCAACACTGACTTTTATGCATTTTCAGTTGGCAGGTAAATATTGCTAAGGATGGCACTCGGGGAAAGCTACTCGTCGGGGCAAGACTGGCATCCGTTCATGCTTAATGATTTTGTTGTATTGTAATGCAACTAATTGATTATTTTGTAACTCTAAATTACAACGATGTATTATTTTGCAACATTAATTATATGCATGAATGGTTTTTGTTAACTTAATTCTGCTGCAACATTTTATGAAATGTGTATTGTTTAATATAATTATGCTATGATTGTCCAACTGTGGGGTCTTCGGGAAGGGGGCCTTACAAGTTGGTATCAGAGCCAAAGTTTAAGAGAAATGCATAAATATTTTCAAAAACCTAAACTTAAACTGAGAATGGGACCGAATGGAGGGATGCCAGCCCGAGTAGCTATGTGTCATCAGGTATTTCTTTTCTTAATGATTAACCAGTATTTTGTGCGTGTGCTATTTGATTTATGTGTTCTTAGTAGATTTGGATACTAATGTAGTCAGGATAGGAAATGCTCAGGGGATGAAGAGTAAGGTAAGTGGCTAATCACAACTGGCCATTGTAATTAGGGACTTACTACACTTAACATAAACTGAGCTATTACCTTGAATGATCGTGTTGGTGTTTGAATGTTATAGTGTTAGAGGATGGCTGGTGGTAGATCATCAAAGGCTTCTAGAGGAAGAGTATGAGGTGGTCATGGTGCTGGGCCACGTGCCATAAGGAACAAGACAAGGACTGCAGAGACAGCACCTGCTGAGCCTGGGCTTCATCATCTAGAGGGTGTGGATAAAAGTGCTAACTTAAGAGCCTCAGTAAAGGAGGGGGTTGTGGAGGAGGTGCATCAAGTCATGCAGACGATCTTACCGTCTGTGGTGACTAAAGTCATCCGTGCTGTGAGAGAGGATGAGAGAAAGGAGAAGGAGGAGGAGAGAAGGACTACGGCTGGGAGAAGGGGGAAAGAGAGGAGTCATGATGAAGAGGAGGAACTGAATGCTAGAATGGCGGCCTCCAGTGATGAAGAGGAGGTGGAAGTGTGGGAAACCACGAAGGGGTGTAGTTATGGGGCATTCCAACGATGAAAACAATGCTACCGCTGCTCACCGCTGGGTAAGAGAGATGAAGGCGGTGTTAGAGATTAGTGAGTGCATGGAGAACCAGAAGATGAAGTTCACCACTCACTCGTTCGTTGACTCGACTCTGTGTTGGTGGGACAATATTGTCCAAGCCGAGGGTGACAGAGCCATCGGAAGGATGAGGTGGGGAGAGTTGAAGAAAATGGTGATTGAGGAATTCTATCCTCACCGAGAGCTCAACAAGATAGAAAGAGAGTTCCTATAGCTTGAGGTGGGAACCATGACCCACCAGCAATACACCACCAAGTTCAACGAAATGGCGAGGCTGGTACTAGATCAGGTGACGCCGGTGTCGAGAAAGATAAAGAGGTATATTCAAGGATTGCCAGTGGATATCCGTAGGCACCTGATTGTTGTCTGGCCGAGTACCTTTAGATCGGCAGTGGATCTGGCAGGAAGACTCTATGATGAGAGGGAAGTGGCTGTGGTTGAGATTAGCAAGACGGGTGGTGGTGACAAGAACTGGAAAGGGAAACAGTTTTGGCATGGTGGTTACACTCCAAACAACAAGAGGATAAGGATGGATGACTGAAGAGTGGGGTCATCAAGCTCAAGGATGAAGATGTGTGGCAAATACAGGAAGGAGCACACTGGTGAGTGCAAGTAGGGATCGAATGTATGCTTCAAGTGTCGGAAGCCTGGTCACATTGCGAAGGATTGTAAGGTGTTGAGGTGCTATAACTGTGGTGAGGAGGGGTATGTAAGCAGGGATTGCAAGAAGCCGAGGGCGGAGAATTCTGGGGTGAAGAAGAGGACAGAGAGTTAAGGGCAGAGGGCAAGAGCTAGAGCATTCACAATGACCTGGGAGGAGGCCAGAGTGGACCCCGAGTCGTGTCAGGTATGCTTCTAGTAAACCAAACTTGTGCCTCTGTGTTGTTTGATTCTGCTGCTAGTAGGAGTTTCATTTCTGCTACTTTTTATGCTAAGTTGCCTATTAGTAGTAGAAGTATTGATGAGCCATTTGATGTAGAAAATGCTATTGGTGAGTCTACCAGAATTTCTGATATGATAGAAGGCTGTGACATAGAACTAGAAGGCCATAGGTTCTCTGCTAAACTATTTGTGATGCCACTAGGTGGATTTGATGTTGTACTAGGGATGGATTGGTTAGCAGCCTATGTGGCAAATATCGTGTGTCGCAAGAAGTTGATTCAATTAATTGAGCCCGATGGAAGTCCAGTCACGGCCTACGGTGATCGTGTCACAATGGTCCCTAAGGTGATTTCGATGACATTGGAAGAGAAGTGCATGAAACACGTATGTAGTGCCTACCTGGCTTATGTAAAGGATGTGGACGCGTCAGTACCATAATTGTCCGATGTATCAGTTGTGTGTGACTTTCTGGATGTGTTCCCAGGAAACTTACCAGGTGTGCCACCGGATTGTGAGATTGAGTTTCAGATTGATTTGATACCCGGTGCTCAACCCATTGCCAAAACACCGTATCGGTTGGCTCCGACGGAGATGAAGGAACTGATGGTTTAACTGCAGGAGTTGATGGAAAAGGGATTTATTTGACCAAGTATCTCTCCCTGGGGTGCTCTGGTCTTGTTTGTTAAGAAGAAAGACGGTAGTATGAGGATGTACATAGACTACCGGGAGTTAAACAAGTTAACGGTAAAGAACCGATATCCCTTACCGAGAATAGATGACTTGTTTGACCAGCTCTAAGGTGTCAGTTGGTTCTCAAGGATAGATCTCCGATCTAGCTACCATCAATTGAAGGTTAAGGAGCAGATTATCCCTAAGACAGCTTTTCGCATGCGCTATGGACACTACGAGTTTCTCGTTATGTATTTCGGTCTAACTAACGCGCCAGCTGCCTTTATGGATTTGATGAACCGAGTGTGCCGGCCAATGTTGGATAAATCAGTGATCGTGTTTATTGATGACATCCTGATTTATTCAAAGAGTGAAGAAGAACATGCCGGCCACATACGCGAAGTATTGGAGACGCTTTGGAGAGAGAAGTTGTACGCCAAATTCTCTAAGTGCGCTTTTTGGTTGCGTGAAGTCCAATTTTTGGGTCACGTGGTGAATTCTGAAGGAATTATGGTAGACCCAATGAAGGTTGAGGCAGTGATGCAATGGAAGTCTCCAAAGACGCCATCCAAGATTCGTAGTTTCTTGGGTTTGGCGGGCTACTATAAAAGATTTATTCAAGACTTTTCCAAGATAGCCTCACCTTTGACTAAATTGACTCGCAAGGAGGTGAAGTTTGTGTGGAACAGGAGGATACTTTTGAGAAGTTAAAGGAAAGATTAACTCAAGCTCCTGTCTTGACATTACCCGAAGGGAGTGAAGATTTAGTGGTATATTCGGATGCTTCTTACTGGGGACTAGGTTGCGTGTTGATGCAACGTGGAAGGGTAATAGCCTACGCGTCCCGACAGTTGAAAACTCACGAGGTCAATTATCCCACTCTTGACTTGGAGCTAGCAGTTGTGGTGTTTGCGTTGAAGATTTGGAGACATTATTTGTAGGGGACGAAGTGCACAATCATCACGGACCATAGAAGCCTAAAGTATTTCTTTGAGCAGAAGGTCCTCAACATGATGCAAAGGAGGTGGCTGGAATTGATCAAAGACTATGATTGTGAGATCCATACCACCCGGGCAAAGCCAATGTAGTGGTCAATGCCCTCAGTCGAAAGGAGAGACTTGAGCCGATCCGGGTGAAAGCTCATCAACTGGTGATGACCTCTGACGTGATGACCCAAGTCAAAGAATTTCAAAATGAGGCATTGAAAGAAGATCGCCTTAACTCTGAAAGGATGAGAGGTCTAGTTGTGGAGTTGGAAGAAAACACCCACGGAGTTAGAACCTGCTTCGGGTGGATGTGGATTCCTCGTTACTGGGACCTACGGGGACGAATTATGGATGAAGCTCATAAGACTTGATACTCCATTCATCCCAGTGCTACCAAGATGTATCAAGACATGAAGAAAGATTACTAGTGGCCGGGAATGAAGTGCGATGTAGTGGAGTATGTGAGTAAGTGCCTTACTTGCTTGCAAGTGAAGGCAAAGCACCAGAAGCAATACGGGAAGATCCAACCATTAGATATACCCAAATGGAAGTGGAAGCACATCACCATGGACTTCATAATGAAGTTACCCTACACGGAAAGGGGTATGACGCCATATGGGTGATAGTTGATCGTCTGACAAAGAGTGCTCACTTCCTACCTATCCAGGAGACGTATTCATCCGAGAGACTGGCGGATCTGTTCATTAAAGAGATTGTAGCTCGTCATGGTGTGCCGGTGTCTATCATATCGGACCGTGACACCCGGTTCACATCAATGTTTTGGAAAATATTTCATGATGCGATGGGGACGAGGCTACACATTAGTATGGCTTACCATCCCCAGACAGATGGTCAGTCTGAAAGGACGATTCAGATACTCGAGGATATTCTCCGAGCATGCGTGATCGACTTTGGAGGAAGTTGGGATGATCACTTACCGTTAGTGGAATTCTCATACAACAACAGTTATCATGCAAGCATTGATATGCCACCATATGAGATGCTATACGGTAGAAGGTGTAGAACGCCTGTGTGCTGGGGTGGCATTGGGCAGAAAGAGTTGAGAAGCGTGGAAGTGCTCGAGGTTATGACAGAAAAGTTAGAAAATATCAAAGCCTTTATGAAGGCGGCGAAAGACAGGCAAAAATCATATGCCGACAAAAGGCGTAGAACGATTGAATTTAACGTGGGCGATAGAGTCATGTTGAAGGTCTCACCTTGGAAGGGAATCATCCGGTTCAGGAAAAGGGGTAAGGTGAGCCCAAGATACATAGGGCCTTTCCGAATTATCGCACGAGTAGGAGAGGTGGCCTTTCGGTTAGAACTGCCTGATGAGTGAAGTGGAATTCATCCGACATTCCATGTATCTTATCTGAGAAAGTACCTAGCTGATGAAGATATAATTGTACCACTGGAGGACATCGAGGTGGATGAACGACCAAATTATGTAGAGAAACCAGTAGAAATCATCGATCGGAAGGAGAACAGATTGAGAAATAAAGTGGTTCAACTGGTGCATGCGCAGTGTAAACACCGAAAGGGTTCGGAGTCTACGTGGGAGACTGAAGCAGAAATGAGACAGCATTACCAACAATTGTTCGAAGAATGACAGGTTTCGAGGACGAAACCTCTTTGAGGGGGGTAGAGTTGTAACACCCGACTTTTTTTCAAAATAAAAGAAAAGAAAAGCAATAAGAAAAGAAAATAAAAGTATCTTGCAAAAAGGGAAAAGGAGCCAAAGTATAGGGGGGCAAAGTGTAAAGAGTACAAAACTCAAATATTTTAATATATTTGAGAGTATCGCCGCCCATATATCTTTTCCCCACTTTTGTGTTCGACTGAAAAGAGAATAAGAAGAAGAAGCTGTTGTCTCGGATATTCAAGGAAGAAAGGCTGAAAATTCGCACTTTGGTGAGTGTTCTTTGTATTTTTGGTTCGGTTTGTGTGGTTTTCGACCTTAGAACCGATTTTCATGTGTTCTATGTGTTTGGTTGTGTTGGTCCACTTGATCGTTGATACAGTGCACTTGATTGACAAACATAAACAAATCCCACTGATAACACAAATATCAATGATATTTGTGTACAAAATATGTCAAACACTATAAAATAAGGATGAACAAGATGAACACCTCAAGAGCATTCAATAAAACACTTGTTTGATCTATATTGATTTGCATAAGATATTGTTTACATGGAAACCCTCAAATCTAGCTCATTCAAGCTTAACAACACTCTAATAACTCTAGCTATATATAGTGTAATGACAATTAGACTTAATGACAATTAGCCCCCTAGACTATCATTAAAACATGATAATTATGAAATAACAATTAAGACTCTAACTAGACAAATAAAGATTAAATACATATTTTGTTGACAACAAAATATATATTAACTCTAAAACACCTGTTCTTTGTATCTTCAACGACTCACTACTAATCTTCGTTCCGAACGTGCGTCTTAACTTTGCGTTGACTTCGACTTTAATGTTGACTTTTGTTGACTTTGTCTGCGTTGATAATATTAGACTATTTTTCAGACCCAACAATACTCCCCTTTAGCCTATTATTATCAACGTCTTTTATCGTGATCAACACCAATAACACAACTATATAATGATCTTCAATCTCCCCCTAAATTGATGATCTGGTACTCACAATCTTTCATCTTATAAGCCCCCCCTTTTTGAATACTCCCTCCTTTTGTGTGCATCATGAGAATGATCAAGAACAACATCTCTAACTCTTTATTCTTGAGTGCTTCAGAATATGTAGGAGAAGGAATCCTTGCTTGGTATTCTCTGCAAACTTGAGGAACAGGTTCTCTAGTAAGGTACTTTGCTCAGTTGATGATCGGCCATCAATTGCAGCAAGAATCTGAAACACAATTACAAACACATTCTACACAATTATCGTTAGATCATTTCAACAATACAAATAAACCCGTGTTTATCTGAATGTGCAATTTCCCATGAAATACGTGTGAAAATGATAACATTTTAATAGCATAATATGTAAGACTTGAAAAATGATTTGAAATGAATATTTTATTTTATTTTGTTTTATCATATTACACCAAGAACTAATTTGATCATGAGATCACATCCTCAAGATATACGAAAGCACAAAGATGTATTTGAACATCGACAAGTTAGTGAGATCACACTGATACAGAGTCTGGTCACAATTTTAAATTTTTTGAAAGCCAAAAACAGTTCAAAAATGATTGTTGGTATATTTGTCCAATTTAAACCCATTCCTTATCCTTTTCAGCAAGTGATCTGCATCTGATTTTATCATGTTTTAAATTTAATTAGAGAAGCTCAGGTGATTTGGTTCCCATAGACATCCGGCAAAGAACTTATCCCATCATCAGGGCTTATTGAGTAATATGATTAACTCTGCTTGATTTTCTTTTAAGTTTTCAACAATGTTCTTAATTTATGAATCACTGTGCCTTTATTTGGGGAACAGATGATGAGAGCTCCAGGTCTATACTTACATATAACAGAGGAGATGATCATCTGAACGTGCTGATGAGAGCTTCAGGTCTATACTCATGTATAACAGAGAAGATCATCACTCCAGCTCAATGCTTTCACATAGCAAAGGAGATAAGCACAAAAAGGATTCTGAAGAGCTTACAAGAAGCATCAATTCAAAAGCAAGGGTGAGGGAATTTGGGAATCGAAGTAATCAAGGCAGAAGTCAGATACTCTCAACCTATTTTTGACGAGACTTATAACTTTGTGCAGGCCGAAATGTCAGGAGAATAATCCTTATCATCGAGTTCTAAAGATTTAGTTAGGCTACAAAATCATTGTTTACTTTGTTTTCAGGCTGAGCCTACCAAGCATATCATATAATGAAACTGTCTTTTTCAGATTTTAGAATATTAAGTGATACAGACATCTACATCAGTTACTATCATTTCTCACAAAGTACAAGTGATGCAAATAAGCATACCAAGAAGACATACTATCATTTCTCATTCATCCCAAATCAAGTTCTTAGTTCCCGTGAAATTAATTTTTTATTCTCCCTTGAAATTTCTTTTTAACTGCCATGAAACAAAAAAAGAAATTTCCCCTTTTTTTAAGTATATAATAAATGGAATTGAAAAAAGATTTTTATTAAAGAAAGTCTTCCAAATTATACTAGCAAAAACATGAGAAATGAAGTAATAAGAAAAATGCAGTTATTGTGAATGGTAGATAAGAATCCAAAATGTGGATAAGATATCATAACCTGTTTGTTCCGCCTCAAATTTGAATTAGGAACAATCCCAGTCAGTAAACCAGATTACTGATAGGCCTCCTGAATTGTTCCTGCACTCATAAACAGATTAGTTAGAGAGGAGGACCCAGGCCATCGTGGTCCTGGGAGTTCCTTTTTCATCAGTGTATGTAACCTGTTTAAGCACATACTCTTTTGAAAAATCATTTATTTCTTTATCCTTTTCATTTTGTTTTACTTTCCAAATTTGTTTCTGTTCAATTACTTTTGATTTGAAAGAATTGAATTTGGAAATCATTTTCTGTTTAAGACCCGACAGAAGAGATTTTTAATTTTGAAACATTGGTCTTTTTCAACTTTGAATCATGTGAAACCGGCTTCACATGAGAAGGTTTGGATAGATTGTCCTTTATCCAACCATTCAAAGATATGTGCTTTTTACCTTTTGAACCCAAGAAGCAACCTGTGTTATCTTTACCTCCCGAAGCTTGCTTTTGAACTTGAGGGCACTTCTTTAGCACATGACCTTCTTTTCCACATCTGAAGCAAGCCTTGAAAGGCTTTTGGTTCTTTGTAGTCCCATGGAAATAGGAGAGGGTGGAGCCTACTTTGAGGTTGATGCAGCTTGTTGACAACTTTGATGCTTCTTCTTTTGGATATATGGAAATCAAACCTTTTGAGGCTTTGTCAATGTGGATTTTGAACTGGGCTGTGATTTGATTTGTGATGTTTCGGGAGCTGAGATCTAAACATTCTTCTTAGAACCTTTTTGTATGACTTGTGACTTATTAGACATGGAAGTAGATTTGTGACGAGCTTGATGGATAGCAGATGAAGATGGTGAGTGCTTTTACTGAGATTTAGAGGAACTGCTTATTTGTTTAGCAGTTAGAGATGAGATCCGTATAGGTCTTGATTCAACTGTTGGAAGCTTTTGACACTTGATAACTTCAGGTGACTTGATGATCTTTGGTTCATCATCATAACTTGTCCAGTTATGTATACACAAGTTAGCTTCCAATGGATCTTGATTGATGACTCTTGTTGTGTCAGTTTGTGTTGTTGAGTTCTGATTGCTTAACGATTCCACAGCTGTTCCTTCTTCGACAAACTTGATAGGAACAAATGAAGGAATGTTACCTGTCTTGAATTTGTTAAAGAAGTTACAGGAAACAACTGATACTGTTTTTGAAGCATCAGAGGTGGAATTATCATTTTACAGATCAGATCCTTGCTTGATGGGCCCCAAACCTGCAGCAAAATCATATTCATCTCGAACCTCTTTGTGATTAACGCTGCTTAAACCTGCATGTACACTATTAGTATCTGCAGCTTAAATTAAATCATTAGATTGATAAGGTTGAGGCATAGGAGAGTAACAGTAAGTGCTAGGAGGAGGATAAACATATGAAGTTTCACCACATCCCACACCCGTTTTGATTCTAGCACCCCTTTGCTTAGAGAATAGTTCTTCCTGTTTCATCCCTGATATCGTCCATTTATCAAGTTTAGTTTTAAGCTTGATAATCTCAAATTCTGCTAATGTCACTCGTTCACTCAAAACATTAATCTCGACATTCTTTTCTAAAAGATTTCTTTTTAAAAGATCATTTTCTTTTAAAGCTTCTCTTAGTTTAATAAAATATTTGGACTTATTGATTTTAAGTTCTTTGTTTATTCGTTTTAATTCTTTTTCATTTTCTAACAATAATCTGTTAGCTTTATAAACCCCGAATAAACGAATTTTGCAGGGAGGAAAACACATGTCTTGAACTATCTCATAGGGGAGTCCCATAACTATCTTTTCAGCAGCTAGGGCTTTTTCACATTGACATACGAGAGTGTTATTTTTGTACTCTTCCTCCTTAGCAGCTCTCTTCTTAGCTTCCTCGGCTTCATCTCCCTCTGGATTTTCTTCATCCTGAACCTCCTGCTTCACTTCATCTGTTTCACTATCCTGTAGCTTCTGAATTTTACACCAGCTTGCACAGGCATCAAAATCACCAACACTCTCACCTTGAGTATCACAGCTGAATTCTTTGAAAGGATCAAAATCCTCAACATAATTCTCATCACTGTTTACCACCTCAGCCATCAATACATGGTTGACTTCTTCTTTAGTTTCTTCTATCTCAACACTTGAAGATACACCACCATACATGAATTGGCTGTACTTTTTTCTTTTCATATCCAAATCAAATGACTTCAACTTGTTGATAACTTCCATGAGTTTGTAGTCAGCAAAATTTCTTTCATGTTTTAACAACCTAACTTTGGACTCCACTGTGGAGGAAGAGAGTCCAAAAGTTTTGTGACTTGTTCATGGTTTCCCAGCTGCTCATCATACTTCTTAAGGCTGTTTGCCACCATCAGAAATCGATCAACAACATCAGATATCTTTTCATCTTTCATGGCTGCAAATAAATCAAACCGACTTTGTGCCATTTTGATTGACAAACACAAACATATCCCACTGATAACACAAATATCAATGATATTTGTGTACAAAATAGATCAAACACTATAAAATAAGGATGAACAAGATGAACACCTCAAGAATATTCAATAAAACCCTTGTTTGATCTATATTGATTTGCATAAGATATTGTTTACATGGAAACCCTCAAATCTAGCTCATTCAAGCTTAACAACACTCTAATAACTCTAGCTATATATAGTCTAATGACAATTAGACTTAATGACAATTAGCCCCCTAGACTATCATTAAAACATGATAATTTTGAAATAACAATTAAGACACAAACTAGACAAATAAAGATTAAATATATATTTTGTTGACAACAAAATATATATTAACTCTAAAACCCGTGTTCTTTGTATCTTCAACGACTCACTACTAATCTTTGTTTCGAACGTGTCGTCTTGACTTTGCGATGACTTAGACTTTAATGTTGACTTTTGTTGACTTGTCTACATTAATAATATTAGACTATTTTTCAGACCCAACAGGTTATTTGTTTTGGCATGTTTTAGGTGTTTGAACTCTCGTGCACACAAGTTGGGAGGAGTTTTACTTGTTGGCTGCAATAGGTGAGTTCTAGACCCCGGTTTTATGTGTTTTTAACATTTTGGGGTTGAAAATACATGTTAAAATGATTTATTACTGTTACATGTATAACCTTATGTATTTATGCTTGTGCTCTCATGTTTTATGGTTGTTTATAGGATATTATTGCTTAGAATGATAGGACTAAGCTTAGAACAGGTTCATATGCTGATTGGGTTTGAATATTATTATGAAAAATGAACAATAGTTGGCCATGCGCCAAAACAGGGCCCATGCGCCTAGAAATTTGACTTAGAAAAGCCTAAGTGTTAACCCATGAGCCCAAATAGTACCCCATGCGCCTAACCAGTTTATTCAGGAACCTAAGTGTAGGTCATGTGCCTGAACAGTACCTCATGCGCCCAAAGTTAGTGCTTAGACGCCTAAGTGTTGGCTCATACGCCAACATAGTGTTAATGCGCCCAAGCAGGATTCATGTGCCTGCATAGTGTTCATGCGCCTAAAACACTTAGAAAAGTTTTTGAAATTTTGGGAATTAGAAACTTTAAGACTTAACCCTGGAATGTTTTGGTGGTTATGTTTATTGATATTATGCATGTTTGTGGCCTATTGTTATGTTCCATATTATATATTTATTATGTGACTTTACGTGGTGTGTTTATGCTCGTAAACGTAAAGTATTATCATAATGCAAGTGAAAGATTAATGATAATGAAAAAGTGGAACATAATGAATGAATGAAAGTCTTGCAAGCAAAATGAAAGGAGGTTCACAGCCACGGGTTGTCAGCTCAACTGTGTGCGGGTTAGCTACCCCATGAGGATGCATGCAGGGTCAATCTTTGGGATTGACGGGACCTTTGTTGCTTGCCTTAGGTGACTGGGTCAGCTTCGTGCACAATGTTCGGGGTCTATTTATAGACCTTCGGCCCATCACCAGCTTCATGCATAATGTCGGGGTATTGCACATTGGTCCGGTAGAAAGTGAAAGATAATAATGAAAGAAAGAAAGGAAAGATAATGATGATAATTATGAATATTATCTGAATGTACGTATGATGTGTGCTCGCATACGAAAGTAATGTATTTTATTTAAAAAGGGATATTTTTGTAAACAAATCATACAAGGTATTTTTATACTTTTAAAACTAGGACTCACTCAGCAACACTGACTTTTATGCATTTTTAGTTGGCAGGTAAATATTGCTGAGGATGGCACTCGGGGAAAGCTACTCGTCGGGGCAAGACTGGCATCCGTTCATGCTTAATGATTTTGTTGTATTGTAATGCAACTAATTGATTATTTTGTAACTCTAAATTATAATGATGTATTATTTTGCAACATTAATTATATGCATGAATGGTTTTTGTTAACTTAATTCCGCTACAACATTTTATGAAATGTGTATTGTTTAATATAATTATGCTATGATTGTCCAACTGTGGGGTCTCTGAGAAAGGGGCCTTACACATAGGGCCCAAGGGTAACATTCATTAGATTCCACTCGTATTCTTCTTTCCATTATGTTCCACTTTGATAATAGGCAATGTTTATAGGGTATCCTTCATCATTAACATCACATATCATGAAACATATACATCATTCATAGCAATATACTTATATAAGGATCATAACATTAAAAACTTTATGCAGCCCCATATTAACATTTAAACTTAAATACTATTCAAGCACAACACTAATTACCACTTATACATCCTTTTATGAAAAAAATTGAAAATAAAATTATTAACACAAGTGCAAATAGCGGACAACCAAAGTCCACAGTGGATGACTAAAGTCCACAGCGGACAGCTAATGTCCACAGCGGATGACCAAAGTCCACAGCGGACAGCTCCTATAATAATAAGGTCTATAGTGGACAGCTAAAGTCCGTAGCGGAAAACTATTTAAGCTTAAGTATCCTCAACGGACAGTCAAGGTCCACAGCAGACAATACTAACCCTTTAAGTATCCGTAGCGGACAACCAATGCCCATAATGGACCGTCCTTTAAAACTCAAGTATCCACAGCAGACAGCCAATGTCCACATGGACGACCATCAAGACTTAGTGTTATGCTTATATGACTTATAATTCTATAAAAAAAATAAACTCTTAAATGTATACTTAGCATAAATCCATCAGATTCACATCTAGGACATAATTGTAAGGCAACATTCCCGGGACGCCTACAGTTGGTCAATCATAGGGTAATACATTTAAAACACATCATTTTTGAGCGGAAATGTATCTTTCATTAATAATTAAAATCGTGTCAAAACATCATGTCATTTCGTTTACATCTTAAAAATGTATCAATACAACAACTATCTTAAAAATTATGAATGTTAGACTTGAACTTTCCACAGTAGCTTATGCATCCATTCCTGCTCTCCTCAGCATCAACCATTACCTGCCAACTATTATGCATAAAAAAGTCAGTGACGCTGAGTGAGTTCTAGTTTTATAATAAAATACTTTACTTTTTGTTAAAACATTTCGTTTACTTTCGTACGTGATCATACATCATACATACATCTTGATAATAATTGTTATTATCTTTCATCATCATTCATCATCGCTCTTTTTTGTACATTCATTCATTAACATCTTTCACTTTCATATAGGTCCTGCCATATGCTAAACCCCTAACATTGTGCACGAAGCTGGTACTGTGCCGAGGCTTATAAATAAACCCCCAAACATTGTGCATGAAGCTGACACAGTATCGGGGTAAAGCGATAGTGCCCCCCATTTCATTTCTTTAATCGCAAGGATTGGACCCCTGCAGCGCATCCTCATGGCCTTGCTAAGCCGTACCTCAGTTGAGCTAACGACAACATGGTCGTGCACCTCCATTCATTTTGCTTGTAAGACTTTCATTCATTCATTACGTTCCACTTTGGTTAACATTATCTTTCCCTTTTCTTTACATAATACTTTACTTATTACACACATAAAATTCAAGTAAAGTCATATCATAAAATCTTTTTCATCGTAAGAGAAAATAGTTTAAGGCATCATAATACATCGTAAATCCTATAAAACATCATCAATAGGCACATTCGTATAAATTAGCCTATCGAGCACTAGCTTAACTATTCATCCTACATCTCATACGGTAATTGTACATCTTATGGCTAACACCCTAACAATAATATAGTTAAGCATTTAACAACACAAAGGATGCGTAACAGCCCCAAAAACCATTGAAAACTTGTAAAAGAGGGGCTAGAATTCACATGGTCTCAGCAAGTAGCTTCACGTTAAGTATGCTCATAGTAAACAGTCTGCATATAAGTTGACATGCAGACAGGTCATTTTCTACACAGTTTCTCATGCAGTTTCGCATACAGTTTCTCACGCAGTTTCTCATGCAGTTTCGCCCAACTTTTATTGGAATTTCCTAGGTTTGCTAAACCCATTGGTCTACCTATGCACTTGCAAAACCACCTGCGAAACTATAGCTACGCAAGAAGGATATTGCCTTAGTTTCGCACAATGAATCCACAGTTTCACATGAAGAACTGGCAGTTTCTCGCAACGCACAAAAATGACGTTCCAGCTCGTTTTTAACCCAAAATCTTAATTTTTTACATCCAAATCCTTGTTCTTCATCCATGAACTTATATCTAAGCTTTTTACATGATTTGATGCATAAAAACATGACTTTTATGTGATTCTTTACCACTTTTCAAAACCCCAAAACCCTAGAATCCGGTTATGATCTAAAGAGACATTTGGATGATGATTCTTACCTGGATTCTTGCTCTTTTCTTGTTGTTTGATGCCCAAAAACACAAATCTTCAATCCTTTGATCAATAAAGCCTCAAATTTTCACTTTCTCTCTCTACTTTCTCTCTACTTTCTCTCTCTACTTTCTCTCTCTACTTTCTCTCTCTACTTTCTCTCTCTACTTTCTCTCTCTACTTTCTCTCTCTAGAAAATTAGCGAGTTGGTTGCAAATGAGAGGTAAATGGCTTATTTGTGTTTATATATCGGGTGTTCACGAGACCTTAAACTCGTCTAACATATAACCCGTAAGTTTAATTTGGTCCATAATCCATTTTTCCCTATATTTATATTAATTCACCCCTAAGTAAGCCCATTATTATTAATTGGCTCGTTTCGACTTTTCCAGGGCGTTACAAGTCCACCCCCTTATATAGGTTTCGTCCTTGAAACCTGTAAGTCGCTGAATAATTTAGGATAATGCTGCCTCATCTCCTCCTCAGTCACCCATGTAGACTCAGATCCTTTTATGTGCCTCCACTGTACTCGCACAAGGGGAACCACTTTATTCCTTAAATGATTCTTTTTTCTATCAATGATGGCCACCAGTTACTCCACATAATTGATCCATTCATCCACCTTGATTTCCTCAAGTGGCACGATCATGTCCTCATCTGGTAAGCACTTTCTCAAATGAGATACGTTGAACGTCGATGAATTCCACTTAACTCACTGGGTAGTTCCAATCGATAGGCCACCTCTCCTACTCGAGTAATGATTCAGAAAGGCCTTATATACCTTGGGCTTAGCTTTCCTCACTTCCTGAACCAGATGATCCCTTTCCAAGGTGAGACCTTTAACATAACTCGGTCGCCCACTTTAAACTCGATTGGTCTACGCCTCTTGTCGGCATAAGATTTCTGTCTATCCTTTGCTGCTCTCATAAAGGCCTTGATCTTCTCCAACTTTTTGGTCGTAGCCTCGATCACCTCAATGCTCCCCAACACCTTCTACCATATAGCATCTCATAAGGGGGCATATCAATGCTGGTATGGTAACTGTTGTTGTATGAGAACTCGGCTAACGATAAGTGTTCATCCCAACTTCCCCCAAATTCAATGACGCATGCTCGAAGCATATCCTCTAGCGTCTGAATAGTCCTTTCCGACTAACCATCTGTCTAAAGATGGTAAGCCGTACTGATGTGCAACCTCGTCCCCATCGCATCATGAATTCTCCTCCAAAACTTTGATGTAAACCGAGTGTCACGGTCAGACACGATAGACACAGGTACACCATGACGAGCTACGATCTCCTTAATAAACAGATCTATCAACCTCTCAGATGAATACGTCACACGGATAGGCAGAAAGTGTGCACTCTTTGTCAGGAGGTCAACTATCACCCATATGGCATCGTACCCCCTTGCCGTATGCGACAACTTCGTAATAAAGTCCATGGTGATGTGCTCCCATTTCTACTTGGGTAGGTCTAAAGGTTGGATTTTCTCCTATGGTTTCTGATGCTCCACCTTTACTTGCAGACAAGTAAAGCACTTACTCACATACTTCGCTACGTCGGGCTTCATTCCCGGCCACGAATAATCCTTCTTCATATCCGGAATACATTTTCGTAGTACCGGGATAAATTGAGTATCAAGTCTTATGAGCCTCATCCATGATCTTCCCATGTAGATCTCCATAACAAGGAATCCATCCGCCCTGATCGGGTCCTGACTCCAAGAGTATTCTCCCTCAATTCAGTGACTAGACCTTGCCCGGATGGCTCGGGTCGGCTCGGGTCTTTCCTTTCGGCTAAGGGCATCCGCCAACACGTTGGCCTTGCCCGGATGGTAGTGGATCTCACAATCATAATCGTTGATCAACTCTAACCACCTCCTTTGCCTCATATTGAGATCCTTTTGCTCAAAGAAGTACTTCAAGCTCTTATGGTCAGAGAAAATAGTGCACTTCATCCCGTACAAGTAGTGCCTCCAAATCTTCAATGCAAAGACCACAACCACCAATTCTAAGTCATGAGTAGGGTAGTTAGCCTCATGGATGACACATAGGCTATTACCCTCCCATGTTGCATCAACATGCAACCCAATCCCAAATAAGAAGCATCCGAATAGACCACCAAGTCTTCGCTCCCTTCGAGCAACGTCAAGATAGGAGCTTGAGTCAATCTCGTCTTTAGCTCTTCGAAAGCATTCTCCTACTCTACACGCCATATAAACTTCACATCCTTATAGGTCAACTTAGTCAATGGTGAAGCTATCTTGGTGAAGTCTTGAATGAACCTTCTGTAGTAGCCCACCAAACCCAAGAAACTACAAATCTCGGATGGCGTCTTTAGAGAATTCCATTGCATCACCACCTCAACCTTTACCAGGTCTACCATGATCCCTTCCGGGTTGACCACATGACCCAAAAACTAAACCTCGCACAACCAAAACATGCATTTTGAGAACTTTGCATACAGCTTCTCCCTTCTAAGCATCTCCAGCACCTCCCGAATATGACTGGCATGTTCCTTCTTACTCTTCGAATAAATCAGGATATCATCAATGAACACAATCACTGATTTAACCAACATCGGCCGACACACCTAATTCATCAAATTCATAAAAGCAGCTGGCACGTTGGTTAAACCAAAGGACATCACGAGAAATTCGTAGTGTCTATAACACGTATGAAAAGCTGTCTTAGGAATATCGTGCTCCTTCATCGTTAGTTGATGGTAGCCGGATCGAAGGTCTATCCTCAAGAACCAACTGGCACCTTGGAACTGATCGAACAAGTCATCAATCCTCGGTAACGGATACTGGTTCTTCACAGTCAACTTGTTCAGCTCATGGTAGTTGATGCACATCCTCATGCTAATGTCCTTCTTCTTCACAAATAATACCGGAGCACCCCATGGAGAGATACTCGGTCGAATAAACCCCTTATCTAACAAATCTTGCAACTGAGTCATCAATTCCTTCATCTCGGAGGGAGCTAGGCGATACGGCGCCTTAGCAACAAGTTGGGCACCAGGTATTACATCGATCTGGAACTCGATCTCGCGGTTAGGTGGCACATCTGATAGATCCCCCGGGAACACATCTAGGAAGTCACACATGACTGGTAAGTCCGTCAATCGTGGTACTGACACATCCACATCCTTCACGTAGGCTAGATAGGCACCACATCCACGCCTCATACACTTCTTCGCCACAACCATTGAAATTACTTTCGGGACCGTAATAACTCTAACACCATAAATTGTCACCGAACTCCAATCAGGCGTGGTTAATCAAATCATCTTCTTGCAACACATGATGTTTTCCTCATAGGATACCAGCCAATCCATCCCTAGGATTACATCAAATCTGCCTAAGGGCATCACGAACAACCTAGTAGAGAACCTATGGCCTTCCAACTCTATGTCACAATCCTCTATCTCATCGGATATCCTGGTAGACTTACAATGGCAGTTTCTACATCAAAGGGCTCATCAATCTTTCTACTCCTAGCGGGAAACTTATGATAGAAGGTAGTGGAAATAAAACTTCTACTAGAACTAGAATCAAAAAGCACATAGGCATAAATTTGGTGTACTAGGAATGTACCTGACACAATGTTAGGGTCCGCCCTAGCCTCCTCCTAGGTCATAGTGAATGCCCTGGCTTTAGCCCTCTGCCCCTCCTTCTCCTTCTCAATCTCCTTCCTTGCCCCGGAGTTCTCAGCCCTTGGCTTCTTACAGTCCCTGCTCATTTGCCCTTCCTCACCGCAGTTGTAGCATTTCACCCCTCCATAATCTCTCGGCCTGTGGCCCTCCTTCCCATACTTAAAGCAGATATTTGATCCCCACTTACATTCCCCCACATGCTCCTTCCCGCACTTCTTACATGTCCTCTCTCCCCCTGCTAACCCCTATCGATCTTCCACTCTCATCCTTTTACCTCCAACCGCAAAACCACCACTGTTATATCGCTTCCCATTCCCATTTCTGTCATTGCTCCACTTCTTCTTGACATCCACTACCACCACCACCTCCCGCTCGCTAGATCAACCACTGACCTAAACGTACCTGGCCGAGCGGCGATCAGGTGTCTGCGGATATCCGCTGGCAGACCTTGGATGTACCTCTTGATCTTTCGTGACACGGGTGTCACCTGCTCTGGCACCAGCCTCGCCATCTCGTTGATCTTCATTGTATACTGTTGGTGTGTCATAGTTCCCACCTCCAACTGTAGGAACTCTCTCTCGATCTTGTCGAGTTCCCTATGAGGAAAAAACACCTCGATCACCAGCTTTTTCAGTTTACTCCACCTCATCCTTCCAATCGCCTTGCTACCCTCGGCCTGAACAATATTGTCCCACCAGCATAAGGCCGAATCCACAAACGAGTGGGTAGCAAATTTCAACTTCTGGTCCTCCCTGCACTTGCTGATATCCAACATAGCCTCGATTTTCCTCACACATTGGTGAGCAGCAGCAGCATTCCTATTTCCATCGAAAGTCAGGGGCGTGCATCTCTAGAATGCCCCATAGTTGCACCCCTTTGCAGTTTCCTGCACAGCTTCTTCCTCCTCATCATCGCTAGATACAACCATCTAAGTCTCTGGTTGTTCTTGTTACCCTGAACCTCCCTCTTCGCCCCCTCTCCTAGCAGTACTCTTCTTCTCCTTTTTCTCCTTCCTTTCATCCTCCCTTACAGCTCTAATGACACCACAGATGGCAGAATCGTCTGCATGACTTGATGAACCTCCTCAACTATAGCCTTCTTCATCGAGGCCTTCAGATTAGCACTCTCATCCCCACTTTCATGGTGATGAAGCTTGGGCTCCTCAGGTGCCGTTCCAGCAGTCTTAGCCCTGTTCCTCGTGACATGCGGCCCAGCACAACATCCACCACGACCTCCACCTCAAGAAGCCTTCAAAGACCTTCCACCAGCCATCTCCTAAGTACTATAAGATTCAAACACCAACACGGTCATTCAAGGTAGTAACTCAGATCATTTCAAGTATAGTAAGTCCCTAATTACAGTGGCCAGTTGTGATTAGCCACTTACATTACTCTTCATTACCCTAAGCATTTCCTATCCTGGCTACATCAGTATCCAAATCTACTAAGAGCACATAATTCACATGGCACACACACATAATTCCTTTTTCCAATAATTTACATAAAATGTTTACATAAAACATTTACCTGCAGGCACATAGCTACTCGGAATGGCATCCCCTTTCTTCCTTTTTGTCCAATTTTCAGTTTAAGTCTTGGTTTTGAAAATGATCTTATCCAATTCTCTTAAACTTTGGCACTGATACCAACTTGTAAGGCCCCGTTCCCCGGACGCCTACAAGTGGTCAATCATAGCATAATACATTTAAAACACATCATTTTGCAGTGGAAATATATACTTTTATTAATAATTAAAATTGTCTCAAAACATCATGTCGTTTCGTTTACATCTCAAAAGTTTATCAATACAATAACTATCCCAAAAATTATGAATGCCAGACTTGAACTTTCCCTAGTAGCTTATGCATCCATGCCTGCTCTCCTTAGCATCAACCATTACCTGCCAACTATTATGCATACAAAAAGTCAGCGACGCTGAGTGAGTTCTAGTTTTATAATAAAATACTTTACTTTTTGTTAAAACATTTTCTTTACTTTCGTACGTGATCATACATCATACATACATCTTGATAATAATTGTTATTATCTTTCATCATCATTCTTCATCATTCTTTTTCATACATTTATTCATTAACATCTTCCACTTTCATATAGGTCCTGCCATATGCTAAACCCCTAACATTGTGCATGAAGCTGGTACTGTGTCGAGGCTTATAAATAAACCCCCAAACATTATGCACGAAGCTTACACAGTACCAGGGTAAAAGCGATAGTGACCCCATCGTATTTGGTCAATCTCAAGGATTGGACCCCTGAAGCGCATCCTCATGGGCTAGCTAAGCCGTACCTCAGTTGAGCTAATGAAAACATGGTCGTGCACCTCCATTCATTTTGCTTGCAAGACTTTCATTCATTCATTACGTTCCATTTTCGTTAACATTATCTTTTCCTTTTCTTTACATAATACTTTACTGATTACACACATAACATTCGAGTAAAGACATATCATAAAATCTTTGTCATCGTAAGAGAAAATAGTTAAAGCAACATAATACATTGTAAACCCCATAAAGCATCATCAGTAGGCACATTCATATCACTTAGCCTATCGAGCACTAGCTTAACTATTCATCCTACTTCTCATATGGAAATCGTACATCATACGACTAACACCCCAACAATCATATAGTTAAGCATTTAACATCATAAAGGTATTCATAACAGCCCCAAAGACCGTTGAAAACTTGTAAAAGAAGGGCCAGAACTCACCTGGTCTTAGCAAGTAGCTTCATGTTAAGTATACTCATGGAACACAGTCTGCATATAAGTTGACTCGCAAACAGGTCATTTTCTACACAGTTTCTCATGCAGTTTCTAATGCAGTTTCGCATGCAGTTTCCCACGCAGATTCGCACGCAGTTTCTCATGCAGTTTCGCCCAACTTTTGTTGGAATTTCCTAGGTTCGCTAAATGCACTGGTCTACCTATGCAATTGCGAAACTACTTGCTAAACTATAGTTTCGTAGGAAGGAGATTGCCTTAGTTTTGCATGATGAATCCACAGTTTCGCTTGAAGAACTGACAGTTTCTCACAACACATAAAAATGACGTTCTAGCTCGTTTTTAACCCAAAATCTCAACGTTCTACATTCAAATCCTTAGTTTTTCATCCATGAACTTATATCTAAGCTTTTTACATTATTTCATGCATAAAAATGTGACTTTTGTATGATTCTTTACCACTTTTCAAAACCCCAAAACCCTAGAATCCGGGTATGATCTAAAGAGGCATTTGGACGATGATTCTTACCTGGATTCTTGCTCTTATCTTGTTGTTTGATGCCCAAAAACGCAAATCTTCAATCCTTTGATCAATAAAGCCTCAAATCTTCACTTTTTCTCTACTTTCTCTCTCTACTTTCTCTCTCTACTTTCTCTCTCTAGAAAGTTGGTGAGTTGGTTGCAATTGAGAGGTAAATGGTTTATTTGTGTTTATATATCGGGTGTTCACGGGACCTTAAACTCATCTAACACATAACCCATAAGGTTAATTTGGTCCATAATCCATTTTTCCCTTTATTTATATTAATTAACTCCTAACCAAACCCATTATTATTAATTTGCTCGCTTTGACTTTTTCAGGGCGTTACAATAATATACATTAAATGGCTTCACAGACATCATTCAAACATACAATTTTTATAATAATATTGCACTTTTCATAGAAAAACATACAGTTAGTGAAGAAACATCAATTTACTATATATCAACCCTAAAATGTAGAAAGCTAGTAAAAGAGGGGATTCTAGAACTCACCTTAACCGGCCTTCGGACAGCACTAAAAAAAACCCGAGAGTAGACCTTTGACTAAACACTTATTCATACGCAAAAATTCAAACTTAACACATAGAAATATGCCTAGAAGCTTAAACCCGACTTAGATCTAAGATGAATCATCAAAAAAATCATACCTTTTGATGAAATCTTTCACTTTCTCTCTCTAGAATCAGTGGGAGCTCTTTTTCTCTCTAAAACCGGTTGATTTGAGATGCATGGGAGCGAGTATCCCTCTTTTATACCCACTTATGGGCGGGTTTGGCCCTTGCACACTTTTACCCCTTGCACTAAAATAAATTATCCCGTTTGCTCCTTTGCTTTTCTCTTTTGAAACTTTCGGGTGTTACAGAGTGGTTGTAACTGCTGGCAAAACACATCTTATCATGTTTAACAGGTTATAGATGACGCGCATAACTCACATGTGAAACATGCAAAAGACTTGTTTAACTACCTATATATCATACCTATAATTTTTTATATGTTTTTATGAACCAAGAATGTGAAATAATGGAGTCTAGCCTCTTGATTTTAATTATTTTTAAAAATATAGAAAAAAATAAATAATAATAAGCATAAACAGGCATTTGAAAGAAGAAACAATTTCAATTTATATTTCTAAATTAGAATTCTTGGAAATTTTTTTGGAGTCTGGCCGTGAGGTTTGAATATTAAGTATGAATCATATCTTTATTAAACAGGTTTAATCGTGGCATAAACAGGTTGAGGATTGCTATCCGTTTGTAAGCGAGTTGCTATCACAATTGAACAAAAAATTTTGGTTACAAACTTTTGCAAAAGGATGAACTTTATTAACTGATATAACTGGATTTCAAAAACTAATTGGAAGGTTAATATATTTTTCTCATAGTAGACTCGATATTCCTATGCTTTTCAATATCTTAGTCAATTTATGCATAAGCCACTTAGTTCTCATTTGCAACTTACTTTATGATTATTAAGGTATTTAAAGATGCTCTGGGAAAGGAATAATGTTTACTAAAAGTGAGACCATTAATAGTTCTACATTTGCCGATTCTTACTAGGCAATATATCTTAGTTCTAAAAGGTTTGTTATAAGTTATTGTATGTTTAATGGAAAAAGGTGAAAAACAAGAAATTTTTTTTAGGTCCTCAGCTAAGGCTAAGTGTAGAGCCATGTGTGCTGCAACTTGTGAAATTATGTAGGTTAGTAAATATTTCATGTGAGCTGCATGTTTTCGTTGAGTTGTTGGTTTGTTTGAGCTGCAATGATAATGCTACCCTATCAATCGCATCTAACCGAGTATTTCATGACAGAACAAAAAATTTTGACATTGATTTATTTATATTGAGGATAAAAAAAATTCAAATAGTGTTATTAAAACAATTTCGACTGAGCGTTCAAATCAACTTGCCAATGTTTTTACAAAGAGGCTGCTTGTGCAATAACATTCTATTCTAACAAAGAAATTTAAAATGTATGATTTTTCTGATCCATTAAATTGAGGCCGATGTTGAAAGTATAGTTTTTAGATATTAATGAATTTGATGATTATTAAACATTCTTTTGGTTCTTTCTCATAATTGGGCTTGCACTATTAGGTTGCTATGGTTGTTGGGCTGATGTTGAGGTTGCTGAGCTGATTGTTAGGCTGTTGTTGTTGTTGGGTGCTTTGAATAAGGGTGACCTGTATGAGACCCGTTTATTTTATAAGAAGCATGCAGGTCATGGGTTCAGTGAATATCTGCTTCTTGTGTATGGGTCCTATATAGTTAGAAGGTGAGAGTGTTTTTCATTGATTAAGAAAATATCACTCTCTGTTGGATCATATGAGGCTGGTGCAACCAAAACAACACTTAAAACATTTTTGAAGTATAATTGAAGAAGTCTTTCGAAGCTAAAGCTGCTCTTCCGAAGACAAGTTGAAGATCTTCCGAAGCTTAAGTATGACGAACTTCTGAAGGAAAAACTAAGTCTTCCGAGACTAAGTAGTTTTACTTCTGAAGTATATGATGAACTTCTGAAGGTAGAATCAAGTCTTTCGAAGTTTATGAAGACCAAGTAATTCTCCTTCCGAAGCATTCACACTTAGAAGATCCAAGACAAAGTCTTCCAAAAAATTAAGTCACAAAGACTTGCAGAAGACTTTGAAGAAGTTGATTCTTCCGAAGTATAAATGGCTTCAGAAGAACTTATTCTTCCAAAGCCATTTTGCCTTCAGAAGAATCAACTATGAATCAGTGTACATAAGTATGGTCTGTCTGACATCCGCTGACAACTCTGATACACTGCATGGCTTTTTCCCACTCCCATGTAGTTGACCATACTTTAATCCACTGTTCACCTTTTTCAGTTAATACAATTACCATACTTAGTTGGTGACAAAAGGTAAGTCATGGACCTGTCATGAATACCTAATCTAAGATATTATTATATCTTAAATATTTTACTTCTAGCAATGTAGTATTTGCTTAGCGGTAAATTCCAGCTGGTTTCCAAGTATAACCGGTTGTAGATAGTAGTATATATAGTTTCTCATTTTAATTTATGTAACCATGCTTGTAAGAGTCTTGCAATACTGAGTTGAGAAATAATATATACAAGTATTTTGGAAACCTTTATTGCGTTCATCAACTTATTATATTATTGACAACTTAGTTAGAGATTCCTCTTCATCAACCAAGTGAAACTTAGTGAGTTTGTGAGATACAAAACTTGTGTTGAGAGACCATCACCGATCCTTCAATTGGTATCAGAGCTTTTTAGGCTCTTAATTATGAGATCTAACCATCCCAAATCACCCTCGTTACTTCACACTTACTCACTTCACTCAAATGGCTCTTAACCAAAAGTTTTCTGAGTCCGAAATAGGAACCATGACCAAGGCTCCTATCATCACCCCTGATGATTTTGGAACCTGGTGCAAACGTATTGAAGGTTTTATCAAGTATCAAGATAGCCGCATGTGGAGATCTGTCACTCATGGTCCTTAGAAGCCAAAGGTGGCGGACCCGGCTGGTAATGGCGCCATGATTGAGAAAGCTATTGAAGACTACTCTGATGAATACTTTAAGAGGATGGACATCAACTACAAAGCAATGACCGTGTTGCTTACTGCCATACCAAACTCCATAATGGTAGGCGTTAAGCAATGCGAGACCGCTAAAGAACTTTTTGATGCTTTGAAGCTGATGTACTCTGGTTCCACTGAGTCCAAGGAAAACAAGAAGGATATGCTAAAGTAGAAGTTTGAAAACTTCACTTATATTATTGGTGAGACCTTGACCAACAATACTTTAGGTATATGGACTTGATCACCACTCTTCAGACTATGGGACTTGCTCTTGAGAAAAAAGACATAGTTAGAAAATTCATGAGTGCACTTCCTCATGAGTGGACTTTTTACTGTGTATCAATCAAGAGAACTAAAAATCTCAACACTCTTACTATGACTGAACTTTATGGAATCCTTAATGGATACCGATGGAGATGAAGACTCAGAAGGGCCGACAGATGAACAGACCCTCAAATCCTGTAGTCAACAATGCTCTACACATTACTGAAGGATCAAGAACTCCCCAGCCTCAGTTGTACCTAAACTACCCCAACAGCCACCATCATCTTTTAGGCCATACATCACTTTCCCTGAGACACCCAAGTCTCAACAGGCTCAACACACTTCCTTCTAAGAGAGTTGTGCTTTTGATTTAGGGAATGAGCACTCCGGAGATTTTCAATACTGTTTTGATGATCTAGAGTGGTTTAGCCTAGATGATATTGAATATATGGACATTGTCCAAGAAATGGCTCTTTTAACCTACAGAGCAAAGAAGTTCTTTAAAATAACTGGAAGGTAGTTTCCCCAAAACCCAACCAATAGCAAATTTGGGTTTGACAAGAGCAGGGCCAAGTGCTAAAACTGTAATCAGCTTGGTCATTTTGCTAGGGAATGTAAAGGTCCAAGATCTAATCTTGGAGTAGCTCAAGCCTCCCAACATCCTGCTACCTCAAAGGCTGCAACCAAACCCACTGAGCCACAAACTGTTGCTATTGCTCAAGAGGTTGATTGGAGCTTTATGGTGCAAGATGTCACTCATGCTCAAGCTCTCATGGCTGTAACTGAAGACAGCAAGGTATATGAACATCTCTGTCCTCCAGCCTATATTGCTAAGGTTAAATTATATGAAGACTACAACATGGAAATTAGATCTGATATTGAGCCTTTAAATATCCTAAAATCTGATTTTAAGAGAGCAGAATCTGACTATAAACTCAAAATTGAAGAGTTAGAGATAACTATGTCCTCTTTAAAACATGAACATACCAACTATAGGACTCAAATAAAAGATCTAATATCCAAGTTGACTGAAGCTCAAGCCCAGCTAGTCATAGCTGAGGCTAAAGCAGAGAAGTATGCTATTCAAGTGAAAAACTTCAACACCATTATAGCATCATGCTCCCACTCCAAGGTATTCTATCAAAACAAAAGTGGGTTGGGATCTAATTAAATTGCTCCACCACACTCTCTTGTGTCTAGCAGATAGCCAAGATGTGGTACTGATGAGCAAGAGGTTCCAACTGCTGACCCACTACCTAGTGAGCAGAATAATGATGCAATAATGGAAACCACCACAGAGAAGGATAAGGTAGAAACCTCATCCCCTCAGCTGATAAAACCTTGACCACCAAATCCAGATAGAACTAGATCAGGGCAGAAAGAAAAACTACCAAAAAGGTGGCTGAGACTAAGATGAAAATAGACCCAAGGCAAAAGGGTGTATTCATCCGCTAGATTCCAAGTGGTTGGAAGTTCTGATTCAGGAAAGGAGAGTAGTACCAGCACTCCTATCTAGCTGAAGGATCAGAAGCTAAAGGGAAAGGCCATTGAAGAAGAGAAGAAGTGCAAGAAATAACAGCCCACATGTCCCACCAAGATTAACATTGAGTGCATAATTTGTGGCCTGCATAACTAAATGGCTAAAGATTGTTTCTACAATCCAGCAAGCAGACATTATGCAACCAATGTTAAGAAAGAAGAAGTCAAGGATGGTTTCACATTTTGACCTTACCATATGGTCCAAGTGTTTAGGAAAGGAAAGCTTGTAAGCCAAGTTGCTTTCGGAAGAAACTCATTCTTCTGAAAGGAAAATAGCTTGGAAGACAAGCCAAAGAACAAACAAAGAAACAAAAACATTTCCTTGAAACCTTTCAAGAAAAAGGCTGCTTCGGAAGAAAAGGTGGTGAAGACTTCTTCCAAAAAGAAAGAAGCATCGGAAGCAAGTCATGGTGCACAAGCCTCCTCATGCTCATCAATACAGGTCAACCATAGGATGGAATGGAAGACCAGAAAAGATGTTGCAGCCCAAGCCTCTTCTTCACACACTATAATTGAGCCCCCATGCATACAATTTGATTTAGTTATATCATCTGCATTGGAAGAACCCAAGACCAACAAGGCTTGGGTTTCCAACAATAACTAATCATTTCACCTTATCTGTAGGGACATCCCCATGACAAGAATGGAAATGTCTGGATTGTGGATAGTGGATGCTCCAGGCACATGATAGGGAACAGAACTCTCCTACAACAATTTGAACATTTTGATGGAGGTCCTGTTCAGTTTGAAGGTGAAGCTGGAGGATACATTTCTGGTAGAGGTATTGTATCCAATGGTAAGTTAAACATTGACAAAGTAAACTTTGTCAAAGAGCTTGAACATAATCTCTTGAGTGTTTCTCAATTTTATGATCAAAAGCACCAAATGCTTTTCACAGAACATGAGTGCATTATCCTCAAACCCGGGATGACAATTTCTTAGGAATTAGTGCTTCTTAGATCTCCCAGGAGAGGGGATATGTACAAGCTTGATATGAATAATGCTTCTCCACTGGGTGAAGTATCATGCTTTCTTTCCAAAGCTAATGGTGATGAGTCAACTCTTTGGCATAAAGAATATGCCATGTTAAAACCATGAATAGCTGGTTAAAAATAATTTGGTACATGGTGTGCCTAAAAAGGAATTTTTCATTAAAGAAAATTGTGTTGCTTGCCTGAAGGAAAGCAGCACAAGGTTTCTCACAAATCCAAAGAAGTTAACTCCATCACCACTCCATTACACTTATTGCACATGGATCTTTTTGGTCCCATGAGTATAATGAGAATTGGAAGGAAATCATATCGCCTTGTGATTTTTGATGATTTTACAAGATTTACATCGGTATTCTTTTTGAGAACTAAAGATGAAACGGCTGAAACTTTAAAATCTTTTATTCTTAAAATTGAAAATCAAAAGGATCAAAAGGTAAAAATCATTAGAAGTGGTCAAGAATATGAGTTTAAGAATCAAGTTCTTGACTCATTCTGCACCTCAAAAGGGATAACCAGACAATACAGTACTCCTAGAACTCCTTAACAAAATGGTGTTGCTGAGAGGAGGAACAGGATACTTATGGATTCAGAATCAGATACTGGACTATGGATTCAACTTCATGCAAACTCCTATCCACATTGACAACAAGAGTGCCATTTCTATCACAAAAAATCCAGTCAAGCACTCCAAGACAAAGCATATCGACATCAGGTATCATTTCATCTAAGGCCCCGATCTCGGAGACCCCACAGTTGGTCATTCATAGCATCATTCATTATTAAAATTCATTTAAAATATATAAACATAAGAAAATATTGTAGCGGAAGAATTATCAAAACCATTTCATGCATTTATAGTTACTTTTGCCAAGTAATACATCGTTGATTAAAATCACAGAAGAGTACTTAGTTGTATTACAAAATAACAACATTCTTCTTGCATGAGATGGATGCCAGTCTTTGCTTTCCAAGTAGCTTCAACTCCATGCCACCCTCAGCAACCACATTACCTGCCAACTGGAAATGGTTATAAAAAGTCAGCTTTGCTGAGTTAGTTCTAATTTAATAATATAGAAAATATACTTTTGTAAACTTCACATGGTGATCATTCATCATCATACATAATCAATCATTAAGAGATTCATTATCTTTCTTTATTTCATTATCTTTCACTTTCATTGTCTAGGTTTGGGCTAAGCAAGAGCCTATATTGTTGGTTGGAAACAAAGGCCGAACCATTGTCGGCAAATGATTTTTGGTAGCTAACCCATTCGACAGTTGACCCACACTTACTAGGTAGGAAGCCTGCTCATGAATACGGGTCCTATTGGTTTGGTCAATCCCCAGGATTAGACCCCAGATGTGCATCTTGAATCAGTCACACATCAGTTGAGCTAACGACATCAAGATCGTGCACCTCATTCCATTGTGCTTGCAAGGCTTTTCCATTGATTATAAGGGCCCGGTGGTAACATTCATTAAGTTCCACTGTCTTCTTTTATTTCTTTGTGTCCACTTGGTTATGAATAATACTTTTAAGATATTCACTGGTTTAATAATCACATACCATGAAGTATAATAATAACTATCCATAACAAGCAGCCCATAAGAAGAAAATCAAACATTAGAAACCTTAAACAATCATAATCTTTCCTTATTCAGGAATCCTCCACACTTAAATTCTATTCCCCAAAATTTTAGAAAATCCCAGGTCTTTAGACAAATGCGGATGAACATAACAAATGCGGATGAACACAATAAATGCGGGTGAACAAATGCGGATGAACATTCTCAGGAAATATTCTAAGTGTCAGGAAGTGCGAATGAACCGAATGTGGCTGATTAAAGCAATACGCATGGACACTGTAGCAAATGCGCATGGGCAAAACAAATGCGGATGAACACTTTGGCTGTACTATAGGCAAATGTAGATGAACACAGCAAATGCGCCTGAAGACTTAGCAAATGCATATGAAGACTTAGCAAATACGTATGAAGACTTAGCAAATGCGTATGAACAAAAGAATTAACTGTTAAATGCGAATGAACACAAAAACTATCCTGCAATGCAACTTATGCCATTACCAGTTCCCAATCATCATTCTAACATGAACACAGCTTAACTTAACTGTTAAATGCGGATGAACATAAAAACTATCCTGCAATGCATGTTATGCCTTTACCAGTTCCCAATCATCATTCTAACATGAACACAGCTTAGATCTATTAGTCTAATACTTAGAACATCATGAGATTCACATAGCATAACTATATCATCATAATCACCCGTACCATATATGAAAAATCTTAACTTGTTTCGAAAACACCAGTTAAATATGCATTCCACCCCAAATAAGCAGAAAACATTTAAAAGAGGGGATCTACCTGCTTTCGAGTAAAACTCCTCCAAACCCAAGAGCAACCTGGATTTCTAGCACCTAACACACCGAAACAAGTAGCCAACACAAGAAACATGTAAGAATCGGTCCAGCAGCTCAAACACAGCTAAAAACCGAGCAGAAAACACAAGAAAACCTCACCTACAAGCAGCTCTTCCTCCTCTCTCTCTAGAAACCGATTGCAGCTTCTTCTTTCTTTAGCAACCAATAGCAAGATCTTTAAAAGAAGAGGTGTGGGCTGTCATGCTTCTTTTAAACCCTATAATGGGCAAGTTTGCCACTTGTACAAGTTTTACCCCTTGACTTGGGATATTTCACCTTTCTTTGTTTTTACTCTTCCTTTCTTTTCCTTTTAGTAAATTTTTGGGTGTTACAAGTCCACCCCCCTTAAAAAGGTTTCGTCCCCGAAACCTGTCACTCCTCGAACAGCTATGGGTAATGCTGCCTCATCTCTTCCTCAGTTTTCCAAGTAGGCCTGGATCCTTTCCTGTGCCTCCCCTGTATTCGCATCACTGGAACCACTTTATTCTGCAGGCTCTTTTCTTTTCTGTCGATGACGGCCACTGGCTGCTCCACTTGATTGAGCCATTCCTCCACCTTGATGTCCTCGAGTGGCATAATCATATCCTCATCGGCTAAGCACTTTCTCAATTGAGATACATGGAATGTCGGATGGATTCCACTTAACTCATCGGGTAGCTCTAACTTGTAAGCCACCTCTCCAACTCGAGCAATGATTTGGACAGGCCCTATATACTTCGGGCTTAGCATTCCTTGCTTCCTGAACTGGATGATCCCTTTCCATGACGCAACCTTCCATATAACTCTATCGACCAGCTTGAATTTGATCAATCCATGTCTCTTGCTGATGTACGATTTCTGTCTGTCCTTTGCTGCTTCCATAAAGGCCTTGATCTTCTCCAACTTTCCGGTCATAGCCTAGATCACCTCAATGCTCTCCAACTCCTTCTGCTTGAAGTCACCCTAACATACGGGCGTTCTACACTTCCCATCGTATAGCATCTCGTAAGGAGGTATACCAATGCTAGCAGGATATCCGTTGTTATGTGAGAACTCGGCTCACGGTAAGTGTTTGTCCCGACTTCCACCAAGGTCGATGACGTATGCTCGTAGCATATACGCCAGTGTCCGAATCGTCCTTTCCAACTGACCATCCGTCTGGGGATGATAAGCCATTCTGATATGTAGCTTCATCCCCCTCGTATTCATGGAATCTCTTTCAAAAACTTAGATGTAAACCGAGTGTCACGGTTAGACACTATAGACATCGGTACACCATAACGAGTCATAATCTTTTTGATGAACAGATCTGCCAATCTCAGATAAATACGTCTCGCGGATCGGTAGAAAGTGAGCACTCCTTATCAGGCGGTGAACTATCACCCATATAACCTTCTCATCGTTACGGGGTCATCTTAGTCAATAGTGAAGCTATCTTGGAGAAGTCTTGAATGAATCTTCCGTAGTAGCCCACCGATCCCAAGTAACCACGAATCTCAGATGGCATCTTTGCAAACTTCCATTGCATCACCGTCTCAACCATCGCCACGTCCTCCATGATCCCTTCAGGATTAACTACATGACCCAGAAACTGAACCTCGCTTAACCAGAATGCACACTTGGAGAACTTGGCGTACAACTTCTCCCTTCTAAGCGTCTCCAGCACCTCCCGGATATGTCTGGCATGCTCTTCTTTTCTCTTTAATAAATCAGGATGTCATCGATAAGCACAATCACTAATTTATCTAGCATAGGCCGACACGCCCGATTCATCAGGTCCACAAAAGCAGCTAGCGTGTTGGTTAAACCAAAAGACATAACGAGAAACTCGTAGTGTCCGTAAAGCGTATGAAATGCTGTTTTGGAAATATCCTGCCCCATCACCTTCAGTTGGTGGTAACTAAATCGGAGATCTATCCTCAAGAACCAACTGGCACCTTGAAGCTGATAAAACAAGTCATCAATCCTTGGTAATGGATACCGATTCTTCACAGTCAACTTATCCAGCTCACGGTAGTCGAGCACATCCTCATGCTATCGTCCTTCTTCTTTACAAACAATACTGAAGCACCCCAGGGAGAGATACTTGGTCGGATGAACCCCTTATCCAGCAACTCTTGCAACTGGACCATCAGTTCCTTCATCTTGGAGGGACCGAGATGATATGGTGCCTTCGTAATGGGTTGGGTACCCGATATCAAATCGATCTGGAACTCGATCTCGCGGTCCGGTGGCATACCTGGTAGATCCTCCGGGAATACGTCTGGGAAGTCACACACGACCGGTACCTCGGACAATCGTGGTACTAATGCATCCACATCTTTCACGTAAGCCAGGTAGACACTACATCCTCGTCTCATGCACTTCTCGGCCATCACCATTGAAATTACCTTGGAAACCGTACTAACCCTATCGCCGTAAATCGTTACCGAACTCCATCAGGCGCGGTCAATCGAATCATCTTCTTGCGACACACAACATTTGCCTCATAAGCTGCTAGCCAATCCATCCCTAAAACCACATCGAATCCGCCTAGGAGCATCATGAATAATTTAGCAGAGAACCTATGGCCTTCCAACTCTATGCCACAGTCTTCTACCATAACAGAAATCCTGATTGACTTACCAGTGACAGTTTCTACATCGAAGGGCTCTTCAATCTTCCTACTCCTAGCGGGCAACTTATCACAGAAGGCAGCAAAATAAAACTCCTACTAGCACCCGAATGAAAAGCACATAGGCATAAGTTCGGTTTACTAGAAATGTACCTGACACCGCGTCAGGGTCCACCCTAGCCTCCACCCAAGTTATAGTGAATGCTCTGGCCTCCGCCCTTCGCTGCCTTCTCAGTCCCTTTCTTTGCCACTGAGCTCTCAGTCCTCGGCTTCTTGCAGTCCTTGCTCATATGCCCCTTCTCTCCATAGTTGTAACATTTCACCACACGATAACTCCTTGCCATGTGGCCCTCCTTCCCACACCGAAAGCAGGCATTCGTTCCCCACCTACGTTCTCCTACATGCCCCTTCCCGCATTTCTCGCACACCTTCACTCCTATCTCGGTTGCAGCCACCTTGCGTCCCTCAACCTTTGCCCTTTTGCCCTTGGGAAGGAAACCGCCACTACCAACATGTTTTCTACTCTAGTTCTTCCCCCTCCTCTCATCTTCCCTTACAACCCTGATGATCCCAGTCACCACAGATGGCAAAATCGTGTGCATGACTTGGTGTACTCCCTCAGCTACAGCCTCCTTCACTATGGTCATTAGGTTAACGCTCTCATCCCCACCTCCATGGTGATGAAACCTTGGCTCTTCAGGAACTGCTTCAGCAGCCCTAGCCCCGTCCCTCGTGACATGTGGTCCAACACCTCATCCACCGCAACCTCTACCTCTAGAAACACTATAAGATTCAAACACCAACGCGGTCATTCAAGGTAATAGCTCACATTATGTCAAGTATAGCAAGTCCCTAATTACAGTGGCCAGTTGCGATTAGCCACTTACTTTACTCTTCATCCCTCAAGCATTCCCTATCTAGACTACGTCAGTATCCAAATCTACTAAGCACATAAATCAAATAGCACATGCACGTAATACGGGTTAACTTTATGAAAAATTACCTGATGGCACGTAGCTACTTGGGCTGGCATCCCTCCATTCAGTCCTATTTTAAGTTTAAGTTTAGGTTTTTGAAAAATAATTTACCCAATTCTCTTAAACTTTGGCTCTGATACCAACTTGTAAGGCCCTGATCCCGGAGACCCCACAGTTGGTCATTTATAGCATCATTCATTATTAAAACTCATTTAAAATATATAAAAATAAGAAAATATTGCATCGGAAGAATTATCAAAACCATTTCATGCATTTATAGTTACTTTTGCCAAGTAATACATCGTTGATTAAAATCACAGAAGAGTACTTAGTTGTATTACAAAATTACAACATTCTTCATGCATGATATGGATGCCAGCTTTTGCTTGCCAAGTAGCTTCAACTCTGTGCCACCCTCAGCAACCGCATTACCTGCCAACTGAAAATGCATATAAAAAGTCAATGTTGCTGAGTGAGATCTACTTTAATAATATAGAAAATATACTTTTGTAAACTTCACATGGTGATCATTCATCATCATACATAATCAATCATTAAGAGATTCATTATCTTTCTTTCTTTCATTATCTTTCACTTTCATTTTCTATGTTTGTGCAAAGCAAGAGCCTATATTGTTGGTTGGCAACAAATGCCGAACCCCTGTCGGCAAACGATTTTTGGTAGCTAACCCATTCGATAGTTTACCCACACTGCTAGGCACGAACCCTGCTCAAGAATACGGGTCCCATTAGTTTAGTCAATCCCCAGGATTAGACCCCAGATGTGCATCCTGAATCAGTCACACATCAGTTGAGCTAACGACATCTAGGTTGTGCACCTCATTCCATTGTGCTGGCAAGGCTTTTCCATTGATTATAAGGGCCCGGGGGTAACATTAATTAAGTTCCAATGTCTTGTTTTATTTCTTTATGTCCACTTGGTTATGAATAATACTTTTAAGATATTCACTGTTTTAATAATCATATACCATGAAGTATAATAATAACTATCCATAACAAGCAGCCCATAAGAAGAAAATCAAACCTTAGAAACCTTAAACAAGCATAATCTTTCCTTATTCAGGAGTCCACCATACTTAAATTCTATTTCCTAAAATTTCAGAAAATCCCAGGTCTTTTGAAAAATATGGATGAATACAACAAATGCGTATGAACAAATGCGGATGAACATTCTCAGGAAATATTCTAAGTGTCAGGAAGTGCGCATGAACCAAACGCGGCTGACTAAAGCAATACGCATGGACAATGTAGCAAATGTGCATGGGCAAAACAAATGTGGATTAACACTTTGGCTGTACTATAGGCAAATATGGATGAACACAGCAAATGCGCCTGAAGACTTAGCAAATGCATATGAAGACTTAGTAAATACGTATGAAGACTTAGCAAATGTGTATGAAGACTTAACAAATGCGTATGAACAAAAGACTTAACTGTTAAATGCGGATGAACATAAAAACTATCCTGCAATGCAACTTATACCATTACCAGTTCCCAATCATCATTCTAACATGAACACAGCTTAGATCTATTAGTCTGATACTTAGAACATCATGAGAATCACATAACATAACTATATCATCATAATCGCCCGTACCATACATGAAAAATCATAACTTGTTTCGAAAACACCAGTTAAATATGCATTCCAGCCCCAAATAAGCAGAAAACATTTAAAAGAGTGGATCTAGAACTCACCTCTAACTGCTTTTGAGTAAAACTCCTCCAAACCCGAGAGCAACCTGGAGTTCTAGCACCTAACACATCGAAACAAGCATCCAACACAAGAAACACATAAGAATTGTCCAGCAGCTCGAACACAGTTGAAAACCGAGCAGAAAACACAAGAAAACCTCACCTACAAGCAGCTATTCCTCTTCTCTCTCTCTAGAAACCTATTGCAGCTTCTTCTTTCTTCAGCAGCCGAGAGCAAGATCTGTAAAAGAAGAGGTGTGGGCTGCCATGCTTCTTTTAAATCCTACAATGGGCAAGTTTGCCACTTGCATAACCTTGACTTGGGATATTTCACCTTTCTTTCTTTTTACTCTTCCTTTCTTTTCCTTTTAGTAAATTTCCGGGTGTTATATTTCATTAGAGATATTCATGAGAAAAATCTAATAAAGCTAGTTAAAGTGAATTCAAATAAACAATATGATGACTTGTTCACCAAAGCCTTTGATGAACAAAGATTTAAATTTTTAATTACAGTTATTGGGAGGATTAACATTGACTAGTTCTTCTCTTTTGAAAAACCTTTTTAAAATATGTCTTGTCTATATTGTCTAACTACAATCTAATCCCTGTAACAAAAAGGCTTTCTTTAATATTCTAAGTGTAAATACTTCTGAAGAGAAATTTACCCTCGGAAGAAATCTTTATTCTTCTTTCGAAGGCAAATTCCTCTGCCTAAATATTATCTTCCGAAGAGTTTTTAGCCTCAGAAGAACAATTGATTACAGATCAAATTTACTTCCGAAGCTTACTAACTTCTTTTCTCGGAAGAAGATTGTACTCTCAGAAGCAAACTTTTCATTGAGACATGGTTTGCTTCCGGAAGTAAAAATGACTTCGGAAGACAATATTGAGAAACACATGTGCTTTCTCTCGGAAGCAAGTTTACCTTCAAAAGAACATCTTTATTGTGTAACGGAAATCTTTGGGCCCCACACTGTAAAAAGTAAGATTTTAGTAATGATTATCGGAATATTTTAAATGTTTTATCTTACCACCTCTGTCAAATCGAAACCTAAACTGTCCTTTCACCTTATTGGTTTGCTTTTTAACCCCTATTTAAAATTTCTGACTCTCTCTCTTTACTTTCTTTACCACAGCAAAAGCCCCAAAATTACCACCATCTTCTTCACTCACTCTCAAATTTCTTCAATCCTACCTTACCTCTTAACAATGGCCCCAAATCCCCAACATAATCAGGTCACTATCATTGACTCTGGGCCAATGGTCAAGATGAAATGCTAAATGGCTAACGGGTCATCCATTCGAGGATCTGCGGACAAGAGATCATCATTGCTAAATCAACCATCAGAGAGCATCTGGAGCTTCATGATGAGGGTGCCCCTACTGAGTTCCCCAAATCTGAGTTGGAAGACACTTATACTCAGATGGGATATGGCAGCGATGTGCACAAGTGTACAGTCTACAAGTTCAACTTCTCCTACAAATGGAAGTTCTTGTTGTACATTGTCCGGCACTGCCTATCCAATGAATCCGGGGGATGGGATCAAATCCCATATGATTTGGGTTGCCTCGTCCATGGGTTGGTAAAGGGCCTGCACTTTAACTACTCAAGATTTGTGCTGAGCAATCTAAGAGGTAATCTTACCCTGGATCCATTCTACATGTATCCCCGGATCATTCATCACATAATCAACTGTGAGCTGGACCAGGACAGATTACATTGTCCAAATGTTCTATTGGTCCATCACATGCGGCCTGGCATCTTCAAAACCTTGAAGAGGGTGTCCACCAACTTCTCTGGAAGATTCACAGATCTTCTTCCAGGTATACGTGAGCCAACGACTCCTGGTGACATTCCTGCAGGCCCAGCAGGTGATGAACCCACACCATCTACCACCACTTTAATGCCAATCACTTCTTCCCACCCAATCAAGATTAAATACACTAGACGCCCCAAATGAACCCCTGATCAATCTACTCTGATTGGTCAGGTCCCCTCTGTTCTATCCAAAAAGGCTCGAGTGGAACTTCGGGCTCCCACTCAGATAGAGGTCAACCATTCTCCACCATTGACCTCAATGTCAGTATTGTGTCTCCTCAGTCTCAAGCTGACGAGCCCACAACCTAAGCCTTTAGCCCTCAGAGTGAGTCCCAACACTCCCTTGAGCTTCCAAAAAGGGACACCAACATCATTGGGTCATCTGCTCTCGCAGAAGAACCCTTAGGTACTGACCAAGGTCCCGGGTCATTAGATTGAACCTCTCTATCCCTCATTGACCTATCAACCCTACCTGATAAGGATATTTTGTTCCATCTGGGCCTTGATGTTGATCTACCATACCACTCTTTAGATCAACTGATCCCCAGGGAACCTCTGATGTCTAGCCCACATCAGCAATACCTAACCGAGGTGAGTCAAACTGGTGTGAAGGTGACTCATGTAGGCTCAGTTGCCACTACTGAGAGTGTTTCAATAACCTCTCAGGACAGTGGTAACATAAGTGGGACTGAGTCTATGCCAACCTTGCCTCTTGATGACTTTAAAAGAGATCAGCAAGCAAGGGTATCCAGGGCGCTGAGAAACCACTACTGGTGGTGAAGATGAACATACCAGGTATGTTATCTCATCTCCCAATGATTCTTCTAAAGAAGATGAGTGTAGCCTAAAACTCATTATCAGAGACCTGATTTCTAAAGTGTCGAACCTTGAATCAAAGGTTAAGACTTTAGAGGACAGGTCTACCACTTAGCAACTTGAGATTGATCTCAAGGCACAACTACCTGAGACACAGATTAAGAAGTCTATCAGGCATGTACATACTCAGGTTTCTTTAAGTTCTTCCTCTAGCTCCTCTACTTCTCAAGATGATGCTATCAAAAAAGGGGAGAATATACAGAAACAAAGACATGAGGAACCCTGCCTTGCCATCACAACAACTTCCTTTGATGCCATATCTTCTTTGTACCCCATACAATAACACCTAGAAACTAGATTCCCTCAACCAGCTCCTATCACTATTCAAGTGGATCTAAAAATGCTTATAGACCTCAATAGGTTTTTAACCACATTTTTTATATGCTAATCCATTGAACAACCTTCCCCTGATGTAGCAGTTGCCTACTTTGGAGCTGAGGAGCTTCGAAGACTGAGTGCACCACCTAACTCTAAAAAGGAATTCAGTCAACCTAAGGTCTCTATTGAACCCGAGATTAGCTTCGAAGGGGATACACAGACTCATAGCCCAGCAACCAATTTGGAAGGGACAGGTAGTGCGGTTCTAATTACTTCTAAAGCAGAAATACAAGCTATGGAAGGAATAATTGAATTGTCTTCCTTGTCCAATGATCTGTTCATCACGAAGGCTATTTTGAACCTAGCCTCTGAGGTAAATAGTGAGGACTTCCTTACAACCCCTCTCTCCCAAACACCACAGGTCCAACCCCACTCTCTGCAACCTGAATCGTCTAAACCTGAGTCTCCAAAGGCTGAATCTTTCTCTGATCCAAAGGGGAAGAGGAAGCTCACTGCTGAGGAGCTTCTAGAGGAGGAAAGGTTGGAAAAGCTCAAAAAGAAGGGAAGAATTGATACTGGGTAGCTGTTGGCTGCAAGCAGCAGCTACCGCTCAAGAAAGTATCAACAACAAGAGGAGATTGGAGGTTATTGACAGGCTCATCGGCCTAGGAGTAGTCAATAAAGACATCCTTCTACTCCCACTTGATGAGCTTGTAAGGCTAGAGAAGGCAACCTTTCTACAAAAGGAAAAGGAAAAAGCAGCAAGGTTGGCTAAAAAGGAGGAGAGAAGGAAGAGGAAGGAGGAGGCTACTGAAAGGGAAAGGAAAGAGAGAATAGCCTTTCTCTTCTCAAGAGGCTATTCTGCACCTCATGATTATGACACTATCTTGTTTCTTTTCCACAAAGAGCAAGATCATATCAACAAAGAGAGGAAGAGGAGTGCCAGGGAAAAGCTAAGGGAGAGAAAGAAGAAGGAGGAATAGGCACAACTTGCCATTGCCAAGAAGGTGGGAGATAAGGAGTGGATGAAAGCCTATCTCAAAGCCCGTGGCTTCACCGGCAGGCAAGTGGGTCCTATGTTTGAGAAGACTCTACAGCGACATGTTAGTGACATCAAGGCTGACATTCGCGTAGGAAGAAGGCAGGAGGTAAGTCAATTGCCAAGTGTTCAGAAGAAGGCACCCAAACCAACACAAACACCCAAACCAGCACAACCTACACCCATACCTCTTCCCTTCCCTATCAAAACCGATCCAACCCCTGAGCCTTACACCCCTAAACCCACACCATCAGCCTTACCTACACCCTTACTCACTGCTTCCCAACTACCACCACCACCACCTATCCTTAAACCCAAAACACAACCTAGAACCCAATCCTTACCCAAACCCTCTTCTAAACCTTCTAAGCCCCTAACCTTGGAAGAATTCAAGGAGATTAAGAGGAAGCTCATCAACTGCACAAATTTGAGTGACATTTCTTATAAGGAAGAGTCAATTAACCTGAAATACACTAATGGCTCTTCCAGTTCCCTCACAGGAGATGCATTCCTTGATCTACCTAGGGGAGCACTGGACCAAGCTCTCCAACTTCTTGCAACCAACTCAGATTTTCTTACGAAAGAAGAGAAGAAGTTAAGGAGGAGGCTGGTGACTCTACTGGACACTAGGAAGGGGGACAAGCTTTCATCCAAACCCCTCTATCCTAGAAAATAAATAGCCCAGTGGAGGCTCGATGAACCTTCCCACAACTTTGTTGTGGAAAGAGAGAATGGTGAGGTAAATATGGTTGATACCACCAGCAGATTTGACCTTGCTGAGTTAGCAGAGAAACCATTCTCCAATCCCTCCAACTCTCAAGTTGCTACTCACATCAAAAATCATCTGAGTAGTCTTTATCTGGCTGAGCTCACAAAGAAGGCCAAGACTGAAGAAGAGTTGAAGAGGAGAACAAACGATGAGGAAGAAGGCACAACTACAAAAGGAAAACCATTCCTTCAGATGGTTAAAGGCTCAACTTCTAATCCTATAGTTAGATGGAAGTATGACTATGTGACAACCCTGATTTTTGGGCCCAGAAAATTTTGTTTTAGAAACCATAATGGGCCACTCAATGATCAACCAAAGACCATGTGATGGGCCTAACAAGATCAAACTCCTGGACATGGATATACACACAAACCCTAATGGGCTTAGGCCCATCAAACTTTGAATTTGTCATTTGGCCATAGCGATAAGTGGGCTTGACATACAAGACCTTAATGGGCCAATGGGCCATGTGATGAAATTGTTCGTGAGCTACCAACACTAGTGGGCCTTAGGCCTAATGTCCTAGTGAAACATTGTGCCACTTAAATCTAATAAACAAAAACAACAAAAATAATCTTAAGACTTTAAGTCATCCGCATCTGTTAATTCTTCATCCGCATTTGTTAATTCTTCATCCGTATTTGTAAACTCTTCATCCGTATTTGTTAATTCTTCATCCGCATTTGTAAAGTCCTCATCCGTATTTGTTAATTCTTTATCCGCATTTGTAAACTCTTCATCCGCATTTGTTAATTCTTCATCCGCATTTGTAAACTCTTCATCCGCATTTGTTGACACTTCATCCGCATTTGTTTGCTCCATAGGCGCATGAGCACTATACAGGCGCATGAGCACTGTACAAGCGCATGAGCACTGTACAGGCGCATGAGCATTGTATGGCCACATTTCACCTTCGGAAGAACTAAGGATCAAACAGGCGCATGAGCACTGTACAGGCGCATGAGCACTGTACAGGCGCATGAGCACCTTGCAGCCGCATTTCAATCTTCCGAAGCCAAAACCCAATCTTCCGAAGCCAAGACTTAGAACTTCCGTAGCCAAATTCAAATCTTCCAAAATTTCATAGGATATACATTATAACACTTGAAATTATTCTAAAACTTTAATTATAGAAATTAAATACTTTTAAATTATTAAATCACAAACCAAAAATATTAAATCCTTCACAAGCTGTTATAATGATCATAATAATAATACAAACCAACAAGATACTTTCACATATAAATTTAAAAACAAACATGCAGTGAATAATAAATAATAAAAGAAATCCACAAATTATAAGATGCATGCACCCGTATAAAATATAAAAGTATGTTCGGCAAAACTTACTGGAAAAATATGGGGTTACGTAGGAGTTATTTATGTTATAAAAAATAAGTGAAAAGAGAAAAATCAGATTACAATGCTTAGAAATCCGAAACCGGGACTTAACGAAACTAACCGGTTAATGTAATGAAATTACCAACTATACATAAATTCTGAATTTACAAAATTTCAGTAGGTTTATACTGATAAATAATACTTAGAAATTAAATTTCATGATTTATAGAGCTAGTTTGCTTAGCAAACAAAAATGTAGGGGTTATTCATGTTAAAATATAAAAATTCATAAAAACATGCTTCTAAGCTAAAAACATGAAATCTCCAGATTCAAAAACTTACTCTACGTATGTTAGAATGCTATAAAACTAAAATGGACAAAAAGTTGTCCCGAACCTAGGAATCCGTTAAAAACCGAGCCCCGAACAATAAGATACCAAAACTGACATAAAACAACCGAAGACTCAAAAATACAGTAGCAAATGGTCTAATAATGATAAAATCAAGCTACAAACCAAATATTATCAATTATAGAACTTTCTAGGAACTAATACGAAGATAACGCTAATCTAAGGAAATCTAACACCGCACTAGCAAAAAGGGTAAAAAGAGTTACGAAGACCTAAATGGCATAAAAACTAACTTACTACAGTATCTTACCCCACTTGAAACCATAAAACACATAGTAAATAATTCAAGCGCCAAATTCCAAACATAAGGGTTAAAAACCGCCAATTAGCAAAGTTGAGGGACCAATCCTATCAACAATTTAAACTTCACTGTTTTGGGATCAAATCACAGTTTTGGCAAAATGTATAATCTGATATTAATATTTAATAACTCAAACATACCCAACTTTCAAACCAAAAACTTCAAATTCCAAAGGTTGAACCAAATTACGCATATATAATGTAAATCGCCTAATGACGTAAGGTAAACCTGAACTAGAGGGGTTAGAATTACTCAACCGATTGAAATGGAACCAACATCTATAAAAATGAACTTAGGAACCTTGCCGGTCGGTAGCTCCCTAAACCACGAACGCCCACATCAAGGACAAGCTAAGGTGAGTTTCATGACCCCCTTTTTACTTTACAACTTTTGGGGTGAAATACATACTCACTGGTTATTATGATACTATGGTGCAGCACTACCTGCTCTTGTCCCTGAATGTGAGCACAATCATTAACTCCATTGAGAGCCGCGTGATTTGTGGATAGTACTATTTGGGAATCCCCCGCACACAATGGGCCCTATGGACAGGGAAACCCCCTATTGAGATTCAAAAATCATTGTGTCACAAATTAATGCGGATTATATGTGCTTAGCAGGGCACATTTGAGCCCATAACAATAATGGTATGGGTTAGGGGATGTTTTAGCACTCAGGGGGGTCACCAGGGTCCAGGTTTGATTGTGATACTTTCTCTTGTGCATCATGAATATTGTTAACTTATTTTATGAAATATGTTGACACTTGTGTCATAAACTCATGAGCTCACTAACATTATGTTGACGTATTTTTGGGTGTGTATTTCAGGAGAAGAATGAAATGGCCGAGTGATCATGGCTAGGAGTTGACTAAACTGGATATTTGGAGACTAGCCACCACCCTATTTCTAGATAATATCATTTGGCACAATTAAATCATATTGATGTAATCGGGATTAAAAAAACACTTGATGAGCTTTATAATTAATTAATGTGGATGATTGTATGACAATTTAATGGATTACTTTACCCTTCCGCTGCATTGTGTTGATATTAGTTAGTCACGACGGACCCCGTCCGATGGGTCGTGACAGACTGGTATCAGAGCCAATGGTTACCGTGAATTAGGATCTTACCTATAAGATCCCTAGGCTTTAACCACACATTAGGGAATTAAGGGAACTAAGCAATAGACGCCTCTAAGCTATGACCCGAGGGTAGTTCCTAACATCTACATACATTCATTTAAATTTTGTATAAGTCTTGCTGTAATTTTTGATTTATGATATATACATATGTACTATTCACTTTGTATATTACTTGGCTTGCTCATTAGATGGCAGGAAACTAGAATCAAGGAAAGACCATCTACATCAGCGATTTATGTCCCACCCCCGCACTATTACCAGTCAACTATGCCACCACCCACGTTTGTACCTGATGTGGGTGCTGGACCTTCGAGATGCCCACTGTCGCATGAGATTTGGGAGTATGCCCCTCTTGGGCCATAGTATGGGGACCCTAGTTGGTACCCAAGGTCCCCCTATGAGCACATGATTCCCGATCCTAGCCAGGATTGGGAAATGGAGGAGTCTGAACCATCAGAAGACACGTCTGCTTCGTCGGCGACCATCCGGGTCAGTTCCTTACAACCTGACGAGGATGAAGACGTGGCACCAAGTGCGAGGCAAACCGCATGAATATCCGTCCAACACGTCCCTACATTCCAGGAGGAATGGGGTAACCTGGTTACAGGAGTGACCGGGGCGCCACCACAACCGGCTGTACCACCATTGCCACCAGTACCAGTTTCACAGCATCCGGCTGGACCCTATGAGCATGACGCCATAGCGCGTCATAGCTTCCATTTGGCTCCGTCAAGATACTACGCAGACCCCTATGACGAGTCGGCACGCTATTCCAGTGCGTCTCACCAGATGTTTGCTGATCCGCCCCAGTACCACTCGGGACCGTTGATTGGAGACCCCACGATGGATGAGGTATGGCGACGACACCAACACTACGACAACCTGAAGGAAGAGAGGGACGAGGCAGTGTCCTTACTGGCAAAAATTAGGAGGAAGCTTTACCGAGCCGCCCATAAGTGTGTGCTCAACCCATGGACTAGTCATCGCCGCCGCCGTTATTGACATGTCATTTATTATTTTATTATGCACTATTTGAATTTTGAATAAACTATGTATTCTGTAGGGCATGGGTGAATGTTCACTCATGTCACACCTGGTTGTATTTTAGAATAAATTTTGTAATCATAACAACTTTGCTATGGTTAATATTATTGATGGTTACTTGATGGGATATGTTGGATTTCTTTACTTGTATAATGTGATGATATGATTGGTTGTGAAACTATGATAACTGTTAGCTATAAAACCCTTGAGTTTAAAACCCTATGCAATGTTTATTTAAGCCATGCCGAGGGGAACAGGACAAGGACGTGCTCCAAATGCTAGGGGTGGTGTCACCACCAGATCAGGAGCTCGTACCAACCGACCTGATGAAACCACCACTGTAAACACCAATGACACTCACCACACCAATGATGGCCCCAAGACCAACCGCAACACCGACCAAGAAACTAGATTGTAGCAACTAATAGCCGAAGCCATTGTTAATGCTCTTCCCACTATAACTGCCCATGTGAACGCCGAGCGAAACCGTGAGGTAACCCATGAGGGGGAAGAAAACGAAGATGGAAACAACAATGGGGAGGAACGGGAAGAAGCTCGTATACGAACTGGTTGTAATTACAAAGCATTCATGGCCTGCAAACCAAGGGACTACTACAAAAATGAAGGCGCGACAGGAACAATAAGATGGTTAGAGGAAATGGAAGCAGTACTGGATATAAGCGACTGTGCTGAGGTAAACAAGGTAAGGTTTACCACACACTCCCTCAAGAATGGAGCGTTGAATTGGTGGAACACACTGTTGCAAACCCGAGGGAGAAACGCGGTCAACCGGATGAGATGGGAAGAGTTTAAAAGCTTGATGGTGGAAGGTTACTGTCCGATTAATGGAATTGAAAAGATGGAGGCTGAATTTTTAGGTCTAGAAATGAAGGGCACGACACACTTGGAATACACCAACCGATTTAATGAGCTGTCACTGCTTGTACCGCATTTGGTGACTCCTGAATCTAAGAAGATTGGTAGGTATGTGTGGGATTTAACCCCAAAGATCAGGGGAATGGTGAAGGCAGCAAAGTCGAGGACGTTTTAGGAGACGGTAGAGATTTCGGCAACATTAAACGATGAGGTCGTAAGTTGTTGGAGTGAAAGGTGTAGAGAATGCGGGAGTAAAATGAAAATAGGAGAATTTTCGCGCCATGAGTGGAAGTTCAAGTGAAAGAAATATGGAAAACCGACAACAGGAAGGGAAGAAACCCTATTTAGGAAAGCAACCATTTTGTGGAAATTGTGGACGCCATCACCTAGGGATGTGTAAGGAGAGGATAGCGGTTAAACCACAGGTCAAAGAAGGCAAGACCGTCGTGTGCTACAAGTGCAACAAACCAGGTCATTTTGCAAGGGAATGCAAGTCTGAAACCACGGGGCCTGTGAGATGCCACGAGTGTGGCGAAACTGGGCATATCCGCCTTGATTACCCCAAGCTAAAGGCCAAGAAACCAGCGATAGGACGCCCCAAGGGGAGAGCATTCGTGATGAATGCAGAAGTTGCCAGGCAGGGGCCTGAAGTTGTGACTGGTACGTTCCTAGTAAACAATCATTATGCTTATGTACTATTTGACACCGGGGCCAATAAAAGCTTTGTTTCTACAAGCTTTAGACCAAGAATTGAATTAAGCTCCTCTAGGCTAGCCGAGACATATACCGTAGAACTAGCTAACATAACGTTAGTTAAAGCTGATGAGATAATCGTTGGGTGCACGATAGAACTGGACGAGCATGAATTCCCTATAGACTTAATACCAGTAGAAATAGGTGGATTTGACATAGTAGTGGGAATGGATTGCCTGGCGAAAAATAAGGCTGAAATTATATGTGACAAGAAACTAGTAAAAATTTCCCTACCTAAAGGAGATATTCTCGTGATATATGGTGAGAGACCAAGACGAGACATTAACATCATTTCGTGCATAAAGGCGAATAAGTGCATGAGGAAAGGATGCATTGCATACCTGGCCTATGTAATGACCACCGAAGAGGAAAAATGGCTCGAGGACGTCCCTATAGTGTCGGAGTTCATGGAGGTATTTCCCGATGAATTACCAGGACTCCCTCCACACAGGCAGGTTGAATTTCTCATCGACCTCATACCGGGAGCCGCACCGGTAGCCAAATCACCCTATAGACTAGCCCCATCGGAGATGCAAGAGTTAATGACGCAACTGCAAGAACTTATGGACAAAGGGTTCATTTGGCCAAGCTTCTCACCATGGGGAGCTCCAGTCCTATTTGTCAAAAAGAAAGATGGAACCCTAAGAATGTGCATTGACTATCGAGAACTAAACAAAGTCACAATCAAAAACCGATACACACTCCTGAGGATTGATGACTTGTTTGACCAGCTCTAAGGATCATGATATTACTCCAAGATAGACCTGAGGTCAGGGTATCACCATTTACGAATCAAGGAGGATGACGTACCAAAAACCACATTTAGAACTAGGTACAGGCACTATGAATTCTTAGTGATGCCTTTCGGTTTAACCAACACACCGGCAGTATTCATGGACCTCATGAATAGGGTGTGCAAGCCATACTTGGATAAATTCGTGATAGTATTTATATACGATATACTAATATACTCCAAAACCGAGGCGGAACACCAACAACATTTAAGGTTGATTTTAGTATTACTGCGAACTGAGCGGCTATATGCCAAGTTCTCAAAGTGTGAGTTCTGGATGCGAGAAGTGCCGTTTCTGGGTCATATAGTAAGCGAGAAAGGAATTCAAGTTAATCCCTCCATGATTGAGGCCATTAAGAGGTGGGAGCCACCTAAGACCCCTACTGAGGTATGACAATTTCTAGGGTTGGCCGGTTACTACCAAAGATTCATAGAAAACTTCTCGAGAATTGCCAAGCCATTGACGTACCTAACCCAGAAAAGCACTAAATTCAAATGGGAATCAAAGCAACAAGAAGACTTTAACACCCTAAAGCAGAAACCATGTAGTGCACCGATCCTCTCCTTACCCGAGGGGAACGACGATTTCACAGTATATTGTGATGCCTCACACCACGGTTTAGGATGTGCCCTAATGCAAAGAGGAAAGGTGATAGCATATGCTTCACGACAATTAAAGGTACATGAGCAAAACTACACCACACACAACTTGGAATTAGGAACTGTAGTATTTGCGCTAAAAATTTGGAGGCACTACCTGTATGGCACGAAGTGCGTGGTCTTCACCAATCACAAAAGCCTACAACACATTTTTAATCAAAAGATGTTAAACATGCGACAAAGAAGATGGGTGGAATCGCTTAACGACTATGATTGTGAAATCCGATACCACCCCGGAAAGGCAAACGTAGTAACCGATGCCTTAAGTAGAAAGGAAAAGGCTAAACAGCTTAGGGTACGTGCCTTACAAATGAAGGCACAAATCAATTTGAAAGACCAAATTCAAAGAAACCAAAAAGAGGTTATGAATGAGGAAAACTATGAAAAAGAAGGATTAAAGGGGATGAAGGAACAACTAATCATCTCAGAAGATGGAATAATGAGGTTGAATGGAAGGGCGTGGAACCCGACACTAGGAGGGCTAAGAGAAACTATATTAGACGAAGTCCACAAGTCAAAGTATTCCATTCACCCTGTAAATGACAAGATGTATAAGGACCTGAGAATAAACTATTGGTGGCCTGGTATGAAAAGAGAAATAGTCGCCTATGTGGGAAAATGCTTGACATGTGCCAAGGTAAAGGCAGAATACCAAAAGCCATCTGGATTACTCCAACAACCAAAAATACCGGAATGGAAATGGGAAAGAGTCATAATGGATTTTGTCACAAAACTTCCCCGAACCCTGAGAGGGCACGACGCTATATGGGTAATAGTGGACCGACTGACCAAGTCGGCATACTTCCTGGAAATTAGGGAAGACTACAAGATGGAAAGGCTGGCTAAGACATATGTCAATGAAATAGTGCCCCGACACGGAATACCCTTGTCAATTATCTCAGACCGAGATAGTCGATTTACCTCCCGATTCTGTCAAGCATTTCAACGGGCACTAGGAACACGCATCGACTTAAGCACAGCCTACCATCCTCAAAACGATGGTCAAAGCGAAAGGACAATCCAGAACCTTGAAGACATGTTGAGATCTTGCGTGTTACACTTTGGTGGAAATTGGGACATGCACCTCCCACTAGCTGAATTTTCCTATAATAACAGCTACCACACCAGCATAGGAGCTGCCCCCTTTGAAGCACTTTATGGGCGTAAGTGTAGGTCACTAATTTGTTGGGCTGAGGTAGGAGAAAGCCAGCTAACCTATCTAGAAATAGTGCAAGAAACAACTGATAAGATTCACCAAATACGAGAACGTCTAGCTGCAGCGAGAGATCGACAAAAGAGTTATGCTGATAACAGGCGAAAACCCTTGGAATTTCAAGTAGGAGACTGGGTGATGCTAAAGGTGTCACCATGGAAAGGGTTAATCAGATTTGAGAAGCATGGAAAATTGACCCCGAGGTACATTGGACCCTTCAAGATTCTTGAGAGAATCGGACCCGTTGCCTATAAGTTAGAATTACCTGAGGAATTAAGAGGGATACATGACACGTTCCACATCTCAAATCTCAAGAAGTGCCTATCCGATGAAAACCTAATAATACCATACACGGAAGTGCAAATTAACGACAAGCTCCAATTCGTGGAAGAACCACTCAAAATAATGGAACGACATGAAAAGAAACTTTGACGAAGTAAGATTCCGATTGTGAAGGTCAAATGGAACTCACGACGAGGTCCTGAGTTCACCTGGGAACCAGAAAGCGAATATAAAAAGAAGTACCCGCACCTTTTCAAACCTGAAAACCCATCAATGGAATATAAGAAAGAGTCGGTAAAACCCCCGTCCCGGCATCAGACTAAACTGACTTAATATGTATATATATATACACCTATTTTAGTAACTGAAACATTGCATTGTGTGAACCATGATGATTGACCAACCCTATTGCATCCTTAGAATTAGAATAAAGTTTGATAAACTAGACATAAGCAAATTTCGAGGACGAAATTTCTGTAAGTAGGGGAGGATGTGACAACCCTGATTTTTGGGCCCAGAAAATTTGGTTTTAGAAACCATAATAGGCCACTCAATGATCAACCGAAGCCCATGTGAAGGGCCCAACAAGATCAAACTCCTGGATATGGATATACACACAAACCCTAATGGGCTTAGGCCCATCAAACTTTGAATTGGTCATTTGGCCATAGCGATAAGTGGGCTTGACATACAAGACCTTAATGGGCCAATGGACCATGTGATGAAATTGTTCGTGAGCTACCAACACTAGTGGGCCTTAGGCCCAATGTCCTAGTGAAACATTATGCCACTTAAATTTAATAAACAAAAACAACAAAAATAATCCTAAGACTTTAAGTCATCCACATTTGTTAATTCTTCATCCGCATTTGTTAATTCTTCATCCGTATTTGTAAACTCTTCATCCGCATTTGTTAATTCTTCATCCGCATTTCTAAACTCTTCATCCGCATTTGTTAATTCTTCATCCGCATTTTTAAACTCTTCATCCGTATTTGTTAATTCTTCATCCACATTTGTAAACTCTTCATCCGCATTTGTAAACTCTTCATCCGCATTTGTTTACTCCACAAGCGCATGAGCACTGTACAGGCGCATGAGCACTGTACAAGCTCATGAGCATTGTGTGGCCATATTTCACCTTCGGAAGAACTAAGGATCAAGCAGGCGCATGAGCACTCTACAGGCGCATGAGCCCTGTGCGGCCGCATTTCAATCATCCGAAGCCAGAACCCAATCTTCCGAAGCCAAGACTTAGAACTTCCATAGCCAAATTCAAATCTTTCAAAATTTCAAAGGATATACATTATAACACTTGGAATTATTCTGAAACTTTAAATATAGAAATTAAATACTTTTAAATTATTAAATCACAAACCAAAAATATTAAATCCTTCACAAGCCGTTATAATAACAGTAATAATAATACAAACCAACATGATACTTTCGTATATAAATTTAAAAACAAACATGCAGTGAATAATAAATAATAAAGAAAATCCACAAATTATAAAATGCATGCACCCGTATGAAATATATTCTAGAAGGAAGTTGACTTGTCTAATCACCACCCAAATCACCCAATGCATGGCTTAGCTTCTTAACCCATGCTAACTTATCCCACTAACCAAAATCTCCTCTTAACCAAGAAAATCCTGCAATTAAGAAGTGGGACCCAAACCCCCTTCCCAACACCTCGGCCGAACCTCATCAAAACCACCACCCCCACTATAAATAGCAAACTTTCTCTACAAAACACTTCTTTGTTTCTCACTCTCTTGTGCTCTTTTAGCAGTTGACACCAGCCCTCTCGAAGCCAGCCTGCATCGAGCTCCAACACATTAAGGTAAACATCCCTTTGAACTTACAAACTCACTCACGTATCTTCTTTTTCACATCTCCATTTCAGTTGAACTTGCAACCTGAACTAACCTTCCATTTCAAACAGCCTACTCTCATCTTCGCAAGCTTCTTTGGCAGCCCCCGCATCCACCACATCTACCTCACGAAACAAGGTAACCGTTGCTACCCGAAAACACTCGATATATCACGTATCATCTCGGTGGTGACACGAACCACCCCGTGTCATCCCCCAACATCATAAACACATATAATACCATAATTTCCAGTAACAAAAGAATGTAAAATCTTCAAAAAGAACGGTTTTAATAAATATAACACACACGAAAACCCGGTTTTCATAAAAATATAAAAATATGTTCGGCATAACTTACTGAAAATATGGGGTTACGTAAGAGTTATTTATGTTATAAAAAAATAAGTGAAAAGAGAAAAATCAGATTAAAACGCTTAGAAATCCGAAACCGGGACTTAACGAACACTTAACGAAACTAACCGGTTAATGTAACGAAATTACCAACTATACATAAATTCCAAATTTAAAAAATTTCAGTAGGCTTATAATGATAAATAATACTTTTAAATTAAATTTCATGATTTATAGAGCTAGTTTGCTTAGCAAACAAAAATGTAGGGGTTATTCATGTTAAAATAATAAAAATTCATAAATGGATGCTTCTAAGCCAAAAACCTGAAATATCCAGATTCAAAACTTACTCTAAGTATATTAGAAGACTATAAAACTAAAATGGATCAAAAGTTGACCCGAACCTAGGAACCTGTTAAAAACGGAGCCCCGAACATTAAGATACCAAAACCAACAGAAAACAACCTATGACTCAAAAATACATTATCTAATGGTCTAATAATGATAAAATCAAGCTACAAAAAAAATATTATCAATTATAGAACTTTTTAGGAATTAATACGAAGATAACGCTAATCTAAGGAAATCTAACACCGCACTAGCAAGAAAAAGGGTAAAAAGAGTTACGAAGACCTAAATGGCCTAAAAACTAACTTAATACAGTATCTTACCCCACTTGAAACCATAAAACACATAGTAAACAATTCAAGTGCCAAATTCCAAACATAAGGGTTAAAAACTACCAATATAGCAAAGTTAAGGGACCAATCCTGTCAACAATTTAAACTTCACTGTATTGGGATCAAATAATAGTTCTGGCAAAATTTATAATCTAATATTAATATTTAATAACTCAAACATACCCAACTTTCAAACCAAAAACTTCAAATTCCAAAGGTTGAACCAAATTACGCATATATAATGTAAACCGCCTAATCGCGTAAGGTAAACCTGAACTAGAGGGGTTAGACTTACTCAACTGATTGAAATGGAACTGAAATCTCTAAAAATGAACATAGGAATCTTGCCGGTCGGTAGCTCCCTAAACCACGAACGCCCACATCAAGGACAAGCTAAGGTGAGTTTCATGACCCCCTTTTTACTTTACAACTTTTGGGGTGAAATATATACTCGCTGGTTATTATGATACTATGGTGCAACACTACCTGCTCTTGTCCCTGAACATGATCACAATCATTAACTCCATTAGGAGCTATGTGATTTGTGGATAGTACTATTTGGGAATCCCCCTCACACAATGGGCCCTATGGACAGGGAAACCCCCCATTGAGATTCAAAAATCATTGTGTCACAAATAAATGCAGATTATATGTGCTTAGCAGGGCACATTTGAGCCCATAACAATAAGGGTATGGGTTAGGTGATGTTTTAGCACTCGGGAGGGTCACCCGGGTCCAGGTTTGATTGTGATACTTTCACTTGTGCATCATGAATATTGTTAACTTATTTTATGAAATACGTTGAGACTTATGTCGTAAACTCATGAGCTCACCAACATTATGTTGACGTATTTTTGGGTGTGTATTTCAGGAGAAGAATGAAATGGCCGAGTGATCATGGCTAGGAGTTGACTAAACTGGATATTTGGAGATTAGCCACCACCCTATTTCTAGATAATATCATTTGGGAGAATTAAATCATATTGATGTAATCGGGATTAAAAAAAACACTTGACGAGCTTTAGAATTAATTAATGTGGATAACTGTATGACAATTTAATGGATTACGTTTACCCTTCCGCTGCATTGTGTTGATATTAGTTAGTCACAGCCGGACCCCGTCCGGTGGGTCGTGACAGACTACAATTCCCATCAACTAACTCTCTTCAGAGGGACGTAACAAAGGGTGCATGTCATTCAAAACAATAGACTTGATCTACTCTCTACGAATGACTTGTACCAGCTCCTCACCACCACATCAGGGAAGAACAAGGAAACAGATAAATATCTTCTTTCCCTGGTGTTGTAGACTTTAAGGAGCAGAAGGAAGTGAAGTTTTGGTAGCATCAGCCTAGGGGGAGTTTGTTGGATCATATGAGGCTGGTGCAACCAAACCAACACTTAGAACATTTTTGAAGTACAATTGAAGAAGTCTTCCGAAGCTAAAGTTATTCTTCTGAAGACAAGTTGAAGATCTTCCGAAGGAAAAACTAAGTCTTCCGAGACTAAGTAGTTTTACTTCCGAAGTATATGAAGAACTTCCGAAGGTAGAATCAAGTCTTCCAAAGTTTATGAAGACTAAGTAATTCTCCTTCCGAAGCATTCACACTTAGAAGATCCAAGACAAAGTCTTCTGAAAAATGAAGTCACAAAGACTTGCGGAAGACTTGGAAGAAGTTGATTCTTCCGAAGTATAAATGGCTTCGGAAGAACATATTCTTCTGAAGCCATTTTGCCTTCGGAAGAATCAACTAGGAACCAGTGGACATTAGTATGGTCTGTCTGACATCCCCTGACAACTCTGATACACTGCATGGCGTTTTCCTACTCTCATGTAGTTGACCATACTTTAATCTACTGTTTATCTTTTTCAGTTAGTACAGTTATCATACTTAGTTGGTAACAAAAGGTAAGTCATGGACCTGTCATGACTACCTAATCTAGGATATTATTTTATCTTAGATATTTTACTTCTAGCAATGTAGTATTTGCTTAGCAGTAAATTCCAGCTGGTTTTCCAAGTATATCCGACTGTAAATAGTAGTATATATAGTTTCTCATTGTAACTTATGTAACCATGCTTGTAAGAGTCTTGTAATACTGAGTTGAGAAATAATATATACAAGTATCTTGAAAACCTTTCTTGTGTTTATCAACTTATTATATTATTATCAACTTAGTTAGAGATTCATCTTCATCAACCGAGTGAAACTTAGTGAGTTTGTGAGATACAAAACTTGTGTTGAGGGACTAACACCGATCCTGCACTCTCTCACATCTGTCAAAGACTCTCTTGTTCGTTTGAGTTCTAGGGTTTCATTCTTTCTGATTCAAGTGTTGTTGAATCCTTGGAATACTGTGTCAGATCATTGTGTTGATTAAGTGTATTTTGAGGGAGCCCTAGTACTATAGTTCTTTTTATATTTTTCGTTCTTTATGTTTTGTATTTGGGCATCTTCTTTACATGTGTGATTGTTCATATTAAGAAGAACTTAGATATGATATTCTTCACAAAGTTTTCAAAACTGTCCCATGCGTACAAATTACTCGCCGCATCAACTTGTCCTCGTAGTGTGGTGAGACTAAAAACAATAGTTGTTTTTTAATTTATTTTAGTAGGTTAGGTTGAAACAAGAAATTATATAATAGATATTATATATGTATAATCTAATATATGTTTTAGACAAGACGTTAATGATACTACTATATATAACAAATATATTTAAGTTATAAACAATAATATTTAGAAAATAAATTAATTATTAGACAATGCTGTTAGTATAAATGAACTTTTTAATATGGGTGATTATAATAATAATAATATTTAAGCTTGTCACAATAAAATATTTTGATATAGTTATAAACATGATAACAACAATCGAATTATATATATAGTAGGAAGAAATGAATTAAATCCTTAAAATCATATACGTTAATTTTGAAATGAAATATATGTTGATAATTTTTAGAAAGTTATTTTAAAAATGATGTAGTACTGTACATATAGAAACTATTTAAATGTAAATGTTAAATATTTATTACTAATAATAAATATTATTGAAATATGTTAAAACATGTAACAGTACTAAAAGTATAAGAAAATGTTAATGTTTCTAGAGTGATGGAGATGATAACACATAACAATATATATGACGCATAGATGTACAAGCTAGTAAGAGCCATGTGTATAAAATGTTATTATTTTATTATAAGTTATAGATTATAGATTATAGATTATTATAGATTATAAACGTGAACATTTCTATTAAAAAACCAATTATTACTATCATTGACCATCAAGCGGTTAATAAGATATTAATTTTTCAAAGAACTTTTTTTCTGTTTTTTGCATAAAACAATAAAACATGTACTATTAATGAAGTTTCATTTTTATTGTTTTATCGTTTAAGAAAGACCACTAATTTATCAATATCAGCTGTCGATTATTTTAAATACATCCAAAAAAATCATATGAAATTTAATATTTTTAAAGTGATCATATCATATTTAAAATATTGCAAAAGTATCTTTTAAAAAGGGATGCATAGGAATTTATATTGTGAAATGGAGTTGGCTCATGTGCCGTCTAGAACTAAAATCGTGCAGCCAGGTCATGTCGAAATAATATTAATCTCCCAACTGTAACTTGAGGTCACTTCTCCCCCTTCGTTTTCCACGTATTTTCGATTCAACCCTGAAGGTTTGTAAAATAACATTATTATACGTTTTCTATTTAACGCGTAAAATTCAACTAATATTCCACTTCTTAGAATTCAATTTAGTTTATTATATAATATCTATAAACATTATAGATATATTTAACACATCTAATACTTATAATATCTCAAACCCTTATAACATTGGGGATGAGATGGCAACACGAACCGGTACCGTACCAAATAGTAGCAATATTGAAAATGAGAGAAAGTACAAAACAAATACCGTATTGATTTTAATGGTTTGGTACTAGTACCATTAAAATAACCAAGAATACTGAAATTGAAAGGTAACGAAACCAAAAACAAATACTGGTACCGGTACCGGTAGTGTTAATTCGTTACTGGTTTGGTATATACAGGTAGTTAGTCATAGTGTTCATCCCTAATATAGACTCGTTAAATTTGAGGATGTTTTACTGGTTGCTCATATGTTTACTACACTAATTTAGCTACTTCTTATAATAAATAAAGTATTTATATTATTAAAGAGGTCTTATGGTCCGCTTTGACCGGTTTAATAAAAATACTTAATTGGACCGTTAGCTATGTTTCAAGAAAGAACAGGCACAATCAGCCGGGTTGACCGGTCCAATCAAACCGGTTAGACTTGGTAGTTTGAATCCTGAAAGTTGTAACAACTTGTTCTATACATAAAGGAGTAACTATAAATGACATGTTTATAGTTTATATAACCGTTTCAAATCTAAGAGGCAGTTTGATAGCCTTTTAATAAGAGATGCTATCTTTTAGTAGTTTCTATCCTTTTGATGGTTAAAAATTAACTTCAATGCTGAATGATGAAATGCTTAAATTTTAATGCTATCTTTTAGTTATTCAACATTAAAATTACCTTGACCCTATGAACCAATAAAAAATAACCACTTAATCACCATTAAATGTTTACCCGGTTTCAAAGGATTGTATTATACTTGATATTAATTATTAACTTATAAATGGCCATGGCATTTATAAAAAATGACATCATATGTATGCAAATAAATGAGCCACTTTTTATTGATTGCAATATATGCAACAAGAAAATCCCTTCATCAATTGTAACCAACAAAAATGGGGCCTATGCCAGATGAAATTCCAACAAATTAGAGTGAAAAAATAATTAAATAAATCAAAAGACTACTTAAGCAAACAGTCTGTTCTTTCCTGCAATTAGTAAATCAGAAACAATCAATGGACTTTACACAAAGAAAATAGGAACAGAAAATCAAGGGTAGAGGAAGGGAGGAAGAAGACAATGAATTACGACCCGTTTTAGCCCGAATTCGAAGGCTTGAAACCAATGAACCAAGAAAATAAGCAAACGAAAACACATTGTACAAAAGCTTTTCAAACAGATATGGCACATAAATCTTCCAAGATCTGTCTCACTGTAGGCCTTTCGGTTAACGGGAGTATGCACCTAAGTGATACTTCAAGCATATCATCCATGGCTTTTGAATGTTGTTCGCCACCAGCAATGTCACGGTCAATACAATCCATTATCCTACCCTCTTGGTCACACAACCGAACCCAATCGGTTAGGTCAACAGCACCAGATTGACCTGAGATAATGTCACCTGCACTTCTTCGTGTTAATAGTTCCATCAAGATTACACCAAATGCATACACATCGGCTTTGAGTGATGGAACGGGTTTGGGTGCGTTTGCAAGTTCAGGGGCCCTGTAGCCAAGTGCACCAAGGTTTAGAATTTGCTCGGCTATGCCTGCAGGTGTCATGAGCCGGTGGAGGCCAAAGTCTGTTAGCCGGACGTCGTATTGTGGGCCTTCTAAGATTATGTTTGTTGGTTTTAGGTTTCCATGTGGCATGCCCCTTCCATGAAGGTAGGACAAACCTCTAGCCATATCAATAGCAACTTTTAGCCGTTGGTTAAATGATAGTAGGGAGTATCGTCGGGGGGTCGTCTCTGTAACAAAAATGTATAAAGATTAGATAACAATGAATTTAAAGACGTATTTTTATTGTTATAGATATCTAACACATTAGATATTTTTACAAATACTTGTATTAGTATAATATCAATTTAAATTTTGAGTAAAGCGATTTAGAAGGTTGAATGCTTTAAAAATACACTTATCTTTAAAATGTTTCTTTTTAGGCTCATTTTTTGTATTGTCTGAGTTGTTTGAGGTTATAGGCAACCCAAATTGAACATAAATAGGTTTCATTTCTACCATACAGGTAGAGATATCCGATAAAGGGGGTCAAAATTCCCAAATTGTGTCTTTTTATACTTACAACCTGTTAACCATTTTATGCAAGAAATTTGATTATTATTGTAAGAGATAGATTTCATAATCATACATAAAAGGCTAATTATTCTTGTAAGAAATAGATTTCATAATCATATATAAAATGCAACTAGCCAAAGCAAATACTTACCATAAAGATGTAATGCTAGGCTATCTCCTTCAATGTAATTAGCCAAAGTGAGTCGTTCCTGTTCTCGTGGGCCCCAATAATAAGCAAGTAACCTCACAACATTAGGGTGATTCATAGTTCCAAGCTTCTTCATCTCTTTTGCAAATTCTTTCTTATCTTTGGTCAACCCGACCCTCAACCACTTCACGGTCAACATATGTCCACCACCTAGGGTGGCTTTATACAGTGTTCCATGGCTGCTTCTTCCAAGAATCTCAGCTGGGGCCCGAGACAAATCTTCAGCTGTGAACGAAAATTGAGGTCTCGAGTCAAAGAAAAACAGTTGACCCGCAAACCGATCTGGTGAATACACGTCTAGTGTCACTTGCTGTTCAATTGTCTCAACAAAATGGGGTGAAGAAGCCATGGGTGACCCAGGAGAAGATTTCCTTCCAGATGGTGTTGGGTCGGTGTCAATCAGATTAGGTATCACTGATGCTGAACTAGCGGCATAAGCCGGCGGCATCACCGGCGGCTCCACCATATCACCCCCAAGCTCTGACTGTCCAGAAAGGGACCTTGAATTTGAAGTTAGCAAGTGAGCATTTGAAAAGCTCAGTGAAGTCGTGGGTCGGCTAGATATTCCATGTTTTATATCCCTACCAGTCAAACTTGTTTGACCACCAAATGCAGTTTTAACACGGAAATCTCCAATTTGTGCTCGGTAATATGCCAATAACACAAAAGCTATCATCAATGCAGCTACAACAGAAGCAACTATAATTGCTATTTTAATACTAGACTTTGAGTTATGACCTTTCCCACCATTTGGTGATGGAAAACCACCACCACTAACAGTTGGGCGACGACCATCTGGTAAGGTAAGAGACGGGTTTCCCGGATAAAAGGAGGCACTCGAGAAATTTTTTAAATTTTCAGGAATTTTCCCAGATAAATCATTACCTGACACGTTTAGAAACTTTAACTCTGGAGAAAGTTTTTCAGGAATATAACCCTTGAAATGGTTACCAGAGAGATCAAGAACTTCCAATTGACCAAGTTTTGACAACTCATTTGGTAATTCACCAGTTAACCCATCATTTGCGAGATTTAACAGTCTAAGCCTCCTGAAGTTGCCTATATCCGATGACAATGTGCCCGTTAACATATTATAGGAAAGATCAAAAAACTCCATGGGTGGGTAAGGGGATAATTCAATTAACGATTTTTCTTGTGATCCATGAAGCGGAATTGGCCCCGTGAAACGATTATTTGAAAGATCCAAATGGTTCAAAGTCATTGAAGTGAATAACCCAGGTGGAAGTGGCCCGTCAAGTTCATTCCTTCTTAGGTCAAGAAAAACTAGACTAGGTGATGACATCAGAATAGGGGGTACCGAGCCTTTTAATGAGTTATTTCCTAGATTAAGTGAAATCAGTCCCTTGAAATACATAGTTAAGTTTGGCAAATTCCCAGATAACTTATTTGAGCTCAAATCTAGCACTTGTAGAGGCGATTCCCATTTCTGAAAAACTGAGATATCATCAGAGAGTAGATTGTTGCTCAAATCAACAATCTGACAATTTCCTAAAGAAGGTGGCAGTGAACCAGATAATTCATTTGATGACAGGTTCAAAGTGGTCAAACTGGTGGAGTTGATTTTTGGAATTGAACCTGCATTCGAGAATAAAATGAAATATGAACAAAAAATTTGACAAAAGTTTATATCATAACCAATCACCATCTTTTAATCATGTTTTAAGTACAAAACAGAACAAAAATGGTCTGAAGTTACACAAACGTGTCCTTAAGCTACAACAAAGATTGTTATTAATAGATAATGCAAACATACAAGAGTTAATAATTAGATAATACAACTTTTTTTTTTGTATGATTACTGTATACACAAGTAGTTTCATAGCACTAACACTTCATCTAATCCCTACTTTTATTACCAAAATGCATAATTTAACAATTACATGCAAACAAAAATGATATGAAATGCATAAATAGACTTAATCAGAAACTTTTAGTATGTTTCCGGTATCTTCAGCATGTCTGATAATTAAATGTAGCGGATCCAGTATTTCTAATCAGGGTAAGCAACAAAATCATCCAAGAATGCACGCGAATAATAATGTTTAATGTTTTTATCACATGCATACTCCACAGATCATGGCATCATGCAAGTCCACCCCTATGACCAGGTGCACATAGACTCCTTGGCGTTATATGTTTAGGAATGGAAGTCATTATGATGCAATTAATTCCCTTCAATCTTACAAGAAAACTTAAGAACTTTGTGGTACTGTTGCAAAGCCTCCGGATATAACTTCTAAATAGATTTTAACCAATGCTAAATGACCATATCCCACACAAAAATGCAAGAATCTTGGTATGAAACTATTTTCACCTATCAAGCCTCTCAATTCGACAAGTAATTACACATTTCCAAGCAGATGAATTTGAGTATGTAAATTCACCAATATCAATGATTATAAGTACCATACAACCACAATAATCAAAACAGTAATCAAAGGTCAAGATCTTCACCTGAAAACCCATTTCGACTGAGATCTACCTCTTTCAACGGAATCATGCTCTGCAAAAGCTCTTCAGGTATCGGCCCAAACAACTGCGCATTACTCAACCGCAAAACCTGAAGATTCGGTAACGACCCGAACGAAGGCAACTTCCCATTCAACTCATTATCACTCAAATCCAAAACATGCAAATTCCTAAAGAGAACAAGAGCATCCCCACTGAAAAACCCACCACCCAATCTATTCCCACTCAAATTCACATGCTGCACAGTATTAACCACGCTAGGAATATCGCCAGAATCCATAGACAACGACCCGTAAAACGCATTATCACTCAAGTCAACGTATTGCACGTTTCGAAGCTCAGAGAACAAAACCCCCAAATCCCCCCACAAGGAATTGGAATGCAGATCGAGAATCGCCAACTGCTGCAGGTTCTGAATCCCATTCGGAAACCCACCTGTGAAATTGTTGTTGGACAAATTGAGGTAATTCAAGCCGTAGAGATCGTTGATTCTTGCAGGAATTGGACCGTAGAACTGGTTTCCCGACAGATCTAGATACTGAAGAGAGTACATTGATCCAAGAGTGGGAACAATCCTACCGGTGAGTCTGTTGCCTGAAAGACTCAAATTCCGGAGATTCTTGAGATTATAGAGAGTGACGAACTTGATTTCTCCGGCCAAGTCAAGTCGGTCAAGAACAATGGAGGAAACAAACCCACCTTCGTCGCACGAAATGCCGTAAAATTGGGGGCAAATTGAAGCTGGATCCGAGCTGGAAACGTTCCATGAGCCGTACACTTTTCTTAAGGGATCTTCAACGATCCCCTTCTTGAACTCGAGCAATGCCCGGAGTTCCTCCGGCGATGAAGCTCCGGCACACACGAACAAGAACAAGAACAAGGAAAGCGATTGCAGTCGCATATCGGGGTTTTGTGGAGAAGAAACAATTGAATTGAAGTGAGGGGTGGAGTTAAAGGGTTATTGGGTGTGTGAATTTTGTGGAAGAAAGTTGAAATCAGCCATTGAAAGCAGCAATCTTCACCATCTTGTCGAAGCTTTTTGAAGCTAGTTAGGGATTCAAAAGCTGGCTTTCTGAATTATGACACCAGATGTAATATTCTACGCCCCAAAATGAACATAAATCGACATACGAAACAAATCATTCCGTTTTTCTTTTTCTTTTTCTTATACCCTATCTTTGTAGCTCCAAATAATTAGGTTTTTTTCTAACTCAATTTGCATAAGTTTAGGTTATCTATTGGCCCCTCTATTCCATGAATCTTTATCCTTTGAGAAATATAAATTTGTTAATGAAATGCTTTACATTTTATATTGTTGTGTTGGTTCTTCATTTTGGTTATGTCAGGTTGATCGGAAGTTAGGGTTTTAAACGAACAGATTTTAATGAAAAGGTGTTTTGAACTTGCAGCATTCTAACATTATGATACAGATATCATGGTCCCAATCTATTAATTCCAACACCACCAAATAATGTAATGTGTGTATGTTCAAGATTTGATTATAAGTTTTTATGCGTTCAGATGAAAAGTAATTTTCAAATTTTTTATTGTATTGATGATGTGTAACATACGTCATTATCAAACAAGCATAGTTGAAAATTCAAATAATGACTCAAGATTAAGTTGTAAACTTATCAAACTAAAATGACATAGAAATTGAAGCAACAAAAACAAAATAATTTTAAATGAACCACATGTATTAAATGTAGCAAGTGAGTTAATTATCATTAATCATTCTTCAAAAAGAGTATATTATGAGATTGTTGTATCTATTTTGAACAGGAGATACATGCCTATTATAACATCTCATTGGCCTCATAAACTTCTCATGGTATCCCTGGTCATGATTTAAAAATCTTGCCTTAGGTTTGTCTTTTGTAAACCTTTCGTTTGAAAATGAGTGAATACATTGTTTTGTTATATGCACCCTTTGCCACACACATAGCACACTCAAATTCGTAAGAAAATGTTCGTTAATGATAATTAATATTCCTTAGGTCAGAAGCTCATCACGATTGATTCTTTGTTGGTGTTACAACTGAAACACTTTCTTTCACCTTATAATTAACATTTTATTGTGTATTTCAATTTGAAATCAATATATCATCCTTTTGTTGATTTAATGAATCGGTTGATGTTTGTTTCACTGTTTGTTCCATTTAAAAAATAACCTTATTTTCTTTTGTAATAACAACTTCATCATCCATGGTAGTTTTAATAACTTTGTAACGAAATTGATCTGGCTTATAAGTATTCTCAACAGAAACCACATCACCATTACATATTGATTTATAATCATTATTAAAGATCTTTTGGTTCATCAAAAGTTTTTGTTATAGCACCACAACCATTTTTTTTATCAAATTGATTGGTGTATAGATAGAGAGATCAAAATTCAAAAAATTTGTAAAACTATGTTGTGGAATAAGATGATTTGAATCACATACATTAACATTCATACAACCATTTAATTGTTCACAGACATTCAAGTTACTAAAAGCAAATGATGAAACCTCAACTTCTATACAAATAGAACAAATATCTATATTATTTTCAAGACAAGTTTATGACACCTAAGGCCATCCGAAAGTCAAAATAATCACAATCATCTGCAACCTTAGCTTTTCGCTTTTCACTTATCACGGTACATAAATAATGAGTTAAAACACATTCATGTGTTTTAATCGAATCATTTAAGGGATAAGGGACTAGCATTAGAATATTATTGTCAGATGGAGGATGTTAAAACCAAGTCCATCTTTGATTTTAAGTGATACTTAACATTCTATACATTTTTGTAAATTAGTTTGTTGTAGAGTGCATTTGCTAATGTTCACTTGATGTTTTGTAAGATCATATTTTTTCACTTAGTATTTCTTTGTCAAATCATTGATTAGAAAATCCTTATGGTAAACAAATTCCTTTAACTTTTAAACATCCTCCATGGCTGCCTCAACTTTATGCTTAAATTCTAACTCATTTTCCTTTACTTCTTGATTAATTACCTTTGACTATTAATTCGCATCAATAAGCATGACATTGGCCATGTTATAACCCTTTTGTTATATCATACATTCATCAAAACAATAGTGTTCTTTTACCTTTGATGAAGCGCCTAGTAATCGAGCCATTAATGCTTGTTTGAGTTCAGATGTTACTTGCTAAATCTCTACACTCCAATCAATATCACCTTCAGCTTCAGTCAAACGATCTTTAGGTTGTTCCTTCCTTGAAGAGTCTTCACTTGTGATATCAATCAAATGAGTATTGGAATTTCTAGCATTATGGACATTATTTTCTTTACACTTATTAGTAAAGTTTCCAAGCTACTTGCACAAGTGACATCTCGGTTTAGCTTTGTTATACCATATCTTTTCTCTTTTGGGTAGTTGATTTTTGTATGCCTTTTGCAGATGTCATTTTTCTTTAATGTTAACATGGTTATTTGCCACTAAAGATCCATTTCTTTTACATCATTATGATCAATCTACTCCAAATCCTCATGGCCAAAACTAAAAGGAGAAAGATTTCCAACATTCAAATCCTCATAACTCCAGCAACCAAATCCTCATAACTAGTAAAGAAAGCTGTAAAATAATGTCATATGCTCTTGGGGAATCTAGGGATAAGATTCAGTTGAAGATTGGCCAACTTGAGTACTACCAATTTGAGAACCATCAACTTGTTAACCAATTCTAGACATAGATCGATCACCAAATTGAGTAAAAGGAACATTCCAAACTTTTGATGAAACAACAAAAATTGGTGCAACTACAGTTGTATTCCCTTGTAATTTCTTAATAATTTGTAGAGAAGGTTGATGAGTGAAGCAAGAGGTTATATTACTAAAAGAAGAGTTGTTAACTAGAGGATTTCTTTTTCTAATAGTAAGATTAAGATTTTTTTTTCGGTTCCTTCTCTTAGATAAGAGACTTATAATATTTAAGTTCCTCTTCACTCTCTTGTGTTCAGCAAAGAACTACCTAATACTTTTTTGGATCCAAACTTCTTTATGCTTTCTAAGTATTTTTCTTGCAAAAAGAACACAATTGTTGCAAAAACAATTCTTTCAATAGTAGGATTTGTCTCTTTCGAAGCCATTTTAAGCGATCTCCAAGCTACAGATCAACTCATCAAATTTCATTTGCTTCAGGTTATAAGTTCTCTTAATCATCATGCATGGTATGCCCCATGACACAGGAAAACAACCCACTAGTTTCTTCACCAAATTATACTCTATGAACTCAACTACCATATGTCTCATCTACTCACAAAGGTAGTAAACTTTGTAATATGTATTCTGTTAAGTTTCCAGCACAAATATGTTCAACATATCATATTTTTCTACATCATATCCTTTCATCCCTCTTTGATTTTCTCAATTCCTTTAAATATTTCACATAAAGCATCCCACAAAAGACTTGACAGTCTTGTATTGATCAAACATGTTCATGATCAATGAGAAGAACAATTTCCATATATTCCTTATAATCCTTGTCAATTAGTTTTCTATCATTATAAGGAACAATGCCAACAGCACAAGCAATTATTGGTTCACGAGGACCACTAAAAATAGAAGTCCTCAAAGTTTAATGTGTAGTAGACGATAGACTACATCGATCTTTCTTGTTGACAAATCAATAGTGGATTGAAGTCTTGGTGGCCTTCTTTCCATTTCAATTTGAGTTTCAAAGGTGATGGTTACCATGCTAAATGAATCAAACACTTGTAAAAATTTTCTAAAAAATTCTTGAACCCATAAAAAAACTTGCATCTGAAATAAAAAGTTTTGTTGGAAAAGTTTTGTACGAAACTATATAGGATCCAATACTTTTAACCGAATGTGTTAATCTAAGCTTGAAACACAACGTTTTGAAAGTTATGTATGAAATCAAATACCTTCGTACGAATATATTTATCTAAGCTTGAAACACAATGTTTCAAAAGTTCCATACAAATAAAAATATTTTCATTTGACAAAATGTGATGATGTTGATGATGTGATTGTTGCTGTTGTATGTGTTATCTTTCCATGTTTAAGCGGTTTTCAAAACGTATGTATTATGTTATGACTTTACGTGGTATGATGTATGAATGAATGAACGTAAAGTATTATGTAACGAAGTGAAAGATAACAATAATGAAAAGTGGAACGTAACGAATGAATGAAAGCCTTGCAAGCAAATTGAAGGGAAGTGCACAACCATGTTGTCGTTAGCTCAACTGTGTGCGGTTTAGCTAACCCGAAGGATGCACACGGGGAGCCAATCCTTGAGAAAGACTCGAAGGGAGCTCAATCATTAAGATTGGCTCGAAGGGAGTGCAATCATTGAGATTGACTCGAAGGGAGTGCAATCATTGAGATTGACTCGAAGGGAATTCAATCCTTGAGATTGACTCGAAGGGGATCCTTATCGCGTACCCCAGTACTGTCTTCGTTAGGAGACGGGGGTATTGCATGTGACAGGATCCATATGAAGGTGTACGATAATAATGAATGAAAGAAGGAATGAATGAACGGTAATGAAGATAATAATACTTATTATCAATGTGTACGTATGTTGTGTGACCACGAACGAATACAAAGTTTTGGTTTTCAAAGAAAGTAAAGTATTTTATTTATAAAACTAGAACTCACTTAGCGTCGCTGAATTTTTGTATTCATAATAGTTGGCAGGTATTTTGTTGATGCTGAGGAGTTGCAGGCATGGATGAATAAGCTATTGGGAGCGTTTTGAGGCTGGCATCCATATTTTGACATGTTATTGTATTTTGATATGTAAATGAATGATGTAATGTAATGAAATGACATGTTTTAATTATAAATGAAAGTTTTTGAATTCCGCTGCAGAAGTAATGTATGTTTTAAAATGTTTTATGCTATGATGGTCCAATTTGTAAGTGTTCCGGAAATGAGGCCTTACATTGTATTTCTTTTTATGCTTTGTAACGTAATAGAACTTAAGAGCAATATGCAGCATCCTTGAAAACCATATTCGTCTGTTCTTGTTCTTAGTTCTGTCTCAGTTACTTGTGTTCTTAGTATCATTTACATAAAACCGGTTCCCCATTTGATTTGTTAAGTGTTCTAAAACTCTTCTCATTATGAGACTGATTGTATTGACCATCCCTTTAAACCGGTCCTGCACAAAGTAATCAGGAGTGATCAGTGGAGACTTAGTCATTATGTCGGTTTCCATATAAGCTTTAGAGAGAGCAGCCATTTGAGCAAGTAAGTAAATTTGAAACTGAAGAGTGATACCAATTGCAGGATAGGTAATGGTTCATAATAGTTTCACAGTTGGAGGTTATCAACTAAACACACTTACTAGACCAAATAGGGAACTAAGCAGTGAAACTAAGAATAACAAGTAAGAACACTCAAGAACACAAAGATTGGTTTTCAAGGATGATGTATATTGCTCTTAAGTGTTTTACAAGTGTTACAAATCTTAGTCCTAAGACTGATACATGAGATACTTTATACTACATCCTACAGTTGGCCATACTTTGAAGTCAGCTGGACACTAACCTAGACAATAAGATCAATGTAATTTCAAAAGGCAGATTGTCTTTTGACATGTGACTATGACATGCTATAGCTCATATTCTATTGTATTACAATAAGGATTAAAGTAGTAAAGTAGGAAGCTACAGATAAAAGACCATGATGTACAGTTGATAAAAGTAAAAGGGTAATCACCAACTTATATAAGTTGGTGAGTCTTCAGAGCTAACAGCGGAAAGGTCTTCTAATTTTGTCAAAAGTATGTCAGACTCACATGTCTTCTTAGTTTTCGAAAGAGCTCAGTCATCAAGCTTCAAAACACTTTATTTTTTGCTTCGAAAGATTTTTATCTTTGGCTTCGGAAGATTTGACACTTAGTTATTTTTCTTTGTACATTATCAAATCTTCTGAAGTACTTCCTAATACTTTAGTGCATGCTAAGAGATCTTTGTTTAGCATCAGCCTCTAAGATAATCATCTAGATCTTACAACCTTGCTCTTCTTACACAATTCTTTGAGAGCTTTCCGCTGAGTAGTTATAGATCACATAACTCCATTCCAAGCCTGAGTTATACCTGTTGGAAATTTGGGCTTTCTTTCTTATCTTATGCGATAGAAATCAACCCCCCTTCAAGAAGATTTTGTTCTCGAAACCTACCTAAACTTTTTCTTTTGTTGGTCCCATTAGTTCAAGTAACTATCATAAGATATTCTTGATATATTCTATGTTGGCCTTGAGAGACTTCATACTTCTCTAAGCATTCTTGACGTACTCCACTCCATTGCAAATAGATGATTACTATAGCATAAATTTAACTCCCATCTATTGCTTTCTTTAGAATTTTCTCCCCGAGTAGGTATCGTCATTGCCACTTAGAGCTACTCAATTTGTTTTTAATATTACCCCTAGTATAACTAAAGATATCAAAAGTATTCAAATTAGAAAATTATTTTCCTCAAAGTTCATAACATTTCTTCTCAAAAAATAACTTCTTACTAATCTTTAGGAAAAGCAAATGACATAGCAACGAGTACGTTAACTGTAGGAAGCATACATGTCACTATGCTTTATAAGTTTATGGTAGCTACCTCTTTGATGTCCATGATCTCTATAATTAAAACATATTTTCTTCACTGGACAGTTACTTGCATCTTGTCCTACAACTCCATATTAAACATATGTATTTCTTTTGCTTGCATTCTCTAATGTTTATCTTATCACATAGCATACCACTTTTTTGTATTCTTATTAGACATTTTACGTTGTTCAAGAGAATTTCCCCTGATTTCTAGTAACTTCCTTTTGAAGTCATCAAGCCGTGAATCATGGTCAAAGACTTCATTAAGCATAACGACACTAAGAATAACAACAGACATAAATGTCTTATCTTTAGACCTTCGAGGGTAGCACTTGAATATACCTTTTAACTATGAGAAATCTCGGTAAATTAGGTAGCGTACTCATGATGATTCATTCTTCTAGCTTCCAATTTTATAAATTCTATTTCTAACTTATCTAGTTCATTATCTACATAGAACCTTTCTAGTGTCAGTTTATTTGGGGCATCCTACTTCATTTCCTTGATTGTCCTCTCCCCCAATGCTTCTGACACAATGAATGTGCAGCAAATTTAAGTTAGTAGTCTTCTTCACACTCGCTAATATTAATGACACTTAGAAAGTTTCTGTGGCATTTTTCATGCCATTAAATGATAAAGGACTACATTTCTTAAAGGCTTCATAAGTGCAAACTTTCTTTCCATTTTCACTAGCACTATCACCATAAAGGTTAACATTTTCATTTTTCTTCTCATTTCCATTAGTGCTTCATACTTCATTTATTATAACGGGCAATGTAGGTTGCAGTGCCTTGGCCATACTGTCAAAGATGGTCGTTTGAAGCTATCTACCACTTTTATGAATAGTGTTCTCCTAATTTCTTTCTAAACTCTCATTTCTAGGTGTTTGCCTTGTCCTACACTCTCCCTTTTCTCTACCAACCACTCTTAGTACCTATAATTAAATAAAGGCTATCACTATTCATATAATAGATCATGGTCTAGAACATAATTGTGAAGTAAATAGATAATAAAAATGGACAATTGTAAAGTAACAGATCATCTTCCCTCTTCCTTGCAACAGCTGGCTACCATTACTAGCATCTACTTATCCTACTTTAACTGTAGATACTACTATGGGTTACCTATATATGTTAAACTATAACTCTAATATCAACTTGTGATACCTATATCCCAGGCATGTCCTAAGTTTGACACATATTATTAGAGAACATTGCAATAGAGATTTGTAGAAAAGTCTATTTTTTATTTCTTTAGCATATTATATAAGCTCGTATACTACATTATATGATGACTAAAGCTATGTCAATCACATATCCGCCCTTGGTAGCCACCAAGTGACATCTACTCCATTTACAAAGGCTCACCTATACATTAGTAAGAAAGGTCAACTAATCAAGGTGAGTTCTAAGCTTTCATGAATGGAATCATATAAACTTGCATTCCATTGGTAGAATGTCAATTGCATTTAGGGAGTTGGAAAACATGATAGGTGATGATTGGCATAGTCATATGAGACGATGAGACAAACGCGCCTGATCAACGTAGTTGTCGCTTATCTCTACGTGAAAATGTTGACTACTATTTGTTAGGTGGGTTGGCGTAGAAGCCTCGTTAACAAAGGCGAAGCACGCATGACATGATCATCATATTGATAGTAAGTATTATCAAATACTTAAAGCAAGGCGTATAAGTGGTTATGTTGAGCAGGAAGAAAAGTTCTTTATTGGGAGGATTCTATCAATGAGACAAATCATCTTAGTCCAAATCATAATATAAGGAATGAAAGAAAAATAAGAACTTGAAGGTGGCATGGTATTTTGTGGATCCTGACACGTCAAGTTACTATATGATGGTACCTTTGACTTCATGGTTGAGGAAGTCACCCTCCCTAGTGATGAGCATGATGGCGAAAGTTTTGAGGATGTTGGGCACTCGGGAAGCAGCTAGAAGACCACCTAGTTTTTGATACGAGAATCTTTTAAGATATCAGGAGATATACCTACTAGCACACTCCCTACACCATTTGAAGATAAAGAACTGAAGGAGGAATCAGAAGTTCCAGTTGACATTATGATCTTTGACGACGATACAGACCGGGGTAGCAACTATAATGAGCTCGATAAGGAGAGAAATGAGAATGATGGTGAGGAGGCAGGTGATGGAGAGGTGGATAATAAGGGAAGCCATGCTCTTGATAGCCTAGATGAGTCAACTCCATTGGAGTTTAACTACGATGATGTATCGACAAGAAGTGGAGGTCCAAAGGCTAGAACCATAAAAGAGCGATAAATCAAGGATGGGCAGGCACATTTAAAATTTTTATTGGGACTACGAGTGATTTAAGCTCTAGAAATGAGCAAAGTTATGAAAAGTTGTGAGAAGTAGTCACCATGAGTACTACCGATCATTCCATTTGTGCCAGCCAACGCTGATGTATCCATCACCACCAGTTATTTATCAGCCACCCCAAGTAGGATAACTATCTGTGCCCTATCCTACCTATTCATCACTGCTAATATGCATACCCTATCTTCCCTATTAGCCAGTGACATAGTATCCTCCATACTCTTCATATCTGAAAGCGGCAAGGAACTCTTTCGACACTTGATCGTCAAGCCATCACCATGCCACATATTGTTTCAATGATTAGCTAGTATGTGCCTAGATGATAGCCATAGGGTGTGGGGTAGATATGAGGTAAAGAGGATGAAAGTGCTAGGGATTTAGACCATTCAGGGCATAAGAAAGGAGATTTGGATAGGGTATATTAGGTCTGAAGAAGATAGAATTTATAATGAACTATGCAGGTTTAAGTTTAGTAGTTAGGATGTAATAATGATGGTCAAATTATGTATTTGAACATGATGTAATTCTATTTGGTTATATTATGGGTTGTGGGATAAATGTGACTTGAATGTATTTTAGGATTTGGTTATATTATGGGTTGTGGGATAAATGTGACTTGAATGTATTTTAGGATGTAAAATAGATGTGACTCTTGTATGACATTGTATTATGATGGTTTAACCATGTTTAAGTTGTTTATGTACATCTCGATTGGTAGACGGGATAGTCATTTGTGATAGGGTAGGGATTATAACGTTGATAGTCGTACCTCCAAGACTAGATTATGTATGACTATTTCTAGTATATGATATTCACCATTTGATATTCATTTAAAATACAAAGGATAAGGGCAACTCTTCAGTCTATAGTTAATTATATGTTAAAATTGATAAAGGAATTGATCAGGTTAAATGGAGTAGAGTGTCTGATGTAGAAACCAAAAGAAAATTTGATGGTAGGAAGTTAGAACGATACGTTAGAAAGTTAAACTAAGAAGAGAAGAAGTCAATCTATAAAGGAAATAAGTTTAGAAGGCTTAATACAAGGAAACAGGGAAACACCCACAAATGTAATATGTGTGGTCGGAACCATAAGAGCAAGTGCGGGAAGAAATAGCACATTGTTCATGGCTGTTCACGCCCCAATACCTGCTTTAGTTGTGGATAGGAGGACAAATTAAGGCTTACTGCCTAAAATTATTAAAAGGGGCCATGACAACTCAGACTGATAAGGGTAAGGGACCAGGCATGCAAACAACAAACCCTCGAGTATTTGTTATAGGCATAGATGAGGCTCGGAGCCCTTATGCAAGTATTCTATTTAATTCTGGTACCAAAAAAAAAGTTTTATTGCAAATGATTTTTCTACATGCTTGAATGGTATGATGTGTAAAGTACTGGCCCCTTATACTATTGAAATAGTTAATGGTCGAGAAGTAAGAGTAGACACTTTATCTAAAGAATGCTATATAATGATTGATGATCAAAAACTCTCCCTATAACTTTTTCTATAAAATTAGGAGGGTTTGTCATAGTTCTAGGCATGGATTGGTTTTCTATGCATAAAGCTCATATAAATTACAAGGAAAATTCATTAGAAATCGAACTGCTAAACGGTCAGAAAATAGAAATTATGGGCGACCAACCATACAAATCAACAAATATGATATCATTGGCTAAAGCAAACAAGATTTTAAGGGATGTGAAGGCTTTTAGTTATACCTATTATCTATTGAGAAGAAAGGAAAGACTAAAAATGTTTTGATGTTGGCCGTATACCCTGATGTCTTTTCTAGTGATTTGCTAGGAATACCTTCAGACCAACACTTTGAATTCCATATTGAATTGGCACCAAGTACTAGTCCTATCACGGAGGCACCTTACCAATCAGCACCCTTTGCAATGAATAACTGATGACACAACTATAATACCTCATGAAAAAGGTGCTGGGTCGTGATATGAAACAAGACTTTTCTTAAGATCAACAGCTAGTAAATGCAGAATCTTTACTAACTGCTTAATAATGAAGATAGAAGTAAGACTTGAATGAAAACAATAAGAAGAAGTTCTTTCAAAGTATTCACTTAATTGTATTCACTAATTACAAGATGCAATAATATATAAACAAGTGGGTAAACTAGCTAACCTCAAAACTATACAAGTGTGAGGTATTTATACTATGAAAACTAAACAATATAACAAATCTTGATCATCAATTTTTGGTTTAGGATCAATGGCACGTTCTAGCCATTGTTCTACACATTATGCATTCCATGAATGTATAATATAATTGATTACAAAGCAATGTACAACATAGACAAGAATCAACAACATAAAAGATCAACACTTGCAATGTAATGTTGTCGCCACTACTCTTTAGCACTGTCACTCTTGTCTAGAGAAGCATTGAATCAGTAGTTCTTCAAGACTTCAGTAGATATAAAAATGCTGATTTGTATATATTTAGTAGTTTATTAGGTTGATGTGGTTAGTCAACAGATAGACTCATCTTTCATCATATCAAATGAATACAACACTGAACATGATACATAGTGTTTGTGTAGCTTCATCCTATTTATATTTTAACAAATTCCCCTTAGGATGATGCTACGAAAATAATGTTCTATCCTTCAAGAATGCTCATCAAGAGGATCTCATACATGTAGCCCTTAGGATCCCTTGTTGGATTATCAAGAGGGATCTCCACTAAATCTCTCATGTTTTATCAAGACAATCTAAGTAGATCAAATTTACTCACTCTGATTCTTTTAGCACTAACAAAGAGATAATTAGAAAGAATTATTGGCTGACTTAAAACCCCATATAGTGATTAGATAATGCATATTCTAAAAAGTAACATGTATGACATCTTCTTCACCACTTCCACTTGGTTCTACAACAACCCTTTGATCAATCTTCACCTTTAGAGTTTATACCATTGATTTTTGCATATGTTCATATTTTGTATGAGAGAGTGAATTTTTAGATCATCTAGGTAGAGCTTCATAACTTCCATTTCATTTAGATGAAAGGATTTAGAGCTATCACTTATCTCAATGATCTATCTGTCAGATTTCAAATCATATCCAAAGTCAATGATATACACTTGGCCATTTTCTAGGGATTCTTCATCTTCATTTTATAAGGACTCACTTTCAAAAGTTTCTCTGGATTGTTTGAATACCTTCTAATCCTTTCAGCTACTAAAGGATGTTATGTTTCTTCATCTGAAGAAGCAAATTGAATTTTTGGTGGTGGTTTATCTGTTTGAGGTGGTTAATCTGAAGGAGTAGAGTGCTCAGCAATTTGATCTGTTGATTGAGTTGATTGGACATGAGGAACAGATGGTTGTGATTTAGCTTGTTAAGTACTAGGAGTTCAGTAGAGGATGATGGTTCTATAGATAGAAGAATTTATTATAGTTTTAGCTTCCTTCTTCTTTCGTATTTGTTTAGAAGCCTACCTTGTCTTATCAAGATATGATATGTATATTCTCATAAGTATTTTTTACAACTCTCTGGCCTTAGAGTCCTTGCTTGGATTTTTCAGCCTCAACCTAGTTAAGTCAGTTATATCAAATCTATTAAAACAAATCAGCTGATCTCTTGAATAAGCTACTCTTCCAACTGCCAATCTAGTGATGAAGTAAGTATCTTTGCTTTGATCATATTTCAACACTTGAATTGGATCATATGCTGATAAAAGACTTAGGAATATCTTCACCAGACTCAAAGTGAACTACAGACACTAATTTTTAAGCATAAGCTTTCTCTGTTCATGCCTACTTCCAAATTTCTTGAGAACTTCTACAATTTTCTCTAGAATGTCTAGAAACAAATCAAGAATGTTATTCTTAGTGTCATAATAGTTGATGACTCCATTTATCATCTTCACTCTTTATTTCTTTGTTTCCTTTATATATCCAACACCAAGCACTTTGGTTTTTTTAATCAACCTCTCTTCAACTACTAGATCAATAGATGAAGAGGGAGATGCTCCTTTACTTGACTGGAAATGACGGGTCAATAACAATCTTACCTTTATTACCCTTTTGGGTTCAACTACATTTATAGGTACGACTGAAAATAATGGTTGGCCATCATCTGAAATGGTTGTTTCAGAAGGAGGAGATGTTGGTTCTTCAGTTGACAGACGGGAGGTTCTTTGTGTTGTTATCTTAAATTATCCTTGTTCCCTCTCCCATGCTTCATTGGATTTCTCAAAACTTGGAAGTTCACCAGTCATAACTCTTTTTTTTTATTTCTTTGATTTTTAAATCAAGAGTAGACATACTTATTGGTCCTACTTGTTTTCTAGAGAAACCATAGTATTTGAGATGCATTTTCATATGTTGCTTGTCACCAATCTCCTTTCTAAATCTTTGTATCTACCTTCTTTCAGACTCGACTCTCTTTTTTCTAGCTAACTTAGCTGATCTCTTCATTTTAGCATGAGTTACAGCTATTAGTTTTGATTTGAGCTCACCTAAACTCCATCTAATAACCTCCTTGAAGCTAAAGCCTTTTTGTTCAAGTTAAACTGCTAATATATACTTTTCTTAATCCTTATCCTTCTTCTTTAGACTATGAGGTTGAATCATTTATGTAGGATTAGAAGTAGTTGTTGGAGGAGCTTGCTTGGTGGGTAGTACTCTCCGCAGAAGGATCAGTGGGGTTGGAGAGTACTTTTTTGTTGGTTTTGACTTGCTAGACTCCCCTCATGAAGTGATTCTTGTTCTCATATTTGTAGCTCTAGATACTTTCGCTTGTTTGATTAAAGCAACAAGGTTCTTCTTCACTAAATCTTTCTGAGCTTTACCAGAGTGAAAGTGTAACACCCGGAAAATTTTAAAAGACGAGAAAGAAGGATTAAATGTGTATAAAAGAAAGAAAATACAATTTAACCCAAGTTGAGGGGCCAAATGTGTCAAAAGGACAAAAAGAATAAAAGTGGGTGCATAAAGTGGGCATGGCCGCCCATACTTCTCTGCATATTTCACTTCAACCGGATTTTAGAGAGAGAAAGAGCAGAGTTCGGATTTTGAAGAAAGAAGAAGAGGAGATCGAGTTCAAGGTAAGAATTCATCGTTTTAAGTTGTTCTTGGCCGGCCTATGCCTCGGTTGCATGCTTATGTGTGTTTGTTTGTGTTTGGGTTGTGTTTTGTTGGGTTTTAGGTGTGTGAACTCATTGCATTCAGGTATGAAGGAAGTCTTGCCCCGAAGATTGCTAAGGTGAGTTCTAGATCCCCGGTTTCTATGTTTTAAACCTGTTTTGGGGCTGGAATTACATGTAACTAACTTTTTAATATGTCCAGTATTTTGGTACCGTAAGTTTGGCCCTGTTTCTTCTACTGGGTGTGTTAGGGCCTGCATGTTTTGCTCGGTTTATGTGGTTGTATGCTTGTTCTAAGAGATTAGCATGCTAGATCGGGGCGATGAATGTATAAGAATGAGGATTTGGAACTGATTGTAGTGTAAGATGCGGTTTCAGGATAGTTGATCATCCGCATTAAGTTTGAATATTTGCATAAGTGTTGTTCATCCGCATTAGTTAAGTCTTCATCCGCATTAGTTAAGTCTTCATCCGCATTTGATGAACACATCGACTATTTTGTTCACCTGCATTTGCTAAGTGTTCATCCGCATTTGTTTATTCATTCGCATTTGTCTGTTCATCCGCATTTGGTTACTCATCCGCATTTGTTTATTCATCCGCATTTGTTTGCTCATCCGCATTTCTTTAAGGGGACAGAATTTTCTGAGATTTTGGGATGTAGAGCTTAAGTGTTAAGAAAGGAGGTTTTATAGGGGACTGTGCTTGTTTATGATTTGCATGCTTTGTATGCTGTTGTGATGATGTTGTTCCACGTTATGTTTATGTCGTGACCTTACGTGGTGTGACGTATGAATATGCTTATGTAAAGTAGTACTTAACGAAAGTGGAAGATAACTAAAGAGAAATAAGAAAGAATGAATGCATGCATTAATGAATGATCGGAAGTAAGAAAAGTCTTGCAAGTACTGTAAGGAGGTTCACACCCAATGAAGGGTGTTAGCTCAACGGTGTGTGGGTTACCTACCCCAGAAGGATGCACACTAGGGTCTAGTCTTTGTGACTGACCATACGTACGGGACCATTGTCGCTTACCCCGGTGCTGGTGCCCGCCTAGTGCATGATGTTTGAAGTCTATTTATAGTCTTCGGCCCAGTACCCGCCTTGTGCATGATGTTTGGGGTATAGCACATGGCATTGGAAATGATGATACCCCGGTGCTGGGCCCGCCTCGGGCATGATGTTTGAAGTCTATTTATAGTCTTCGCCCCAGTACCCGCCTTGTGCATGATGTTTGGGGTATAGCTCGAGGCATTAGCCTGGAGCATAGAGAAGCGAAAGTAGTAATGATAGAATGAAATCTACGATAAGAAAGAGAATGAATGAATGTAAGTTGACGATGATGAAAGATAATAATGAGATTATCTATTTGTACGTATGATGTATGATAGCTTATGAAAGTAAAGTATGGTTTTAATCGAAAGAAAAGTATTTTATTTATAAAACTAGAACTCACTCAGCAACACTGACTTTTATGTATTTTCCAGTTGGCAGGAAATATTGCTGAGGATGGCACGGGGCAGCTACTTGGCGTTTTGGGATGGCATCCATTGTTTAAATTATGACGTTTTTGCATTGTAATGCGAACAAACAATATTTTGTAACGATTATGAATGTTGTATTATTTTGCAAAAGAAATGAATGAAATGATTTTAAATTATTCCGCTGCATTGTTTTAGTACACCTAAATATATGTTTTATGTTTTATGTGCAATGATTGAGCTACTGTAAACGTCCTGGGAATGGGGCCTTACAGAAAGTGTACAGGTTCTCTTTTGACTTTCTTTCGGGAGAGCTCTATCCTTTTAGTCATCATGAATCTATTCTTTCTACCCTGAGAATTAGCCTTTTATTCTTCCTCAATAGTCATAAGCCATTTTCCTTGTTTGTAAACACAATGGAAGAAGAGGGAGCAATATGTCTAACTACTAGAAGTTTAGCAGATGTACCTGCTGCCTCACTAGTTGTAATGGGTTCATTGGTAGTTTTCTGAACTTTCTCGCTTCATTGGTGACTTTTGGTCTATTTTTCAATATTCACCTCAAAGTTAACTACGGTTTTAGTCTTAACATCTGGTTGACCAAATATCACCGTAGCTGATTTCTTAAGTTTAGAATCAGCTGTATCCCTTTCATCTCTTTGATTCTAAGTTGTTTCTTCTTCAAGGGTAATCACATGTCTTTCCATATGATCTTTCATTGTTTAGGATCCCCTTGTGTAGACTATTATCTGACTAGTAGATCAAGCTGCTAACTGAATCTCTTGCCTGATAAATTCAATAGTTGTCTTTTTGATAGATTTCTCAAGTACCTCAGCAGCCTCTGATAGAAGAATATAGGGGCTTCTTCCTCGGTATATGATTTTATAATGGCTTCAAGTCCAAACCTCGGATAGAAGAGTATAGGGGCTTCTTCCTCGGATAGAACAGTTGTATTTGAGGAGTTTTATCTATTTGTTAGGGATGTTAACTAGTTCCTAATAAGATTGCTTCCTCAGAGATATGAGTATCCCTTTGAGTTTTCTCAGTAGAGTGTTAGGACCCCAATTAAAGTCTGATTGGTTAGGCATGGGTCTGCTCAAAAGAAGGAAGAGAAACCTTTTTCTTTGAGCTTGATTTGGATGTTATGGGCTTTGAAGTGGAGGGTGTGGGATCAGTAGTAGGGGTGTAGCCACATTGTAATCCGGAGGCTTAGTGACCTCAAGCATATTAGCAAATAATATGGACTTTTTTTGCCTGGAAAAGCATTTAGGGTTGCTTTAAATTTTGTAAATATTGCCTTGCTCAGAGGTTCAAGGGCATGTACATCCTCTTCAAGCTTAAGATTATTACCTATTTTTTTCAAATAAACCTTGCTTGTAGAAACCTTAGGTATATAAGAAACTTGATTTTTTCAATAGCAGTTATATTGTTACAAAGATTTTAGAAAATGAAGTTTGCAAAATTGTAACTTTGTTGTTTTAAAAGACCATGGATGGCCCCAACTAAGTTCATTAGTACTTGATCCTAACCTCCTGATTTCTTAGAGAGACAATGGGAAAATATATGAAGAATGCTTCTCTAGTTGTGATATGCTAGCGATTTGGAGAATGTTAAAGTAAAGAGTGAGACTTCATATCCCATTTCTCTAAAGGTTTCAATCACCATTTCTTTTGAGAATGAGGATAGGCATTTGGCATCCCTTAGTTGTAGATGAGTCCGAATCTTTGCGGTTGAAATGGTGCCTCTATGCCTTTGTACGGTGGTGGTTAACTCTTTACTCCCAAGTTGTCTTTGGATGGAACATGTATTCTATCTTTGTTGAATATGCAAAAAATAAATGATTGGTTCGACAATGATAGAAATAGCATACTTGCCATTGCGGAGAAAGTTCAGCATAGGGTCATACACTTTATCTCCAAGGGGTTCAAAAGAAGCAGCGGTGATGTTGTGGTTAGGTCTGAATTCAAGGTTTCAAGTGCCATTTATGAGAAGAGAAGGATCTTAAGGCCAATAAATGTTGAGAGTGTGTTTAGAGGTGAAGATGATAATGGAGAATAGTGGGAAGGAAAGAGAAAATATAATTATAGTTATTGGATAATATGTAGTAATAAGATTGTGAACATCTTATCACCGTTAACTGAATTTTCTAACGATTATTATAATGATGGAATAGTATTTTCAGGTGAAGTACGGCCCCACTTCTTTTTAAAGGATAGAAGAGGGCCCTACCTGATCCTTTTGTTTCTAGTGTTGAAATCATCTATCTACCAAACTGCAAGGATCTGCATATAAAGTTTATTTTAACAAGAATTTTTCACAAATTTTCAAATGAATTTTATAAACAACAGTTTTAAAGATATTTTGAGAGATTATGTACAGCCCCGATCCCGGGAAAGCTCACAGTTGGTCATTCATAGCACATTACATATTAAAATACATTGAAATAAGAAAATATTGCAACGGAATAATTAAACAAAAACCATTTCATGCATTAATAATAATTGTTGCCAAGAAATACATCATTGTTACAAGTTTCAAAAAGAACATTTCTGTTGTATTACAAGAAAAAAACTTCATTTCTGCATAACATGGATGCCAGTCTTTATTTGCCAAGTAGCTCCATCCTCATGCCATCCCCAGCAACTTCATTACCTGCCAACTAATATGCATATAAAGTCAGCATTGCTGAGTGAGTTCTAGTTTTGTTAATATATAAAAATATACATTTTGTAAACTTCCTTTAGTGGTCATCCATCATTATAGATGACAGTCAAATTGACTGATAACATTCATTAAGGCTTTCATTATCTTTCTTTCTTTCATTATCTTTCTCTTTCATTAACTAGGATCACAAAGCATGAGCCTGCATCATATGGTTGGCAACAAATGCCGAACCCATGCAGTACACATTTATAAGTGGTAGTTAACCCCTGACAGTTGACCCACACTGCTAGGCACGAAGCCTGCTCATGAATATAGGTCCCATTCATTCATTCATTGGTCAATCACAAGGATTAGACACTAGATGTGCATCTTCATGGGCTGAAACAACCACACATCAGTTGAGCTAACGACAACATGGTCGTGCACCTCCATTCATTTTGCTTGCAAGGCTTTTCATTCATCATAAGGGCCCGGGGGTAACATTCATTAGGTTTCACTGTCTTCTTTTATTCCTTTGTATCCACTTGATTATGAATAATACTTTTAAAATATCCATCATTGTTATAATCACAAAACATGAAATATAATTATTCATAACAGTAGCCCATAAAAAAATAACACAACAAGAAAACATACACAATCATATTCACCCATGAAGCATAAGTACTAACCACTTAAATCCCTTTCTCCAAAATTCAAAATAATACTAAGTGTTCCCAGCGCATGCATATGGTCCTACAACGGATGGCCTAAACACTAAGTGTCCACAGCGGACAGCTAAAGTCCATAGCGGACAGCCAAAGTCCACAACGGACTACTAAAGTCCACAGCGGATGAATTAAACACTTAAAAGTCCACAGAGGACAGTCAATGTCCACAGCGGATGACTAAGGTTCATAGCTGATGACTTTAACACTTAAGTGCCCACAACGGACATGCATGAATATCTATGTGTCCACGGAGGACATGCATGAGTATTTAAGTGTCCATATCGGACATGCATGAAAATCTAAGTGTAGGGTACATGCATTAAAACGTTCCTAAGTGTCCATAGCGGACATCCAAAGCCCACAGTGGACAGTTGCTTAAACACTTATGTCCTGCTTATGTGAAAACTAGTCCCATACAACATCTTTAAATGTATACTTAGCATAGATCTATCAGATTCACACTTAGAACATCATAAACAACCATTAACATCATAGAAATCTTTAAAAACACATACATTTTTGTAAAAAGTCATTTTTAATAGTGGGAAACATAGTTTTGCCAAGAAACATCATGTTAATACACATATCAGCCTCAAACAAGTAGAAAACATGTAAAAGAAAGGATCTAGAACTCACCTTAACCAGCTTTCGAGCAAATCAGTCAAACCCAAGAGCAACCTGGAGTTCTAATACCTATACACACGTAAACATTCAAACTTAACACATAGAAACACGTAGAAAGCTGTTTAGAAGCTTAAACCCGACTAAATCTGAGAATAAACATCTTAAAATCTTACCTTCTTGAAGAACTTTCCATTTTCTCTCTCTAAAACTGGATGGAATCTTCTTTGTCTCACTAGTCGTAAGTTTGAGTGCATGGGTGAGAGAGTATGGGCGGCCATCTCTCTTTTGAACCCCATTATGGGCCTGTTTTGCCCTTGTACACTTTTACCCCCTTACTTTTAAAATAAAACCACATTTGCTCCTTTACTTTTCTTTTTGGAAATTTTTGGGTGTTACAGATTAAAGTTAATCATCCTAATAGTAGATATAATGTCACACCTCGAAAGGCGCACCGGAAGGGCACGCGTGTGTTGGAGATAACGGAAGTTAGATTGTTCCAACAGTTATCAAGCAAACAAATCATGGATACCAAAGTACATTATTAATATGAAAATGTTATTACATTGATAAGTGTAGAAGTCTTAAAAATAAAACTTAAGTATTTATAACCTAACATTGTTTTTAAACATTAACAAAAGATCTTAATCGGTAGCGGAATTTGGTCCTAAAAGTGTATCCAAATTGGACTAGTTTTCCATTAAAACACTTTTCATTCCCATGCATGCCTATTTACCTGAAAAACATGCCCAAAAGTTTATCAACAAAAAGCTGGTGAGTTCACATGTTTATATAAAAAGGTCATTAAAGTTTCCTTTTATAATTAGATATGATTATCCCGAAATCAACCCTTGGATCTTCAAGGACTCGCTAGGTCCACTGACTATGATCGCAACCAAAACCCCATAATCAAACCAAGACACAATGTCCCTCAAGTTCCTTTCAACATATATTTCCTCCGTACTAGACCGGTGCAACCGATCCCGAGGGGCGGTTGTCAAACCCAATAGATCTACTAGTATATCCTGTGGCCCTCCCAGGGTTAATGATTATGGTCGAGAGCAGTCGTGCACAAATAACAAAACAACTCAAGGCCATCATAAAGATCACGCAGTTATTCCATAATTAAATCATATCATACATAAAACGTTATAGCATGTTTTTCCCCCAAAATAATTAAATTCAACAGTTATTTAAAATAGGGGCTGTGAAAACTCACCTTAAAGCGCATCAAAAGAGGGTCTAGCAAAATCGAGCCCAAGGACTTAAACGATCAATTAACACCCTAAACACAAAGGACCTATTAATTGTCTAATAATATGTCTACCGTGCAAGTTGTTCACCCAACTTACTAGACTTGTCATGAAATCCATTTTTAAATGATCCGTTGGTGACTTTTAGTTTGGTTAAATCATTTGTATTATAAGTGATAAATATTTATTTACTAAATAAACCATTTAATCCTTAAATGATAACCACATATTACACATACAAAAATAAACACATAAAATTATATGAAAGTATGACCATAAAAATTACTAAATTATGCATTAATCAAAAACATAAAAATTCATAATAGTATTTCACCTAAAACTAATAATAAAAATATATTCATAGTCTTGTTCTTATTAAGAAAAATATTTCTTATTTTTATTACCTTTTTATAAAATATTACTTTGTTTAATATTAATCAACAATAATTAGTATTTTTAACAAATAAACTTATTTTCCAGTAGTAAAACATATATTAAATCATTTTAAGACAAATTTTGTAAAACAAATACGTTCTTTTATGTTTAACCCAAATTTCACCCGTATACGGTGATTTTTAACCTGAAACCGCACGGTTTTACGCGCAAAAAACATACATAAACCCGTGCATATCTCATGATCATTATATATGTTTTAAAATGAATTTTTTATACTAAAAATATTGTGAAATTTTCTGTTTAAAAGCAGTCTCAAAACAGTCCCAAATTTTAACCCGAAATTATCGGTTTTCTGATTTTTCGCGCGTGTAAAATCAATACTGATAACTATACATGTTATGGATTTGTTACATACTTAAAAACATGAGTTTGTAACTTAAAACACAATATTATTTTCTCTTCAAAATCGGACTTGTGCAAAAACACTCGTTTTTACCCCAAAAACACCGTTTTTAACGTGTTTCAAACGTAAAACGCTTACGTGATTAAACCCAATTTATAAAAATCATTATTTCCAGTAAGATTACTTATTTTTAAGTTACTACCAACATGTTTTGAACCTAGATTTGAGAAGATCCTTGTTTTAATAGGGTTTAAGTTGTATAATCATTACCATTGGTCATGTCATATCAACACTTGATTACCATTAATCTTTAACTTTGTTTATACCATTTATTTTAAATCGAAACTCAATAAAAATTTCAAAATTTCTAGATCACGATCACCATATACATGGATCATTTCAATCATCTCAAAATTCATAGATCAAGGACTAGTACAAATCAAAACATCATTCATACACACATGCATATATACGATAGATACATACATACATATCTACTTGAATATTCCACTTTCATGACAACTTATAATCTTAATCAAAATACATTTGAAAACCCAAAGATTTCAGATCATGATCACCATATTTCATGGATCATTTCAATCATTTTTGAAATCCAAAAGCAAGATGGACTCAAGAACATCATTCATACTTACATAAATGTATGACCCACTTCCATTATTTTTGATAAACTTCTTTGGAGTTGGGTTTCTTATGATGTTCATAAACTTAAATTAAAGCTTGATCATCTTGCATGTCAAAATCAAACAAAAATGTAAATGAAATTCCAAAACTCGTCAACATCAAACACACAACACACATTCACGGTTCATACACACACATCTACCTTCTTTGAAAACCCATTTTTCTTGATTAAAAACCATTGTTGGAACCTTGAATTTCAAGAAAATCTAGTTTTTGGTGAAAAAATCTTGCAACAATCATTCATTTGTCAAGTTACAAGATATTTTTAAAGAAAACATCCTTACCCTAGGATGAATAACTTCAAGAAATATGGATGATTTCTTGATGATTTCTTCTCTTTGGAGTTGGATTTTTGCAAATTCTTGCACCAAACTCACTAAGGGATCCTTGAAATCAGTTGTTTGAAGCTTTATTAAGCTAGGACGAACAAGATTTGGAAGTGGTGAGGGTGTGGTGATGGTGGTTTCGGGCATAGGTGAGGGGAAAGAGAGGAGAGAGTGAGAGTAGAGAGAGAAAGGGTGTTTGAATGTGTTTAGAAGATGGAGTGTTAAGTTGGTTAATATAGGAATGATTAAGTATGATTAATTATAGATAATCATGTGATTAAGTTAATAAATTGGCTGGTGGATTCCCAAGCGGGATGCCACCTGGTGTAAGACGGGTGTCGGTCTCATTAATTTTTTTGTAAAAATTTTAAACTTTCGGGTTTTTACGTGAAAATTTTCTATAAAATTAAAATATTAATTTGAGGCTTTTCAAGAGTTCCCAACATTAATAATAATGATCAATAGTCAAAATAACAATTTTACACGGTTTAACACATCATGCAACAGACTGTATATTGCATCAAGGCAATATTTAAAAAGTCTAAATTTTACGCGATCAAGGTTAACAATAACCATTATTATTTTTACTTATAATGCATTAAATTATAAAAATAAAATATATTGACCAGATTTGATTAACCTAGTTGTCACCAATGCTCGTTAAAAGCTTTTATCGCTTATGACCTGGTAATTCTCAAAATCATCAATTATAAAATTTTTACACAAAGGGGCTTTGCTAGACCTTATATGACCTTAATTATCAGAAAATTAAGTCTTACAACTCTTTCAGTTAATTTAGCACATTTTATTAACGTATGGATATTAAACTGGAAAGACGGGATGTCACATATAAGAAAATTAAGTCTTATAACTCTTTCAATTAATTTAGCACTCAATGACAACTGTGGATTCATAGAATACTTTATTACCATCTAGGGAAGGAAATCAGGTGTAAAGAAACAAGAGAGTACTTGTATTCACTCAAAAAGAATCAAGAGTAAAATTACACGGTCAGAATGAAAGAAATCAGACGTCAAACAAGAAACACAATGTGTGATCGATGAAAAAGAATTCAAATCAAGATAACACAATTAAATAAATAAGATTTACATGTATTTTAATCAAAATGCTGCCACTATAGATTGGTGCATCAAACTATTTACGAAAGCTTAACTAAATAAATGGAAAAATGAACTAGTTATACAAAAACATTAAATAAAAATAGTTCACGGATGGATAGTTTGTTGCATTTTGTAACAACCTTGAATACTATCTCAGGCCTTCTGAACACACTCGTGAAACAATCTAATCATATATGATTATAATACTCATTGGAATCAAACAAATCAGTCATAAATGAAACACAGTATCTTTTCTGTAAATCTAACCAAAACCAAACATGAAACCATATGAATGAGCACTAAAATCAATACACTCGTGCCCCAAACTCATCCAAAACATTTCACAACCAACTTCAAACACTCTTACCTCAAAAATCCACCAAATGAATCAAAATGACAACTATGGATTAATATAATACTTTATTACCATCTAAAAAAGGAAACCAGGTGTAAAGAAACAAGAAATTACTCGCATTCACTCTAAAAGAATCGAGAGTAAAATTACACTGACAGAATGAAAGAAATTAAATGTCAAACAAGAAACGCAATGCGTGATCGATGAAAAATAATTCAAATTAAGGTAACATGATTAAATAAATAAGATTTACTTGTATTTTAATCAAAATGGTGCCACTATAGATTGGTGCATAAAACTATTTATGAAACTTAACTAAATAAGTGGAAAAATGAACTAGTTATACAAAAAACACTAAACAAAAATAGTTCACGCATGGATAGTTTGTTGCTTTTCGTAACAACCTTGAATACTATGGAGTTTTGATTCTCAGGCCTTTTGAACACACTTATCAACCAATCTAATCATATCTGATTATAATACTCATTGGAATCACAAAAGTCAATCATAAATGAAACACATTATGTATTCTGTAAATCAAACCAAAACCGAACACGAACCATACGAATGAGCACTGAAATCAATACACTCGTGCTCCAAACTCATCCAAAACATTTCACAACCAACTTAAAACACTCTTGCCTCAAAAACCCACCAAATGAATCAAAATGACAACTGTGGATACACAGACTATTTTATTACCATCTAGGCAAGGAAACCAGGTGTAAATGTAACACCCGGGAATTTTTTAAAAAAAAAGAGAAGTATAAAGAAACAAAGGTAAAATAAACCAAGTTGAGGGGTTAAAGTTGTACAAGAGACAAACTTTATTATTATTATGTTTAAAAAGTGGGCATGGCCGCCCACTCTTCCTACTGCAAGAGTTGATGGACAAGGGTTTCATTCGACTGAGTATCTCTCCCTGTGGTGCTCCGGTCTTGTTTGTAAAGAAGATGGACGGTAGTATGAGGATGTGCATCGACTACCGAGAGTTAAACAAGTTGATGATAAAGAACCGATATCCTCTACCAAGAATTGATGACTTGTTTGATCAGCTCCAAGGTGCCATTTGGTTCTCGAGAATAGACCTCCGATTTGGTTACTATCAATTGAAGGTGAAGGAGCAAGATATCCCCAAAACAGCTTTTTGCACGTGTTATGAACACTACGAGTTTCTCGTTATGTCCTTTGGTCTAACTAACGCTCCAGCTATTTTCATGGATTTGATGAATCGGGTGTGTCGGCCAATGTTGGATAAATCAATGATTGTGTTTATTAATGATATCCTGATTTATTCGAAGAGTGAAGAAGAGCATGCCGATCATATTCGGGAGGTATTGGGGACACTCAAAAGAGAGAAGCTGTATGCTAAGTTCTCCAAGTGTGCTTTCTGGTTACGCGAGGTTTAGTTTTTGGGTCATGTGGTAAATTCCGAAGGGATCATGGTAGACCCGGCAAAGGATGAGTCGGTGATGCAATGGAAGTCTCCAAAGACGCCATCCGAGATCTGTAGTTTCTTGGGTTTGGCGGGTTACTATAGAAGATTTATCCAAGACTTTTCCAAGCTAGCCTCACCATTGACCAAATTAACCCGCAAGGATGTGAAGTTTGTATGGGGCCTAGAACAGGAGAATGCTTTTGAGGAGTTAAAGGTAAGACTAACTCAAGCTCCTGTCATGGCATTACCCGAAGGGGGTGAAGACTTAGTGGTTTATTCGGATGCTTCTTATTCGGGATTAGGTTGCTTGCTGATGTAATGATGAAGAGTAATAGCCTATGCATCCTGATAGTTGAAAATTCATGAGGTTAATTACCCTACTTATGACTTGGAGCTAGAAGTTGATATTTTCATTGAAGATTTGGAGGCACTACTTGTACGGGACGAAGTGCACTATCTTCACTGACCATAAAAGCTTGAAATACTTCTTTGAGCAGAAAGACCTCAATATGAGGCATAAGAGGTGGCTGGAATTGATCAAGGATTATGATTGTGAGATCCACTATCATCCGGGCAAGGCCAACATAGTAGCTGATGCCCTTAGCCAAAAAGAGAGACCCGAGCCAATCTGGGTGAAAGCTTACCAGTTGGTGATCACCTCAGATGTGAGGACACAGGTCAAGGGGTTCCAAGCTGGGACGAACACTTACCGTTAGCTGATTTCTCATACAATAATAGTTATCATGTCAGCGTTGGTATGCCACCATATGAGATGCTATACGGTAGAAGGTGTAGGACGCCCGTATGTTGGGGTGACATTGGACAGAAGGAGTTGGGAGGCGTTGCAGTAATCGAGGCTACGACTAAAAAGTTGGAAAGGATCAAGGCCTTTATAAAGGTGGCAAAAGATAGGCAAAGGTCGTATGCTGATAAGAGGCGTAGACAGATTGAATTCAAGGTGGGCGATAAACTTATGCTAAGTGTTTCACCTTGGAAGGGGATCATTTGGTTTACAAAGAGGGGTAAGCTGAGCCCGAGATATATAGGACCTTTCCGAATCATTGCTCGAGTAGGAGAGGTGGCCTATAGGTTGGAGCTACCCGATGAGTTAAGTGGGATTCATCCAACATTTCATGTATCTCATCTGAGAAAATACCTAGCTGATGAAGATATGATTGTACCACTGGAGGACATTGATGTAGATGAACGGCTCAACTATGTAGAGCAACCAGTGGCAATCATTGACTGAAAGGAGAAGAGATTACGGAATAAAGTGGTTCCACTGGTGTGAGTACAGTGGAGGCACATGAAGGGATCTGAGTCTACATAGGAGACTGAGGGGTAGATGAGATAGCATTACCCACAACTACTCAAAGAGTGACAGGTTTCAGGGACGAAACCTCTATAAGGGAGGTGGACTTGTAACACCCGAAAATTTATTAAGAAAAGAATAAAGAAAGAAAGGAGAATTTGCATAAGTAGAGGGGCTAAAGTGTATAAAAGGACAAAACATTATTACTTTATATTTCAAAGGGGTATGGCCGCCCTTACATCACCTCCTCTACACTACTTTCGGCTGAAACAAGAAAGAAGAAAGAAGAATTTTGTGTTAATTGGTTTCTAGAGAGAGGAACTGAAGAATTGGTGAAGGTGATTGTTTACTTGCATTTTTGTTCGGTTTCAGTTGAGTTTTCATCTTCGGGACCGATTCTTATGTGTTCTTTTGTGTTTGGTGGTTTTTTTTGGTGTGTTTAGGCTTTTGAACTCTTTGTGCCCTCGAGTTTGGTGGAGTTTTGCTTGAAGGCTGGAATAGGTGAGTTCTAGATCCCCCGTTTTTATGTTTTATACTTGTTTTGGGGCTAAAAATGCATGTAACTTTCATTTTACAACTTTCAGCATGTTCTAACCGTATGTTTATACTTTGTTTATACTGGTGAATGTATGTTTGTGTATGATTTGTTATGTTTCATGTTTATATGCTTGTTTTAGGTGCTTGGTATGTTAGATTTGGGTTAGGAACATGTTAAAATGATGATTGGGCCTGAAAAATAGTGTAAGTTTGAATTGAAAACTGCCCATGCGCCTAACGTAATTCCCATGCGCCTGAAACTTTGTCCATGCGCCTATGTGCCTGGTTATATGCCCATATATTTCCCATGCGCCTGGAAAGTTGTCCATGCGCCTAAGTCCTTTCCCATGCGTCCAAGTACCCCATGCGCCTACTGCCCAAATGCCTAAGTATGATTCATGCGCCCAAGCAGTACTCATGCGCCTAGAATTTCCTCATACGCCTAAGTTTCCTTATGCGCCTAAGTCTTTCCCATGCGCCTAAGTGTCTTGCACCTGCATAGTACTCATGCGCCCAACATAGTGCTCATGTGCCTAATGCCTTAGAAAATTTTCTAAAATTTTAGGAAATAGAAATTTATGATTAAGCCCTGGGATGTTTTGGTGGTTATGTTTGTTGGCGTTATGCATGTTTGTGGCCTATTGTTTATGTTCCCTATTACATATTACTACGTGACTTTATGTGGTGTGTTTATGCTCGTATGTAAGTATTACCATAATGAAGTGAAAGATTAATGATAATGAAAAGTGGAACCTAAAGAATGATTGAAAGTCTTGCAAGAAAAATTTTATAGAGGTTCACAACTCATTGAGAGTTGTTAGCTCAATTGTGTGTTATATAGCGTGCGATTACGCTAACCCATGAGGGTTAACACACAGGAGGGTCAGTCTTTGTGATTGATCGAGACATGCGAAAACAGGATCCTTGTTGCTTGACCCCAAAAGGTAGTTGCTTCGTGCACTATGATGGGGCATAGCATATGACAAATCTATATAAAAGTGAAAGATAATAATGAAAGAAAGTGCGAAAACGAATGATAATGAACGATGGTGGAAGATAATAAATGAATATTATCTAGTTGTATGTATGTTGTATGATCACGTACAAAAGTAAAGAAAGTGTTTTTCGGTAAAAGTAAAGTATTTTATTTATAAAACTAGAACTCACTCAGCAACGCTGACTTTTATGCATTTTCAGTTGGCAGGTAATTTGTTGCTGAGGATGGCACGAGGGTAAGCTACTTGGTGGGCAAAGACTGTCATCTATTTTGTGCATAATAATATTGTTGTTTTGTAATACAACTGAATGATTCTTTTGTAACCCTAAAAATACAATGATGTATTATTTGGCAACATCATATATCAATGCATGAATGGTTTTTGGATAAATCAGTCCGCTGCAATGATTTTATGAAATTTATTGTATTTTTATATGATAAATACTATGATTGACCAACTGTGAGGTCTTCGGGAATGGGGCCTTAGAAGTTGGTATCAGAGCCAAAGTTTAAGAGAAATGGGTAAATTATTTTAAAAACCTAAACTTAAACTGAGAATGGGACCGAATGGAGGGATGCCAGCCCAAGTAGGTGCCATCAGGTGATTTATTTTCTTAAAATTAACCGGTATTATGTGCGTGTGCTATCTGATTTATGTGCCCTTAGTAGATTTGAATACTGATGTAGTCAGGATAGGAAATGCTTGGGGGATAAAGAGTAAAGTAAGTGGCTAATCACAACTGGCCACTGTAATTAGGGACTTACTATACTTGACATAGTCCGAGCTATTACCTTGAATGACTGTGTTGGTGTTTAAATCTTATAGTGTTTAGAAGATGGCTGGTGGTAGATCATCGAAGGCTTCTCGAGGCGGAGTACGGGGTAGCCGTGGTGCTGGACCATGTGTCACGAGGACAAAGACTAAGACTGCTGAGATGGCTCCTGCAAAGCCCGAGCTTCATCACCAGGAGGGCAGTGATGAGAGTGCTAACTTGAGAGCCTCAATAAAGGAGGCGGTTATGGAGGAAGTTCATCAGGTCATGCAGACGATTCTGCCATCTGTAGTGACCGAGGTTATTAGAGCCGTGACGGAGGATGAGAAGAAGGAGAAAGAGGAGAGAAGGAGAACCGCCAGGCGAGGGGGCGAAGGAGTAGGTCCAAGGGAGATGGAGCAACCAGATACTGAGATGGTTGTCTCCAGTGATGATGATGATGAGGAGGAAGCAGTGCAGGAGACTGTGAAGGGGTGTAGCTATGGAGCATTCCAAAGATGCAAACCCCCAACTTTTGATGGTAATGGTAACGCTGCTGCTGCTCACCGTTGGGTGAGAGAGATGGAGCCTGTGTTGGAGATCAGCGAATGTAGGGAGGATCAAAAGGTAAAGTTTGCTACCCATTCATTCGTGGACTCGGATTTATGTTGGTGGGACAATATTGTCCAGGCCGAGGGTAGCAGGGTTATCGGGAGGATGAGGTGGAACGAACTGAAGAAGATGGTGATCGAGGAGTTTTGTCCTCATAGAGAACTTGACAAGATAGAGAGGGAGTTCTTGCAGTTAGAGGCAGGAACCATGACACACCAGCAGTACACGACGAAGTTTAATGAGGTGGCAAGACTGGTGTCGGATCAGGTAACGTCGGTGTCGAGGAAGATCAAGAGGTATATCTAGGGATTGCCAGCAGATATCAGCAGGCACATGATTGCTGCCAGGCCGAGTACCTTTAGGTCGGTGGTGGATTTGGCAGGGAGATTGTATGATGAGAGAAAGGTGGTTGAGGTTGAGGTTAGTAGGAAGGATGGAGGCGACAGGAACTGGAATGGGAAACGATTTGGTCATGGTGGTTTCACTCCAAATAACAAGAAGGCAAGAACAGATGACCGGCGGGTAGTGTCGACGGGTACATGGGCAAAGAAATGTGGAAGTGTGGGAGTGACCATGTGGGGGAGTGTAAGTGGGGGTTGAAAGTCTGCTTCAAGTATGGGAGGCCCGGTCAGATGGCAAAAGATTATGGGATGATGAGGTGCTATAATTATGGTGAAGAGGGCCATCTGAGCAGAGACTGCAAGAAGCCGAGGGCTGAGAGCTCTGGGGCAAAGAAGAGGACTGAGAATGAAGGGGTGAGGGCAGGCGCCAGAGCATTTACGATAACCAGGGAGGAGGCCAGGGTGGACCCCTATGTCGTGTCAGGTACGTTTCTTGTAAACCAAACCTGTGCCTCTGTATTATTTGATTCTGGTGCTAGTAGGAGTTTCATTTCTGCTGCTTTCTGTGCTAAGTTTCCTATTAGAAGTAGAATTATTGATGAGCCCTTCGATGTAGAAACTGCCATTGGTAAGTCTACCAGGATTTCCGACTTGATAGAGGATTGCGACATAGAATTGGAAGGCCATAGGTTCTCTGCTAAACTATTTGTGATGCCCCTAGGCGGACTTAATGTAGTTCTAGGGATGGATTGGTTAGCAGCCTATGAGGCAGATATTGTGTGTCACAAAAAGATGATCCGATTGACTGCGCCTGATGGGAGTTCGGTGACGATCTATGGTGATCGAGTTACTACGATTCCAAAGGTGATTTCGATGGTGGTGGCAGAGAACTGCATGAAACGTGGATATAGTGCCTACCGGGCTTACATAAAGGATGAGAAGGCGTCAGTACCACAATTGTCCGATGTACCAGTTGTGTGTAACTTTCCTGACGTGTTCCCAGAAGTGTATCTTTCCTGACGTGTTCCCAAAAGAATTACCAGGTGTGCCACCAGACCACGAGATCGAGTTTCGGATCGATTTGATACCTCGTGCTCAACCTGTTGCCAAAGCACCGTATCGATTGGCTCCGTCGGAAATGAAGGAACTGATGGTTCAGTTGCAAGAGTTGATGGACAAGAGTTTCATTTGACCGAGTATCTCTCCCTTGGGTGATCCGGTCTTGTTTGTAAAGAAGAAGAATGGTAGTATGAGGATGTGCATCGACTATCTGGAGTTAAACAAGTTGACGGTAAAGAACCGATATCCACTACCAAGAATTGATGACTTGTTTGATCAGCTCCAAGGTGCTAGTTGGTTCTCGAGAATAGACCTCTGATCTGGTTACTATCAATTGAAGGTGAAGGAGCAATATATCCCCAAAATGACTTTTTGTACTCGTTATGGACACTATGAGTTTCTTGTTATGTCCTTTGGTCTAACTAACATGCCAGCTGCTTTCATGGATTTGATGAATCAGGTGTGTCGGCCAATGTTGGATAAATCAGTGATTGTGTTTATTGATGATATCCTGATTTATTCGAAGAGCGAAGAAAAGAATGCTGATCACATTCGGAAGGTATTGGAGACAATCAGAAGAGAGAATCTTTATGCTAAATTCTCCAAGTGTACTTTCTAGTTGCACGAGGTTTAGTTTTTGGGTCATGTGGTAAATTCTGAAGGGATCATGGTAGACCTGGCAAAGGTTGAGACAGTGATGCAATGGAAGTCTCCAAAGATGCCATCCAAGATCCATAGTTTCTTGGGTTTGGCGGGTTACTATAGAAGATTTATCCAAGACTTTTCCAAGCTAGCCTCACCGTTGACCAAATTGACCCGCAAGGATGTGAAGTTTGTGTGGGGCCTAGAACAGGAGAATGCTTTTGAGGAGTTAAAGGCAAGACTGACTCAAGCTCCTGTCCTAGCGTTACCCGAAAGGGGCGACGACTTAGTGGTTAATTCGGATGCTTCTTATTCGGGGTTGGGTTGCGTGCTGATGCAATGAGGAAGAGTAATAGCCTACGCGTCTTGAAAATTCATGAGGTTAATTACCCTACTCATGACTTGTAGCTAGTAGTTGTTGTCTTTAGATTGAAGATTTGGAGGCACTACTTGTACGGGACGAAGTGCACTATCTTCACTGACCATAAAAGCTTGAAATACTTCTTTGAGTAGAAAGACCTCAATATGAGGCAAAGGAGGTGGCTGGAATTGATCAAGGATTATGATTGTGAGATCCACTATCATCCAGGCAAGGCCAACATAATGGCAGATGCCCTTAGCCGAAAAGAGAGACCCGAGCCAATCCGAGTGTAAGCTTACTAGTTGGTGATGACCTCCGATGTGATGACACAGGTCAAGGGGTTCCAAGATGAGGGGTTGAAAGAAGATCACCTTAACTCTGAAAGGATGAGAGGTCTAGTCACGAAGTTGGGTGAGAATACTCTCGGAGTTAGAACCCGCTTTGGGCGGATGTGGATCCCTCGGTATGGAGACCTACGGGGGCGAATTATGGATGAAGCTCATAAGACTCGCGGTGCTACCAAGATGTATCATGATATGAAGAAAGATTACTTGTGGCCAGGTATGAAGCGTGATGTGACTGAGTATATGGGTAAGTTCCTTACTTGCTTGCAAGTGAAGGCAGAGCATCAGAAGCCATACAAGAAGATCCAACCTTTAGATATACCCGAGTGGAAATTGGAGCACATCATCATGGACTTCATTATGAAGTTACCACGTACGGTAAGGGGGTACAATGCCATATGGGTGATAGTTGATCGTCTGACGAAGAGTGCTCACTTTCTACCGATTCTTGAGACATATTCATCTGAAAGATTGGCGGATCTGTTCATCAAGGAGATTGTGTCCCGTCACGGTCTACCCATGTCTATTGTGTCTAACCTTGACACTCGGTTTACATCTAAGTTTTGGAAGAGATTCCATGATGCAATGGGTACGAGGTTGCATATCAGTACGGCTTACCATCCTCAGACAGATGGTTAGGTGGAGAGGACTATACAGACGCTTGAGGATATGCTTCGAGCCTACGTCATTGATTTTGGAGGAAGCAGGGACGAACATTTACCGTTAGCTGAATTCTCATATAATAATAGTTATCATGCCAGCATTGGTATGCCACCATATGAGATGCTATACGGTAGAAGGTGTAGGATGCCCGTATGTTGGGGTGACATTGGACAGAAGGAGTTGGGAGGCATTGAAGTAATTGAGGCTCCGACTGAAAAGCTGGAAAGGATCAAGGCCTTTATGAAGGCGGAAAAAGATAGGCAAAAGTCGTATGCTGACAAGAGGCGTAGACCGATTGAATTCAAGGTGGGAAATAAAGTTATGCTAAAGGTTTCACCTTGGAAGTGGATCAAAAGAGGGGTAAGCTGAGCCTGAGATATATAGGACCTTTCCGAATCATTGCTCGAGTAGGAGAGGTGGCCTATAGGTTGGAGCTACCTGATGAGTTAAGTGGGATTCATCCAACATTTCATGTATCTCTTCTGAGAAAATGCCTAGCTGATAAAGATATGATTGTACCACTGGAGGACATTGATGTGGATGAACGGCTCAACTATGTAGAGCAACCAGTGGCAATCATTGACCGAAAGTAGAAAAGATTACGGAATAAAGTGGTTCCACTGGTGCGAGTATAGTGGAGGCATAGGAAGGGATCTGAGTCTACGTGGGAGACTGAGGAGGAGATGAGACAACATTACCCATAACTGTTTGAAGAGTGACATGTTTCAGGGCTAAGTGGACGGGTTAAAGTGTACAAAAGGACAAAACATTATTACTTTATGTTTGAAAGGGGTATGGCCGCCCTTACACCACCTCCTCTACACTACTTTCGTCTGAAACAGGAAAGAAGAAAGAATAATTTTGTGTTCATTGGTTTCTAGAGAGAGGAACTGAAGAATTGGTGAAGGTGAGTGTTTACTTGCATTTTTGTTCGGTTTCAGCTGAGTTTTCAGCTTCGGGACTGATTCTTATGTGTTCTTTTGTGTTTGGTTGTGTGTGTGTGTTTAGGCGTTTGAACTCTTTGTGCCCTTGAGTTTGGTGGAGTTTTGCTTGAAGGCTGCAATAGGTGAGTTCTAGATCCCCGGTTTTTATGTTTTATACTTGTTTTGGGGCTGAAAATTCATGTAACTTTCATTTTACAACTTTCAGCATGTTCTAACCGTATGTTTATACTCTGTTTATATGGGTGAATGTATGTTTGTGTATGATTTGTTGTGTTTCGTGTTTATATGCTTGTTTTAGGTGCTTTGTATGTTAGATCTGGGTTAGGAACATGTTAAAATGATGATTGAGCCTGAAAAATAGTGTGAGTTTGAATTGACAACTACCCGTGCGTCTAACATAGTTCCCATGCGCCTGAAATTTTGTCCATGCGCCTAAGTGCCTGCTTCCCTAGATGGTAATAAAGTATTCTGTGAATCATTTTCTCTACTCAGTCACAAATAAAATCGTACCTAATGTAATCGTGCTTTGTCTTTGAGTGCTAAAGTATATTGTTGGTAATTGATATAACACTATTGTTGTCAATGTGAATGCGAGTGTTCGTAAAGTTGACACCATAATCTCTTAGTTGGTTTTGAATCACAACACCTAAGCATAACAACTTGATACAACAATGTATTCTACTTCAAAAATTGACGTGGAAACACAGGTTTGCTTCTTACATGGCATGAAGTCAATCTTCCTCCTAGAAATTAACAACCCCTTAAGGTAGACTTCTTGTTGATGTTGCAACCTCCATAGTCACTATCAATATATGCATAAAGATTAAAGTCAGCACTCTTAGAGTACCATAATCCCAACTTAGGTTCCCCCTTAAGATAGTTCATAATTCTCTAGGTAGCAATCATGTGCGACACTTTAGGAGCCGCTTGAAATCTTGAACACAAGCATATGACAAGCATGATATCTGGTGTGTTAGTTGTAAGATACATAAGACATCAAATGATGCCTTAGTATTACTACTGATCAACTGCTTTCCTATCAATATCAGGAGTTAATGTACATGCCTTGGACACTAGTGACTTTGCAGCTTTGGCATCAGTAGCTTGAAACATCACTAAGATGTCATTTATATACTTAGATTGATTAATGAAGATGATATCAGCAAATTCCTTGACCAGTAACCCTAGAAAGAAAGTGAATTCTCCAATTAAACTCATTTCAAATTTTGATTTAAAGAGATAATCAAAATCTTTGCATAGTATTTCATTTGTAGACCCAAATATGGTGTCATCTACATACACTTGCACTAGCATGATGTATGTTCCCACTTTTTGAATGAAAATAGCCTTATTTATGAAGCCTCTAGTGTAGTTATTTCTTAAAAGAAAGGTACAGAGAGTCTCATACCATTTCCTTGGAGTTTGATATAGCCCATACAATGCCTTACACACATGGTCTGGGAACTTGGGATCTTCAAAACCAAGTGGTTGGAATACATACACCTTCTCATCTATTTATCCATAAAGAAAGAAACTTTTCACATCCATTTAAAAAACTTTGAAATTTCTTGAGGTAACAAAAGCAAGGAAGATTTTTTTGCCTCAAGTCTTGCTACCGGAACAAAGACTTCATTGTAGTTTATTCATTTCTCTTATGTGTACCGTTATACGACAAGTCTTACATTGTTTTTGATGTTTACTCCTTTACATCTTTCTTGTTCCTATCACCCATTTGGTTCCAATTGCAATCTTCCCTCATGGAAATGCATATAGTTTCCAAACCTTTTACATCTTGTAAGACCCCGTTCCCGGAGACCTCGCAGTTGGACAATCACAGCATTTTCCATATAAAATAAATACATTTCATAAAAACATCACATCGGATTAAGTTATCAAAAACCATTCATGCATTAATATTTTATGTTGCTAAATAATACATCATTGTATTTTAAAAGGTACAAAAAAAGAATCATTCAGTTGTATTACAAAACAACAATATCATTAAGCACGAATGGATGCTAGTCTTTGCCCGCCAAGTAGCGTGTGCCATCCCCAGCAACAAGTTACCTGCCAACTGAAAATGCATAAAAGTCAGCATTGCTAAGTGAGTTCTAGTTTTAAAATTAAAGTCCCTTGTATATATATATATATATATATATATATATATATATATATATATATATATATATATATCATTTTCTTAAAATACTTCCATTTCATAAAATCCATTACTTTCGTACGTGTTCACGCATCATACATACAGCAAGATAATATTCATTATTATCTTTCATCATTCTTCTCATTCATTTCATACTTTCATCATTATCTTTAACTTTCTTCCGAACCAATATGCAATACTCCGAACATTGTGCACGAAGCTGGTACCGGGCCTAGGGCCTATAAATAGACCCCGAACATTGTGCACGAAGCTGACTCCAGTACCTGGGGCAAGCAACAAGGGTCCCGTCAATCTCTAGGATTGACCCTGTGTGCATCCTTCGGGTTAGCTAAACCGCACACAGTTGAGCTGACAACCCAATGGCTGTGAACCTCCTTTCATTTGCTTGCAAGACTTTCATTCATTCGTTATGTTCCACTTTTCATTATCATTAATCTTTTGCATCTTTTATGATAATACTTTACATAAACGAGCATAAAAACACCACGTAAAGTCACGTAATAATACGTAATATGGAACATAAAAACAGGCCATAGACATACAAAACACCAACAAACATAACCACCAAAACATTCCAGGGCTAGTCCTTAAAATTTCTATTTCCCAAAATTTCAAAAACATTTCTAAGGCATTAGGCGCATGAGCACTATGCAGGCGCATGACACTTGGGCGCATGGGAAATTCTTAGGCGCATGAGGAAACTTAGGCGCATGGATAAACTTCCAGGTGCATGGGCACTATGTTGGGCGCATGAGCACTGCTGGGGCACATGAACTTCACTTAGGTGCATGAGCAGTGAGCGCATGAGGTACTGTTTAGGCTCATGGGCAACACTTGGGCTTATGGGCAAAATTTCTAGGCTCATGAACAACTTTCCAGGCGCATGTGCATTATATTAGGCGTATAACCAGGTACTTAGGCGCATGGACAAAATTCCAGGTGAATGGGCACTATGTTGGGCGCATGGGCAGTGATAAATTCGAACTTACACTATTTTTCAGACCCAATCATCGTTTTAACATGTTGTTCACCCAAATCTAACATACCAAGCACCCAAAACAAGCATATAAACACAAAACACAACAAATCATACACAAACATACATTCACCAGTATAAACAGAGTATAAACATACGGTTAAACATGTTGAAAAGAATAAAAAGTTAGTTAAATGTATTTTTAGCCCCAAAACAAGTATAAAACATAAAAACCGGGGATCTAGAACTCACCTATTGCAGCCTTCAAGCAAAACTCCTCCAAACTCGAGGGCACAAAGAGTTCAAACACCTAAACACACTAAAACACAAAACCGAACATAAAAGAACACATAAGAATCGGTCCCGAAGCTGAAAACTCAGCTGAAACCAAACAAAACACACAAAAACTCAACTTCAAGCCGAATTTTCTTCTCTCTAGAACCGATGGAAATTCTGCTTTTTCTTCTTTCTAACAGTCAAAGCAGTTGGTGAAGCAAGGTAGTGGGCGGCCATGCCCACTTTAAACATAAAATAATAATGTTTTATCCTTTTGTACACTTTAGCCCCTCCACTTATGCAACTTCTCCTTTTGTCTTTATTCTTTTCTTAATAAATTTTCAAGTGTTACACATCTAAACTAGAGAAGCTCTTCCCATGTGGCTTAAACCCTAATTATTCTCTCTTGAGGCTACATTAACCTTTTTTTATTCCAGTTGAGGCAAGAAGCATGAGAGTAGGCAACTATTTGCTTCATGTGCCTTGCTTCTTGACTTGACACCAACATTTACATCACCAATGACATTTTTAATAAGATGTTCTTTATGAATTCTTAGTGTTGTAATCACTTGGAGTTTTTTATATAAATCCAAATTGGTGAAATTTGTTTTGGAATGTTCAGCAAATGGCGCAACTACTGAACTGCCACCTTCTTTAGTAGGTGTAGTATTAGTCTCTTGTTTAACAAGTTGCTAGTACCTGTGTGTTCATCTACATATGACTCTTCATCTGATGAGTCATCATGAATATTTGATGGTTGATGAATCACATTTATGGTGCTGGCATGCACATCTGCTACCTGCAGTTGTGTTAGATCAGCATTTGTTGCTTGCTGAGTAGATGTTAATAGAAGATTAACCCTGTAGTCTTCGATAGTTATGGCCTGAACATCTACTGATCTTTTTGTCCAATTTCCTGAAACATTCTCAAGTACATGGTTAAAATAATTTCTAAATCTACTTAGATCAAACATCTAGCTTGGAGTACAACCAACACTATTTGAGGAGTTTTATTAAGAATCATGTTTTCATACACCTGAATAGTGTGATCTACTCTATTGTATAACCTGTAAGCGTTAGCTTGTGAAGAGTATCCTAAAAAGTACACATCTACCGATTTCTTAGCAAATTTAGACAAGTGATCTTTGGTATTGAGGAGAGTGCAGGGACATCTAAAAGATCTTAAAAACCCAGGGAATGGTCTTCTTTTATGCTACATGTCAAAAGAGGTTTTCCCATGTGTTTTAACTATTGACACTTTGTTTTGAACATAACATGTCATGGTGGCTACTTCAACCCTGAATGTTATAGGAAGTTTGGAGTCAGACAACATGGTCCTTGCAGCCTCAATATGTTTCCTATTTCTTTATTCGGCAGCTCCATTTTGCTGAGAAGTTCAAGGAGCACTATATTATCTTGAAATACCTTCGGATTCATAAAAAGAATCAAGAGTGTGGTGTTTTAATTTAGTGCCTTGATCACATCTAATTATTTTAATTTTTTTAGTTAATTTAGTTCTCAATTTTACCAACAAATGAACTTATTCTTTTCGTATTTTCATCTTTGGTTTCCAAGAAGAAAACCCAAGTGAATCTTGTAAAGACATTTATTATAACCAAGTAATAGGACTATCTACCTAAGCTCTTTAACTTCTTGGACCAAATAGATCCATGTGTATCAAATATAAAGGAGTAGTGATTGAATTCATTTCTTTAGACTTATGAGAATACCTGTGTTGCTTTTCGTTTAGACAAGCAACATAGAAATTAGCACATGCCAACTCTTTGTTCAGCAGTCCTTTGACTAAATTATTTTTAACCAATTTGTTCATGTTCTTAAGGTTTACATGTGCTAGTCTTTTATTCTAAAAAGATGATTTGTTCAATGAAGCTTTGGAAATAAAACAAGAAACATGTCCAAAAGGTGATGCATTTTGCAGGTTGAGCATATACATATTGTCTCTTTAGAAAGCTCTTAAGAGGATTTTGTCATTTGGAATGACAAACCTAGGTGAGAGAACAAAACACTCTTTCTCTATGAAAACAGTTGAGATAAACTTAACAGATTATAGTTCAACTATTTCACATAATTCACCTTATCAAAACTTAACTTAGCATTACTAATGGTGCCTGTACCAGGAATTTATCCACACTTGGAGTCACTTCCAAAAGCAATAAATCTACCATCATATGGTTCCAAATTCAACAGACATGATCCGTTACCTGTTATATGCCAAGAGCATCCACTATCCACAATCAACAAGTTATCTTAGGTTTGTAGATGTTCTTGCACATGAATAAATGGATTAGTGATGAATGGAGACCTAAGCCTGTTTAGTCTTGGGTTTTCTAGGTTTTAATATTTTATTTGACTCATTTGAATTAAGTGCTGAATGTTTGGTTTGTGGCCTTGGATTAGGTGAGTTCTCATCATGGTCGGTAGATTTCTATGGACTCCAGATCTTCTTAGTTTCTAAAGTTGTAGAATGGCTGAACGCTTTGATATATTTCTTCTTCTTTTCACCTAAGAGTTTCACTTATTTCTTTTCAGCAGATGTCTTTTTTCTTTCAGCAGCTAATGAATTTGATGATCTGTTGAATTTTGTTTTCTTGGAAAATAAACTTCTGATAGCTGATTTATTCAATACTAACTGGTTCAAGAGATTCGTCTTTCATGTTGATTATGTATCACTTTTTCTCTCCGGTGGCTTGCCAACCGTTAAGTTGTTGTTTAGAAATCTTGAAGCTTCACGTGGGCTTGTGATCTTCCTCTTGATTGACATAGGATTGTAATCACAATCCTTTGCCAAATGATTATCTTTTCCACACACAACGTAGATAAGATGTTGCTTGTTTTCCTTCTTTGCAACTTCGATCTTTCTTTCAAGATCCTTAAGTTCTTTCTTCATTTGCTTTTTTCTTCTTTCAATTAGCTCATGATTAATGAAATCCTCAAGAGTCACCTTCTTTCTTAGGGACTTCATCTACGCATGTTTATCTGCCTGATTTTTCTTCCTCTCTCTGTCACTAAACATCCTCTTTCTGATCTTGTAATCAGCATGTGTAGTGAGATCAATCTTCTTTCTTTGAAATTATTTGTAATCAATCTTCATAGTTTCATCAATTGATTTCTAAATCTAAGATTGAGGTCTCTCATTAGAGTTTCTTGAAGTGCTAGCACAGCAATTACCATCATGCATCTTCTTGGTGCATCCTTTCTTCACTTGAGCTTTAGATTTCCTAGGTGAGACTAACCTTTATGCGTAGCTCTGATATTCTTTAGAGGATGATGATTGATACCTTATACTTTGTTTAATTTTTTAACAAACTTTAGATGCTGAATTTTTTTCCCTTGTTAGAACGTTTTCCAAGTTCTCTTTTGTTTAATTCAGGAAGCATATTTACATCCTAAATCACTTCCTCTCTCTCATCTACCTTTTTCTTTTCTAATTTATCAGCAACTAACTTGACACGGACTAGATTAGCATATACTTGCTCTTTCACTTTCAAGTTGCACCTCGGAGTGTATGTTGGACTGCATACCATTGGTGGCTCCACAACATTATACCCCAAACATATCTTGGTTTGATATAGCTTTTCAAAGTTCTCAATGAAATCAAGTCCTTTTTCAAACATTTTAGTTTAGACATTGTATTTGTCTTCATATGTCTTAGCTATTGCTAAATCATATTATGTAGATTTCAATCTGGTCAAGAGATCATCAATCTGGGTCTCTAGGTTAGTTTGTTCATGTTTTAATACTGGAACAATTTACTTAAGCTCATTTATCCTTTTCTTTTTTGAGCTTGATCGATTTTATGATAATCACTTTAAAGAATGTTAATGGATGCTACGTCATTTATGAGATCCAAATCATGATTTTTGTAGATGTTTCCCTTTTCAATGTATTTAGGTGTACAACATGGTTTAGAATCACATAGGCTGAAAAGGTTAAACTATCAGCCATTAATGCATTATTGATTGGAGAGAAATCTTCTATTTGAAAGCTCCAATCAATAGAATCTTCATTAGTGGTTATGGCAGTCGTATCTTTATGAAGCTAAAGAAGTAAGGGTTTAGATGCTTGAGTGTTGCTTGATACTTGAAGTGCTTAATGAAGATGGATTAAACTTCGGAGCTTTTCATTCCTTTGCATAATGACCAAGTTGATTACAACTGAAGCATTTGAATTTACTCTTTTCTATTTCAAAACCAGATCTTTTTTTTAGAACTTTTTTTTAGTTCTTTACTAAAACTACTTAGCCCTGAAAGATATCATGGCTACTGATAGTTAATGTCAAGTTTTTCAAGATCATCTGGGTGTATACAATCCAATTCTTTTTCAGATAGTTGGAAGAAATTGGCTTGCTCAGTGACAAATGATGTTGAGTGGTTGGAAGAAAAAGTTAGAGCTGATGAGTGCCGGTTCCAACTGCCAAAAGGTAATGATGATGGTGATTCAGAAGATTGGGATTAAGGATAGGTGATCATTGAAACTTGATGACTAATCTTAGGGATTTGATGAGATTGATAAGACTGATAAGACTTATGAATAGGGGCCATGAGTCCTGAAGACTTAAAAGTACTAGGTGTTATGCTGAAAGATTCTTCATCTGCATCCATTTCCATCTCATAGACACTTAGAATGCCATACACTTCTACAAGGGTCATAGTTTTTAGAATCTCAGTTCTTCTAATGGATACAGTGTAAACTATACATGATTTGGGCAAAGAGCTCAAGTATTTTTTTTGGAACATCACTATTTTCCATTTTTACCCCTACTTTATTTAGAGAGTCTAGCAGCTCAACATATATAAGATATATAGCTATCATGGTTTCCCATCGGATGAGTCCAATGTTTTCAATCTTTTGTTTCAAAACATCTCTTTTTTTCTCCATCATGTATTTAGTTATTTCGTATATGGCCTTCAATGCTCCACACAGTTTCTGAGCAATTGTTAACTTATTGAAGCCATGGATGATGTTGTTTTGTATGCTCATTCTGACCAGCCATATAGCTTTGGATTCTACATCCATCTTCTTTAGATCTTTATCAAAATACTTAGTGGGATCTTTTGGAATCATCCCACCTCCTTCACTAGCAACTTGAATCATAGAAACATATGGTCCATTTAGTATTGACATCTAGAATTTTTTATCTTTATTTCACAAGAGATCTTCAATTTGAATCTTTCATGTGTCATAGACATTCAGCGTGAACATTGGAGGTTTGGTTTGAGTACGAAGTCATGTTTGGTTGACATGCCAACGGTAGTTATTTTGAAGGAAGGTTTGAGTATGAAGTTTTTGAAAGAATGATCAAAAGAAAACAAGTGATTTGTTAAAAGAAAGCTTCAAACAAATCAAGAGCCAAAGCTCTTATACCACTTGTTAGATCATGAAATAAAATAAGACTTTTATTGTGATCAACAGATAGTAAATGCGAAATCTTTACTAACTTCTTACTAACAAACACAGAAGTAATACTTGAATGAAAATAACAAACAACTTCTTTTAAAGTATTCACTTGATTATTTATAGACCCTTCTTTTGGCATTTCAGATATATTCAACATTAAACATGATAAATAGGGTTTTTAGCTTCATCCTATTTATATTTCAACAGAAGGGTTTATAAGATTGAGCTTGTCTCCTTGGGGAGCTCCAATCTTGTTTGTAAAGAAAATTTAATTCATTATGCGAATATGCATCGAGTACAGAGACCTGAACAAAGTGATAGACAACAACCGATATCTCCTACCATGCATTGATTACTTGTTTAATCAATTGCAGGGGTTAAGTTATTTCTCAAAGATTGAGTTATGTTCCAACAATAACCAAGTAAAGGTACATGAGGAAGACGTGCTAAAGACCATCTTTTGAATCAGGTATGGTTACTACAAATTCTTAGCAATGCCATTTAGATTGATGAATGTAACAATGGTATTTATGGATTTGATGAACTGTGTATGCAAGCCATACCTGGATAAGTTCGTAATCATTTTCATCGATCATATCTTGATGTATTCTTTCACCGCAACAGAGCACGAGACAAACCTCCGCATGTCATTAGAGTTATTATGAAGAGAACAATTGTACGTTAAATTCTACAAGTGCGAGTTTTGATTTAGAGAAGTTCAATTTTGGGACATGTAATTAATGAAAAACAAATTAAAGTAGACCCAGCCAAGGTGGAAGCAGTAACGGGATGGGAAGCCCCTAAATCTCCAACTAAATTTGTCAGAATTTAGGTTGGCATACTGGTGATTCAATCAAGAGTTCTCTAAAATTTTTATACCATTGACTGCTCTTACACTGAAAAACATGACGTTCAGTTGGAGTTCTAAAAAAAGAAAAAGTGTTCGAAGTACTAAAATATAAACTGAGTAGTGTGCCCATTCTTGCTCTAACCAAGGGGAATAACGACTTTGTGGCTTATTGTGATATAATTGTGAATGGAGTAGGATGCGTATAAATGCAAAGAAACAACATGATTGCGTGCGCGTTGAGATAGCTAAAGAATCATGAAGGAAATTATGCTACACATGACCTAGAATTAGGTGCGGTTGTGGTTGCACTAACAATCTGCTGACATTACCTTGATGGGATGAAGTTTATCATATACCCAGATCACAAGAGCTTGAAGTATATATTTGAATGGAAAGAGCTCAATATGTATAAACAAAGATGGATTGAGGTTTTAGCTGAGTTTAACTTTAAACTACAAAATCATCCAGGCAAGGCAAACATGGTTGATAATGCCTTAAGTCAAAAAGAGCAGATAAAACCAATTCAGGTACATACGATGCGTATAGATGTACACGTGGATTTATTCAATGAATTGAGGAAGGCCCAAATATAATCCTTATTTTAGGGAAACATGAGGAAGGAAGAAATGATTGGAACAGTAAAACATTTCACTATAGGAAGTGATGGATTACTTTGTATGGGTAGTCAGGTTTGAGTACTACACTATGGAGATATGAGATAAGTGGTATTTGAAGAGGCATATAAATTAAAGTATTTGATGCATCTCGGAGCTGATAAAATGTATCACATATTAAGGTACCAGCCTGAAATGTAAAAAGATATTGTATCTTATGAGGAAAGTGCATGACCTTCCTACAAGTAAAAGTCGAACACCAAAAACTTATAAGAAAGCTACAGCCTCTAGACATTCCTATATGGAAGTGGGAAAATATCATGATGGATTTCATGGTCAAATTACCAAGGACAAGAAAAGAAAATGATGTGATATGTTTCATAGTTGACATATTAACACAATCTATATAACCTGGATAGCTAGGGTAAGTCAGGTATCATATCCATGGGGAGCATGTCCTTAGTGTCACACAATTCTTTTATTTAATTAACTAGTTACCTAAACTAAACTATTGTCCTTTAACTATAAATGTTTGTTGATGAGAACTAAAACATTGCTTAAATAAAACAAACAAAAAGAGGATCACACCGTGGTTTTAGGTATGCAAAGGAATTGTGTCAGCTGGTTCTGCCAAATTAGAAATCACATAGACAAGATTAGTTTGTTATTCCTGTTGAAACATGATTACCAATTAGATAACAGGTTATGTAATTTAGATAATGAAACTAACTAAGGTAAAAACCTTATTATATCATTAATAAACACCAATTATGAGAATACCCTTATCAACCATCAATGATTAATAATACAAAGACGAATAATTTGATGAATAATCAATTAGAATAATTAACAAAACTATTTCAATCAATGGAAATTAGAGAGAGATAGGAGGATTGCGTTGGTAAAGGAGAGATGGTACCATTAGAGATGTCCAAGTATTAGAGAACATGATCCGTGGCAAAATGTTGTGGAAATCGGAAGCGAAATGAAAAGAAAAGCAACCTGAAATTAACCAAAACTTAGATTAAGCGTATCTTGGGCTAGAAAAAGAGTTACGAAACCCATAACATATGTGTAAGGCCCCATTCCCGGAAACCCCACAGTTGGTCATTCATAGCACTTTTCATATTAAAAACACATTCAGATTCATCAAAACAAGAAAACTTTGCAGCGGAATAATTTAATAAAACCATAACATTCATTATCCATTACTTTTGCCAAGAAATACATTGTTGTTACTAGTTACAAAAAGAACATCTAATTGCATTTCAAAACAAAAATAACTTTTTAGCGTGTCATGGATGCCAGTCTTTATTTGCCAGGTAGCTTCAACCTCGTGCCATCCCCAGCAACACGATTACCTGCCAACTGATATGCATATAAAAAGTCAGCGTTGCTGAGTGAGTTCTAGTTTAAAAATATAGAAAAATATACTCTTGCAAACTTCCCTGGGTGAACATTATCATTAAGAGATTCTTTATCTTTCTATCTTTCATTATCTTTCTTTTTCATTAACTAGGATTGCACAAAGCAAGAGCCTACATTGTTGGTTGGCAACAGATGCCGAACCCCTGTCGGCAAACGTTTATCATGGTAGCTAACCCAACGACAGTTGACCCACACTACTAAGAACGAAGCCTGCTCATGAATACGGGTCTTATTCATCATACTTTGGTCAATCACAAGGATTAGACCCCAGATGTGCATCCTCATAGGCTATACAACCGCACATCAGTTGAGCTAACGACAACAAGGTCGTGCACCTCCATTCATTGTGCTTGCAAGGCTTTTCATTCATCATAAGGGCCCGGGGGTAACATTCATTAGGTTACACTATCTCTGTTTATTTCTTTTAGTCCACTTGGTTAGGAATAATACTTTTAAAATATTCATTGTTTTTAATAATCACATACCATGAAACCTAATAAATATCATCCATAACAGCAGGCCATAAGAAGATAAATAAACATTAGAAACATTAAACAAGCATAATCTTTCATTATTCATCAATACTTAACACTTAGATTCTATTCCCAAAATTTCAAAATAATTCTAAGTCCCCAAAGAAATGCAGATGAACAAATGCGGATGAACTATAGCAAATGCGGATGAACTATAGCAAATGCGGATGAACTGTAGCAAATACGGATGAAAGTCCTCAGAATATTTTCTAAGTGTCCAAAGAAATGTTGTTAGAACAGATGCGGATAAGCATAAACAAATGCGGATGAACTGTAGCAAATGAGGATGAAAGTCCTCAGAATATTTTCTAAGTGTCCAAAGAAATGTTGTTAGAACAAATGCGGATGAGCATAAACAAATGCGCATAAACTATAGCAAATGCGGATGACAATTCCCAAGAAAATATTCTGAGTGTCCAAAGAAATGCTGGTAGAACAAATGCGGATGAGCATAAACAAATGCGGATGAACACTTAGCAAATGCGGATGAAACTGTAGCCAATGCGGATGAACACTTAGCAAATACGGATGAACACTTAGCAAATGCGGATGAACACTTAGCAAATGTGGATGAACACTTAGCAAATGCGGATGAACAAGTTTAGTACCTGTGATGCAACTTATGAAATTTTCCAGTCCCCAAACATGATCTTAACATGAACATAGCTTAGATCTATCAGACTAACACTTAGAACATCATAAACATTATACGATCATCAAGAAAATCATATAACATAACTATATCATCATAAACAACCGTACCATACATGGAAAACCATAATTTGCTTCGAAAACATCAGTTAAATATGCATACCAGCCCCAAATAAGCAGAAATCATTTAAAAGAGGGGATCTAGAACTCACCTCTACTGCTTTCGAGTAAACCTCCTCCAAATCCGAGAGCAACCTGGAGTTCTAGCACCTAAACGCACGAAAACACACAACCAAACACATAGAAACACTTAAGAATCGGTCTAGAAGCTGAAAACTCAACTGAAACCGAGAAGAACACCATAGAATCTTACCCTTTTGAAGACTTTCTCTTTCTAAAACTAGGTGAAACTTCTTCTTCTTGCTTCAGCCGAATTTCTTGCATGAGAGAGAGGAGTATGGGCGGCCTTAACACCTTTTTAAACCCATTATGGGCAAGTTTGGCCCTTGCCCGCTTTTAACGCCTTGTTTTACAATAATTCTCTTTTTCCCCCTTGCTTTCTTTTCTTTTCTTCATGCTGAAGTTTCCGGGTGTTACAAGTCCACCCCCTTATATAGGTTTCGTCCCCGAAACCTGTCACTCCTCGAACAGCTGTGGCTAATGCTGTCTCATCTCTTCCTCAGTCTCCCATGTAGACTCAGACCCCTTCCTATGTCTCCACTATACTCGCACAAGTGGAACCATTTTATTCCTTAGCCTCTTCTCTTTTCTATCAATGATGGCCACTGGCTGCTCCACGTAATTGAGCCGTTCATCCACCTCGATATCCTCCAGTGGCACGATCATATCTTCATCGGCTAAGCACTTTCTTAGGTGAGATACATGGAATGTCGGATGAATCCCACTTAACTCATCAGGTAACTCCAGTCGATAGGCCACCTCTCCTACTCGGGCAATGATTCGGAAGGGCCCTATGTACCTCAGACTTAACTTTCCCCGCTTCCTAAACCGGATGATCCCTTTCCAAGGCGAGACCTTCAGCATGACTCTATCACCCACCTTAAATTCAATCGGTCTACGTCTCTTGTCAGCATACGACTTCTGTCTATCTTTTGCCGCCTTCATAAAGGCCTTAATCTTTTCCAACTTTTTGTTCGTAGCCTCGATCACCTCAACGCTCCCTATCTCCTTCTGCCCAATGTCACCCTAACACACAGGCGTTCTACACTTCCTACCATATAGCATCTCATATGAAGGCATACCAATGGTGGCATGATAACTGTTGTTATATGAGAATTTGGCTAACAGTAACTGTTTGTCCCAACTTCCTCCAAAATCAATGACGCATGCTCGTAGCATATCCTCCAGCGTCTGAATTGTCCTCTCCAACTGACCGTCTATCTTAGGATGGTAAGCCGTACTGATATGTAACTTCGTCCCCATCGTGTCATGAAATCTTTTCCAAAACTTGGATGTAAACCGAGTGTCACGGTTAGACACGATAGACACCGGTACACCATGACGAGTCACTATCTCTTTGATGAAAAGATCCGCCAACCTCTCAGATGAATACATCTCGCAGATCGGTAGAAAGTGAGCTCTCTTCATCAGACGATCAACTATCACCCATATGGCATCATATCCCCTTGTCGTACGTGGTAACTTCGTAATGAAGTCCATGGTCATGTGCTCCCATTTCCACTCGGGTATATCCAAGGGTTGGATCTTCCCGTATGGCTTCTGGTGCTCCGCCTTCACTTGTAAACACGTAAGGCACTTACTCACATACCCCGCCACATCGAGCTTCATTCCCGGCCAACGGTGATCTTTCTTTATATCATGATACATCTTTGTAGCACCGGGATGAATCGAGTATTGAGTCTTGTGAGGCTCATCCATGATCTTCTCATGCAGACCCCCATAACGGGGAATCCACATCTACCCCGATCGAGTCCGGACACCAAGAGTGTTCTCCCCCAACTCAGTGACTAGACCTTTCATCCTTCCAGAGTTAATCTGATCTTCTTTCAGCGCTTCATCCTGAAATTCCTTAATCTGCTTCATCACATTAAAGGTCATAACCAACTGATAAGCTTTCACCCAAATTGGCTCGAGTTTCTCTTTTCGGCTAAGGGCATCCGCCACCACGTTGGCCTTGCTCGGATGGTAATTGATCTCATAATCATAGTCTTTGATCAACTCTAACCACCTCCTTGCCTCATGTTGAGATCCTTCTGCTCGAAGAAGTACTTCAAACTTTTGTGATCAGTGAAGATGGTGCACTTCGTCCCGTACCGGTAGTGCCTCCAAATCTTCAATGCAAAGACCACATCCGCCAATTCTAAGTCATGAGTAGGGTAGTTAGCCTCATAGATCTTCAAACATCGGGACGCATAGCCTATAACCCTTCTCTGTTGCATCAGCACGCAACCCAATCCCGAATAAGAAGCATCTGTATAGACCACCAAGTCTTCATTCCCTTCGGGTAACGTCAAGACAGAAGCTTGAGTCAAACTTGTCTTTTACTCTTCGAAAGCATTCTCCTGCTCTTCACCCCATACAAACTTCACATCCTTACGAGTCAATTTGGTCAATGGTGAAGCTATCTTGGAGAAGTCTTGGATGAACCTTCTGTAGTAGCCCGCCAAACCCAAGAAACTGCGGATCTCGGATGGCGTCTTTGGAGTCTTCCATTGCATAACCGCCTCCACCTTTGCCGGGTCCACCATAATCCCTTCAGAATTAACCACATGACCCAAAAACTAAACTTCCCGCAACCAGAACGCGCATTTGGAGAACTTAGAATACAGCTTCTCTCTTCTAAGCGTCCCTAATACCTCGCGAATATGACCGGCATGCTCTTCCTCACTCTTCGAATAAATTAGGATATTATCGATAAACACAATCACTGATTTATCCAACATCGGCCGACACACCCGATTCATCAAATCCATAAAAGCAGCTGGCGCGTTGGTTAAACCGAAAGATATAACGATGAATTCGTAATGCCCATATCGTGTTCGAAACGCGGTCTTCGGGATATCCTGTTCTTTAACTTTTAGCTGATAATAACCAGATCGGAGATCTATCCTTGAGAACCAGCTGGCATCTTGGAGCTGATCAAACAAGTCATCAATCCTCGGTAGTGGGTACCGGTTCTTCACCGTCAACTTGTTCAACTCACGGTAGTCGATGCACATCCTCATGCTACCGTCTTTCTTCTTTACAAACAAGACCAGAGCACCCCAGGGAGAGATACTTGGTCGGATGAACCCCTTATCTAACAACTCTTGCAGCTGAGTCATCAACTCCTTCACCTCAGAGGGAGCGAGACGATACGGTGCCTTCACAACAGGTTGGGCACCAGCTATCAGATCAATCTGGAACTCGATCTCGCGGCCAGGTGGTAACCCTGGTAGGTCTTCGGGAAACACATCGGGGAAATCACATACTACGGGGCACGCCTGACAGTTGAGGCACGGTAGCATCCACATCCTTCACATAGTCCAAGTAAGCACCACACCCACGTCTCATAAATTTCTCTGTCGTGATCATCGAGATCACTCGCGGAGTAATGCACTCCTTGTCTCCATATACCGTAACCAAACTGCCATCAGGCGCAGTCAAACAAATCGTCTTCTTTCGGCACATGATGTTCGCTTCGTAGGCCGCCAACCAATCCATCCTTAGCACCACATCAAAACCTCCTAGGGCCATAACATATAATCTAGCTGGAAACTTATGACCGTCCAACTCTATGAGACAATAGTCTATCACATCAGTTACTTTGGTAGACTTTCCTATCGCCGTCTCTACCTAGAAGGGCACGTCTACCTTCTTATTCTGACCATGCATTTCAAGACAAAAGGTAGCAGATACAAAACTTCTACTAGCACCTGAATCGAAGAGCACGGAAGCATACAATTGGTTTACCAAAAACATACCTGAAACTACTTCAGGGTCCACTCTGGCTTCTTCCCGGGTCATGTTGAATGCCCTTGCCTTAGCTTTGGTGCTCTCACTTCTCCTTTTCTCACCCATATTCTGGGTCCTTGAGCTCCCTGCTCCACCCTTCTTGCAATCTCAGCCCGAGTAGCCTACCTTCCCACATTGATAACATCGCGGTACCCTGCACTCTTTAGCATAGTGGCATTCGCCTCCATACTTAAAACACCGGTTCGTCCGCACTCTACACTCACCCATGTAAACCTTCCCACACTTCTTACATTCCCTCCTGTTGTTCCCCTTACTCAATCCTGGGCGGCGATCGTCAATCCTCATCTTCTTTTCCCCGATCCCATAGTGGTCACCCCTGAATCTTTTCACATTACCGTTCTTTTTCCAACTCTTCTCAACCTTCCTCTGAATTGGCACTGGGTCCCTCTCATCATACAACCTTCCGGCCAAATCTACTGCAGACCTGAAAGTGCTCAGTCTAGCAGCTATCATGTTCCTCCTAATATCCACAGGCAAACCCTGCATATACCTCTTAATCTTCTTGGACTCTGGAGTTACTAGATCTGGCAAAAGTCTTGCAAGTTCATTGAACTTAGAGATATACTCTTGTTGAGTCATGTTTCCAGCCTCCAAATGCAAGAACTCCTTCTCAATTTTGTCCAATTCCCAATGTGGACAATACTCCTCCAGTACCAGTTCCTTCAAATCCGACCACCTCATCCTTGCAATAGACTGTTTCCCCTCGGCTTGGACAATGTTGTCCCACCAGCATAAGGTCCCATTTTTAGTTTAAGTTTAAGTTTTGAAAAATAATTTACCCAATTCTTTTAAACTTTGGCTCTGATACCAACTTGTAGGGCCCTATTCCTGGAAACCCCACAGTTGGTCATTCATAGCACTTTTCATATTAAAAACACATTCAGATTCATCAAAACAAAAAAAACTTTGTAGCGGAATAATTTAATAAAACCATAACATTCATTATCCATTACTTTTGCCAAGCAATATATTGTTGTTACTAGTTACAAAAAGAACATCTAGTTGCATTTCAAAACAAAAATAACTTTTCAGCGTGTCATGGATGCCAGTCTTTATTTGCCAGGTAGCTTCAACCTCGTGCCATCCCCAGCAACACGATTACCTGCCAACTGATATGCATATAAAAAGTCAGCGTTGCTGAGTGAGTTCTAGTTTAATAATATAGAAAAATATACTTTTGCAAACTTCACTGGATGATCATTTATTATTATTCATAGTCAATCATTAAGAGATTCTTTTATCTTTCTTTCTTTCATTATCTTTCTCTTTCATTAACTAGGATTGCACAAAGCAAGAGCCTACATTGTTGGTTGGCAACAAATGCCGAACCCCTATCGGCAAACATTTATCATGGTACCTAACCCATCGACAGTTGACCCACACTGCTAAGCACGAAGCCTGCTCATGAATACGGGTCCCATTCATCATACTTTGGTCAATCACAAGGATTAGACTCCAGATGTGCATCCTCATGGGCTATACAGCCGCACATCAGTTGAGCTAACAACAACAAGGTCGTGCACCTCCATTCATTATGTTTGCAAGGCTTTTCATTCATCATAAGGGCCCGGGGGTAACATTCATTAGGTTACACTGTCTCTTTTTATTTCTTTGTGTCCACTTGGTTAGGAATAATACTCTTAAAATATTCATTGTTTTTAATAATCACATACTATGAATCATAATAAATATCATCCATAACAACATGACATAAGAAGAGAAATAAACATTAGAAATATTAAACAAGCATAATCTTTCCTTATTCATCAATACTTAACACTTAGATTCTATTCCCAAAATTTCAGAATAAATCTAAGTCCCCAAAGAAATGCGGATGAACAAATGCGGATGAACTGTAGCAAATGCGGATGAACTGTAGTACATGCGGATGAACTGTAGCAAATGCGAATGAAAGTCCTCAAAATATTTTCTAAGTGTCCAAAGAAATGTTGTTAGAACAAATGCAGATGAGTATAAACAAATGCGGATGAACTGTAGCAAATGCGGATGAAAGTCCTCAGAATATTTTCTAAGTGTCCAAAGAAATGCTGTTAGAACAAATGCGGATGAGCATAGACAAATGCGGATGAACTGTAGCGAATGCGGATGACAAGTCCCCAGAAAATATTAAATGATGGTAGAACAAATGCGGATGAGCATAAACAAATGCGGATGAACACTTAGCAAATGCGGATGAAACTGTAGCAAATACGGATGAACACTTAACAAATGCAGATGAACACTTAGCAAATGCGGATGAACACTTAGCAAATGCGGATGAACAAGTTCAGTACCTGTGATGCAACTTATGAAATTTTCCAGTCCCCAAACATCATCTTAACATGAACTTAGCTTATATCTATCAGTCTAACACTTAGAACATCATAAACATTATATGATCATCAAGAAAATCACATAACATAACTATATCATCATAAACAACCGTACCATACATGGAAAACCATAATTTGCTTTGAAAACATCAGTTAAATATGCATACCAGCCCCAAATAAGCAGAAAACATTTAAAAGAGGGGATCTAGAACCCACCTCTACTGCTTTCGAGTAAAACTCCTCCAAACCCAAGAGCAACCTGGAGTTCTAGCACCTAAACACACGAAAACACACAACCAAACATGTAGAAACACTTAAGAATCGGTCTAGAAGCTGAAAATTCAACTGAAACCGAGAAGAACACCATAGAATCTTACCCTTTTGAAGACTTTCTCTCTCTAAAATCGGGTGAAACTTCTTCTTCTTGCTTCAGCCGAATTTCTTGCACAAGAGAGAGGAGTATGAGCGGCCTTAACACCTTTTTGAACCCATTATGGGAAAGTTTGGCCCTTGCTCATTTTTAACCCAATGTTTTACAATAATTCTCTTTTTGCCCTTGCTTTCTTTTCTTTTCTTCATGCTGAATTTTCCGGGTGTTACAATATGACAATAGGGGGTGTCTTGATAAGAGGATCTTAAAAAAGGTGTCCATAGTGGACCATTATGCTTTTACATAGCGTTCCACGATGAATATATGATCTGAAGATGGGTGATTATTCCTTTTCAAGGGTCATATCATTCCTTAACGGTCCACTAAGGACCTACTCGACCAAAAATTCACATAAAATATCCAAAACCTCAGAATTTCATCATTCTAAACTCCCACCTGGGCGCTCTCTCTTTTTACAAACAAACCCAACCATTCTCTAACTAGATTTTGGACATTCTAGGACATTAGGGAAGGTATACAAAGGCCAAATTTGAGATCTTCAATGTCTCACTGCTTGGATTTGCATTTAAGAGCTCTCATTTCATAAGGTAATACACTTTTTAGTTAAATAAGAGTTATTAATATGTATGAGCGGATATGTGATGTTGTGGAACTCCATTTCAATAATAAATCACTCAGTAGGGGACGTGGACACGTCCGGAAGCTATATTACGCTTCAGGAAAGCTTTGGTAAGGATCTAAATCCTCACATGTTGAATTGTATAGGTGCTGCGAAAAACCAATATTTTTGGCAAGAACAAAACAGTCATTAGTATTTAGAAGTATATGTATAGTAGATAACAATGTACAAACCAACAAACAGTTTTCCAATTACAAGTAAGTAAACTATTATACATGAGTCCACAAACAACCCTGGTGATCGAATGCCCTCTCGTATAACCCCCTAACACAAGAGGTCAAACTAATCGTATGATTCTTATGATTATCTATCAACTAATAGTTTACTATTATATAGCTCCTTCCAAGTCCATATGTTGACTCAAAAGACGCTCGGTATTGATTGGCATGCATCAACCCGAGTACCGAATGGGCTTGTTAGGCCAATAGATCTATCTACATACTCCTGTGGCTTCTCGAATTTAATGGTTGTGTAGATTTTAGAAAATAAAGGGACTTTATAGTAAAAAGTCTCATAGAATATATAACATGTATAATCAGTTTAGTTTTACTAGTATTAGAAAGTTTGTCATTGAGTTTGCAAATCCTAGTTTTGACTTTAGAATTTGAATTCTAGTTTGATATAAAGAGCATGTATCCACCCTAAAACACAAAAGGAAAAGGGGCTATGAACTCATCTTGTAACGTAGGTGGGTTGATCTTGCAAGTTATAGTAACTTGATGTAACATCCCGAGCGTTTGTGTCATATGTAATAGTTAAAATAAAAGAAATATGAACTTTACATTTTGTATATTGTTAAACGAGTAACTAATGAGTGAAATGACTATTCTAAAATTTAAAGTTTTAGACGAGTTTCTGTGTCGTAAGAGACCGTTTAAATATATATAAATATAATAATATATTATATTTAAACGTGCTCCGTTTTTAACGAAACTTAGGTGGACTCGTAAAGAAAAATAAGCTCGTCTCAACGGCATATTCAAAATTTTATAGATCCTTATATTTTAAAAGTTATAAGAGAAAAAGTTAAGCAGCTGAATTAATTATAATAATATAATATAACACTTTAGATGTCAAATTGAAGACGCCTCAACCTCCATCCCACATTGACCAGAAGAACAAAAGAGAGCATTTAGAAGCCATTATAGGTTAAGTTTAGATTATAAGTTTTCTTGGAAACGCTCTATTATAAAGAGAATTCCAGGTAATCAATATTCCATTGGGTATTGTTATCAGTCATTTTTAGAGCTCGGGTAGGAGCGCGAGTAGGGAGACTCTACACCAGATTGCCGTAGATAGTTTTAAGGTATATTCTCGTTTAAGTTTATGTCAAGTTCATTATTATTTATTTAGATTATTATTAGTATTAGAAGTGGTTTTAGTATTATTAGTATTATTATTTTTAGGTGTTAGGGTTATTGTTAGGAGTGGCTATTGGGTAGCCTAGCCTTAGTTAGGCATGGACTGATCACCCATGCTTAAACAAGATAGCGTAAACTAATATCCAATCATTACAATAACTAGTTAGTTGTATCATTACCTAACCTAGGATTACTTGAACTGTATCAGGACTTAGAGATATTACCAGATTATATTAGAAAGGGTTATCAATTGTTGGGCAACTTCTAAAAGGGTGAGTCCCTCTGAACTGTTTATAAAACGGGATGTAATGTTCTAATAACTGGTAATAATTGAAGAATTGACTATCAATAGCATCTGTGATATGTGGCAATGCTTGATAGGATGCTTGAGGACTGTTTGTATGATTCTGCTTTAGCCAGTGGAGTTTGTATACATAGCCTGGTTATGTGAATTTATACTGTGCTTACTCTGTTCCTATCTGTTTGCCATGGTTGTATCTGCTTGATGCAATAGTCAATATTAATATGTTTTGAATTTTGAAGAATACTATGTTCATGAACTCACAAGCTTTATGCTGAGTCCTAAATGTTTTTATTTTATGGACACACATCCTAGGTGTCAGGTGATTACAAGAATAAAAGATTATGGACTAAGCTTATGAGGAAATAAAGGACTGAGGCATTGTTTTGGTGGGACAATGTTAAACAAGCTAAAGGATCTAGAATTGTTACCGCTTTGACCTGGAATGAACTAAAGGAGCTTGTGATGGAAAAGTTTTGTCCTGTAGTTGAAAGAGACAAAATTGAAAGAGAATTCTTACAACTACAGGCCGTGACGATGACACATCGTCAGTACACGACCAAGTTTGATGAAATGGCTCGACTGCTTCCTGAGCATGTAACACCTGAAGCAAAGCGCGTAAAAAGATACGTGCAAGGGTTACCTCCTCATATTCGACAGTTAGTTAAGATGTTTGCCCCCAAAACCTATGAATCTGCAATTGCATTAAGTGCCATTGCATACGAAGAAGAAGGCATAATGACTGAAAACAACAAAAGAAAGAGAAATGATGATGGAAACCAGATGCCAAAAAAGGACAGAAAGATCACACGAAATGAAGGGAACCGTATCAACAAACCATGGAGGAACGATAAAAGTGAGTCTTGGAGAAAGTATCAAGATTCCAAATGTCTTAAATGTCCAATGGGTGATCATTCACGAAAGAACTGCCCAAAAATTAGATGTTTCAATTGTTGGGAGTATGGATATTTCCAAAGTGATTGCAAGAACCCTCCACAAACACAACCTGTGGAGAATCAAAACAACTCCAAGGGCCGAGAGTATGTGTTAAAAGAAGCTGGGGATGAAACTATAGCTGGTACGTTTCTCATTAACAACATATATGCTAGAGTTTTATTTGATACGGGCGCAAATAGAAGTTTCATTTCAACTACCTTAGTACCTTATTTGAACTTAGTACCATAAACTCTAGATTGTGCATATATTGTAGAAACTGCCAGTAGTGAGCAAGATAAGATAAGTAAGATTTTTAAGGATTGTGTTATTACCCTAGTTAACACTAAATTCTCTGTAAATTTAATGCCGACCATTCTAAGTAAATATGATATCATTCTTGGGATGGATTGGTTGAATAAATATTGTGCTCGTCTCGACTGTGAACATAAGACGATAACGGTACATAAGCCAAATGGGGAAAAGCTACTAGTTCATGGAAGTGATGGAAATCCCAAGACCAATATCATCTCAGCAGTGAAGGCAATGAAATGTATTCAGAAAGGATGCATAGCCTTACTTTTGTGCATGATAGATGCTAAAAAGGAAATGCAAATCAATGAAATCCCTGTGGTATGCAACTTCCCAGATGTGTTTCCGGAAGATTTACCAGGACTTCCACCTGATCGTCAGATAGAATTTCGTATTGATTTAGTACATGGTGCTAAACCAATCGCGAAGACTCCTTATCGTCTAGCCCCTTTGGAAAAGAAAGAACTTATGAAGCAAATTGACGAACTCTTAGAAAAAGGGTTTATTAGTCCGAGTTCCTCACCTTGGGGAGCGCTAGTATTGTTCGTCAAAAAGAAAGATGGTTCAATGCGTATGTGCATTGATTATCGAGAATTAAACAAGTTAACTGTCAAAAACAAGTATCCTTTACCAAGAATAGATGATTTATTTGATCAACTTCAAGGAGCCAACTACTTTTCAAAAATTAATCTTCGATCAGGTTATCATCAGTTGAAAGTACGCGAGGAAGACATTCCCAAGACCGCATTCAGGACGCGTTATGGGCATTACGAATTTTTGGTTATGTCTTTTGGACTAACCAATGCCCCTGCAGCATTTATGGATCTGATGAATAGAGTTTGCAAACCATACTTGGATAAGTTTGTCATTGTCTTTATTGACGACATACTTATTTATTCTAAGAACCAAGATGATGATGCCAGACATTTGAAAATGGTTCTAGAAACCCTTCGACAAGAATCGCTTTATGCAAAACTCTCTAAATGTGACTTCTGGAAAAGAGAAGTTCAATTCCCCGGTCACGTGATAAATTAGAAGGGAATACAAGTAGATCCAACCAAGATAGAAGCTGTGATGAAATGGGAATCACCAAAGAATCCTAGTGAGATTAGGAGCTTTTTGGGATTAGCAGGATACTACTGAAGGTTTATTCAAGACTTCTCTAAGATTGCTACCCCTTTAACATCTTTGACTCGAAAGAATGTAAAGTTTGACTAGGGACCAAAGCAGGAAGAAGCTTTCAACCTTCTAAAACAAAAGCTTAGCAGTGCTCCCATACTTGCATTACCAGATGGTAATGAAGACTTTGCAATATACTGTGATGCCTCATTTAATGGTTTAGGCCGTGTGTTGATGCAACGAAATAAGGTTATAGCCTATGCATCACGACAACTAAAAGTTCATGAAAAGAACTATACTACGCACGACCTTGAATTGGGTGCCATAGTGTTTGCTTTAAAGATTTGGCGACACTACTTGTATGGTACTAAGTGTGTAATCTACTCAGAACATAAGAGCTTACAACACATCTTTAATCAAAAGATGTTAAACATGAGGCACAGAAGGTGGATGGAACTTCTTAATGATTACGATTGTGAAATCAAGTACCATCCAGGAAAAGCTAATGTAGTTGCGATGCTCTCAGTCAAAAAGAAAAAGTTAAACCAATTAGGGTAAAAGCATTAAAGATAGATGTCAAGCTTGATTGGAAAGACCAAATCAAGAATGCTCAAACTAAAGCGTTAAAAGATGAGAATATTCAGGCTGAAAGAATGATGGGTAACCAAAAATTACTGACTCAAGGAAAGGATGGAATCTTACGATTTGGTCAGAGAATTTGGATCCCAAAATTTGGAGGTATTCAGGGCAAAGTATTGGATGAAGCCCACAAGTCCAAATACACAATGCATCCCGGAGCAAGCAAAATGTATAAAGATATTCGAAATCACTACTGGTGGCCTAATATGAAAAGATCTATAGCCCAATACGTTGAGAAATGCTTAACATGTCTGCAAGTTAAGATTGAACATCAAAAACCAGCCGGCCAGTTACAATAATTGGAGTTGCCAGTATGGAAATGGGATAGAGTGACGATGGATTTTGTCATTAAACTTCCAAGAACACGAAAAGGATATAATGCTATATGGGTCGTGGTTGACAGGCTAACCAAGTCAGCACATTTTCTACCCATAAGTGAGAGTTATCCAATAGAAAAACTGGCCAAGATATATATTGATGAAATAGTAAGTAAACATGGAGTGCCTTTATCCATTATCTCTGATAGGGATAGCCGATTTACATCCAGATTCTGGACAAGTTTCCAAAAGGAACTAGGAACCAAAATCAGTTTAAGCACTGCATATCATCCTCCAACTGATGGTCAGAGCGAGCGACCAATTCAAACCTTGGAAGACATGTTGCGTGCTTGCGTGATTGATTTTGGAGGTAGCTGGGAAGATCATTTGCCTTTGATCGAATTTTCTTATAACAACAGCTATCATTCCAGCATTAAAGCTGCAGCGAAATTATTCTTGAGACAACTGAGAAAATCCAACAAATAAGACAACAACTAAAAGCTGCTCAAGATAGACAAAAGAGTTATGCTGATAACAGAAGGAGGCCTTTAGAATTTCAAGAAGGAGACTTTGTAATGCTAAAAGTCTCACCATGGAAAGGAGTGATGAGATTTGGTAAACGGGGAAAGTTAAGTCCTAGGTATATTGGACCGTTCAAAATCATCGCAAGAATCGGTACAGTTGCATACAGGCTAGAATTACCAGAAACCTTAAGAGGTATTCATGATATATTTTATATATCAAACCTAAGGAAATGTTTGGTAGATCCAACACAAGCAGTGTCATTGGAGGACGTGCAAGTGGATAAAAAACTAAACTTCACAGAAAGACCGTTAAAGATTCTCGATTTTCAAGAGCGTAAACTAAGAAAGAAGATAATTCCATTAGTATTAGTTCAGTGGCAAGGTCAAAAAGGGTCCGAGAAGACTTGGGAATTAGCAGAAGAAATGAAAGCCAAATATCCTAAATTATTTGAGTGGACTTCGAATTTCGAGGACGAAATTCTTTTAAGGGGATGAGAATGTAACATCCCGAGCGTTTGGTCATATGTAATAGTTAAAATAAAAGAAATATGAACTTTACATTTTGTATATTGTTAAACGAGTAACTAATGAGTGAAATAACTATTCTAAATTTAAAGTTTTAGACGAGTTTTAGTGTCGTAAGAGACCGTTTAAATATATATAAATATAATAATATATTATATTTAAACGTGCTCCGTTTTTAACGAAACTTAGGTAGACTCGTAGAGAAAAATAAGCTCGTCTGAATGGCATATTCAAAATTTTATAGATCCTTATATTTTAAAAGTTATAAGAGAAAAACAAGTTAAACAGCTGAATTAATTATAATAATATAATATTATAATAATATAATATGACACTTTAGATGTCGAAAGAATTGAAGCAAGCAGACGCCTCAACCTCCATCCCACATCGACCAGAAGAACAAAAGAGAGCATTCATAAGCCATTATAAATAGAGACCGTATAGGTTAAGTTTAGATTATAAGTTTTCTTGGAAACGCTCTATTATAAAGAGAATTCTAGGTAATCAATATTCCATTGGGTATTGTTATCAGTCATTTTTAAAGCTCGGGTAGGAGCGCTAGTAGGGAGACTCTACACCAGATTGCCGTAGATAGTTTTAAGGTATGTTTTTATTTAAGTTTATGTCAAGTTCATTATTATTTATTTAGATTATTATTAGTATTAGAAGTGGTTTTAGTATTATTAGTATTATTATTTTTAGGTGTTAGGGTTATTGTTAGGAGTGGCTATTGAGTAGCCTAGCCTTAGTTAGGCATGGACTGATCACCCATGCTTAAACAAGGTAGCATAAACCAATATCTAATCATTATAATAACTAGTTAGTTGTATCATTATCTATCCTAAGATTACTTGAACTGTATCAGGACTTAGAGATATTACCAGATTATATTAGAAAAGGTTATCAACTGTTGGGCGACTTCTAAACGGGTGAGTCCCTTTAAACTGTTTTATAAAATGGGATGTGATGTTCTGATAACTGGTAATAATTAAAGAATTGACTATCAATAACATCTGTGATATGTGGCAATGCTTGATAGGATGCTTGAGGGTTGTTTGTATGATTCTGCTTTAGCCAGTGGAGTTTGTATACATAGCCTGGTTATGTGAATTTATACTATGCTTACTCTGTTTCTATCTGTTTATCATGGTTGTATCTGCTTAATGCAATAGTAAATATTAATATGTTTTGAATTTTGAAGAATACTATGTTCATGAACTCACAAGCTTTATGCTGAGTCCCAAATGTTTTTATTTTATGGACACATATCCTAGGTGTCAGGTGATTACAAGAATAAGAGATTATGGACTAAGCTCATGAGAAAATAAAGGACTAAAGTGTTGTCGAGGCTTTGGATCTATTCTATGTAATATTAGTATTGCATTAGAAAACAGATGTATAATACGTTACGATTTATAATTATTGTTTGACTTCCGCTATGTATTCTCTGATTACTATATGTTCTGTATATCCGATGTGTAACGCTCCCTAGGGTGTGCCCTGGGAGGCGGGCGTTACACTTGAAGTGAGGATTGTCCTAAGTAAGTTTATTTAGTTAGTTTATTATATTTGTGGATAGTTGCGGGGTTGTTATCGTAAAAAATTCAAAATGATTGTTGTATACTAGATATGTGTCATCCTAGAGTAGCACATCTAACAAAATGATTCTCAAAAAAGAGTTGGTGGATTTTCATCACTTAAATACCGTCTTTCCTTAGTCAGAACTTTTTGTTTGCCATATAAGTAAATACCAGGTGAAACGATTCTAGATGTATACTAGATCAAGTCAAATGTGTGTTTGGTATGTTTTTAAAGTATAAGAAGCAAGTGTAAATATAAGTGTAACAAGGTTAGAAATGAACAAGTTATATAGTATAGGGTTACAATTAAAAAATATGAATAATTTTACTATAAATATGATTCAATGTTGATAGATAATCATAAAAATCATTAAAATCTGGATTTTTATTCTTTAAAACATGTTTACATTATTTATTTTATAACAAAAAATGGATTTTTTATTTGTTAGATTTAGGATAGTTACTAGTTAATTATTTATTAGTTTATCAGATATATAACACTTAAATGAGTAAAATATTAAAATTATATATATATATATATATATATATATATATATATATATATATATATATATAGAAAGATGTTCAAATACAAAGTGTATTTTTACTACAAAGTGTGAGAAGACACAATGAGTAAAAAAAGTCAAAAAAAATTATATATCACAATCTAAATCGAATTTTAAAAAATTATATATCACAATCTAAATCCATATATATATATATATATATATATATATATATATAGTAGAGAAACCCGTGCTTCGCAGCAGATGTGAACTAGAACACATAACTCGTAGGTTTAGCATATTACAGTCTTGCACTCTCAGTATAGTATATATGATTCAGTTGGGATTCAAACCGAGGTTCTCTCCTACATTTATAAAATTGAATAAAATATTTATTATTAAATCAGTAGGTATTTTGGATCCCGTTTGTACCTTGATATTTAACCTATATTTCTTTAGTATCACTAAATTAATAAAAAAAAACTCTAGTATTGAAAAAAATTCATCTATTCAACGACTTCTTCTGTGTTAGCATGTGTCGACTTCTTTCCATGCATGACTATCAGATTGCCAAAAGTGTGTTTTTTAAAGAAAACTTTCACTTCCAAATTACTATTTGTGCAGGCCTTTGAGGCGGACAAGTACAAAAGAACCATGCCAAAATTGAGTAATACAACTTCAGATACCAGATGATACAAACAAATATAGCTCCTCCGGGAACCCTAAATGTGGCCCAGCTTCGCAACATCATCCTTCTATATCAAGGTAAGGCTTATAGATGTCAACCAAATAGTAGAAAAATTCCGAGCTGACGTTGCTCAGGTTCAACAAGTGGTGAAGTTTCTTTCTATGTCTCCAGAGTATTTTAATAAACAGAAAAAGATCCAAGATAACTTGTACTTCAGCTTCGGTTATTGTTATAGTAGCAATGAGTGTGATTTTTACAGAGATGGCAAATTTTTCCAGACGGTTAACCTGAAAATGTAGCATTCTACTTTTTCGTGGTGGATACTCTCATATTCTTTTTCTAATTAAAAAAACTTTAGAAAAACTGATCATGACATACTTGGCCTTGCAATTACTTGCATCAGTTTGATTTCTGTTGATCAGTTTCACTATGTTGTGAGGTTTACATTTAATAATACATTAGGCCATGTGTTGTATGTTATGTCAAAATTTCTTTTTAGTTATTGGTTCTAAATCTATAATTGCATAAATGTAAGCCACTGATAGAAAATGGTGAAGTTGTGCAAGTACTATAGACACTTAGCAAATATACCACCATTATAGATACGAACCTGGATATAAGGAAAGACAATGTGATCTTCCATGAATGTGATCTTCCATGAATGTGATCTTCCATGCATGCAGATCCGAAGCCACCAATTTTGACTCCTGGTGGCTTCATTCTGTAATAAATAATAGACGACAATATTTGGAATGAATGAGGTTATACTGTAGGAAAAAATAGAGAAATTTTTTGGGTTGTGTACGATCCTTGTGCATAAAAGGATGTTCTCGATTATTAACTCATGATGATAATAACAACGTCCTTCATTAGAGCTAATTCCTTTAAAATCCAGTACAAAAATATCAACCATTAAATGAGGAATAAATAACAATTTTTCACACATAAATATTTTGCAAACTTAACCTGCTTTGAGAATAGCTACACAAATATCAATAATAATCCGTAGTATTTGTTCAGCTTCATAAGCTCATACTGATGTACCATACAAACAAAACAAAACAAAAATGAAAAAAAAAATCAGACTCAAGTAGATATAGCATGTAAGAGCTTTTAAACAAAAAGTGAACAAACTTAAACTTACAAATTTGTATCACGTAGTTCAAAAGCAATGCATAAATGCCTTTGATATACGAAATGCTCAATAATTCAAATAATGTGATGCCTATCCTCATAATGGAGGTTATTGGTTTACAGAAAATTATAAGATGATTAGGTGACATCCGAATGCAGTTAATCTCATACATTTTCAAAATTCTAGACGGAACTCAGTACCTATTGTTTTCAATATGAAAACTTCAACCAATGGTTGTTGACAGCAGGTTGATTTATAATGATTTTAACAGCAATAAAACGGTCATTTCTGCAACCGAAAATTTAACAAATTGCCCAAATGTCCCCTGCCCAATCATATCCATTACATTATATCTGAAAATAATTCGGATATGAGTAAAACAGTGATTAAATAAATTCAATCAAACATGAAAAATAGAGTGAAAATATTAACCTTCACCTTTGTAATAGCAAAAATGATGATCACTGCAATTCAAAAAACAAAAATGCACTATAAAAAAGTATGGTGTTTCATTATCACCTTGCTAAAATGCAGCAAAGAAGCTCTCCCTTTAACCGTCTGTCAAATAGTATAATTTTATTAATATCATAAGATTATAAAAGTAAAGATAGAACAGAGTGATTTTTACAAGTAATCTAAACATTAAACTATCATCAAGCAATTGCATTTGCAATTTAAGTAAATAACACGCACTCCATAAGTATGTATACATTCTGATCATCCTCAAAAGAACCATGAAACTGGACCATGTGCTAATGCCCAAATAAACTCTTTAACAGTTTCACCTCCCTGCATACATCTTCGATCAATATAGATATTGTCATCTGTGCAATTAAATCAACATACACAGACATTATATGCAAGAATTAGATCAAAATTCAACATTTTATGACTCAGTTGATTAAAAAATCAAAGACTATAAAACCTTTGCTTTGGAAATGATCTTGACAGCAACATGTTAATTCGCCTTCATAGGACAAACCAAGCCCCCTTGGAGATATAGTTTGCATACTTGCTTTCCATTAGTGTTGTGAGCTAAATTAGAAGGCTAAAAATGTTACACCTACGTATCATGTCAGAATAGTTAACATACACAAGCTAATTATACCAATCCTGAAGAGTTGTTAAGCTCAATCACGATATCAAAAACTAAACCAAACAAACCCACAATTCCCCTAGTCGATTTGAACATATTGTTACTAAAATAGTATAGAAGTAAATAAATTGGCAATTATTTGCTTAATCCGCTACATGCGAATACTATTAAAGAAACAGAAACTTACAATTGGATGCTTCACGGAGACCTAAAATGGAGAATAAAAACTAAGAATGAACAAAAGAAATTGATCAAAGCAGAACTAAACTAACAGAGAGAGAATTAGAGAAATTTCTTACATGGAAGAACAGGTTTGATCCACTTAGAGACGAATTTTCCAAACCTGAAATTCTATAAAAGAAAATCAGTCGAATTCAAATCGATGTATGCCTAGACCTGAAACTATCGACCATTGATAAAGGCGTTGATTATTGAATTTCAATCTGAAACGGTTGGCAATTGTAGGGGTCATTGATGCTTGAGTTGGATATAAAATCGTCGCTTGAAGGGGCGGGCGATTGAACACAACCGATGAATGGAGCGGCGATTCGATTGATAGAGCGTCGGACGCAGCCATTGAATCACATTTCCATAATTCCATCGATCAATTGCATAGACGAACCAGAGGAATAGTCAGCCCTCAATTTAATCGTGTCAGTACAGATACAGATGAACCATCGGCGAGTGTAACGGACGAAGTAGAGGAACCCCCAGCGAGTATAATGGAAGTTGTGATGGGAGTGGCGGCGAGTGCGATGGATCCGTCGGAGTGGCCGGTGGTAGGGAGGTAGAGTGGCGCGTCTTACAAAAACTTGTAAATTTACCATTTTGACCTAAAGTTTTGTATTATTCGGCGGTAGAGATAAAGATAAAAATAAATACAAAGATAAAAATATATATAAGGTCGGGATCATTACATAACCACTTTTTATTTTCAGAACCAAAGAAATCATTGATTTACATAAATATAAATTACGAATCATTGATTTACATAAATGTAAGTTAAAGCTGATGATATTTAGTTGTTTTATATAGTTTATTGTTCATGTCTGATATACACATATGTAAAATAGATTAAGTATCACCAAACTTAATTTACACTTATGTAAATCAATGGTTCTGTGGTTTCAAAAATAAAATGTGGTTCTGTAATGATCCTAACCATATATATATATATATATATATATATATATATATATATATATATATATATATAATATAATATAATTAATTAAATTTTTATCCTTTTAATAAAAATTACATATGTAACCTTAAGTTACACATATGTAAATGTTTGCCCTTATAGTTATATATGTTTCACTTATGTTATAATTTTGTATTGTTTTATAATTTGGTTAATGTTAGTACACTTTCAAGTTAATGTTTGTAGCAAGAACTAGTATTTACACACGTGTTATCATAGAATCACACTAAGTTTCAATAGCTTCATAATGAATCATAAGGCATAGAACATGAGATAGTTTTCACAAATAGGTTCTTGAATTCAGTCAATGATTACCTATAAAAGTATTGGAATCATCAAAGAGTTAAGTAAGTAAGTTACACATGAAAAATCAAGGATGTTATAGTATGCTAGCTTTAACCGATTGTAGTCGAGGAACGACTTTTGAGTGAATATAATCCAGAAAGTTTTATATGGTTTGTTGTTAGCTTTGGTTGTGAACTCATGTTTAGATTCGATTATACTTTATTTAATAGCTAAGACATTTGATTCTACTTACGTATAACTTAAACACACGTAAGTCCTTCTTATACAACTAGAAAAACTCTTATTATTTAAACATGCGAACTCACCAACCATGTGTTGACCTTTTTAAGCATTTATTTGCAGGCGATAAAAATGCTTGCGTTTGTTGCAACATGCACAAACTTGTAGACTATTAATAAGACCCTTATAGGGGATACTTTGGTTAAGTCGTTTAGACTTTATGTTGTTTTTGAACTCATATTTTATGGGTTCTTGGTTTGGTTCATGTGATTGCAACTGGACTTGGTTGGGCTTGTTTTTCCCTTTATTTCTCCTGTTTGTAGTCATAATTAAGCAATTAATCAAACTAGTTTTTAACACTTTAACTATGTCTAAAATTTACATATATACCTTTAACCTAAGCCCTATACAACCATTATAAAGACCTTATGATTAATAAGGTGCTTTGTGCTAGGTTGTGGAGATTTGATCCCTCCACAAGCTTATTATTATACTTCTTATATTGTCATGAAAATTTAGTGTTTGCATATGTACATGCACTATTTCATTTTTTGCTTACAGTTTGCTTTAAGAATTGACATTTAAGAATTTTTCAAGATTTGGTTTATTTGAGGACAAAGAAAGTTCAATTATGAGGATATTTGATATGGATTATACATATTTCCCACTCAATTTTGATCCCTTTTTAGATGTTTTGTTAACATAAATCACCCATTTTGGTACCAACAACTTGAATGTGTTTTTGTATATAAAAAGGTAAATTGTTGTAAAGACCGTTGTATATGTTATGTTCTTTACATACCATTGGTAATACTTTTCTAGGACTCGTTATCATGAAGCTAGGTTATATATGGTATGGATGGCATAAGTTGAAACAATGCATGTTAGATATTTACTTTTAACAACTTTAGGTGATGTGTAACTCATGTAAACAAGAAGCTATTTTGTAAGTTTATAGATTGGTTGTTTGTAACAAGAAGCTAGTGCAATTAACTATAAGCAAGCATATGCTATTATTACTTAATCTTAACTGAATAATTCTAGGTGGCTATTTTGTAAGTTTCATTATTACCTTTCTAAGGAATTTATACGATGCGGTATCCTTTACGAGAACTTAGTTATTTTCATATCCAACTTGATCTTGCCTATTTGTTTCCACACATGTTTTAAGATATTAGTCATGAAGATTTTAAGGCCAAGGTGGTATCTCCTTCTTATTGGTTATCTTATCTCTTTAATAATTTGTTTATTTAGTACTACTTGTGAAAATAGGTCACCCATTTAATTACATATATTTTACTAGCTAGAAATTTGCAAGGATATGTGATCAACGGTATTGGATTTGTTCGTTGCATCATGCATTGCGTAGCTATATGCCCTAACCTATTGCACTTGTAGCACTTAACCTATAACTTATCTAAGACCACCCATTTTTAACCGTGTAATACAACGAATGTAACGTATCCATTTCCTCCAAATCAATAGGATTGAAATGATCGAAAATTTTCATTATGAATGACATAGTTTCAGCTAATGAATAAGGACACTTAAGTTATAGTGTATGGTTGATGAGGGTTTGAAGCATATCAATCTTCCTGTGACCATGGAGCAAAGCAAGTTGCTATATAAATGTGATGATCATAACTTTAATCAAATTCAATGTAACATTCCTTATGTATAATCATCAACAGCCCTTCCACAACTTTGCAACTTCTTATTTTGATTCTTTCTTTTTTATATGTTAATAATTGACCATAAATTTGGATAAGTGCAAGTTCCTTGAAATCAACAGATGTTTTAATAACAAGAGCATGGGTATCCTAGTTGTTAGGAAGAGATCTTAAGAACACGTGAAGCAACTAATCATTTGATAAGTCTGACAAAACATAGTTAGTTCATAAATCAACATGGAAAACATTTCATATTTTTAAGTTAGAGTCCATCTTTGCAATGAGATAATGTTTCATGCTATTGTGCAAGGATCTATGTTATATTATCAATAGTACCTTCAAATTTCTTTTTCAAGTACTTCAAGTTTCTTAGCAATTTTTCAATGAAGAAGAGCCTAACAAGTTTCATTTGGGATAGCTATACCAAGCATCCTAAATGCTTTTGCATCCATTTCAAGCATGTTAAAGTCATATTCAAGTAATTCTATGAATTTTTAGGAACATACGTTCTTTAATAACAAAATTCATGGGAACATTAGTTCCATAAATATTAGATCTCTAACAAGCAATGTTGTGATAGGAGAGAAAATGCTCCATTCTTTGTTGCCAAATTTTGTATTTCACGGTGAATGAGAATAAGAGGTTTGGTTAACTAGTACTACAATGATCTATCTATAAGAGAGAAAATTAATAAGATGTGTAAATTAAATTCCAACAAAAACCAAAGAACAACTTAACCAATTGATATTTGGATTTGATTCTCGGTTTTAGAAGCTAACAATAAATATGATATAAGTTTTAGCAATCAACTCTAGTTTTCAAATCAAATGTTAGAGAATAAGGCTTTGACACTAGTTGCTGAAATCATGCTACTCGTAATTAATTAAATTCGATTGTAATAAATAGAGTAAATGCAACGGAAGTAAACAAACTATCTAATCAAACAAAAACATATATAGAGTGTTTTTTATCCAGTTCTTTAACGCGAATATTGATGCATCAATATAATTTAGTACAAGAACAATTAAGAATGGAACTTCCTTTACCAAATACACTCTCTCTAAACCCTTTGAGAATTCTTTTGGGAACTGTAAGGCACAAATGATGTAGTAATGCAATAAGTACATGAGAAAGCATGTGAACTACGTGTGATCTAAGCTTTAGTCGCATTGATGTTGACAAAATAAATTCTACTCACTTGTGAAAGTGAGATCTTTAGTAAAACAAACTAAGAGATGCATCGAAGAATGTTAGCTGTCAGTTGTGTTTGAACAGCTGATGCTAGATAACACTGATGGTTGAGAATGACTAAAATCTGTTAGTTGTAGTTATCAGTTGTTGTCTTTGAGTCTTCAGAACTTCTATTAGTAGTTAGTTTGTAGTCAGCTCTTCACTTTAGTACTTATTCATTTCAGTTTATCTTCATCATCACTTGTGATCATCACAGTACTTGTTGGGATATGGTTAGGGCCACAAGTACTTTACACATTTCTTAAATTCTAGTACTTGTGCTTCAATACTTTATATTAGTGGGAGCTCTTCTAGTACTTTTTATTAGTTCTTATACTTCTTTAGTTGATCTTATATGTATGCCAAGTGTATTGTTTTGTCATATGTTAGTTAATGGTATTATCAATTTTTACTGGACTAAACAGTATCAGTTACATAAATTAAATTTTTGTATGAATTTAAATGTAATATATTCGAGGGAATGTGTATAAATGGTGAGGGTTAATATAAAACAAATGAAAGCAAGTATATTTAATATATAAATTGTAAGGCTTACTTGTGTAAGTGGAGATGTTGAATCACAATTAGAGATATGTTATCGCATTTGAAAAGTAGTAGATGTGTTAGATCACAATTAGAGATTGATGAAACTCAATTAGATGGTGGAAGTGTTAAACCATCATTAGATATTGGTGAATCTCAATAGCTATGATGATGATAACTAGTCACCAAGGTGTTTGAAGTTAACCTCATTCATATTAATAAATCCATTTAAAAATTTTCACATATTTATAGATCTCACTCTCAGTGTCAAAAAGTGAAGACTTGACTCTCACAATGGTGTTAAGTTTGAATTGATACACATAAATATATCCATAATCATCATAATGTCTTGTCCACTCCTATTAGGCGAGCGGTTTCAATAAAGCATCTATTGTTTGGAAAGCAGGAACCGGTGTGCTTTGGAGATGGGGAAGCCAGAAATGGTTAAAGAAGTCAAAGGAAGAAAGTAATTGGACAACTATATACACGAGGGTATATTAGTCTTCTGCGAATTAGTAACCTCAAGCATCATGTATCTATATGAGATGTGAACTAATCTAATATTCTCCTTTATATGCATGAAAACATTTTGCATAAGAACTAAAGAAAATAATGGTGTTTTGGAAAAGAAATTGAAGAAGCAAGCATTGATAAACTAGGCACTCAAAGATAGTTGACTAATATTGGACTAACGCTAGAAGCTAGACTCCAATTTTGCCTAATGCTAACCTAACACTGAAAAGAGGCGGATTAAGCTAACATTACATTATCATAAGCTAACTTTGCTTCTAAAACAAAATGAGAAATTATTATTTATTTAGGGCGGATTTAGCTAACATTACATCATCATAAGCTAACGTTGCTTCTAAAACAAAATGAGAAATTATTATTTATTTAGGATTTCTAGATACTTTTTAGAGAGTTTGAATTTAAACTTTACATACTCATAGGTGTTGTATACTTTTTGGTAAAACACTCAAAGTTGGATTGATGAATAGTGCGGTCGAGGGTTAATAAATAGACTTTAAATCATGTGTTGGTTTTAACTTATAGACAACATGATTTAAATACATAGTCTTCATCCATGTCTAACGCGAAAAAAAATTTGCAACCTTTTTTAAGTAAAATAAATAATCTTATAAAAAATGTTTATAAAACACGTGTTACAACCTAGCATTGCTTGGTGTGGTCTTTTTCCTAACATGATCATAATAAGATTATCATCTTAGTACGGACAGATTCTAGTGTAGGGTGTTGTTTATATTAGTATACCATGACAAGTAACCATATAAACTATGCTTAAAAATTCATTCTCACCCCTTACAAATTTTATTAAGTACTACATTTTGTAAACTATATCAAGTTTCATGTATAAAACAACTATTAAGTCTTCCGTATTGTTTGTATTCTTCGCTCATTTGAAAAGAGTGTTGTTTCAACAATCACAATTTAATCCAATTATTATAACCTTTGCAGAAACTAATGTAATGGAATGAAAATAACATATTAGATATAACTTTATTAAAACAAAAATAGTAGTTTTAATGTAACATCATTTAAACTATTCACCCAAGGTACATTACACATACACACCTGATCATAGAAAATTGACCATGGTCAAACCATGCGTTTTCTTACAGAGATGCATATATCTACAGTTGGGTTGTGACAGTCAAATATAAGTAGCCAACACCCTGTGTATTAAAACCCTCTATGGACTCAGTACAGTTTAAACAATCGAGCCCAGGGAGCTTCGAGGGCCCAGAAAAACTAGCCTAAAATATTAACAGAAAAATGATTACATTATGCGTTATAATCCTGCAAATATTGAACATCCTACAATCTTTCACCGTAAAACTGTAAATTGGAGGGAAATGCTTTATGGTAGGATGGTTTGTCTACGAAACTCAGTAGCTTGATTTCGGAGGTTAGGTTGTGAAACTGTATCAAGAACACGCGAGTATGTACTCTTAATCTGCACAAGATTTGCATATGGTCATGGATTTACCAAATTAAGGAAAGGAATTTCAGGAGATGTTTGGATGTGCGTTTTAAATGTGAATATATGAAAACGAGTAAGGAAATCAGATAATCATTTTCAATATAAATGTCTAGCAACAAATGGTGTTACTTTATGTGTGTTTTGATTGTTTGATCTATAAAGTTGTAACAGTTAGATAACTGGAATTAGATGTCTTGGTGTTTAGCAAATTCCTTTTATCCTTGTAATTAACAGATCAAATGACTAAACATCATTTTAACATCAAGGGGTGATAAAGATCAACCATATTACAACTATAAACAGTAGGGGCCATGGATATAATTTTATAAAAAAAAAAAATACTATACTATCTGCGTAATTTACTGTTACTATTATTATAGTCATGTGCACTTAGTATAACACTTTATAGTTTATAAGATGTTGTTGAATACAGATTAATGCATAAAGATTAAAAATAAATTACTTACAATTCATTTAAGCTGTTCCAGTGATCAATTTCTCCCGTTGATCGATTTTTTTGACCTTCAAGAGGCCAAAGAGAACTTGGAAGCCAAAAAATGCACAAAAGAAATATGATATCATAGCAGGACCCTGAAAGGTGCAAAAAGAACCAAAGGGGTTTGAATGTTCAGCAACAAATTCAAATATATCATGAGAAGTCGTAACCTTTTAATTAAGAAACTTATATAATATATATAAATATATATAAATTAGGTGCTTACTCTGATTGAATTAACATACAAAATAGTTGCCAGGTTGACCAGGCTTCCAGCAGCTACAGCCTGTCAATTAGACAACAGATGGGAACAGGAAATAAGAAAGTCAACAATTAGACATACAATGGAATTTTATAAACTCCCATATGATTAATCATATACATCTTTTCAAAATTTCAACAAATGTAGAAAAAAATGCAGATGGATAACATGTCAAAATGGTAATTTTTATGTGCGGGGTTGACCCGCATGCCAACACATTTTTTTCATTTTTTTGTAATTTGCATATAATTAAACATGACTACAGTAACTAAATTATCTAAACAATAAAATAATTTACTTAAATAAACTTACGCTTCCAATGGTTTTCTGTACAGCAGCAACACGTTGAAAAGACCTCTCGGACTCCAATGCTCGAACTCGTAACTTCAAATCACCTTGTTCCTGTAAGTACGTCAGAACATATTATGATTTTATGATTCAGGTAAAGTAAGAAAAATACAAGAAATGATTAAGAAATTTGATAAGTTTATCAACCAAGTCAAGTTGACAACTGGTATTAAATGCACTTATATACTCAATAATGATATTTACCAATCGCTCAATAACTCCAACAAGTTTCTCAACCCTGTCAGCTTGTCTAAATAAGTTATAAAATGCTTGTGATTGTCTATCCCATCTCTTTCTAAAGTCCTGAAATATAAAGAATATTGGCAAATAAAATAACTTGAAGAACAAAAGGATAAACATCACACATAGTTTAATTATCAAACCTTGACAACCACTTCAGCACCAGCTTCACGGAACCTTAGCAGCTCCAGAGCATAGCTAGAAACATAGAAATTAGCGTTTAAATCATAACAAAAATCAATATCAGCATAGAATACAGTTTTTGGAGGTGGGAAAATGGACACGTCGGGTGAGGTGGAATTCTGTCAAGAGGAGTAATTTTTAGCATGGCTAAAACGGACTCGGGTGGGATTGGGTTGATCTGAGACCAGAAGCCCTTTTTGTCAACCTTTTATATTTTTATACATAATAAGTGTCAAAGATGATGATAAAATTTTGATCATAGTATAGTTTTTCAATAAAATGATGTAGGAGTTTTTATGCAGTAAAAAAATAAAAAAACTTTCGACAACTTTCAGCCTGTTTGACTAGTTTCCTTAAGCTATTTTTTTAGTTTTCCTGTTAGAGATAAACATAACCCAAATTGACCAGTTCATAAGAAAGTGAGTCAATTAAATTAACACTCACGGTTTGGCGATTTCAGTAATATCGAAACGGGGGTCGAGACCTTTCCCAATGCCATCTAAAACTGTAAGATATAAGAAAATACTGTGAGATGTCACTAAATTAAATTATTATTAATGTCTTGGTATCTAATTGGAGATTGAATTCCCCTCAATATCAGCAAAATTTAAACTTGGTACCTGAAAATGCTCTAACAACAAAGGTAAAAGTGGCAGGAAATCGGAAAGGTTGGTCTGCTGCAATAGCCAATAAATCCTCCCCTGAAAATTCAAATAAATAAGCTAATCAACATGATTGTAACTCAACATAAAAATCCCAATTAATAATATTACACTACTTGACTAAAGCATCTAAATATTTGCTAAACCTATATTACCTAATCAATTCAACATTATGCAAAGGGGCAATTACATATACACCCTTGAAAACTTACATGATATCATATTTCCCAACCAAAAAGATTGATATCAACTATAACCATTCAAAATACTTAAAGTTTCATATATACCTATTTCATTACATACAATTTGCAATTCTGACCATTGTATCCTTCTCTTTCTCATTACCCTCCAAACTTACATATCCTAATACAAGTTTTAAGAGAAGGGTATAATGTCACAAACTTGGAAATAGGGGTGAGCATGGTCGGTTTGGTTCGGTTTTAACCTAAAACCAAAACCAAAAACCGATATTTCGGTTTCTAGGTTTTTAAAACCGTTCGGTTTCGGTTTTTTCGGTTTTTGGTTTTCGGTTTTCACTTCGGTTTCGGTTTGGTTTCGGTTTTTTTGGTTTTGCTTTTTGGGCTTTAAGTTTTTTTCTAAAAAAATTAGTCTAAAGTATTTAATTTAAGCTAGAAGTTTTGGGTTTACATCATTTGTTGATCTTTAAACATAATCTCTATATTTTTATAAATTACTTAACATTATAATTAATTGCAATTTATGAATATAATAACAAAAAAATCAATAAAACACATTAATCTACCAAACAAAAAATTTTAAATATTATTTTTGAAACCTAAATATTCAATCTATTCTAGATAGGATAAGTTAAATAAGTAATTTATAGGCTAGTCATGTTTAATAGTATACGAATACACCTCTAAATTTACAAGTTCGGTTTTATGGTTTCGGTTCGGTTTTTTCGGTTTCTGTTAAAGCAAAACCGAAACCAAACCGAAAAAATCGTTTTTAAAAAACCATCAAACCAAACCGTCGGTTTCTAATTGGTTTCGGTTTTTTTGGTTCGGTTGCGGCGGTTATTTCGGTTGAGGTTCGGTTATTTCGGTTTTTTGCACACCCCTACTTGGAAATAGCTATATTTGATATTATGACTTTTTAAGGGTAAAATATTATACCAAGTTTTGAGGATACATGAAATCATCCCTTATGCAAAAGCACATAAACTAACATTAAATAGACGTTACATGAAACAATGATAGAAGTTAATACCAATTGCAGCTAAACGCTGCTTTTTCTTTTCTATTTTTTCTTCTTTGCTCAATTGTTTCTTAAATCCAAGTTCTGTAGTTGCCATCTCCCTTTCTTTTCTTTGTGCCGCAAGACGTTCTTCAAAGCTGTAAAAGTGTAGGTTATATCACCATAGGTGATAGTATAATTACAGAAATATATTTTTATTTATATTAAAAAAGGGAAACTAAGTACAGGCTTTAAAGATAACCTGTTAAGGAAGAATAGAGCAGTTCTTCTGACAGCTGTCATGTCTCCAGTAGGCACAAGAACACCCATTTGAACCATTGCTTGAAGAACCTACATCATAAGATAATTATAAAACTGCAATCTTTAAAAAGATCCATTTCTTAGCAAAAAGTGAAACAAAGAGCATAAACCAAAGAGAGCCATGTACCTTATTTGGATCTTTCTCGTAAACTCCATAAAAAACTTCCAACAAACCTTCTCTGATGTTAGGGCTTATGCTGCAGAACTCAAGGATCAGTCTTCTAGATAAATAAAAAGAAAAAACTTGTATGATGTTTTCTCACAACAAAAAATGGTTTATAGGATAAAATGCCTAGTCATTACCTCCCCATCATTCCAAAATCATAAAATATCAGCCTTCCACCATTCACATCATCAACAGCTATATTACCAGGATGCTGAATCAAAGAAGGAGACGATTTTAATCATATTCATCATGTGATTTGTACATATTCAGATAAATTAACCATATAATATAACTTAAAGATAGACGTATTTATTATTCATAAGGCAGAGTCAAGCGACCGTGAAGGTTCTAATAAACATCACCAAAACGATATTCTTAGCATCATGGAACTTTTCTGTTAACTTACATGCAATAAAAAAACATGCATGTAGATGACACTAAAATCCAGAAGAATATATAAGGGAAACTTACAGGGTCAGCATGAAAGAAACCATGAGACAATATCTGTTCCAAATATGATTCAACAGCATACCTGCCCAGCCTATGGAACATACATGACAAAAAACATGTTTATATGACCAAATATAGAGTGAGATTATTTAGTATTATCATAGAACACATGTGATAAAATGATATATGGAAACAAAAGCAGGGAATGGTGTATAGAGTGAGAATATAACACTTACTTTTTACGATCAACACCTAATTGGTCTAAAGCTTGTATCCTGTTGATCTTGATTCCTGGGACATACTCCATTGTAAGAACCTACACTTGGATCAACTTAATAAGCTAAATGGAATATAGCAAAGAAGCTTCAGTAATATCCAGGATCAATTTATATATTAACCTGTGGGGTGGTGTATTCCCAATATATATTGGGGACTTTTACATAATCAAGATCTTTAAAGTTACTAGCAAACAGCTCTGCATTTGCAGCTTCTTTTGTATAATCAATCTCCTGGAAATTGACAAGTTGGCACTCATCAGAAAAAACTTCATATATCAACTGTCACACTTTTTAAGACGTTTGGGGTAGAGAATGTTACCTGGTACAGGACATTAGCACACTCATCATATATAGCAACCCAATCCCTTTTTGCACCATCAGATTTGGGGTCAAGTTTCTGAAGATTTTCCGCTATTACCTGAAAGATGGAAAATGTTGCTGCATAATGTTAATAACATAAATTAGATGAGATGTGATGTGATAAGGGAGTAAAATTAAGATTCAACTAACCCTTAGATTTTTAAGATCAATATCAAAAAGATCCTTGAGGCCCGGTCTTTGTACTTTAACAACTAGTTCTTGACCCTTTAATCTAGCTCGATGTACTTGTCCTGCATTAGATATGTGTTACTACCCAGAACTAGGTTATCTATTAATTGTCACTAATTACGTGACAGATTAATGAATGGTTGATTATTAAAAAAAATTCAATGATATTAAAGATGAAGATAAACTTTGGATTACCAAGACTGGCAGCGGCTATTGGCTCAAAATCAAAGTAATCAAATATTTCAGTAGCTGGGGCTCCAAGCTCTTCTTCGATAATGGAAACAGCAGTCTCCGATGGAAATGGAGGAACTTGATCCTGTATAAGACTACATGGAATTAGTGCATAAGAAGGAAAAGGTTGCATTCATTAATTTGAAGTGGATAATGACTATCAGTAGGTGGAAAGTACTGTTAAATAAAATTAACTCATGTCTTTTCCAGTTACATATTTATTTAAGCAAAAACGTATATCAGATACGTCAAGTTCATCCAAATTTGTAAGCAGAGTACTAAATATAAGTCAACAATAACAACTGATATGGTAACATTTTATGAGATAATATACCTGAAGTTCTGATAATTGATCAACATATTCTTGTGCAAGAATATCTACTCTTGTTGAGAACTGCTGTCCAATTTTGATAAATGTGGGTCCTAATCTCAGAATACTCTCCTTCAACCAATTGGCTAGAGTTTTCCGTCTTTGAGCTTTCTTCTGCTCAGTCATCCCCCCTGCATAGCAACCAAAGAATTGAGCCAAAAACTAATAATAATAACAAATGCTAATCACTTGCAAATTTATAGACAAAAAGCATAGAGATAGGTTGACCAACTTGTAGAAATACAATTCTATCTAATAATGTAAAATTTTGTTCTGCTGTATAGATGTAAAATTGGTGAACCTCTCCCTCCCCTAAACGGAAGAAAACTGCATTGGACAACAGTGATTCGAAAGGGAAGCTCAATGGCACTTCTACATCTGAAATTTCATGAGCATGTACCCACCATAATGAGGTTACAAGCATCTTTGAGGAAGAAAAAGGACCAGAAGACAAGGTCATAGTAAAGGAAAAAGATGAGAAGCTACATGTGTACTAGACATGTTTTCTTCAACATCAGAAGATTAATTCTCTGCAATTCCTTCCTTCTGCGGATCCTAGAATCTGATCCTTTTTCTCCCTCAAAGATGCTTGTATAGACATTAAGGCAGGGCATGTGCTCTTGAAAGTCTTTAGATGTAGAAGCAGCCTTGGCCCTCCCTCTCAAATCCCTATTGTGCAAGCAGTTTCCTTCCATCTGAGGGAGAGGGAGAGCAAGAGAGATTGACATTGACTTGATGCTAGTTGTCTGACTAAGATGAATAGGGTTTTAGGTTTCACTGCATCACCAACTTAGAAGTAACAATAACTAAAGCATTCTAGATGATATGCAAGACAATGAGATAAACTATGTTCAATTTATGTTGAATACAATATTGTTGTAATACTTGTTTTTGAAAAGATTGTTGTTAAATTTATTGCCTCATTAGTATGATCGATTTGGATTTATATGATAGACTTTATTGGGCTTTATATAAGGACAAATAAAGTTATCACTTTAATATCATCTTTCATCGTGTACTTTTTACAAACTGAAATACTGAATCATCAGTTAATACATACATACATACACACATTACACATACACAATATAGAAGAATTGCAAAAGAGAATTCCACAATTACGATAATGGAAGAGCTGATAAAGCTATATCTAGAATGGTAAAGAACCCACAATTTTGATGCAAATTGAAAAGTTCTTCATGATAACAAAATTTTTTATAAAGCAGGGCTATATATTGAGAGGTCGACTTAAAGCAAAGATCAGACTGTGCCTCCTAAACTTGTGCCCTCTATGTTCTGGGTTATTGTTTCTCGGCATAATAAAGGTTGAAAACTACAAACTGAGCCCAGATAAACCCCATATCCTTATTCTCCTGAAAACAAGGTTAAAACCATGGAATTGGACAGTTATGCTGTTCATTGTTGTGAAGTACACAGAATCCAAAGGACACAATTTTGTTTTTTTATCTGTCTTTTGGTTTTTATTTCGGCATATTGATCATAATGTTAACATCTTCTAAAGCAATCACAAGTTTCATTTGTAACTAAAGGGAAAAACGCAGATCATCTTATGGCATAAAACATGGACAAATAAATTGTCACCAACTGACTTAAGAACTAACCACGATATGCAAATTTCTGATTGTTGAACCAGGCTTTAAAAAGAAATGTTAGAACAAAACCCCATATTTCACAAGTCCTTTGAATGGTTGAATATGTTTTGAACCTATTCCACCGCCCTCCAGGAGCAACTGACACCTAAAAAAAAATGAAACTCCTATCAGGAGAATAATAAAAACACTAAAAGCGTTAAATAGAAAACAGAAGTTTACTTGAGTTTTTCAATATAATAATACAACCAAATGGTATTCAACTCTGATAGAGCGATCACATACTTAACCTCACAACTACCATTTTAAGCTCTATCAATCATCCACTCTGCTTAGCAATGCATCAATATTCTTACTATCTCGTAGTTTCTAGTCCGTACAATAACAAATCATAATTTAATTCTTGCATACTAACTTTCATGTTTCTATTACAAGGAACCTTAATATTATTCTACAAGTAGCCTAATCCCCAAACTTGTGTGTTTAACACGATGGCATAACATAATGCTACTGAATTTAACAACCATCAACATGATTCATGAAATTAATAGAACAAAATAGGAAATTGTAATTCAACAGAGACATTGCAGCATCATAAAGAATTTTAACAAAATAGAAAATTGTTCAAACGAATACCTCGACCTTGCCCTTTCCACTCCGCTTAAACCACGCTTCTTCTTGACCAATCTCCTCAATCGTCTTCTTCTTCTCACTCTCACCCTTCTTCTCCACACCATCATCCACCCCAATTCCCCCATTCCCATTAACATACTTCACAAGACTCCCATTCTCCCCACCAACACTCCCCTTCAAATCCTTCCCAGTCTCCACACCATTAACATAACCATAACTCCCATTCCCCCCCAAATCAACCCTCCCATCCTCCTTCTCAACCAGAATCACTTCATCACCCCCAACCGCTCGAATTCGACCTCTAGTGTACGAACGATTCAACTTACGGAGAGCATTACGTCTAGAAATTGAGAAACGAAGCTTGTTAGCTGCAGTGTGTGGGCGGAGAAAAGCGACATCAAGTGAAGCTGATGCACAGCAACAAGATGCTGCCATGATGAATTACAGTGAAGGGTTATTGCATTAAACCCTAATTGTATGCAGAGTGATGATCAAGGTGGAGTGCTGGAAGCCATGAGAGAAGTAGTTGAAGGTGTGGTGAAGAAGATGACACGTCAGCAGGAGGAAGATGAGGGCAGTGAGGGGAGTAGAGGTTGTGATTGGATGAAGGAATTTGGGTTTTTGTAGTTTTGTTAAGCCTTGGATGGCGTTGACAAGTCAAACCAATCTCAGCCTCACAAAACATTGTCCTTTTCATAGCGATTGAGCTCTACTGGAGTCCTAGTGCATGATATTACTTTTTTATTTTATTTTTTTATTGTTTAAATAATGCCTTGTTTTTGGTTTAAAATATTTAACTTGCTTTAATATTGCTTTTGTTGTTTTGTTTTTTAGTTCATTAACTGATAGATATTTGTTATGTTGATTGTATATTTTTTATTATGTTGATTGTATATTTTTTATAATAGCATAATGTCTACTGTTAATTATTTATATTTATATTGATTTAAACTTTTAATTTTTTAATATACGAGATATTTTATCCACTTATGGTGTTCACGGTTCGTTTTCAAACCGTGAAACCGTTCAAACCGATTATCGGTTTGGTTGCACGGTTGGGTTTTCTCCTAAAGTTTTGGTCGGGTCGGTTTCAAAAGTTCCAAACCATAGTGAATGGTTTAGTTTACGGTTTATACTAAAAACCAGTCATAAAAACTGGACCGGACCATGTGAATAATGTGTGTGTAGATTAAAAATATGCTTATTGGATTTTAATAATCCCAACTTTCATTTATTGGCCGAGATTATTTCCAACTCAGAAAATGTTACAGACACTTCAAACTTATAGTTTATTTTCCTCCAACGATTTGTTACTAACTGAGAATTAACACCGTGCAGGACCAGTAAGGGTACTTAAGATTGCAATTAGTTTCACAAGAGGAGTGATCTTAGATCATTTAACCACTCAAATAGGGAACTGGTAACTTCACTGATGATACAAAACAACACAAGTAATATTAAAGAGACAGAACTATAAGAACAAGAATAAACTCACAAAAACACAAGAATAAGTTTTCAAGAAAGTTGTATATTGATTCTCTAATTTTATTACAAGTGTTTGCAAGTATATTGAAATTACAAGAACCGGAGACTATTTATACTACAACATACAACTATCAATATACAAAAAGACAGTTGGAATTTTGACTAATCTAGACAACAAGATCAATCTACAGTCAAAAGGCAGATTGCCTTTTGACTAGTGACTATGATATGCTATAGCTAACTGACTTAATCTAATACAGACAAGTCTACAGGAACAAAAGTAGGAAGTTACAGTCAAAGACTTTTTCTACCGTTTGATAAAGTATGGAAGTTTCACCAACTAATGTTAGCAGGTGAGTCTTCAGAGCGGCAGCGGAAAGTACATCAGCTTTATCAAAAAGTAACTCAGAGAAAGCATCTTTTCTCTGTCTTTGGAAGAAATCTGTCTTCACAGCAAAGTGGCTTCGGAAGACTTTGTCTTTTGAAGCTTCGGAAGACTTCATCTTTGGCTTCGGAAGAAATGAGTCTTTGGCTTCGGAAGATTTCACACTTGTAATAATTTTCTGATAAGTGTGAAACTTTCGAAGTAACTTCTTCTGAACTGTTGGCTTCGGAAGATTTTACACTTAGACTTATTTGTGAGTGTAAAACTTTCGAAGTTAGTTCATCTTTGTTCCTTAGTGCATGCAAGAAGACTTAGTTGTTCTGGTATCCTTTGGTTGTATCAGCCTTTAATCTTCAGATGTTCCTTACAAACTCCCCCTAGGCTGATGCTACCAAAACAAAGAAGTTCTTCAGATTTTGATAGTCCACATCAGGATCTTCAGCAGACCTTTTTTCGTCATTAGATCTGGATCCTTCAGGCTTACATAGAACCTTCTCATGTCATAGAGATCATGCAGAGGAAGTTCAAGCATGTCATTTGTGAAGTAGACATGCTATTCTCCCTGATCTCTTGTAACATACCATCTGTCTGGATTTTCAGCATAAGTCCAGGACAGAATTTGTCTTCTAACAGCAAGAGGCTCTACTATGATTGGAGTTTGTTGAGAGACCTCCTTATGCACTTCCTCAGGATGCTCTGACTCATCCTGAGGTTGGGAGGTGGATGCCTTTCTTCTCTTTTTCTTTGAAGCAGATCTTCTTCTGGCCATCCTTTTTCTCCTCCCTGATTTCTTCAATTGAGAGGACTGGTCTTGAGTACCAGTTGGTTCTGTTATGTCTCTCTCAGTTGGGTTCTCCTCTCTCACAGGTACAAAAGGAGAGAGAGGAGGACCCTGTTATGGGTCAGAAGATGAAGTTGGCTCAGATGAAGCTCCAGGTTCAGGTTGTGTTATCTCAGTAGGTTCAACCTTCACCTCAACTTCAGGTTGAGCTGGACTTGGTGGAGAATACAAGTCCACCAGCTCTTCCTTCTTTATCTTCTTGTTGATCATTCTAATATGCTCATCCATTGTGGATAGAGACATAGGACCAAGCCTCCTTTCGGAGAACCCATACAGCTTCAAGAAGCTCATCATCCTTTGTCTGTCAGCAGACTTCTTTTGGCTTTTGTGGATGATGGCTCTTGACTTTACAGCTTCTTCCCTTAATCTCTTCCTTGCAGCTTTCCTTTCTCTTTTGGCTTGTTATTCCAGCTGCTTTTTGTATTCAAACTTTATGTACTCATGTGATAAGGGAAGAAGTGTAGGTGCCTTAATGAGACCTGTGGCACTCAGGTAGCTGATCATTTTTAGTCTTTCTTCTTTATTAACTACCTGAGGTTGTTTAGTGGCCATAGTCTCTGGCTCAGGACTTTCTTGAATTGGGGAGAGGACAGGAGCATCTTTGTAGAGTCTTTTCAGCCTCCTTTGTTCTTTGACTTTAAGGAGCAGTTATGCATCCTTTGCCTCCCTCCTCTCTTTTGACAACTCTGTGTCAGCCAGTTCATTCAGCTCCTCTAAGGGGAGAGAGATGAGTTCATCAACATTGTAGTTTCTGGTTCCCAGCAGTTTAACCTGGCTGCCCTCAACTCATCTTCTTGAGTGTTTGGCCTGGGGGCAGCTCGGATTGCAGCTTCCATGAACCTTAGGGAACCACTTGAACTCTCTCCCCTCAGCTTCCTCTTCCTTTCTCTCTTAACCTCCTCCATCTCCTCAGGAGTTAACTTCCTTTTTCCTTTGTCAACCACAGGCCTTGGTGACTTAGGGAGGAGAGAGCTTTGGCCTTCATTGCTTGATTCAGCTGTCAAACTCTAGCCAGAGAGAGGTTGTGAAGCACCATCACTAGCTGGTGCCTCACTGAGGGTGAAGGTTGCAGAAGGAGATCCTGTCTCAAGGTTCACAGGCTCAACCTCTGGGCCTTCAGTCAAGGATTTCCCTTTGAAGTTAATCCAGTTGACCAAAAGCCTCACCTGCTAACCTCTGTCTATATAATCTTGATCTCTATTTGAATTCTTCTAGTACCCTATCTTGTATCCGGTCAGCCAATCTGGCAGCTTGTCTGTTGTTGCTAGGGTTGACAAGTGGCAGATCCACCAGATATGTACTCTCATAGAGCCTCAGGTGTGAAATGTTGAAAATTTCTAGTTGACCCTGAGCTTTAGAGATTACAAGAGCTCTCCTGTTGCTGTCATACCTCCAACCCATGATTGGATTCTCAGAAGGGGCAGACATTGCTCTTGGGATTCCCTCCTCAAACAGATGTTGAAAAAGCAAGTCTAGATCTCTGAATTGAGGAGGTTGCTGAATGTGGAAAACTGCAAGAGAGGGTGGTGATTCCTCTATGTCCACACTCTGGGAAGAACTCCCAGGTTCTGTGACTGTCAGGATTTCCTCCCCCTTTTTGGTAGCATCACCCTCTTGCATAGGTGAGCTGGGAGATTGATCCATAACAATCACAGGTTCTTGTGGGTCTGGTTGAGTTGTCCTCATTGGTCCTCAGCTAACTGGCCCTTGGGATCGGTGATCTTAAGTTGCTGGTCATTGACCCTTTTTAGCAAGAAAGTCACTTGAGACTCCAAGTGACTTATCTTTGAAACCAAGTAAGTGCATGTATTTGTTAGTAGGTGCACTCTCTGTTTCAGACTCCCCTCATCTTCAGATGAAGAATCATTGGGGGATGAGAGAATTGGACCTAAGTCTTCTTCCTCACCACCAGCATGTGGTTCTTGGCTGCTGGATTTCCCTTGCCGCATGACAACTTCCAGAGAAGTGTCAATAGGATGGGTTGCCATGGTTGAGATCCTAGTTATGTAATCACTTGCAAAAGTGAGAGACTCTTCCATATGGGTCTCCTGAACAAGTTCAGGAAGATCCACCTCAGTAGGGGGTTGCTGATGTGGGCTAGAAGTAGGAGAAGCAGGAGTACTCATCTCTCCTAGAGTGTGGGAAGAGAGGATAGATTCATGGTACTCACTGAAGCCCAAATCTTCATCAGAGTAAAAGTCAAGGCTGGAGATAGGTCGGTTAAGGTCTAGAGGTTGGGGATGGTAGCTTTCCCCAGAAAGTTGATCACTTGAGTGTTGAGACTCAGAGCGATGGCTTAAGGCTGTTTATGGGGTTGTGAGCTCATCAGGCTGAGCATGAGGAACCTCAGCACTGATCATTACAAGGATGGGAGTGGTCTGCTCCTCAGGGGAAGTGGGAGCTCGAGATTCCACTTCCTCCTGTATGGGTTGTGATATATGTGCCTGCACATGCTCAGTAGCAAGTGCAGGGGTTCGTTTATGCTTTCTAGTGTAGGTGATGGTGATGGTAGGCTGTGTTTGAGGTCATTGAGAGGTGGAGGGTGTGGGATCAACACTAGCTGGTGCTGCTAGGTTGTCACCCTGAGCAATGAGCTCAAACATCTTTGGGACAAGGGTTGTTTCTACTCCTGAGAAGCCAACAGTTGGCTTCTTCAAGATTTTGAAAATCCCAGGCCTTATTTGTCCCAATTTAAGAATATTACCTGTCCCACTCAACTGTGAGCCCAATTCACAGTTGAGAATGTGTTGAACATACCTAGGGAACATGTAATACTCTAAGGAGTCCAAGTTATCAAGCAAATTTGTGTAAACAAATTGAGAGTACCTGAACTTGACTCCCTGTACCATCCCATGGACTATGAAGGAGAGGTCTTCTGGAACTTGATCCCATCCCCCATGTTTGTTAGATAAACTGTGTATAATGACATGGAGGAGGTATTTCCATTGGGATGAGACCTTCCCCTTCCTGAAGGTTTTGACTGTGAAGTCACCTTCATAGCCCATCTGCTGGAAGGAATGGTTGACAGCATCTTTTGGGAAGGACAGTTCACCTGCTTCATCATCCAGCTGCAAATGAGTGTTTATGATGGCCGGAGTGATGAAAACAGTCCTCCCCTATACTATAGCAGCCAGTGCCCTCTCCCCATCCATGGTGACCTCTTGACAGGTCCGCCAGAATTCAAGCAACTGATCCTCATAGAGAGGAGGATCAATTGTAAGGGAGGTGAGGTAGTGAGACGAAGAAAGGTACCTACACACGTCAGAGAAACTTGGATCCTTCTCAAAGTGCAACAGGGCAACTTGATTGTGTTGCCTGTGTAGATGCATGGAGAAGTTTGGGTCGTTTCGACGATCGATGTTGGCCATTTAGGTGAAGCTTATCAGTGAAGAAAGGAAGAAGAAGGTGAACTTTGGGAGAATTTAGGTTAAAGATTTGTGAGAGTAGAGAGATGAAGTGGAACCGTTGAGAAGATATATGCTGTGGATTTGAGTCAAAGTTAAGACAAAAAGATAAACTTTGAAATCCGCAAGTGGGTCCCACTTCTGAAAAAGTGCCCAAAGAGTTAGTTTTCCTGGAAGTTGCAAATCTTCTGAAGGTATTTTTTTCTTCGGAATCTTTTCAGCAAAGCTTCCGAAGGCAATTTTGCTTCGGAAGATATTTCAAAGAGTTGTGAAAATTTGGCTTCGGAAGAAATATACTTAAAGAAATTTCTTCCGACGTATATTTTGCTTCGGAAGAACTAAGTCTGAGAAAGTTGTTATCCTTGGATAATAAATCTTCCGAGACTTAATTGCGTTCGGAAGACATTTGTTCTTTGAATGCATTTAAGTACTTATAAGCATATTTAAGCTTCGAAAGATATTCCAAAAATTTCTTCCGAAGGTAAACTTTGATAAGTAGTTAAATGATTTAACGACATAAATTTCTTCCGAAGATAATTTGAGTTCTGCCAAGACAAAATAATAAATTTTCACAAATCTATGGAATATCATTTGAAATTTTAATTTACCTCCAAAGAGAACTGGGCTTATGAGGGTGATCTAATAGACAACTTAGGACACACAATTTTAATAAATAAGGTTGATTAAGTGTTTAAACAAAATCTATTCAAAGTTAATAATCCCAATGGCTGATATAAGATATTTAAATCTCTGTTCATCGAAGGCTTTGGTGAACAGATCAGCATATTATTCATTTGTGTTAACAATGATTAGTTTGATTAATACTTTTTCAAAATTATCTCTAATAAAATGATACCTGATGTTGATGTGCTTGGTCCTTGAGTGCTGCACAAGATTCTCTGTAATAGAGATGGCACTGTTGTTGTCTATATGGAGAGGAGTCTCCTTGAAATTAAACCCATAGTCTAGCATCTGATTCTGAATCCACAGCACTTGAGCACAGCAGCTTGCAGCAACAATGTATTCAGCTTCAACAGTTGATGCAGACACACAGGATTGCTTCTTGCATTGCCAAGAGACTATCCTTCCACCAAGGAATTGACATCCCTCAGATGTAGACTTTGCAGTCATGTTGCAGCCACCATAATCACTATCTGTATAAGCATACAGATTGAAGTCTGAATTCTTTGGATACCAAAGGCCAAGTTTAGGGCACCTTTGAGGTATTTGAGAATTCTTTTGATAGTAACTAGGTGTGACATCTTAGGGTTGCCTTGATATCTTGCACATATACATATGGCAAACATGATATCAGGCCGGCTAGCAGTAAGGTACATAAGAGACCCAATCATAGCCCCGTAGAGATGTTCATCAACACACTCCCCCTCAAGATCAGGACCAAGGGAGTGGTTTCTGGCTATGGGTGTCTTTGCAACCTTACAATCAGTCATCTTGAATCTAGTAAGTATGTCTTGTACATATTTTGACTGACTAATGAAGATGCCATTTTCAACATGCTTCACTTGAATTCCTAGAAAGAAGTTGAGTTCCCCCATGGCACTCATTTCAAATCTATTCTTCATCAGCATTTCAAAGTCTTTGCATAGCTTTGAATTAGTTAAAACAAAGATAATGTCATCTACATATATCTGAACTAGCATTATGTCATTTCCTGTTTTTTGATGAAGAGAGTCCCATCAATAGTACCTCTTTTGTATCCATGTTGACAAAGATACTTTGATAGTGTCTCATACCACTTTCTTGGAGCTTGATGTAGTCTATATAGAGCTTTATCAAGCTTGTAGACATAATCAAGATGATCTGGGTCTACAAAGCCAGGTGGTTGTTTGACATAAACTTCTTCATCTATCACCCCATAAAGGAAGGCACACTTTACATCAAGCTGATAGACCTTGAAATCCTTGGATGCAGCATAAGCCAGGAATATTCTCACAGCTTCAAGTCTTGCTACAGGAGCAAAGACATCCGTGTAATCAATTCCTTCTTCTTGTGTGTATCCCTGGACAACCAGTATAGCCTTATTCTTGATGACAATTCCTCTATCATCCCTCTTGTTCTAAAAACCTATTTGGTTCCTATGACAGTCTTCCCTTGAGGAAGAGGACATAGGTTCCAAACCTTCTGTCTTTTGATTTGAAGTAGCTCTTCTTGCATAGCTTCAACCCAACTTCCATCCTTTAGAGCCTTATCAACTTTCTTTGGCTCAATCTGGGACAAGAAACAAGAGTGCAGACAAACATTTTGATCATGGGTTTGTCCTTTTGTTCTCACCCTAGTATTAATATTTCTAATGATGTTTGTGGTGGGGTATGCCTTGTGGATCCTTAGTTGAGGGATCACAGCAAGTTGGTGAGACAGATCTAGATTGGAGAAATTTAGATCTGGTAATAGAGTGTCACCCACCACATCAGCACATTTATCAAGTGAGACTTGATCCAATGAATGTGTGACATTATTTATGTTGTCCTCTATGGAGTGGTTATCAGCATCAAGAAATTCTTGATCACTGTCACCACCTCCATTTCCTCCTACATTTGAAGTTCATTCTCTTGAGTTTTGAACCTCTAAGCTGAAATTTGAAGGTACCTCAGATGTATCAGCTCAATTTGTCAAGTTTGTACTGATAGGGATCTTCATTTGCAGGGTTAGTCACTAAAGGAGCTGGAGTCATAATCTTGCTTGTTCTTCTCAGCTCAAATCTTGGGTCAGGATCTCCTGTTGATATATTATTTGTAGGTCCTAAAATATTCTCACAAGACTTGTTAAAGCAGTTGGTAACTAAGTCAAGATCAAATAGCCAATCTGGACCAAAACCTTTCACACTTGGAGTGTGCTCATTTAAGGTCACATTGGCTGACTCCTCAACTACTCTAGTTCTGAGATTGTATCCTCTATAAGCCTTAGCTTGGGAAGAGTATCCAATAAAGTGTCCATCATCTGACTTCTCATCAAATTTGGCTACTTGATTTTTGGTATTCAAGATGGTGCAAGGACATCCAAATGACCTGAGGAAACCAATAAATGGTCCCCTTTTGTGCCACAGCTCATAAGGAGTCTTACCATGAGTCTTAACCACTAAAACTCTATTCTGCACATAGCAGGTTATGTTAACAGCCTCTGCCCAGAAGGTGATGGACAGTTTAGAGTCAGATAGCATGGTTATTGCAGCTTTAATAAGTGTCTTGTTTCTTCTCTCAGCAACACCATTTTGCTGAGGAGTCCTCGGAGCACTATATTGTCTTGTAATACTCTTTTCATCCTAAAATATATCAAGGATTTGGTTCTTAAATTCTATTCCTTGATCACATCTTATGGTTTTGACCTTGTGATCAGATTGTTTCTTAATTTTCAGAATGAAATTCTTCAAGATCTCAGGGGTCTCATCCTTAGTTCTAAGGAAAAAGACCCAAGTGAATCTTGTGAAATCATCTGTGATCACTAAGCAGTAAAAGGTCCTTCCTGAACTCATTACATTGGTAGGGCCAAACAAGTCCATATGTAATAGGTGTAGGGGAGTAGTGATGGAGTTCATTTCCTTTGGTTTATGATACACTTTGTGTTGCTTCCCTTTCAGGCATGCAACACAGTGGTCATCACTTGTAAACTCTTTCTTTGGCATTTTAGTTACCAAATCATTCTTAATCAATTTATTCATGTTCTTAAAGTTTACATGGCATATTCTTTTATGCCAAAGGAATGACTCATCATTATTTGCTTTAGATAGAAAACAAGAAACTTCTCCTGAGGGAGATGTTTCATGTAAATCCATCTTGTACATGTTCCCTCTCCTGGGGTGATTGGTTACCCTTAGAAACCCAATCCTTATTGGTCTTGGGTTTATTAAAATTAGTTGAAGACAATGCAATAGTAAGTGATCCTATATTCAAGCTTTGAGGATCATTTGCTGTTGTTGATGAAGAACTTTTAGTCATATGGTCTTCCTTCATTTTCCACACCACCTTTGGAAGATTGGGCCTGACCTTCAAAGCTTCGGAAGTTTTGACAACTTTGAAAGTCTTGGAGACTAGACCTTCGGAAGATCTAGCTTTCACTACTGCAAGCTTTAGTACTTCGGAAGCATTCCTTTCTTCCGAGACCAACTTTTCTTCCAAAGGCTTTTCACTTGTCTTCTTCTTCATTTTGGAGCTTCCGAAGGAAACAGATTTTCCTTCCGAAGCTATTGGTTCCTTCTTCTTCTCAGAAATGTTCTTTTTGGTCATGTGGATGGTACTTTTGGGATTGTACTTGTAATCCTTAGCCATATGAGAAGTACTACCACACATGACATAGTTGCGTTCCTTCTTTCTGAGAGTCTTCTTTTGAGAGCAAGACTGAGTTTGACCACTTTCCTTCTCCACCTTCATCTTTGCAAATGAAGCAACAAGCTTCTTAGGGAGAGACTTGCTCTTGGAGCTGGATGGTTCAGGCTGTGTAGTAGTGGTACACAGCTGGTCAATCTTCTTTTTCTTGCCAGAATGATTTGGAACTAAACTAGAACTCCTGTTACCAGAGTTCATAGTTGAGTTTTCAGTCTTTACCACTTCAAAACCTGCAGAAATAAACACTTGTTTCTGCTTTGAGTCAAAAGTGTCCTTGATTTCTTGAGCCTATTTTGATCTTCTCTTCGCTCTTCTAATCAAGTTCTTTCTCTTTGACTTGGTTATTCCAGACTCTTTCCTCTCCTCAGGAGAATAGTGACCCTTCTTAGGATGACCTTCTTCACTCTTCTCTGAGTCATCCCCCACTATCTCCTCTTCATCCTCTTCAACAATGGGGTCTATGAGGGGAAGCTCATCTTCACAAGTTCCACACCTTGAATTTTGACTAATCTAGACAACAAGATCAATCTACAGTCAAAAGGCAGATTGCCTTTTGACTAGTGACTATGACATGCCATAACTCACTGACTTAATCTAATATAGACAAGTCTACAGGAACAAAAGTGGGAAGTTACAGTCAAAGACTTTTTCTACTATTTGATAAAGTATGGAAGTTTCACTAACTAATATTAGCAGGTGAGTATTCAGAGCAGCAGCGGAAAGTACATTAGCTTTATCAAAAAGAAACTCAGAGAAAGCATCTTTTCTCTGTCTTCGGAAGAAATCTGTCTTCACAGCAAAGTGGCTTCGGAAGACTTTGTCTTTTGAAGCTTCGGAAGACTTCATCTTTGGCTTCGGAAGAAATGAGTCTTTGGCTTCAGAAGATTTCACACTTGTAATAATTTTCTAATAAGTGTGAAACTTCCGAAGTAACTTCTTCTGAACTGTTGGCTTTGGAAGATTTTACACTTAGACTTATTTGTGAGTGTAAAAATTTCGAAGCTAGTTCATCTTTGTTCCTTAGTGCATGCAGGAAGACTTGGTTGTTCTGGTATCCTTTGGTTGCATCAGTCTTTAATCTTCAGATGTTCCTTAAACACCGTTAGTTTTTTTTATGACATGGGCTACTTCTATGGCCAAAAGACTAAACAGAAAGTTGAAATCAACCATCAGGTTGGTCAATCTAAAAAGTCTACACACTAAGACCCATCAATCTTCACCTTCTGATCTGAACCATTTAACTTGTTAAAGGTAGATTTCAAGTGACGATAGAGGCTTGACACCAAAAAAGGGATTTAATAGAGGTTGGGTAGCGGCGGAGTTGAAAAATGGCTCGAAGTTAGCCCCATATAATCGAAAAAACTAACGGGCGTTAACTTTTTGTTATTAACGGATCGTTGTAGGAAAATCAACTCAAAGTTGACAGTGTTTGTAAACATTTTCTGAGTTGAGATTAATCCCGGCCAATAAATAAAGGTTGAGATTATTAAAATCCAATAACCCTTAAAAATATAAAGTTTCTATTCTATAAGCAATACTGCAATTTGGATGAAATGCTTGGTTGCTGTGTTATAACATTTTTGCCTAAACGCCTAATGTCACATAATGATATCTTATATTTAGGTGTCGCTATCTATCCCTCATATCTATCATTTTATATTTTTTCATAAGTGTTTGTCAGTGAAAAAAATAGAAAAAAACTAATGAAAAAGATTATTTGAGTATTATTTAATTGAAATAAAAATAAATGTGAGAAAACTAATGTGAGAGTCTTTTAAAAAATGAATATAATTTTTAAGGGATGATGGTTTTTCGTTAATTACAAGAGACGTGATGAGAAAGTTATTGTCAAAACTAATAAGGTTCATCCTTAATATTATTATTATTATTATTATTATTATTATTATTATTATTATTATTATTATTATTATTATTATTATTATTATTATTATTATTATTATTATTATTATTTTATTTTTATTTTTTTGAACTGCAAATTTTATTACTAAATAAGGATGAATACGACTAGCAAAACCCCGATGATAAAAAACTACATCCCTTATGTTGTATTTCCGACTTCATTTAAGAAAAGAAAATAATAGAAGTGGAAATAAAGAAAAAAGAAGTTGTGTTCTAGAGTTTTTTTATTAAAAGAAAATAAAAGGAAAATAAAAAAAAAGTTGTGTTCCCGAGTTCACTTAAAGAGGAAAAAGAAAGAAAGTGATAGGAAAATAAAAACTAAATCAATCCTTTCAAATTGAAAGAAAGTGTTGGATCATATGAGGCTGGTGCAACCAAAACAACACTTAGAAGAATTTTGAAGTGCTAAGTAAAGTGGTCTTCCGAAGACAAAGCTGCTTTTTCGAAGCTAAGTCAAAGATCTTCCAAAGCTTAAAGAAATGAAGAATTTCCGGAGGAAGAACTCAGTCTTCCGAGACTAAGTTATTCTCCTTCCGAAGTATACAACCAAGAAGATCAAAGGTAAAATCTTCCAAAGAATAAAGTCTTGAAGACTTGCAGAAGTTCGAAAGAAGTTGTTTCTTTCGAAGCCAAAATGACCTCGGAATAATTTATTCTTCCAAAATCATTTAGTTCTGAAAGAACCAACTATGAACCAGTGGACATAAGTATGGTCTGTCTGACAGCCCGCTGCAACTCTGATACACTGCATGGCGCTTTCCCACGCCCATGTAGTTGACCATACTTTAATCCACTGTTCATCATTCTCAACTTAGTACTGTTGCCATTCTTAGTTGGTGACAAAAGGTAAGTCATGGACATGTCATGTCTACCTAATCTAGGATATTACTTTATCTTAGATACTTTACCTCTAGCAATGTAATATTTGTCTAGTTGTAAATTCTAGCTGGTTTTCTAAGTATAACCGGCTGTAGATAGTAGTATATATAGTTTCTTAGTATAACTTAGTAACCATGCTTGTAAGAGTCTTGTAAAACAGAGTTGAGAAGTAATATATATAAGTATCTCGAAAAACCATTCATGTGTGTTCTTGTTTTCATTAACTTATTATATTACTTGTGAACTTAGTTGAGATTCTACTTCATCAACTCGAGTGATAGTAAGTGAGTTTGTAAGAATATTCTGTGTTGTGAAACAAACACCAATCCTGTAGAAAGTGAAGAGAAGAGGAAAAAAAGAAAAAGAAATAAAAATGTGAAGGAATGAAAAGAAAGGAAAAAATGATTTTGTTTCTCTTTTCTCCTTAAGTAAATTCAGAAACACAACGTTAATTTGTTTGCCTAATCAGACTAAAACCTTAACATTTTCTTTTTGAAGTCTTTGCATTAGTTAATATTGTTTTAAATCCTTGTGATGCTTAACTACTTTATACAATTCTTATATATTCAACTAGGTTAATTATCCATGTGTTATATGGGATGAACAATGAAAGATACTTCAAATGAAGAAAAATGTAATTTATAAATATATATTTCTTTATATACAACATGTTGTTTTTTATTTGTAAGTTTATGATCTTTATCTAACATTAAATTTTTACTCCATTTTTGCTCTTAAGTTTTGACAGCGTCACGTACAATTGATCATGAGTGAAAACCGATTGCTTAAAAAACAAACCGATTGCTCTTATGTAATGTTGATATAATTTCTACTTCTATAATTCTATCATGAAATGTTATGACATGTAGTCTAATTTAATTATATAAAGTATATGTTTTATTAATATTTTTTAGTAACATTACTGGAACACCTACCTCTAATATTATACTATGATTCGGCAAACCTGAATTGTTTAGACCATCTAAAATAATAGGTGGGTATTTACTTTCTTGTAATATATCATTTAAATTTGACACATATTTTCTGAACTAAAGTAGTACTCTTCTTCAGAAAACATACTTTATTACGATGTGAAAACACAATTGAATGGTTTGCGATTGGGACATAAAAAGTTATTTTTATGGAAGGAAAAAGGTAAATAAGTAAAGACTTATAAAACAAATAAGATACAAAATCAAGCGAAGACACAAAGACATTTACACTGATGGAATTTGGGAGCATCATAAAAGGTGTGATGCACCAGTATTTAACAAAAAGAAAACATTGAGTTAGCAATATCAACAAACATGTATAATGTTTACGGACATAAACGAGACAAATTTGTTGATAAAGAATGAATTAATCTAACCCTATCAACAAAGAAAACAACGAGTCTAATACAACATAAAATAAACATAGGGAATTTTAAGGTTCAGAAGATGATGAGATGAAAAGAAAAATCACCGAAAGATACTACATACGAAACACCAACGATGACAACAGTTGTTACTCATGCTAGAAAGCAATTGTGATATCAAGAAAGCTTGAATATCGAACAAAAATAGGAACATTTAAGGTACATAAGACGAATAAAGGAAGAAGAATGAATAAGTTGTAGTTATCAGGATGAAGACGATGAAGAATATGGTTGAACGTGGTGGTGATCTTCATCGATTAGGGCTTCTTTTGAAAAACGTAAAGAGAATCAGGTAGAATATGGTAACTAGTATGACGAGCCTGGTTGGTTTAGTATAGTGGGTCGGATCTTAGGATCTGCGTGTAAAGATTCAGGCATCAGAATTTAGACGGGAATTTAAAAGATTAAGCCCCTTAGAATGTTGACACATATACATTTTTTTTTATATTTATTAAGTAGGAATTTTTATAAGTAGGATGTGAAAAGGTAACTAATATGTATAAAACATGTTATTTATTTTTCAAAACAAGTTTATCTTATTATTCTTCCTCCTGTTGGTACAACGTGAATACATAAAACAAAATACATAATGTGAGGAAAGAAACACCTTTTATCACTAAAATCTTTGCTATCAAAAGTAGTGGTAAAAAATCAATTCTTATTGTAATATATAGTTTTATATTCAAGCATGTGCGTTAAAATATGTGTGTGATTATCTGTACAGATATATCACACCCAAACACATATATGACTCGTTAGTTTGATACAGTCATATAAGATTAGGGTTAACCAACTAAGTTGTGTCCTTAGTTTTAAAAAGTTAGAATCGCAGCAGGCGACACGATTTAAAACTAAGGCACAAAAGTGCATGGCTTTTCATACGTGCGGTGTAATAACTTAATATAATATTTCTAAACTAATTACGTATGCTATTTACTATAATGTTAATCCTTTTACCCAAACAATTTAGATAAGTAAAATATATATAACATTTAATTTATAAATAACATCTATGTATGATATAAATAGCCATGCATACAACCTAAAGAAGCACAAAACTTGATGTAAATCTCTTATCTACCTTCTCATTTTATCTATAGTCACCTCCCTCACTCATTTATCTCATCTTCATTTGTAATGGGCCATTCACGTTTCTCATCTACATCGGTTTCATGCTTCTCCTTCATCTTGTCATCGCTTCTCCACCATCTTGTTAGTTCCACATCTCTCATCTCCATTGTTTCTTGGTTTCCTCTTATAAGTTTCTAGGTTCTTTAGCCTAAAAACTAAAGCGCTTTGGCGAAAATGCGATCTAAAGAGCTAAAGTGCGTTCTTCCTGTACGTATATGCGCCTGATGTCACCTTAAGGCTAAGAATATGCACGTGAGGTTGTCTCATGCCTAGGCAAGCCTCAAGTGTGCACTGAAACCTAAATGACTCGTATCGGCCTATACGAGTCGCATAGGTTTTCAAATAATTAATTTTTTTCTCGAATTCTTGTGAATTATTTAACATGACATAAGTTTCTTGATATGCGTGCATATTATTTGACACGACGTAAGATTTCTTGAATTATACGTGCCAGTTTTGACACAATGTAAGATTCCACATTACGTGTGCCAACTATTTGACGTGATATAAGATAGCAACGGAACTTACTTTGTAAACAATTATATGTTTTCTTCATTGTGTCGCTTTATTATTTTAGTTCGTTGATTCAATTCCTTCATTTTCTTTAGTGTCTTTATTTAAATTAAGAAAAATAGAAAAATCGAATGCAATGTAGTTTTAAGACAACAACTATCTTATTAGTGGTGAATCTTATAACAATATAGGCAGTGATCTTCTTCCAATATGGACGTTAAATCTCCTTACCATATGGGCGTTAAATGTCCCAACAACAAGATGACGGGTGATTTTCCTAAAGAGACGAGGTTGTATGAAACCAATCAGGTGTAAGTCGTTCTCCACTTTTATTTGTCATTATCTTGATAGAAGTATAACCCTATCATTGTTTCTAGGTGTTCTTGTGTTGTGATGAGTTGGTGGATTGGGTTGTTAAAATCGGACATGAGAATGGATGTGTTATGTCATGCAACAATCGAAAAAAACACAACTCGTTAGGTGGTGAGATATGACTTAAATATTATCATGGTGGCAAATATAATGGAGTACCCAAAGTTAGTCAGTCTTAAACAAAAAATGGACAGTTAATTCCAATTGGTAATAAAATACGTAAGAAAGTGTGGTGGCTGGATTTTACTAGTGGTAGATGATTCATCCTATTTGTAGTTATAGATTGAAATTAAAAGAATATTCTTTCTATACTTCTTTCTCTAAAGTTTTACTCTCTCTAGAAATCTCTCTTTCATCTTAATCTTGTCCAAATCTTATTATGTAAGTATCCTGCAGGACCGTTGAAGGGAGGTCAATGCAACAGTTTTACAATGTTTGAAGAGTGTTAGAACACTTAACAAATCAAATGGGGAAGCAGTTTATGATGAAACAAAGAACACAAGTAAAGAACAAGCACAAGAACAAGATAATATGGTTTTCAAGAATGTTGTCTATTGCTCTCAAGTTCTTACAAAGTTTTACAAAGCTTATCTTCTAAAGTTACAAGTAATTGAGATACTTTATACTACATCCTACAGCCGGCCATACTTTGAAGGCCAGCTAGAAACACTAATCTAGACAACAAGATCAATGTAGAGTCAAAAGGCAAATTTCCTTTTGACTAGTGACTATGACATGCCATAGCTCACATCCTAATATATTACAAAAAGGATAAAAGTACAAGAGTAGAAAGTTACAGACAAAAGACCTTAATCTACAGTTTGACAAAAGTAAGGACTTTTCACCAACTCATATAAGTTGGTAAGTCTTTAGAAGTGGCAGCGGAAAGTTGTTCAGCTTTTGTCAAAAGGTGATTTAGAAAAAGCATGTCTTCTCTGTCTTTGAAAAAAATCAGTCTTTGGCATCGAAAAACTTTGTCTTTGAAGCTTCAGAAGACTTCATCTTTGGCTTCAGAAGATTTGGTCTTTTGGTTTCGGAAGATTTGATACTTAGTATAATTCACCGAGTTATATCAAATCTTTCGAAGTAACTTCCTCGTACTTCACATGCGCATGCTGAGAGCTCTTTGGTTGCATCAGTGTAAGGCCCCGTTCCCGGAGACCTCACAGTTGGACAATCATAGCACAATTTATAAAACATTTCATAATTTATTAGCACAATGCAGCGGAGTGTAAACTTCAAAAGCCATTCATTAACTTTATAAATGTTGTTGCTAAGCAATACATGTTTGATAACAGTTACAAAAGATCATTAGTTGTATTACGAAACAACAGTGTTATCTTCTTGAATGGATGTCAGCCAAATCCCAACGAGTAGCCTCCTAGAGTGCCATCCTCAGCAAATTACCTGCCAACTGAAAACGCATAAAAGTCATCTTTACTGAGTGAGTTCTAGTTTTAAAATCATAAAAATATCTTGATAGATTTGTATACAAAATTCTTCTTAAAAAAGTATCTTATCTTTCTTTCGGATGTGATCACACATCATACATACAAATCATATCCATTTACATCATCATAATTCTCTTTCTTGCTTATTTATTATTATCTTTCACTGTCGATACGGACCAAAGTGCTATACCCCCCATATAATGCGCATAAACCTGGTACTAGGCCTTGAAGTCTATAAATAGACTCCATCCGTGGTGCACATATGCTGACTCCAGTACCGGGGCAGCAACAGTGGTCCCTTCAATCTTAAAGATTGACCCTGTGTACATCATTTGGGTTAGCTAAACCGTACACAGTTGAGCTAACTACAACATGGTCATGCACTTCCTGTAAATTTTTACTTGGAAGTCTTTTCATTCTTTATGTTCCACTTTTCGTTAATATTAATCTTTCACTTGATTAATAATAATACTTTATGATCATAGGCAGTCCACATAAAGTAACATGTTAATATCATAATAGGCACATAAGGACAACCCACAACATACACAAGATAATCAGATACAAGCATCAAGTCAACCATGGACAAACCCTAATTTTGATCTTCCAAAATTCCAGAAAATTTTGTTAAGTCTTAAAGAAATGGGGGTGAACAAAACCAATGCGGGAGAACAAAACCAATGCGGATGAACAAAAACTAATACGGGTGAACAACTTGCAAATGCGGATGAATAACTTGCAAATGCGAGTGAACACTTGGTAATTATTCTGTCTTGATGGATTGTAGCAAATGCGCATGCATAAAAAGAAATGCTGATGGACACTGTAGCAAATGCGCATGTATAAAAGAAATGCTGATGGACACTTAGGTTGAATTTAGGCAAATGCGGGTGAACAACTGCAAATGCGGGTGGACAACTGTAAATGCAGGTGAACAACTGTAAATGCGGATGAACAACTGTAAATGCGGGTGAACAAAACACTTAGGCAATTATCACAGTGTAAATGCGGATGAACCATCAGACCTGTAAATGAGACTTATGCTATAACCAGTTCTAAAACCTCATTTTCATACATTCTTAACATAGATCTATTATGCTAAACTCTTAGAACAAGCTTACAACTTCATAGAACATAGAAGTTCATACACATACATACACAGTTATCATACATAATGGTTGTAAAACATTTTAAATGCATTTTCAGCCCCAAAGAAGTTTAAAAACATAAAACCGGGGTCATAGAACTCATCTAGTGTAGCAAACAAGCAAAACTCCTCCGAACCTGCTTGTACACGAGTTCAAACACCTAAACAAGCAAAACAACCAATCAAAGCACATACAACACTCAGAAATCGGTTTCTAAGGTTAAAACCTCAAAGAAACCGAATCAATTAATCTCAAAAACCTACTAACCTTGAAGATTCTTCTTCATCTTCACAATTCGACAGAGAAAAATGAGGATTTCAGTTCTTCATCTTTTGGTTTGTCGAGCAGCAGCAGCAACCGAAAGTGAAATGGGCGGCCATACCACTTTTGCATTAAAATAATAGAATTTGGTACTTTTTACACTTTTCACCCTTCAACTTTGGCCTTTGTCTACTTTATTCAAGACTATTTTCTTCTTTTGCATTTTGGCCCTTATAAAAATTCGGGTGTTACAAGTCTACCCCCCTTAAAGAGGTTTCGTCCCCGAAACCTGTCATTCTTCAAATAACTAAGGGTAGTGCTACCTCATTTCTTCTTCGGTCTCCCACGTAGACTCGGAACCCTTTCGATGTTTCCATTGTACCCGCACAAGTGGAACCACTTTATTTCTCAACCTCTTCTCCTTTCGGTCGATGATTGCCATTGGTTGCTCCACATAATTGAGCCGTTCATCCACTTCAATATCATCCAATGGTACAATCATATCTTCGTCGGCTAAGCATTTTGTAGATGAGATACATGGAATGTCGGGTGAATCCCACTTAACTCATCGGGCAATTCTAGACGGTAGGCCACCTCTCCTACTAGTGCAACGATTCGGAAAGGCCCTATATATCTTGGACTCAACTTGCCCCTCTTCCGGAATCAGATGATCCCTTTCCAAGGTGAGACCTTTAACATGACTTTATCACCCACGTTGAACTCGATGGGTCTACGCCTCTTATCAGCATACGACTTTTGCCTATCTTTAGTTGCCTTCATAAAGGCTTTGATCTTTTCCAACTTCTCAGTCATAGCCTCAATCACTTCGATGCTTCCCAATTCTTTCTGCCCAATGTCTCCCCAACACACAGGCGTTCTACACCTCCTACCGTACAGCATCTCGTATGGCGGCATACTGATGCTGGCACGATAAATGTTGTTGTACGAGAACTCTGCTAACGGTAAGTGATCATCCCAATTTCCCCCAAAGTCTATCACGCAAGCACGAAACATATCCTCAAGCATCTGGATCGTCCTCTCAGACTGACCGTCTGTTTGAGGATGGTAAGCCGTGCTAATATGTAGCCTCGTCCCCATGGCATCATGAAATCTCTTCCAAAACTTCGACGTGAACCGGGTGTCACGATCCGACACGATAGACATCGGCACACCATGACGAGCTACAATCTCTTTGATGAATAGATCCGCCAATCTCTCAGATGAATACGTCTCGCGGATCGGTAGGAAGTGGGCACTCTTTGTCAACTGATCAACTGTCACCCAAATAGCATCGTACGCCCTTGCAGTACGGGGTAGCTTCATGATAAAATCAATAGTGATGTGCTCCTACTTCCACTCAGGTATATCCAACGGTTGAATCTTCCAGTATGGTTTCTGATGTTCTGCCTTCACTTGCATGCAAGTAAGGCACTTACTTACATACTCTGCCACGTCACGTTTCATACCCGGCCACCAGTAGTCTTTCTTCATGTCTTGATACATCTTGGTAGCACCGGGATGAATGGAGTATCGATTTTTATGAGCTTCGTCCATAATTCACCCACGTAGATTCCCATATCGAAGAATCCACATTCGCCCAAAGCAGGTTTTAACACCGTGAGTATTCTCCCCCAATTCTGCAACTAGACCTCTCATTCATTTGGAGTTAAGGTGATCTTCTTTTAACGCCTTATTTTGAAACTCTTTAACTTGCGTTATCACATCTGAGGTCACCACCAACTGATACGCCTTTACCCGAATCGGTTTGGGTCTCTCCTTCCGGCTAAGGGCATCGGCCACTACGTTGGTCTTGCCCGGGTGGTAATGGATCTCGTAATCATAGTCTTTGATCAACTCTAACCACCTTCTCTGCCTCATGTTGAGATCATTCTGCTCAAAAAAGTATTTCAAGCTCTTATGATCCGTGAAGATTGTGCACTTGGTCCCGTATAAATAGTGCCTCCAAATCTTCAACGCAAAGACCACCGCAGCCAATTCTAAATCATAAGTGGGTTAATTAACTTCGTAGGTCTTTAACTGTCGGGACGTGTAAGCTACCACTCGTCCACGTTGCATTAGCATGCAACCCAGTCCCGAATAAGATGCATCTGAATACACCACTAAGTCTTCACTTCCTTTGGCAATGTAAGACAGGAGCTTGAGTTAATCTTGCCTTTAACTCCTCAAAAGCATCCTCTTGTTCCCGACCCCACATGAACTTCACATCCTTGCGGGTCAACTTAGTCAAAGGTGAGGCTATCTTGGAAAAGTCTTGAATGAACCTTCGGTAATAACCCGCCAAACCCAAGAAATTGCGAATCTCGGATGGCGTCTTTGGTGACTTCCATTGCATCACTGCCTCAACCTTTTCCGGGTCCACCATAATTCCTTTGGTATTCACCACATGACCCAGAAATTGAACCTCGCGTAACCAGAAAGCACACTTAGAGAATTTAGCATATAACTTTTCTCTCCTAAGTGTCTTCAACACTTCACGTATATGATCGACATGTTCTTCTTTGCTCTTTGAATAAATCAAGATATCATCAATGAACACAATCACTGATTTATCCAACATTGGTTGGCATACTCGATTCATCAAATCCATAAAGGTAGCTGGCATGTTGGTTAAACTGAAAGACATAACGAGGAACTCGTAATGTCCATAACACGTACGAAAAGCTGTGTTAGGAATGTCTTTCTCCTTCACCTTCAACTGATGATAACCCGATCGGAGATCTATTCGGGAAAACCAACTAGCACCTTGAAGCTGGTCAAACAGGTCATCAATCCTTGGTAGGGGGTATCTGTTCTTCACTGTCAACTTGTTTAATTCACGGTAGTCTATACACATCCTCATACTACCATCCTTTTTCTTTACGAATAATACCGGAGCACCCCAAGGAGAGATACTCGGTCTAATAAACCCCTTGTCCATTAGTTCCTGTAGCTGATCCATTAATTCTTTCATCTCAGTCGGAGCTAACCGATATGGTGCTTTGGCAACGGGCTGCACACCGAGGATCAGGTCGATCTGAAATTCTATCTCACGATCCGGTGGCACACCTGGTAGATCTTTGGGAAACACATCCGGGGAAATCACGTACCACTGGCACTTTTGATAATTATGGTATCGACACGTCCACATCCTTCACGTATGCCAAGTAGGCACAACATCCGCGCTTCATACACTTCTCTGCCACTGTTATCGAAATCACTTTCAGATCCATAGTGACGCGATCACCATAAATTGTCACTGAACTCCCATCGAGTGCAACTAACTGAATCATCTTCTTCCGACACATGATGTTCGCCTCATAGGCTGCTAACCAATCCATCCCTAGTACTACATCAAATCCACCTAGGGGCATCACATATAGCTTAGCAGAGAACTTATGGCCTTCTAGTTCCATGTCACAGCTTTCCATAATATCAGAGATTCTGGTAGACTTACCAATAGCAGTTTCTACGTCAAAAGATTCATCGATGCTCCTACTACTAACAGGCAATTCAGCACAGAAGGCAACAGATATAAAACTCCTACTAGCACCAGAATCAAATAATACAGAGGCACAAGTTTGGTTTACTAAGAACACACCTGACACGACGTCGGGGTCTACCCGGGCTTCCTCTCGGGTCATCGTGAAGGCTCTTGCACTTTCCCTCTGTCCTCCTTCTTCCGGCCTCTTCTTGAACCCAGAACTTTTAGCCCTTGGCTTCTTGCAATCCTTGTTCATATGGTTGATTTCACCACAGTTAAAGCACCGTGGGGCTCCACACATCTTTGAAATGTGACCGGGCTTGCTACATTTGTAGCAGACGTTCATTCCCAAGCGGCATTCCCTGCTATGTTCCTTCCAACACTTATCACACCGCCTCAACCCCAAGCTTGTAGTAACCACTCGACGATCATCCACCCTCGGCCTCTTACTGTTCGAGGTGAAACCACCACGCCCGAATCTCTTCCCGTTCCAACTCCTGTTATTACCACCCGTCTTCTTCACCTCCGCCACCTCCACTTCTCTTTCATCATACAGTCTCCCAGCTAAATCTACCGCCGACCTAAAAGTGCTAGATTAGGTAGCGATCAAGTGCCTACGGATGTCAGCAGGCAACCCCTGAATATACCACTTGATCTTCCTTGAAGTCGGTGTAACTTGATCGGGCACCAGTCTTGCCATCTCGTTGAACTTAGTCGTATACTGCTGGTGTGTCATGGTTCCCGCTTCCAGCTGTAAGAACTCCCTCTCAATCTTGTCGAGTTCTCGATGAGGACAGAATTCCTCAATCACTAACTTTTTCAGTTCACTCCATCTCATCCTCCCGATAGCCCTGTTACCCTCGGCTTGGACAATATTGTCCCACCAACACAGAGCCGAGTCAACAAATGAGTGAGTGGCAAATTTTACCTTCTGATCCTCCCTGCACTCACTAATATCCAACACTACCTCCATCTCTCTAATCCAGCGGTGGGCAGTAGCAGCATTACCGTTGCCTTCAAAAGTAGGGGGTTTACACCGTTGGAATGCCCCGTAGCTGCATCCCCACGTGGTTTCCCGCACCTCTACATCTTCTTCATCACTGGAGGCTCCCCTTTCAACATTCATCTCCTCCTCATCATCATGATCTCCCTCATTCTCCCTTCTCCCAGCAGCAGCCCTTCTCTCTTCCTCCTTTTCTTTCCTCTCATCCTTCCTTACGGCCCGGACCACCTCAGTCACGACAGACGGTAGGATCGCCTGCATGACTTGGTGAACCTCCTCCACCACTGCCTCTTTCACTGAGGCCCTCAAATTGGCACTCTCATCCACTCCCTCCGGGTGATGAAGCTCAGGCTCAGCAGGAGCCGTCTCTACAGTTCTCGTCTTGTTCTTTGCGGCCCGGGGTCTACCAGCATGACCACCCCGTACTCCACCTCTAGAAGCCTGAGATGATCTACCTCCAGCCATCCTCTAACACTATAAGATTCAAACACTCACACGGTCATTCAAGGTAATAGCTCAGTTAATGTTAAGTATAGTAAGTCCCTAATTACAGTGGCCAGTTGTGATTACCCACTTACTTTACTCTTTGTTCCCCGGGCATTTCCTATCCTGACTTCATCAGTATTCAAATCTACTAAAGCACAAAAATCAAATAGCATGCGCACATAATGCCGGTTATCATATTGAAAAGAAATACCTGATGGCACGTAGCTACTCGGGCTGGCATCCCTCCATTCGGTCCCAGTTTCAGTTTAAGTTTAGGTTTTTGAAAATATTTACTCATTTCTCTTAAACTTTGGCTCTGATACCAACTTGTAAGGCCCCGTTCCTGGAGACCTCATAGTTGGACAATCATAGCACAATTTATAAAACATTTCATAATTTATTAGCACAATGCAGCGGAGTTTAAACTTCAAAAGCCATTCATTAACTTTATAAATGTTGTTGCTAAGCAATACATGTTTGATAACAGTTACAAAAGATCATTAGTTGTATTACGAAACAACAGTGTTATCTTCTTGATTGGATGTCAGCCAAATCCCGACGAGTAGCCTCCCCGAGTGCCATCCTCAGCAAGTTACCTGCCAACTGAAAACACATAAAAGTCAGCTTTGCTGAGTGAGTTCTAGTTTTAAAATCATAAAAATATCTTGATAGATTTATATACAAAATACTTCTTAAAAAAGTATCTTATCTTTCTTTCGGATATGATCATACATCATACATACAAATCATATCCATTTACATCATCACAATTCTCTTTCTTGCTTATTTATTATTATCTTTCACTATCGATATGGACCAAAGTGCTATACCCCCCATATAATGCGCATAAACCTGGTACTGGGCCTTGAAGTCTATAAATAGACTCCATTGGTGGTGCACATATGCTGACTCCAGTACCGGGGCAGCAATAGTGGTCCCCTCAATCTTAAAGATTGACTCTGTGTACATCCTTTGGGTTAGCTAAACCGTACACAGTTGAGCTAACAACAACATGGTCATGCACCTCCTGTAAATTTTTACTTGCAAGTCTTTTCATTCTTTATGTTCCACTTTTCGTTAATTAATAACCTTTCACTTGATTAATAATAACACTTTATGATCATAGGCAATCCATATAAAGTCACATGTTAATATCATAATAGGCACATAAGGACAACCCATAACATACATAAGATAATCAGATACAAGCATCAAGTCAACCATGGACAAACCCTAATTTTGATCTTCCAAAATTCCAAAAAATTTCCTTAAGTCTTAAAGAAATGCGGGTGAACAAAACCAATGCGGGTGAACAAAACCAATGTGGATGAACAAAAACTAATGCGGGTGAACAACTTGCAAATGCGGATGAACAACTTGCAAATGCGGGTGAACACTTGGTAATTATTCTGTCTTAAAAGAAATGCTGATGGACTGTAGCAAATGCGCATGTATAAAAAGAAATGCTTATGGACGTTGTAGCAAATGCGCATGTATAAAAGAAATGTTGATGGACACTTAGGCTGAATTTAGGCAAATGCGGGTGAACAACTGCAAATGCGGGTGAACAACTATAAATGCGGGTGAACAACTGTAAATGCGGATGAACAACTGTAAATGCGGGTGAACAAAATACTTAGGCAATTATCAGACCTGTAAATGAGAATTATGCTATAACCAGTTCTAAAACCTCATTTTCATACATTCTTAACATAGATCTATCATGCTAAACTCTTAGAACAAGCTTACAACTTCATAAAACATAGAAGTTCATACACATACATACACAGTTATCATACATAATGGTTGTAAAACATTTTAAATGCATTTTCAGCCCCAAAGAAGTTTAAAAACATAAAACCGGGGTCATAGAACTCACCTAGTGTAGCAAACAAGCAAAACTCCTCCGAACCTGCTTATACACGAGTTCAAACACCTAAACAAGCAAAACAACCAACCAAAGCACATACAACACTTAGAAATCAGTTTCTAAGGTTGAAACCTCAATGAAACCAAACCAATTAATCACAGAAACCTACTAACCTTGAAGATTCTTCTTCATCTTCATAATTCGACCGAGAGAAATGAGGATTTCAGTTCTTCTTCTTTTGGTTTGTCGAGCAGCAGCAACAACCGAAAGTGTTATGGGCGGCCATACCACTTTTGCATTAAAATAATAGAATTTGGTACTTTTTACACTTTTCACCCTTCAACTTTGGCCTTTGTCTACTTTAGTCAAGACTCTTTTCTTCTTTTGCATTTTGGCCCTTATAAAAATTCGGGTGTTACAATCAGCCTCTAAGTGTGATCCTTACAAACTCTCCCTAGGTTGACGCTACCAAAACTGAAGGAGAGCTTTGAAGCTTGATCTTCATCTGTTGACAGTCCTTATTAGAATCAATACCATTCCCTTCATCATCAGCTGGTTAGGATTCCTTGGACTCTCAAAGTATCTCCTCATGTCATAGAGATCATGCAGAGGGAGGTCAAGTATGTTTTGCCAGAAGTACATGTCTTGACCCCCTTGATCTCTAGTGACATACCATCTTTCTGGGTTAGTGGCAAACATCCAAGACATGATGGGTCTCTCAGCAGCAAGAGGCTCTACTTGAATAGGAGTTGGATGAGCAACCTTTTTTTAATCACCCTCAGGATGTTCTGACCCATCTTGAGGTACAGAGGTTGATGCCTTGGACTTCTTTTTCTTGTTTCTTCTGATGGCCATCCTCTTTCTCTTTCTGTACTTTAACTGATAAGGCTGGCCTTGAGTACCAAATGGTTTTTGTTTATCCTTCTCAGTTGGGTCCTTTTCCTTCACAGATTCAAAAGGAGAAGGATGATGACCCTGCTGTGGATCAGATGATAAAGCTGGCTGTGATGCAGCACTAGGTCCAGGTTGTGTTCTCTCTTGGGGTTCAACCTTGACCTCAGCTTTGGGTGCAGCCTAACTTGGTGGAGAATGCAAGTCAATGAGCTCACCCTTTTTAATCTTCTGCTTGATCACTTAAATGTGCTTATCCGCATAGAGACATTGGACCAAGTCTTCTTTTGGAGAATCCATATAGCTTCAAGAAGCTCACCATCTTTTGTCTGTTAGCAGACTTCTTCTGATTGGCTCTGATGGTGGCTCTTGACTTTGCAACCTCTTCCCTCATCTTTCTCTTAGCAGCTTTTTGCTCTTTCAGCACTTCTTGCTCAACCTACTTGAGGTATTCATCAATGTATTCATAGGACAAGTGAAGCAGGTCTGTCTTGTTTTGCCTGCTTAGGTAGGTCATCATGTTTTGCCTGTCTTGTTCCCTACCTACCTGAGTTTGTTGCTCAATGGCCACAACCTCAACCTCAGGGCTTTCCTAAACTGGGGAGAGGGTAGGAGCTTTATAGAGTCTTTTCTTCTCCTTTCTTCTTTGCTTTTTAGGAGCAATTCTGCATCCTCAGCTTCTCTCCTCTCCTTTGAGACTTCCATGTCAGCTAGTTCATTCAGTTCGGGGATAGAGATGAGTTCATCAATATTATTGTTCTTGGACCCCAAATAGTTCAGCCTGGCTACCCTCAACTCATCTTCTTGAGTGCTTGGCCTGGGGCAACCCTGATAGCAGCTTCCTTAAAGCCAAGGGTCCCACTTAAACTCTCTCCCCTTACCTTCCTCTTCCTCTCTCTCTTCTCCTCCTCAATCTTCTCAGAGGTCATCTTCCTCTTCCTTTTATTAGTCACTAGTCTGTGTGACTCAGGGTGGAAAGAGCTTTGGCCTTCATTGATTGGTGCTGCACTTGAGCTCTGGCCAGAAAGAGGCTATAAGACACCTTCACCAGCTGGTGCCTTACTGAAGGTAATAGGTGTTGAAACAGTTCCTTTCTCTTAGTTCACAGGCTCAACTACTAGGCCTTTAGCCAAGATTTCACCTTTAAAGCTAATCTTAGGGTTAACCTCAACATCCAGTTGACCAACAGCCTTACCTGCTAGCCTCTGTCTATATAGTTTGGATCTGTTCTTGAACTCTTCAAGCACCCTCTCTTGCATTCTCTTAGCTAACCTTGCAGCTTGCCTGGATTGACTTGGGTTGGCAAGAGGCAAGTCAACTAGAAGAAGCTCTTATAGTATCTCAGTTGAAGATTTCTTGCTGTCCCTAAGACCTAGAGATTACTAAGGCTCTCTTATTAGCATAATACCTCCATCCCACTATTGGATTTTCAGCAGAGCAGGATAGGGTAGACACTACCCTTAGTATACTCTCCTCAAACAACCTTTGAATTAGTGAATCCATATCAATATGAGCCTAAGGAGGTTGTTGAGTATGGACAACTGGAAATGAGGGTGGTGAATCCTCTATGTCCATACTCTGGGCAGAACTCCCAGGTTCTATGATTGTAGGTAGGACTTTCTCCCCTTTTTAGGTAGCATCACCCTCTTGTACAGGGGAGCTAAGGGTTAGGTCCACCACATCCGCAGATTCTTGTGGACCTGGTTGAGTTTGCCTCAGGAATGTCCACCTCAGTTGTGGGTGGATGATGTAGGCTAGATATGGGAGATTCAGGAGTACTCATCTCTCATTGAGTTGGGGTGGAGAAGAGAGACTCATGATACTCACTGAAACCTATATCCTCATCATCATAGAATTCTTGGTTAGGGATTGGTTGGTTGAGATCTAGTAGCTGGGGATGGTAGCTTTCTCCTGAAGGTTGATCACTAGAGTTTTGAGACTCAGAGTGAAGGCTTAAGGCTGTGGTTATGAGCACATCAGGCTAAGCATGAGGAACCTCATCACTGATCAAGGAAATAATAGGATTAGTCTGCTCCTTATAAGAAATAGGAGCTTTTGTTTTCACTTCTTCCTGCATGGGTTGTGATATGGGGGCCTGCTCAACCTGAGTAGACTAAGCAGGGGTTCGTCTGGATTTTCTTTTGTAGGTGATGGTGATTTGTGGCTATATGGGTGGTGCAGATGTAAAAGGTATGGGTTCAACAATGGCTGGTGCTGCCAAGTTGTCAACTTGAGCAATGAACTCTAACACTTTTGCGACCAGGGCTGTTTCTACCCCTGAGAAGCCAGCAGTAGACTTTCTCATTGTTTTGAAGATGCCAGGCTTCATCCTCCCAATTTAAGAATATTATATATTCCCCTTAACTGTGAGCCCAGTTCACAGTTAAGAATGTATTGAACATATCTAAGTAACATATAATACTCTAAGGAGTCCAAGTTAGTAAGCAAATTTGTATAAACAAACTGGGAGTACTTGAACTTGACCCCTGAACCATCCCATGGACTATATAGGATAAGTCCTCAGGAATTTGGCCCAACCTCCATGTTTGTTGGATATGGAGTGGATGACCACATGGAGGAGGTACTTCCATTAAGAGGAAACCTTGCCCTTTTTGAAGGTTCTGACAGAGTAGTCCCCTTCATAGTCCATCTACAGGAATGAGTTGTTTACAGCAGATTTGGGAAGGAAAACTCGCCTTCTGTATCATCCAGCCTCAGATAAGAGTTGATGGTGGCTGGAGTGATGAATATTGTCTTCCCCTGCACTGTGGTAGACAGTCCCTTCTCACCGTCCAAGATGACCTCTTGGTAGGTTCTCTAGAACTCTAGGAGTTGATTTTCATACAATGGAGGGTCTATTGTGAGGGCGGTGAGGTAGTTAGATAGAGATAAGAAGTGAAAACCATCTGAGAAACCTGGATCTTTCTCAGATGATAATAGAGCAACTTGATTGTGTTGCCTGTGAAGATGCATGAAAAAATTTGGTTGGTTTCGGGGATCAGGGTTGGCCATTTTGAGTAGCTTTGAAATGAAGAAAGGTAAGAACAAAGTCAGTTTCTGTGTGAATTTAGGGTTTGAACTTTTGCAAATAAAGAGGAAGGTGAAAGAGGGGGAACCATTGTACAAATATATATATGGTACGGATTTGAGACAAATTTAATGCAAAAGGATAAACTTTGAAATCCGGATGTCGGTCCCACCTATGAAAAAGTCCCCAAAAAGGTAGTTTTCTTAGAAGTCTAAAATCTTCTGAAGGTAATTTGTCTTCAGAAGGTTTGAGAAAAACTTCCAAAGCCAATTTGGCTTTGAAAGATATTCCTTAGTTTTTCCTTAATTGCTTTTGGAAGAAAATAGTCCTTCAAGCCATATAAGTACTTGGTGACAAATATAAGCTTCGGAAGATATATTAGAATTTCTTTCGAAGGTAAATTTCTCAGAAGTAGTTATTTGTTTTGAAGAAATAATTTTCTTTCGAAGACAACTTGATGTCTTATGAAGGAAAACATCTCTAAAATTCTCAAAAATCTAAGGGGTATCATTTTGAAAAGTTTCTTCCAAAGTAAACTGGGCTTATATAGGTGATGATATAGACAACTTAAGACACACATATCTTAAAAATAATCTTCAACTTCGTTTAAGAAAATCTACTCCAAGTTAATCATTCCAATAGCTGATACAAGATTCTTAAATCTCTGTTCATCAAAAGCTTTTATGAACAGATCAGTATATTATTCATTTGTGTTAACTTTGACTAGTTTTATCAATCATTTTTCAAAATTATCTCTAATCAAATGATACCTGATATTGATGTGCTTTGTCTTTGAGTGCTACACAGGATTCTTTGTAATGGAGATAGTACTGTTGTTGTCTATGTGGATGGGAGTCTCCTTGAAATTGAATCCATAGTCAAGCATTTGATTCTGAATCCAAAGCACTTGAGCACAGCAGCTTGCAGCAGCAATGTATTCAGCTTCAGCAGTTAATGCAGACACATCGGATTGTTTCTTGTATTGCCATGAGATTATCCTTCCACCAAGAAATTGACATCCCCTAGATGTAGACTTTGAAAACATGTTGCAGCCACCATAGTCACCATCTGTATAGGCATACAGATTAAAGTTAGAATTCTTTGGATACCAAAGGCCCAGTTTGGGAGCATCTTTGAGATATGTAAGAATCCTTTTAATAGCAACCAGGTGTGCCATACTGGGGTTGGCTTGATATCTCACACAAATACATGTAGCAAACATAATATCATGCCTACTGGCTGTGAGGTATATAAGAGACCCAATCATAGCCCTGTAGAGATGTTCATCAACTCACTTCCCCTCAAGATCAGGTCCTAGAGAGTGGTTTTTGGCTATAGGTGTCTTAGCAACCTTACACTTAATCAGATGAAATCTGGTAAGTATGTCTTGAACATACTTTGACTGGTTTATGAAGATGCCATTGTCAACCTGCTTCACTTGAATTCCTAGAATGAAATTGAGTTCCCCCATGGCACTTATCTCAAACCTATTTTTCATCAGCTTCTTAAAGTCTTTGCAGAGCCTTGGATTAGTTGACCTGGAAATGATGTCATCTACATAAACTTGAACCAACATCAAGTCATTTCCTGTTTCTTTAATGAAGAGTGTTCCATTAATAGTACCCATTTTGTATCCATGCTGACAGAGGTACTGTGATAGTATCTCATACCACTTCCTTGGAGCTTGATGCAACCCATAGAGAGCTTTGTAGAGCTTACAGACATAATCAGGATGATCTGGGTCTTCAAAGTCAGGTGGTTGTTTGACATACACTTCCTCATCAATCACGCCATATAAGAAGGCACATTTGACATCAAGTTAGTAGACTTTGAAAGCCTTGGATGTAGAAAAAGCAATATCCTAACAACTTTAAGTCTTGCTACAGGAGCAAAAACATCTGTGTAGACCTTGAAAACCTTGTTTTTGATGACAAGTCCTCTATCATCTTTCTTAAACCTGAATACCCACTTAGTACCTATTGCAGTCTTCCCTTGAGGAAGAGGATGTCGGTTCCAAACCTTTTGTCTTCTGAATTGAAGTAGCTCCTCTGGCATTGCTTCAACCCAACTTCCATCCTTTAAAGCTTCATCAATCTTCTTTGGCTCAATCTGGTACAAGAAACAAGAATGAAGATAAACATTTTTGTCATGGGTTTGTCCTCTTGTTCTCACCCCTATCTTAACATTTCCAATGATGTTTGTGGTGTGATGTGACTTATGGGTTCTCAATTGAGGAATCACAGTAAACTGGTTGGACAGACCTAAATTGGTGAAATTCAGATCTTGTGATTGAGTATCATTCACCACATCAACACACTTATCAAGAGAAACTTGATCCAATGAGTGCGTCGCATCATTTGTGTTGTCTTCTATGGAGTGGTTATCAACATCAAGAAATTCTTGATCACTATCACCACCTCCATCTCCTCCTACATTGGAAATTCCCTCATTTGAGTTCTGTGCCTCTGTGCTAGAATTTATAGGCAACTCAGATGTATCTGCTAAAAAATTTGTTATGGTTGTGCTGATAGGATTTCCAACTACAGGGCTAGTTACCACTGGAGCTTAAGTAGTTTGAACATTTGGTCTTCTCAACTCAAATCTTGGATCAGAACTTCTTGTTGATAAGTTACCTGTAGATCCTAAAACATTTTCACAAGATTTGTTAAAACAGTTGGTAACTAAATCAAGATCAAACAGCCAATCAGGACTAGAACCTTTCATACTGGGTGTGTGCTCATTGAAGGTCACATTGGCTAACTCCTTAACTACTCTAGTTTTGAGATTGTATACTCTATAAGCCTTAGCTTGAGAAAAGTATTCAATAAAATATCCATCATCTAAGCAAATTTGGCTATTTGATCCTTGGTATTCAAGATGGTGCAAGGACATCCAAATGATCTAAGGAAGCCAATGAAATTTCTCCTTTGTTCCACAGTTCATAAGGAGTCTTATCATGAGTCTTGACTACTAAAACACTGTTCTGCACAATACAGGCAGTGTTGACTATCTCTACCCAAAAGGTGATAGGCAGTTTAGAGTCAGATAACATGGTTCTTACAGCTTCAATAAGTGTCCTATTTCTCCTCTCAGTAATACCATTTTGCTGGGGAGTCCTTAAAGCATTGTATTGTCTTGTAATACCCTTCTAATCACAAAATGTATCAAGGATTTGGTTCTTGAATTTAGTTCCTTGATCACATCTTATGATTTTGACCTTGTGATCACATTGATTCTCAATTTTCGGAATGAAGCTCTTCAAGATCATAGGGGTTTCAACTTAAGTTTTAAGAAAAAAGACCCAAGTGTATCTTGTGAAGTCATTTGTGATCACCAAACAATATGAGGTCTTTTCTAGACTCATTACACTGGTGGGGTCAAAGAGATTCATATGTAATAAGTGTAGGGGAGTAGTGATGGAGTTTGTTTCCTTTGCCTTGTGAGACACTTTGTGTTGCTTCCCTTTTAGACATGCAACACAATGGTCATCAACTGTAAACACTTTATTTGGCATTCCAGTTACCAAATCATTCTTAATTAATTTATTCATGTTCTTAAAGTTTACATGACACATTCTTTTATGCTAGAGGAAAGACTCATCACTCTTTGCTTTAGATAGAAAGCAAGAAACCTCTCCTGATGGAGATGTTTCTTGCAAATCTGTCTTGTACATGTTCCCTTTCCTGGTGGCTCTGAGCAGGATATGCTCTTAAGGAATGACCACCCCAGGCTCGAGAACAATGCACTCATGCTTAGGTAAGAGCATGTTATGTCTCTGATCATAAAATTGAGATGCACTCAAAAGATTATACCCAAGCTCCTTAACAAAGTTTACCTTCTCAATGCTGAGCTTACCATTTGTGACCCCGCCCCTTCCAGTAATGTAACCACCTGATTCTCATCCAAAAGCAACTGGCCCTCCATTAATTTTATCAAAATTCTAAAGCAAAGAGTCATTGTCTGTCATGTTCCTGGAACAACCACTATCAATGATCCATACATTTCGTTTGGTCTTTAGCTGTTCCTGCATATAAAGAGATGGTTAGTTATATTTTGAAACCCAAGCCTCATTACTCTTGGGCTTCTCAAAGTGAATTAAAGATAATGCAATAGTAATTGATCCTATATGCAAGCTCTAAGGATCATTTGCTATTGTTAATGAAGAACTTTCAGTCACATGGCCTTCCTTCATGTTTCACACCATCCTTGGAAGACTAGGCCTGGATTTTAATATTTCAGAAGCTTTGAAGACTTCGGAAGTTTTGGAGACTGGACCTTCGGATGCTTTTGCATCCATTACAGTAGACTTCAGTACTTTGGAAGCATTCCTTTTTTCCGAGACCAAATTTTCTTCTGAAGGTAAGTTTTCACTTATCTTCTTCTTCACTTTGGAGCTTCTGAAAGGAAGAGATTTTCCTGTCGAAGCTATCTTCTTCTTCTTTCTCCCAGAAGTTTTCTTCTTGGTTATGTGGATAGTACTTTTGGGATTGTAGATGCAATCCTTGGCAAAGTGAGAAGTACTACCACACATGATGCATTTAGTTGATATGCTTCTAAGAGTCTTCTTCTGTGTAGAAGGCTGAGCTTGATCACTTTCAACTTCTTCTACATCAATTTTCTTCTAGTCTTTCTCGGAGTAGTCAGTCATTTCTTTTGGAATCATCCCACCTCCTGCATCGGCTGAAGATATGCTTGGGATGTGAGCCTTCAAATGTGGCAGCGGAAAGTTGTTCAACTTTTGTCAAAAGGTGATTCAGAAAAATCATGTCTTCTCTGTCTTCAAAAGAAATCAGTCTTTGACTTTGGAAGACTTTGTCTTTGAAGCTTCGGAAGACTTCATATTTGGTTTTAGAAGATTTGGTCTTTTGGGTTCGAAAGATTTGATACTTAGTATAATTCACTGAGTTATATCAAGTCTTCTGAAGTAACTTTCTTGTACTTCACACGTGCATGCTGAGAGCTCTTTGGTTGTATCAGCCTCTAAGTGTGATCCTTACATATCCTTGTCTAGTCTTCTTAAGTTTTCCATTAGTCTTACTTGTCTTCTACGGATCAGCCATAAACATCCTCCTTTTGGTATTCTAACTTCTTATGAAACTTTTAAGACGTTGTTGCCAACATGAGACATTACATATTTGATGAGCCATCTAATGTTTGCATTGGCCTTTCTTATCAGTCCAGGATGCTATGATAGAGGGGATGTCAAGAAAAGGAGTCTTTAGAATATAATACTTGTTTTTAGCCATAGGAACTGTTCATAGGTTATGGAGCAATTCCAAGAAGCTTGTGTTGAGATCCCTCGACCTAATGAGCAAGTTATCATATGAATAAGCGGGTCGGGAACATGAGTGTAATGAACAAAAATGAAAATTCATAAGGATTTGAGATTAATGGACCATAGCGGATTGCAATGGATCCTATGGGTGGATATAACGGTCCGTCATGAAAGTAGGTTTGAGATCAAGACACATGGTTCCGTCACGGACAGCCAAGGTATGGGTAATGGTTCGATAACGTGGTCCCAGACCACCAGGATTAATAATAGTCCACGAAGAATATTCATTAGGTAGATGTGAATATTCCATTTGGAATATGCAAATATTCCTTTGTATGTTGGTAGCGTACCGTTAAGCTAGACTTAGTGGTCCGTTAAGGGACTCTATCAGCCGAATTCGATATAAAAGCCCAAGAACCCGATTTTTCACCATTTACATACTCCTATCTTGGTTCTCTCTCTACCTGAATCTCTCCCTTTGTCTATGGTTTTATGGCATTTGGTGGCTCGTTTGGACGATCGAGACTTGTATTTGCAATCCTTGACGTTGGATTGTCTAAGGACCGATATTTTGAGGCTCTATTTCATTGGTAAGCCATATTTCTTTTTAAATTTGGGCTATGACTATAAATGAGTGATAATGAGATATGTGAAACTCCATTGTAGTGTTGGATCACATGGTGGTGGAGCCGTAATCGTCATGGATTGACTGAAAGACAGAAACCCTCACATTGTGAATCATTATGGATTATAAGGGTAAACCGGGATATTTGAAAGAACTAAACCGGTTGCTGGTTACTTGCGTGCATATTGTTGAAGTGATATAGAAAACATACATGATTTTATAAACACATTAGTCATAGTACAATTTGGTTTTGGTATAAAATGAGTAAAAAGTATGATAAGTGTCATAACCATAAGGTTGACATGGGATATAAGCACAAAAATGATATTATTGGGTGATAGGACAAGAAAGGACCATCTTGTCACTATGTTGGGTGTGTGCGTGAACCCTAGCTATTCGACGGTCATAAGCGGTAATGGGAAATGATGACTAGGGGCCATGGAAACCCTAGCCTGAGATCATTGACATGACTAAGGCTAGTTAAATAAATTAATTCGGGTTAGGAATCCCAAAGGTTTTACATGTTTGAAGTAACAATAACTTGACGTGTATATCTATGTAATACATGAGTATATTACGCTCACCGACCAGCGTGTGTCGGTACGCTCGGTAAACTCTTTAGGATAAATTTAACCAGTCCTTTTTATATGTTTTTAAAAGTGTGCGGAAAAATGAAACAATCTAGAGACCTAGATAGCCATGGTCTTAGGTGCGTGCAAATCGATGGTGAGCATTAATCATTAAGGTAAAGAGAAGATTACTGGTAAGCAATGTCTGGCTCAAACCTCGGGGCATATGTGCGATTAGTTGAATCCATATAGATAGGAAAGCCACACTATTTGGTTCATACTCATTCTGAGGCTACAATGGAGATTATGGATTGGATTACACTGGTTCAAGGCCACAACAGAAATTATGGATAGGACTAGGGGATAATGATCGTTTGAGGCCACAACGGATAGGACTAGGAAGTAAACCGACAAGAGGTTATATACAAAATCCCATAAGTGGTATTGTCTCAAAAGGACTAATACATTTCTAGAAGAAAATAATAATATCTTAAAAGAGGTAAAAGTTCTAAACAAGACCAAGACAATCCTGTAAGAGATTAATGAGATCCAAAAAGAAAAAAGAATATGGAGCTCCAAAGAAACTCAGTACCAAATAAATGTGAGATCTTAATAAATTACATACAAAAAGTACAATGTGGAACCAACATGGAACACGTGTTAATAAAATATCTTCATATTCTATAGCAATAGATGTAATCAAGAAAATGATTATGAAGGACCGGTGGTGGTTCAAACAATAGTTTAACAGTCGGAGATTATCAACTATACATACTAAGTAGATCAAATAGGGAACCAGGCAGTGAAACAATAAGCAACAAGTAAGAACACTTAAGAACAGAAATATAGGTTTTCAAGGTGATGTATATTGCTCTCAAGTGTTTACAAGTATTGCAAAGCTTCTTAGTCCTTAGACTGATACATGAGATACTTTATACTACAACCTACAGCCGACCATACTTTGAAGGCCAGCTGGATACTAATCTAGGCAACAAGATCAATCTAGAGTCAAAAGACAGATTACCTTTTGACTTGTGACTATGACAGGCCATAGCTCACATCCTATTATAATACAATAAGGATAAAAGTAATAAAGTAAGAAATTATAGAATAGAGACCTTATTATACAATTAACAAAAGTAAAAAGGTAATCATCAACTTGTATAAGTTGGTGAGTCTTCAGAGCTAACAACAGAAAGGACCTCTACTTTTATCAAAAGTATGTCAGAGTGTGTTTCTTCCGAGACTTTGGAAGAAACACAAGTCTTCTTAGTCTTCGAAAGAGTCAGTCTTCAAGCTACAGAAGACTTTGTCTTTAAGCTTTGAAAGACTTCAATTTGGCTTAAGAAGATTTCTGTCTTTGGCATCGGAAGATTTGACACTTAATTATTTTCTTTGTACATAGTCAAATCTTCTGAAGTACTTCCTGCCTTGTACTTCATTTCATGTTAAGAGATCTTTGGTTAGCATCAGCCTTGAAGATAATCATCTTGATCTTATAAACTCCCCCTAGGCTGATGCTACCAAAACTTGAAGATTACTATGAATTTGGATCTTCTACTTGGTTAAAGCCACTAGAATCAGAGTCATTCCTCTTTTCATTTGCTGGTCAGGATTCTTCAGGCTTTCATAGTGTCTTTACATGTCCAAGATTTCATGCTCAGGCAGGTCAAGTATGTTTTGCAAGAAGAATACTTGTTGACCTCCTTGATCTCTTATGACAAACCATCTGTCTAGGTTTGGAGAATACACCCAAGACATGATGGGTCTCTCAACTGCTAGAAGCTCTACATATAAGGGAGTTGGATGAGCAGCCTTTTTTTGTTGACCCTTAGGATGTTCTGACTCATACTGAGGTGTAGAGGTGGACGCCTTAGAAGACTAACCTTGAGTTCTTGCATAAGTGAGTTGGAGGTTAGGTCCACTACATCCATAGGTTCTTGTGGCCATGGTTGAGCATGCCTGGTAGGCCTCTCGGCTGGCTAACCCTTGAGATTGGTGATCTCAAGTTGTGGATTGAGCACATACCTTTGTAAGGTAGCTACCTGAGATTCCAGGTGACTAACCTTTGAAACAAGGTATGTGCATGTAGCCATAAATTCTTTATCCTTTTGTTTCATGCTCCCCTCATCTTCATTAGAAGAATCATGGGGGGATGAGAGTACATAACCAAAGTCATCCCTCTCACCATAAGATGTTTGTTCTTGGTCTCTAGATTTTCCTTGCTCTGTGATAGTTTCATAAAAAGTGCCAAGAAGCTAGTTGCCATGGTTGAGATTTGAATGATGTAATCACTTACAGAAGTGAGAGCCTCTTCCACATGGACCTCTTGAACATGTTCAGATAGGTCCACCTCAGTAATGGGTGGATGATGTGGGCTAGACATAGGAGTGTCAGGAGCACTCATCTCTCCTTGAGTAGGTGAAGAGTAGAGAGATTCATGGTACTCATTGAATCCCATGTCTTTATTATTATATAATTAAACGTTAGGAACTGGTTGGTTGAGATCTAAAGGCTAGGGATAGTAGCTTTCCCTTAAAGGTTGATCATCTGAGTGTTGAGACTCAAGATGATGGTTTAAGGCTGGGTTATGAGCTCATCAGGCTGAGCATGAGGAACCTCAGCACTGATACTTGAAGGAATGGGAGTGGTTTGCTTCTTAGGAGAAGTGGGAGCTCTTGTTTACACTTGCTCCTGTATAGGTGTGTATATGGGGCCTGCTCAATCTTAATACACTAACTCGGGGTTCATTTGGTTTTTCTAGTGTAGGTGATGGAGATTTGAGGCTGTGTAGGTGGTGGTGAAGAAGGTGTGGGTTCAACATTGGCTAGGATTGCCAAGTCTTCACCTTAAGCAGGTTGCTCTAACATTTTGTGGACAAGGGTTGTTTCTACCCCGAAAAAACCAATTGTGGTTTTTCTTATTATTTTAAAGATGTCAGGCTTTATAAGTGCTAGCTTTAGAATATTACCTTTTCTCCTCAACTGTGTGCCTAGTTCACAGTTGAGAATGTGTTGGACATATCTAGGAAACATATAATATTCATGGGAATTCAAGTTTGCAAGTAAATTTGTGTAAACAAATTGAGAGTACCTAAACTTGATCCCCTGGACCATTATATGAACTATGTAGGATAGGTCTTCTAGAACTTGATCCTATCCTCCATGATTGTTAGATAATGAGTGGATTCAGGAAGGAGGTATTTCCATTGTGAAGATACCTTTCCCTTTCTGAATGTTCTGACTATGTAGTCACCTTCATACCCATTTGATGGAATGATCCATTGACTTCCTCCTTAATGAAAGACAACTCACCATCTTCATCATCCAGCTGTAGATGTTGGTTTATGGAGGTTAGAGTGATGAAACTGTTCTCCCCTGCACTGAAGCTAAGAGTGCCTTCTCACCATCCATAATAACTTCCTGGCAAGTCCTCTAGAACTCCAAAGGTTGATCTTCATAGAGTGGAGGGTCAATGGTAAGGGCGGTAAGGTAGGAGGAGTGGAAGGCCCCATTCCCGGGAAGCCTCACAGTTGGTCATTTTTGTAGTATAAAATATTTCTAAACGTAACATTCGTAGCGGAAAACATAACTTTTTATTTAAAACTGTAATTGTGTCAAAACATCATATCACTTCCTTTACACATCAAAACAAACATTAATCCCAAAAATGTGGATGCTAGGCTTGAATCTTCCTAGTAGCTTCCAAATCAATGCCTTAACCTCCATAGCATCATCAATCACCTGCCAACTATTATCCATACAAAAGTCAGTGACGTTGAGTGAGTTCTTATTTTATAATAAAATATTTTAAGATTGATAAAACATTTCCTTTTTAATACATGAGCATACATTAATACATACACCTTGATCATATTCATTCATTATCTTTCATCATCGTTCATTCCTTTCGTTCATTCATCATTATGTTTCACTATATGGATCAATTCCATGTGCTAGACCCCCAACATTATGTGCGAAGCTGGTTTATGCCGAGGCCTACACACAAACCCCCATACATTATGCACGAAGCTAACTATAGTACCAGGGTAAAGCGACAAGGATCCTGTATGGTTAATAGACACCTAAAGAGCATCCTCATAGGCTAGCTAAGCCGCACTTCGGTTAAGCTAACAACAACACGATTGTGCACCTCCATTTATTTTGCTTTCAATACTTTCATTCATTCATTACGTTCCACTTTTCGTCATCATCATTATCTTTCACTTTCATTACAAAGACATATCATAAAATTTTATCATTTTGAAAATGGTTAAAACATAAGAAGATAACATAACACATATCACAGCAGGGCATGCAAGAGCTTGCCCGTCTGACAACATAATCTCGCATGAGAACCTTCATATCGCGTGAGGGTCAGATCAATCCAAATTAGACACGCAAAAACTTACCTATCATGCGAGAACTAACTTATTGTTCGAGAACTTTATCAGATTTGAAAATCCTTACGGCCTAAATTATCAGGTCCGCACGAGAACTTACAGGATTCCCGCCTAAATTCAACTTATCGCGTCTAAGGTTGTCTTAACATGCTCATCACCATAAACAACATCATCACAAGCATAAACAAGCATTTTATTATGCATAATAGCCCCAAAACATAAAATCTTGCATAAAAGGGGCTAGAAACTCACCTCTTGAAGATTTAAGAAAAACACAACCTTCTAGAGAGCTTTTTGGAATAAAAACTACACATTCATGCATTACATTCATCAAAAATATATTCTTATCACATAACACGAGTTACTACACGAGTTATATACCTTAAACAATTCAAATCTATGCTTTTTCTCTCTACTTCACGGCTTTCTCTATCTAACAGCAGTCGTTTTTGCCCAAGAATAGGGTCAAACAGGTGTTCTCGTCTATTTATATGATCCCCATAATCTGCGCCTTAGTTCTCGCGCAAGAACCCATCCTTCGCGCTAGAACTTTCCCCTTCACGCGAAAACTATCTTCTTCTTCAGTTCTCTTGGAAATTTCAAGGTGTTACAAGTCTATCCCCCTTATTTAGGTTTCGTCCTCGAAACTATTAGTCCTCGAATAAATACGGATAATGCCTCCTTATCTCCTCCTCAGTCTCTCATGTAGACTCCACCGTACTCGTACCTGTGGAACCACTTTATTTCTAAAGCGCTTCTCTGTTCCACATAATTCAGCCATTCGTCCACTTTGATATCTTCAAGTGGCATGATCATGTCATCATCAGCCAAAAACTTTCTCAAATGAGATACGTAGAATGTTGGATGTATTCCAGTCAACTCATCAGGTAGCTCAAATCGGTAGGCCACCTCCCCAACCCTTGCAATGATCTGGAACAACCCTATATACCTTGGACTCAACTTCCTTGTTTTCGTAATCTGATGATCCGCTTCTAGGGACATACCTTCAACATCATCTTGTTACCAACTTGGAATTCGATCGACCTTATTCTTTTATCGGCATAGGACTTCTGCCGGTCCTTTGCCGCTTTCATGAAGGCTTTGGTCTTATCTAACTTCTCGGTCATGGCCTCAATCACCATAGTACTTCCCAGTTCCTTCTACCCAATGTCTCCCTAACATATAGGCATTCTACACTTCCTACCGTATAGCATTTCATAAGGAGGCATGCTAATACCGGCATGATAACTTTTATTATATGAAAACTCTGCTAATGGTAACTGTTCATCCCAACTTCCTCCAAAATCGATAATACACGCTCTGAGCATATACTACAGCGTGTGTATCGTTCGCTCTAACTGACCATCTGTCTTAGGGTGATAACCGGTACTAATGTGTAACCTTATCCTCATCGCATCGTGAGATTTCTTCTAGAACTTGGACGTAAATCGAGCGTCCTTATCCGAAACAATAGACACTGGTACAACATGACGAGTTACAATCTCCTTTATGAATAGATCCAAAAATCTTTAAGATGAGTACGTCTCCCGGATTGGCAAAAAGTGGGCACTTTTCGACAAGCGGTCCACAATCACCTGTATGGTATCACATCCTCTCGCCTTATAGGGTAACTTCAAGATAAAGTTCATTGTGATGTGCTCCAACTTCCATTTAGGAATATCCAATGGTTGGATCTTCCCATAGGGCTTATGGTGCTCCGCCTTCACTTGTAAACAAGTTAGGCATTTACTCACGTATTCCGCCACATCTCACTTCATCCCCGGCCACCAATCATCCTTCTTTAGGTCATGGTACATTTTCATAGAACCAGGATGTATGGAATACCTAGTTTTGAGGGCTTCATCCGTAATCCTTCCTCTCAAATCTCTGTAGTGAGAAATCCACATCCGCCCAGATCGGGTTCTAACACCAAGGGTATTCTCCCCCAGATCTGAAATTTGTCCCTTCATCTGCTTAGAGTTGATCCTAACATCCTTCGATGCCTCATTTTGAAACTCTCTGATCTGACCCATGACATCGGGCATCATAATCAGTTGACAAGGCTTCACCCGAATCAGTTCAGGCTGTTCTTTCCGACTAAGGGCATCAGCAACCATGTTTGCCTTGCCTGGATGATAGTGAATCTTGTAATCATAGTCCTCGATCAACTCTAACCACCTTATTTGCCTCATGTTAAGATAATTTTGTTCAAAGAAGTACTTTAGGCTCTTATGATCTGTGAAGATGGTACACTTTGTCCAATACAAGTAGTACCTCCAAATCTTCAATGCAAAGACGATAGCTGCCAACTCCAAATCATGAGTAGGACAGTTAACTTCGTGGATTTTCAACTGTCAGGACACATAGGCTATGACCTTCCTTCGTTGCATTAACACATAGAGTAAGCCTAAATATGAAGCGTCTGAATAAACCACTAGGTCGTCATTCCCCTCGAGTAATGTCAAGATAAGGGCTTGAGTTAACCTTGTCTTTAAATATTGGAAGGCACTCTCCTGATCTAAACTCCATTCGAACTTCACATCCTTACGAGTTAAATTAGCCAATGGAGAAGCTATCTTAGAGAAATCTTGGATAGATCTCCTTTAATAAACTGCCAAACCCAAAAACTACGGATCTCGGATGGCGTCTTTGGGGATTTCCATTGCATTAATACTTCAACTTGCATAGGGTCCACCATGAATCCTTCTGGATTAATCACATGGCCAGGAAATTGGACCTCTCGCAGCCAAAATGCACACCTAGAGAACTTCGCGTACAACTTCTCATTTCTAAGTGTATCTAATACCTCTTTGAGGTGACAGGCATGTTCCTTCTCACTCCTTGAGTAGATCAAAATATCATCAATCAATATGATCACTGATTTATCTAACATTAGTCGACATACCTAATTCATAAGATCCATAAAAGCAGCTTGCGCGATAGTTAGACTGAAAGACATTACAAAAACTCGTAGTGTCCATAACATATGCGAAAAGCTGTTTTAGGGATATCCTACTCCTTCACCTTTAGCTGATGGTAACCAGATCGAAGGTCTATTCTCAAAAACCAACTAGCACCTTGGAGCTGATCGAACAAGTTATCAATCCTCATTAACGGGTACCAGTTCTTCATAGTCAACTTGTTCAGCTCACAGTAGTCAATGCACATCCTCATACTACTATCTTTCTTCTTCAAAAACAGAACTTGAACACCCCATGGAGAGATACTCGGTCAGATGAACCCTTTATCCAGGAATTCTTGCAACCTAGTCATCAATTCCTTCATCTCAGAGATTAGCAACAGGTTGAGTCCATGTAGTAGATTAATCTGGAACTCAATCTCATGGTCAGGTGATACCCCTGATAGAACTTCCATTGGGCGCGGTCAGTCGAATCATCTTCTTGCGACACACGATATTGGCCTTATTGGCGGCTAGCCAATCCATCCCTAGGGCTACATCAAATCCGCCGAAGATCATCACAAACAATCTAGCAGAGAACATATGACCATCCAATACTATATCACAATCATATCGCATTAGATATTCTAGTAGACTTACCAATGGCAATTTCTACATCGAAGGGCTCATCAATATTTTTACTCCTAGAAGGCAACTTATCATAGAAGGCAGCTGAAACTCCTACTAGCACCAGAATCAAAGATTACAAATGCATAGGTTTGGTTTACTAGGAATGTACCTAACACAACATCATGATCGACCCTAGCATCTTCTCTGGTCGTAGTGAAGACTCTAGCTTTTCTGCCCCTCCTTCTCTTTGTCGATTCCCTTCTTTGCCCCAGAACTCTTAGCCCTTGACTTCTTACAGTATCTGCTTAGATGCCCCAATTCACCACAGTTATAACACTTCACCACTCCACAATCCCTCGCCATATGCCCTCATTCCCATACTTAAAGCATAGATTCAACCCCCACTTGTATTCCCTAGTATGGTCCTTCCCACACTTTCTATAGGCCCTCTGTAACACCAGGAAAATTTTAGAAAGAAGAAAAGAAAAGAAAGTAAAGGAGGAAAAGGGAATTATTTCAAAAGCAAGGGGTTAAAAGTGTGCAAGGGGCATACCTGCCCATAATGGGTTAAAAAAAGTGATATGGTCACCCATACCCCTTTGTATAATTATCCGGTTTTAGAGAGAAGAAGCTCCCATCCGGGTTTTAAAGAGAGAAAGTGGAAAGTTCTTCAAGAAGTTAAGATTTTAAAGAATTTTCTTCTCGGTTTCAGCTGGGTTTTAACTTCTGGACTGATCTTTGTGTGTTTCTATGTGTTTAGTTGCTTCTTTTTGTGTGTTTAGGTGTTAAAACTCCAGGTATTGCACTTGGGTTTGCTGTATTTGACTCGAAAGCAGTTAAGGTGAGTTCTAGATCCCCGCTTTTACTGATTTTTCTACTTGTTTGGAGTTGATATGCGTACTGAAAAGTGATGTTACTGGGAAAAACTGTGTTTTCCACTGTTAATAAGACTTTTTACGAAAGTGTATGTGTTTTAAATATTTCCATGATGTTTAATGATTTTTTGTTATGTTTAAGTGTGTATCTTGATAGATCTATGCTAAGGGTATGTTTACAAATAATGTATGGGATTAGAAACTGTGTAAGTTGGAATGCTGGTGGAACATGTTGTCCGCTGTGGACTTTGTATGTCCGCTTCGGACACTTAGAGAATTATGCATGCTATCTGCTGTGGACCTTGTGTGTCCGCTTTGGACACTTAGAGAATTATGCATGATGTCCGCTGTGGGCCTTGTATGTCCGCTTTAGACACTTAGATAATTATGCATGCCGTCAGCTGTGGACTTTGCATGTCCGCTGTGGACACTTGTGATCTAGACCGTCCACTGTGGACATTGTTTGTTTGCTATGGACACTTTAGAAATTCATGCACGTATGCTGTAGACACTTTAGGCAGTTGTACTATCCGCTGTGGACTTTGCATGTCCGCTGTGGACACTTGGAGATTTTATGTTGTCCGCTGTGGACATAAACTGTCCGCTGTGCACCCTTAAGCACTTTAGACTATCCGCTGTGGACTATGGCTGTCCACTATGGAGACTTAGAATGGTTTAAAGTCATTCGCTGTGAACCCACTTAGTGTCTCATTCATGCACTGTGGACCCTTAGCCGTCCGCTGTGGACCTTAGCTGTCCGTTGTGGGCACTTAACATTTAAGCCATCCGCTTTATAAGTTAGTCATATGTTGTGGACACTTAGAATTATTCTGAAATTTTGGAAATATAATTAAGTGCTAAGTACTGATATTTGATGGTTGCCTATGCTTGTTTATGTTATGTGTGCTTATGGGATGCTGTTATGATGATGATGTTCCATGTTATGTATTATGATGTGACTTTACATGGTGTGATATGTGCTTATGTACGTAAAGTATTATTGTAATGAAATTGAAAGGTAAAGATAATGAAAAGTGGAACGTAATGAATGAATGAAAGTCTTGCAAACATATTAAAAGGGGTTCACAACTCATTATGGGTTGTCAACTCGATAGTGTGCCGTATGCACACAAAAGGGTCAGTCTTCGTGATTGATCAAAAAATACGAAACGGGATCCTTGTCGCTTGACCCCAAGACTATAGTGGCTTCGTGCACAAATGATGGGGCATAGCATATGGCATGATCTAGATAAAAGTGAAAGATAATAATGAAAGAAAGTACGAGATGAACGATTATGAATGATGATGAAAGATAATAAATGATTATTATCAAGATGTACATATGATGTGTGATCACGTACGAAAGTAAAGGAAATGTTTTATCAAAAGTAAAGTATTTTATTATATAAACTAGAACTCACTCAGCGTAGCTGATTTTTTATATGCATATCAGTTGGCAGGTAATCGATGATACTGAGGTGGTGCAGGTATGGATGCATAAGCTACTGGGGATGATTCGAGTCTAGCATCCATATTCTGAGATTGTTATTATATTAATACGATTTTTGGGATGTAAAAGAAATGATATGACAATTTGACATGTTTTTAATTATTAATGAAAAGCTATATTTCCACTGCAAAATGATGTATTTTATATGTTTTATTCGATGATTGACCAACTGTAAGCGTTCCGGGAACGGGGCCTTACACCATCTCCCTCATACCTCCTGTCAATACTTTCTGACCATCACTCTCGCCTTCTTACCACCAGAAATAAAACCACCACCACCATACAGTTTCCAATTACTATTCTTGTCACTATTCCACTCTTTTTGGCCTTCATCCTGGCCACCTCCTCTCTCATCAAAAAGTCTCCCCACAAGATCAACCACCGACCTAAACGTACTTGGTCGGGCGACGATCATGTGTCTGCGGATATCTATTGGCAGACCTTGGATGTATCTTTTGACATTTCATGACACGGGTGTCACCTGCTCTAGCATAAGCCTTGCCATCTCATTAAACTTGGTCGTGTACTGCTAGTGTGTCATGGTTTCTGCCTCTAGCTACAGGAACTCCCTTTCAATCCTATCCAACTCTTGGTGAGGACAGCATTCCTCAATCACCAGCCTCTTTAGTTCCGACCTCTTCATCTTGCTGATAGCCCTGCTACCCTCAGCCTGTACAATATTATCCCACCAGCATAAGGCTGAATCCATATACGAGTGGGCAACAAACTTCACCTTCTGATCCTCCCTGTACTCGCTGATATCCAGCACAGCCTCCATATCTCTCACCCATTGTTGAGCAGCAGTAGCATTCCTGTTTCCATCAAAATTCAGGGGCTTGCATCTCTGAAATGCCCCATAGTTGCACCTCTTTTCCATTTCCTCCACAGCTTCCTCCTCCTCATCATCACTAGAAACAACCATCTTAGTCTCGGGTTGCTCTCGTTCCCCTGATCCTCCTTCTTCACCCCATCTCCTAGCAGCACTCTTTTTCTACTTACTTTCATCTTCCCTCACGGATCTAATAACCTCAGTCACCACAGACGAAAGAACTGTCTGCATTACTCTCATCCCCACCTTCATGATTATGAAGCTCATGCTCCTTCTGAGCCGTTTCTGCGGCCTTAGCCCTACTCCTAGTGACATGCGGTCTAGCCTCGCGTCCACCACGACCTCCTCCTTGAGAAATTTATGGGATTCCCGCCTAAATTAAACTTATCGCATCTAAGGCTGTCTTAACATGCTCATCACCATAAACAACATCATCACAAGCATAAACAAGCATTTTATTATACATAATAGCCTCAAAACGTAAAATCCTGAATAAAAAGGGGCTAGAAACTCACCTCTTGAAGATCTAACACAAACACGACCTTCCCGAGAGCTTTCTCAAATGAAAACTACACATTCATGCATTACATTCATCAATGATCCATTCTTAGCACATAACATGAGTTACTACATGAGTTACATACCTTAAACACTTTAAATCTTCACTTTCTCTCTCTAGTTCACAGCTTTCTCTCTCTAACAGCAGCAGTTTTCATGCGAGAATAGGGGCAATAAGGTGTTCTTATCTATTTATATGATCCTCATAATCAGCGCCTGAGTTCTCACGCAAGAACTCATCCTTCGTGCGAGAACTTTCTCCTTCACGCGAGAACTATCTTCTTCTTTGGTTCTCTTGGAAATTTCGAGGTGTTACAAGGAGTGTGAAAGAAAGTTGCAAATCTTTGAAAAACCAAGGTCTTTTTCAGCATTAACAAAGCAACTTGGTTATGTTGCCTGTGTAGATGCATGATGAAGGCTGCTTGTTAGTTTTGGGGCTAAGGGTTGGCCATTTTTGAAGCTTTTAGGAGAGAGATTGGAAGAAAAATAAGGGTTTATGGAAAAGTTTAGGGCTTGAAAGATTCAGATGAAGAAGAAGAAAAGAGAGTGAGACCCGTTAGAAAGGCTATTTATAGGCTTGGATTTGAGACAAAGTTATTGCGAAATATAAATTTTGAAATCCGGATGTAGGTTCCAACTCTAAAAAAGTGCCCAAAAGAGAAGTTATATTGAAAGTCTAAAATCTTCCAAAGGTAATTTATCTTCGGAAGTTTAAAGAAAGCTTACGAAGCTAAATTGACTTTGGAAGATATTCCTTAGTTTGAGAAGAATTGACATATTTGGTTTCGGAAGATAATAAGCTTCAGAAGTTATACTCAAGTAGTAAATAAAACTTTCGAGACTTAATTGCTTTCGAAAGAAAACTATCATTCAAAACATATAAGTACTCAGAATAAGACTTAAGTTTCTGAAGATATATTAGAATTTCTTCCGAAGTAGAATCCCTTAGTAAGTAGTTATTAGTTTTGAACACATAATTTTCTTTCGAAGTCAAATCAATTTCTTCCGAGAGAAAGTCTATCCATACTTCTTAAAATTCTAAGGAATATTTACTTAGAAAAATTTCTTTCAGGATTAACAGGACTTATATGAGTGATAAATTAGACAACAATAAAGACACACACCTTATGAAAAACAATTTTCAAATTAATTTAAGAAAATCTAATCAAAGTTAATTATCCCAATAGATGATACAAGATATTTAAATCTCTGTTCATCAAATTCTTTTATGATAAGATTAGTATATTGTTCATTTGTGTTAACTTTGACTAGTTTAATCAATCCTTTTTCAAAATTATCTCTGATCAAATGATACTTGATGTTAATGTGCTTTGTCTTTGAGTGCTTGTTGGTCCCAAAACACCTTTGAATCAATGATTTGATGAAGATTTGGATCAAACATGATAAAATATAAAAAACAAATATGAACACTCATGAACACTAATACAAAAACCTTATTTGATCCATATTGATTTGCATATGATATTGTTTACATGAAAACCCTAAAATGTAGCTCATCCAAGCTCTATTTGACTAGCTAATTACTCTAGCTATTTATAGTCTAATGACAATTAGACTTAATGACATTTAGCCCCCTAGACTTAGAATAAACTACAAATTAACAAATAAAACACTTAAAAGACTAATAAAATACTAAATATATTTTGTTGACACAAAATATATTTATTACACTAAAATCCTTTAGTCTATAACTTCTTCAAAGTCTTGTCTCGATTCTTTGTCTCGAACGCGTTGTGTTTGACTTTTGAGTTGACTTTGACTTTGACTTTGACTTTAGTTGACTTTAACTATATTGATAATATTAGACTATCTTTCAGACCCAACAATACTCCCCCTTAGTCTATTATTATCAATGTCTTGCATCGTGATCGGCACCGAGAAGTCAACAATGATGAAGATCTTTCATCTCATAAGCTCCTCTATTTGTATGCTCCCCCTTGTTGTGTGCTCCCCTTTTAAGATAACGGCAGCCGCTTTCTTTAATCTCTTTGCTTTGAGTGCATCAGAAGATGTAGGAGGAGGATTCCTAACTCGATATCTTCTACAAATTTGAGGAACAGATTCTCTGGTATGGTGCATTGCTCAACTGATGATCGGCCATCACTTGCAGCAAAATATGAAACACAATCACAAACACAAACTACACATTTACCATTAGATCATTTCAACAAACAAATAAACCACTGTTTATCTGTTTATAAAAACAAGCAAACTCGTGTTCGTTTGTGATGAGCAATTTCCTATGAAATGCATGAAAATATAGCATCATTTCAATAGAATAATATGAAAGAATTGAAAAATAATTCCAAAAGAAAAATCTTTTTAAATTTTCATGAAAAGATTTTTAATAACCAAGAAAAAATCTAACCATAAGAAACTAATTTTCTAATATACACACACACACACACACACACACACACACATATATATATATATATATATATATATATATATATATATAATTTATTATTATTTTTTTAAAAGATCAAGAATCAAGAACTGACTTAATCATGAGATCATATCTTCAAGATACACTAAAGCACAAAGATGTGATTAAACATCGACAAGCAGTGAGATCACACTGATACGGAGCCTGATCATAAAATTATTATCATATATATTATTAAACGGTCCAAGAACGATTGCCGGTATGTTTATCCTCTTAAACTTATGCAACATTCTTTCAACATGTAGATTTTTATCATGTTTTGGTATGATTTAGATGAAATTGGGATTCCGCACTCATTTGGTAAGACCTACCCGTCCTCATGGTTTATTGAGTTTACCCGATGGAAGATATGGTAATAAAGATATTTCAAAAATAATCTTTGAGTGATGAATGAATGTAATAAACAAATGATGAGTGCTCCAGGTCTATATTTACATATAACAAAGGAGATGATCATCTGACGTGCTGATGAGAGCTTCAGGTCTATATTTACATATAACAGAGAAGATCATCACTCTAGGTCATTGCTTTCGCATATCAGAGGAGATAAGCATGAATATATATGATATGAATGGGTGGAAAAAAGCCAAGTCTCAACCCCTTTTTGACGGGACTCAGTCATGTGTAGACCAATAATGAGATTGAAATCTAGTTTTCATACAGAAGCTTTAGTTTATCACAAGATTACTATCTACATGTTTGAAGCTAAGCCTACCAGACATATCATATAATGATACGTCAATTTTAGATTTTATATGTAATTAATTTTTTTATTTTTTTAAATGAAATAGGCATCCGAACAGATACTATCATTTCTCACACAAAGCAAGTCATGCATAAACAAGCATACCATGGAAATATACTTTCATTTCTCAATCATCTCCAAATCAAGTACTCGAACCCCTTTTTTTAATTTTTTTATATATTTTTTATATCATTTTTTTATTATTTATTTATATATTTTTTTTTATTTAAAATTTTCAAAATAGATATTTACATAAGAAAAGTTTTCCAAGTTACCCTATCAAAAGATGAAAATTAACTGTCTAAGAATAATACAATGATCATGAATAGGAAATATGCGCAGATACAAATCCAGAATGTGGATCTGATATTGTACAATAACCATAACCTGTCTGTTCCGCCTCAGATTTAGATGAGGAACAGACTCTGTCAGTAAACCGGATTACTAACAAACCTCCTGAACTGTTCCTACACTCATTAACATATCATTTAGAAAGGGAGACCCAGGTCACCGTAGTCCTGGATGGTCCGTTTACATCAATGTAAGCATCGTTCTTAAACACACAACCTTTTATCTTTCCTTCTTTCCTTTTAATTTGCCAAATTTGTTTCGGTTCAAAAATTTTTAATTTGAAAGAATTAAATTTGGAAATCATTTTCTGTTTAAGACCCGAAGGAAAAGAAGTTGGTTTTGAAACTTTGGCCTTTTTCATATTTAAATCATATGAAACCAGCTTCACATGTAGGAATTTGGATGGAATGTTCGTCATCCAAACATTTAAAAATGAATTCTTTTTACCTTTTGATCCAGAGAAGCAACCTGTGTTGCCTTTACCGTTTGGCACATTTCTTATTGATGGAGATCCAGATAAGGAAATCTTTTTGCCTTTAACGTCTGAATCATGTTGCTTCGGGCACATTTTCAACACGTGACCTTCCATTCCACACCTGAAACAAGCCTTGTAGGGCTTTTGGTTCTTGATAGACCCGTGTGATGTAACTACAGGTGGAGCTTGTTTTGAACTTGATTCAGCTTGTTGAGGAACTTGTGATTTCTTTTCTTGAATTAGGAATGAGATCTTCACTTGTTTCTGACAAAATTTAGATATGATTGGATGAGATTGAGATTGCCTTTGGTTTGCTTTGAAATGACTGACTTGTTTAGCAACTGGAGATGAGATCCGTATTCGTTTTGATTCAACTTTTGAAAGCATTTGAAATTTGATAGATTCCGGTGACATCTTATCTTCATCTTCTAAACGTGTACAGTCCTCAATAGGCACCTCTGCTTCTAATCGTCCTCAATAGGCACCTATGCTTCTAATCGTTCTTGATTAACATAAATTGGATGTGTTGCGGTTGTTGGAGCATGATGATTAGGTTCTTCCTGATCTATTTCTTCCTTCACATTCCTGACAGGCTCAAAGATAGGAATTTCACCTGCTTTAAACTTATCAAAGAAATTAGAAGACACAGTAGATACAGGTTTAGTAACATCAGAAGCTGAACAGTCATTTGCTTGATTGTCAACACCACGTTTACTATATCCCATACCAGTAGAAGAATCATAATCATCTCGCACCTCCTTAAGATTTACTCCCTCTATACCTTCATGTAAAATGTTAGTAGGTTGCTCGAACAGATCATTTTTTGGGTGTGGTTTAGGAATCGGAGAATAACATAAAGTAAATGGAGGGGGAACTGAATTAAGTGCCATTTTACCATCTGAATGATATCCAACTCCTGTTTTTATCCGTGCCCCTTGATGTCTAGCAATAAGCTCATCTTGTTTCATTTATAAAAGGGTCCATTTATAGAGCTTTGTTTGAAGCTGAGTTATTTCAAATTGAGCTAGAACTGCTCTTTCTCTTAAAATATTAAGTTCCAAATTTCTTTCCAAAAGATTTATTTTCAAAAGATCAATTTCAGCTAATGCTTCATTAAGTTTCTTTGAAAAAGCAATTTCATTCTACTTGAATTCTTTGTTTATGGTTTTTAATTCTTTTTTGTTATCTTGCAATAACCTATTTGCTTTATAGATACCAAACAAATGAATTTTTCAAGCAGATGAGCACATGTCTTCATGAATCATCTTCTGTTTTTCTTCTTAGTCTTTGATGATTTCCAACCAGAACAGCCTTCAACCACTTCTTGAATTGGCATGTATGATCCTTTCAGGGTCCAACAATACTCCCCCTAAGGATTATACAACCAAAGTACTTCAAGAGTTTGATGGTGGTAGAGGTTGTGATGATTCTGGTGGTTCTTCATAAGCTTGTCTTGATTGGACTGTAGAGGGAGGTGGTGCTGATACAGTAGCTGCAGAAGGTTCAGGATCTGTCATTGTAGGATTCAAAATAACATTGGTTCCCACACTGAAATAGTGGAGAGACCATCTTTGTGAATCAGTAGGGACCCATCAGCATCAACTTCAAGCTTTACATTGTTGCCCATTTAGAGAGGCACCTTCTTTTTCTTTCTTTGTTCTCTTTTCTTGTTTATTCTGTCATAGGCCATCTTCAAGATCTTGATACATTTTAGCATGAACTCTAAGTCATCTTCTCCTATTTTGTTATTGAGTGATCTGAAGTGTCTTGTGAAGATGTAGTGAACATAGGATTCATCCAATAATCTCACCTCATATCCACTGAACAATCTGATTTCTGGAGCTTCATTTCCTCCCCATTTCCTTTCAATAACTAACTCATATGTCTTCTCATCATAATACACATTGGAGATTGGTTTTTTCTTGTGTGTTCCAGCAACCATTTTTCTTTTTAATGACTCAGTTGGCTTAACATTCAATTCTGGAAATATCAACTCTTCTGCTTCTCTTTTTCTTTTCTGTTCAAATGGATTTCTGAAAGATTTATCTTTTCTTAAATAGATGGCTTTGAGGGATTTGAAGTTGTTAGTTTTCTTGAACATTTTCAGGATGTCTTTAAATTCATATCCTCTATACATTGCATCATGATTTATCAATTCAAGTTCAGCCAACTCCTTTAAATCATGAATTTGCATAGCATTCACCAGAGCAGAGTACTCTGTGAAGAATTGTACAAGCCCATAAACCCTTTTTACCATGAACATGTTCCAACTGCTGTCATACTTCCAGGCAATAATCTTTACATCAGTTTTGCCTTTAGGAGCAGACACACCCTTGATCATTTCAGAAGTGGTCATCCCTTCTTGTAGCTTTAATGGGAGGGTTCAATGAACCATTTTGGATTCTTAAGAAGCATAGGGGCCAGAACATCTTGATCATTGGTGGTTAATTAAACATCTTGAGCAGATGTTCTTGTTCTTGGTTTTCTTCATGTTACCTCTTCTTTATTGACTGAAGTCTCTCCTTCTTTTCTTTAATCATCTTTAAAATTGCAGCTCTAAGAGAGTTGGTATTCATGTTACCCAACTTTCTTCTTATGAACCCTTGCATGGATAAATAATCCTTCATTTCCCTGTCAGTCATATTGTAGGGATCAGGATATGCTGATTTAGTTTCTTGCTGCTTTACAGGCTTAGCAGCACTAGAGGATATCTTGGCAGTTTTAGTCATCTTCTCATAATCAGTGACAAAAGTGGGGTCAAGTAGCCTTTCCATCTTTTTCACCTCTTCAACCATTGCCTCATAAGTCATGTTAAAGACTTCATCTGCCTCATATCCATGATTAATCAGATACATTGCTTTAATCATGAGATCATCTGATTTGGCCTTTTTTATCATTTCTTCAACAGATGGTTCATCCCTATCATCACCTCCTTCAATCTCTCCTTCTTCTAACACAATCACCTTAAGCACCTTTTGCATTTCCTTTTCATCCTTCTCATGTTCTTCCAAAAACTGAGCTATAGCTGTAAGGCTCCTCGGATCATCTTTCTGTTTCTTAACAGGGGGTTCTTCTTCAACCATTGGCAGTTTGCCTTTGGCTTTTTCTGTTAAGTACTTTCTTTTTCTTGAATAATTATGCAATCTAGGTACAGAGGATGATGGGACAGAGGCTTCTATGTCTTGTTTCTTTCTTTCAATCTCAAGCTTTTCAGCTTCCTCCTTCTGTTTATCAGCCATTTCTTTCTGTTTTTCAGTTTCAGCTTTCTGTTTTTCACCCATTTCCCTTTCTTTCAGTTCTTCACATAGGCTTTTGATCAATTCTTGTTGTTCAACAGTCAAGGAGACTGCTGGAACAAGTTGCAGCTTCAATTCTTCTTCTAAAGGAACAGGATTATTGGGAATAACAACAATTGGCTCTGCAGGAGTTCTCACATCTTTGATGTAGTCCCAAAATTCTTCATCAATGATAAACTCACTGGAGGAGTACATATCTAGATAATCTATAAGCTCTTTCATCACTGAATCTTCTTCTGTAGAGTGATCAGAGTGTACAATAATAGCCAAACTTTCTTCTCTCCCAAACCCGCTAAATTCTGCCTGTTGTAAGGTTTATGCATTTTCTGTTTCTTCATTGCCTTGATCAGTTACTTCTCTTTCCACCTCTTCCTTTAATTGAGCAAGTAACTCTAATTCAAAAATTCTTTTGTTTAGGGCTTCAACTTGTTTGTTGAGACTAACTATAATGTTTGTTTGAATCTCAATAAGGTTTTCTTGATCTTCCATAGCAATGGTCTGGATAGCTGCGGTATCCAAGTGACCACTTATTTCTTCTCTTGACATCTCCAATGAGGCTTTGAGTCTTTTAATCTCATCATCTTTCTTTTTCATTTCAGCCTCATGTTTGGTTTTTAAATCTTTTAACTCTTTTTCTTTTTCATCAAGTTCAAGGATTCTGTCATTGATGATCTCAGCCCTTCTTTCAAGTGTCTTCTCCATTCTTGCAACCTTCTGTAACAAATCTGAGATCATTCTATCTTTCTCATCTGGTCTATTAATCTCTAATTTAGCAAAGCTTTCTGAAGGGCCTTCCTCTGAGAGTAATTGTCTCTCAGGAAGTTGTGCAACTGGATGATCATCCTCCTCATCAGATGATGATTCAGATGAATCTAATAAGCTGGCAGATTCACCAGACTCAATAGATGCAGCAGCATCATGTGGAAAAGAATCAGAGGGAGATACTTGATGGATTTGGATTGGTGAGTGTGGAGGTGAATCAGTGAGAGAAGCTCTAAATGGAGATGGAATTGCTTGTTCATGTACTAAAGGCACAGTGTGAGAATCACCACCTACATCTCCTTATGGTGACACTGTCCTTAGTGTGTGTTCATCCTCCTCAGCATGCTCTTCAACAATGTGTTGAACAAGAGCAGCTGGTTGTTCTTCAATGTTTTCTTGTATATCAGCCTGTTCCTCAACAGCTTGTTCCTCAACAACTTGTTCCTCAACAATAGGAACAACATCATCTGCAACTGCTTCTGGAACTTCTTCTGGGTTTATCTGTTGCAACATCCAAGGGAGTAGTGGAAAGAAGGTTCCACTATAAAAATTTCTGGAATCTCTCTTCTTGATGTACTTATAAGACTTGGCATTGTAATGAGGAATATCCATAACATTGCCTTCTGGCGCAAGATTGGGAAAAGCTTCATTTATGAAGCATTGAATAAACCTCGGATACATAAGGAACATGTGCCTTCTCCCTTCCTGAATGTTTGATATTAGTCCATTAAACACATATGCAGACATGTTCAAAGGTCTGTTAGTGCACAAGCCACAGATGGCTGATGATATGGTGATGGGGATGTCATTCCAACCTGTCTTCCTCTTAGATAAGCAATATTGGAATAAGTGAATAAGAAATCTCCATTGGAGATCAACTATGCTTCCCTTCAAATCCACCTTCATAGCCAATGTTGGCAAAGAAGGTCATAATATCATCTTCTTCAAGTTCTAGAGGAAAGTTGGCATCATCCTCAAACTGCAGAGACTGTCTCATAGTTTGTTCTGTGATTGCTAATGAATGACCATTAGTAATTCATTCTGTTATGGTCTTTTCTCCATTAATTTCTGTAACAGCAGCAGTTCCCCAAAATGATCTTATGAAGATTTCATAAATAATTAGTCTGACTGTAATGGCATGTGCCACTCTGGTTGTAGATATAAATCTGATCATATCTCTCAGACCTTCAACTTCAGGCACATTTGGATCAAGAAATCCACTGACATTATGGAGCTTGCCCCATGTCAGATTATCCATGATCCTGCAATAGATACAAATGGATTAGCAACACTCTAACACATATATATCATATGAACATGATCAGGTTTGACTTTTCACATTTGACATTTTTTCAGGTCAAAATTGGAATTTCAAAGGACACTGTTTTATTAGGATGTTGACCCAATTTTGATTTTGGTGAGGAAAAGTCATTGAAGTTAAGTTTTTTGCTAGATTTTGATCATTTTCATTGTTTCAAATGTCATTTATATTTTAAACATTGGATTTGATTTCCACATTTTCATGGTTCGGTTCCCCTGTTCATCGTGGTCAAATTAGGGTTTGAAACACAGTCATTCTTTGTTATTCACAATAACATCAGTCTTAATGAACTTTAGAACATCATTTAAATCCATTGTTCTTGATTGAGATTAAGAATTTTCTTAAACCTAGGGTTCTTTGTTTCATGACTGGTTTGACATTTGAAATTTTCATATCAATTGAGAATCACCTTGTTTTTGATATTACCTTGGTGATGAATCAAATAGAGATGGTATGAAGTTTGAATGATCAATAGAAACACTTGATTTGTGATTGATTGAATGATGATGAAGAACAGTAGAAAAAAAAACGCTCGTCGCACTTTAAAAGTTCACTCAAATTTGAAAAGTAATAAATGACTCACAGTAAATGTGTTTAAATAATACATTTGATAACTTACTCAAATTTTACAAGTGTGAACAAATGCGCAGGTTTAATTTTACTATTGTAGCAAATGCGCATAAACATTTTTCTTTAGGCGCATTAACTGTAGCAAATGCGCATAAACATTTAACTTTGGATGCATTTACTGTGACAAATGCGTATAAACAAGTTAAATTGCACGCATTTACTATAGCCAATGCGGAAAAGCAAAATAACTTGACCGCCTTTACTGTAACAAATGCGGATGAACAATTTAACTTACCCGCATTACTGAGCAAATGCGGAAGAACAAGTTAAACTGTCCGCATCTACTGTAGCAAATGTGGAAGAACATTAAGTTGTCCGCATTAGTTACACTTGTGAACAAAACAGTTTAGCCGAATTGGTTATGTGTCAGGGTTACCTTCACCCGCATTAACCAATACTCTTACCCGCATTAACTTTTGAACTTGTCAAAAATTAATGTTTTAGCAGATGATGATTCTGACTGTTTTTGCACTGATGTTCTGATTTTTATGAAGATGAGTTTGCTGTTATGATTTTATTAAGTTATATCAGTTGCTAGAATTGTCAATTCTTGTTTGGATTGACTTATATACCCGGTGTGATACAAGTTTCCCTGTTTTGACTGATCTTGGACTTTGTGCTTCCAAATATCTGCATACACTGAGATACTTATGGTATAACTTCCACACCAACACAGTCAAACCTTTTTGTTTTAATTTTGTCTTAAACAAAAATTGTTGCAAACTTTACGTTTTTGTGAATATTTTTCTTTTAAATTTTTAATAACTCCCCCTAAAGTTTATATCCAGATTGGATAGAAACTTTAATGAATTTTAAAATTGAAAGGAAAATATTTCTAAATTTTTGTTTTTCATATTTGTACATGACAATGAAGTGTACCTTATTTGGGATCATATCAATCTTACCTTTCACAAGTGCAAGTAGTCATGACCCTATTGATTGTAGGTATGTTTGTCCTCTTAAACTCATGCTTGGTTAATATTTTAATGCATGTGATTATTATCATGTTTTGAGTGGATTAAACATTCAACATGTACCTCACACTCAGAAGCATAGCAAGATCAACTACCCTAATGAAATGTATGGTAGAACATTTTCACAGCTAGCATGACCAGGTTATTTAAATTATGAAATCTCATTTATTTTAGGGTAAGGGGGATCCTCATTGGGATTCTTTTATTTTGATCCTTATATTTATTTGATCCATATTGTGATTCTTTTTGCTTTTCACTTTGGAAGGTGATCCACTTTGGGATTCTTTTTGTTCATTCACAAGGAATGTAATTCATACAGATTGGATGTGTTCCACATTGGGAACCTTTTTGGATCTTGACATCAGCACTATGTGCTTGTTTCTCCAGATCTTTGCTCAGCAAAACAGAGGAGAAACTAATGTGGGTGAACGAAATTCATAAGGTATCATGACCTGGTGTGTTTAGATTACTACACATACACACATTCGGATAAGAGAAATACTTACACACCATGAGATGATGACCTCACAGTTGAATGTGATCTTTAGTTTATCACAGCATTTATCTTCTTTTCCAAGATAAGCCTACCCGCATATCAGGTAAGTCATGTCAGTCTTTGAAGATTTTGAAATAAGCACAGTGAATGATATAACGACTGTAATTATATCATTTCCCCAGAAGTACATTGTTTGTACTACAACAAAATTGACTTCTTTTTGTATTTTAATGATTTTTGAATGTTTTTGGAAATTTTGATTTTATTCAAGGTTAATCAGGCCAATTGATTGGACTAAGAATTCAAACCGACTAGGGTCAAATGCCTTAGTGAACAAATCAGCTAACTGATTGTCCGTGTGAACCTGAATCAACTTGATTAACCCCTTTTCAGCACAATCTCTCAAAAAGTGATATCTAATTTCAATGTGTTTAGTTTTTGAGTGCTGAACTTGATTATTTGTAATAAACATGGCTGCTGTGTTGTCAATATGAATTGGTGTGTGCAAGAAGTTAAAACCATAATCAAGCATCTGGTTTTGAATCCAGAGAACTTGAGAGCAACATGCTAATGCTGCAATGTACTTAGCTTCTGCTGTTGAAACAGATACATTTGTCTGCTTCTTGCACTGCCAGGAGACTAGTCTGGGACCAAGAAATTGACAACCTCCAGAAGTGGACTTCCTATTCAAGTTGCATCCCCTGTAGTCACTGTCTGTGTATGCATAGAGATTGAAGTCTCCTTCCTTTGGATACCATAATCCAAGTGCAGGCTTGCCCTTGCGATATCTGAATATCCTCTTCACAGCATTCACATGAGATTCTTTGGGATCAGCCTGATATCTGGCACAAACACAAACACCAAACATAATGTCAGGTCTACTAGCTGTAAGATACATAAGTGAACCTATCATTGATCGATACAGAGTCTGATCCACTGATTTGCCATCGGAGTCTGGACCAATCTTCACTTTAGTATCCATAGGAGTTCTGATGGACAGACAGTTTGCTAAATGAAATTTCTTCAGCATAGATTCCACATATTTTGATGGATTGATGAAAATTCCATTTGTTGTCTATTGAACTTGTAAACCCAGGAAGAAGGTGAGCTCTCCCATAGCGCTTATTTGAAACTTAGAGTGCATCAGGTTTTCAAAGTCTTTACAGAGTTGTTTGTTTGTTGAGCCAAAAATGATATCATCCACATAGATCTGGACAAGCATTAGTTCAAGTCCCTTCTTCTTTCTAAATAAAGTTTGATCAATCTTTCCTCTTTTATATCCATGATCAAGGAGAAAAGATGATAGAGTCTCATACCACTTCTGAGGGGCTTGATGTAAACCACACAGAGCTTTGTCAAGCTTTTATACCCTGTGAGGGAAATCAGGATCCTCAAACCTGGTGGTTGACTCACATAGACTTCTTCTGAGATTTTTCCGTACAAAAATGCGCACTTTACATCCATTTGATACACAGTGAATTTCATAGATGCAGAGTAGGCAAGAAAGAGTCTTATGGCTTCCAATCTCGCAACAGAAGCAAACACTTCGTCAGTCTATTCCTTCTTCTTGAGTGTATCCCTGTGCAACTAATCTTGCTTTGTTTCTAATGACAATGCCCCTGTCATCTGTCTTGTTTCTGTATAGCCATCTGGTACCGATAGGGTATTGTCCTTCGGGAAGGTATACCAGTTGCCATACTTCTTGTTTCTTGAACTATAGCAATTCTTCCTGCATTGCCTCAATCCAACTATTGTTCTAAAGAGCCTCTTTAATATTATTAGATACTGTTTGACACAGAAAGCAAGAAAACAAACAGATGTTTGCAATACTTGACTTGCTTCTGGTCACCCGCTCATTTAGATCACTAATGATGTTAGACACTGGATGATTCTTATGTGTCCTGGTAATTGGAATCAAAGCACCAGCAATGGACACATCAAGATTAGAGACATTCAGATCTTCTTGGTGAGAGGCATATTCAGGTTGTGTTGCAGGAGAATGATGAAAGTAGTCAGATGCTTCATCAGCTTCAGCAGGACTTTGAAGACTTTCATCGTTTGCATTTCCTTCAGTTTTAACTGGCATAGATGCTGATTCTGAATTTCTCACTTCAGTGGATGGTTCTGCTGAAGGAGTGGGCATTAAACTAGAACCAGCTTCAGTTGAAACACACTGATGTTATGCAGCTTGTCTGATAGGATTGGCTTGTAGTGGGACTTCTTCATTAAGTTGATTAGCAGAAGAAGGTGGAATCATAGGAAAGTCAGTTCTTCTATCTACTGTTCTAGGAGATCCTGCATTTGACAAGTTAAACTGATCAAAAGATCTAGTAAATGAGTCAATATCAAACAACCAATCAGGACCATTTGTTGACTTAAGAAAATAATGCTCATTGAATTGAACATTGGTTGATTCATCAATAATGTTTAATCTAGGATTAAACACTCTAAAAGCCTTTGAAACAGAGGAATACCCCACAAAGAATCCCTCGTCAGACTTAGGAGCAAACTTTCCTAAATGGTCTTGGGTGTTTAATATTGAGACAGGACAACCAAATGACTTCAAAAATCCAATAAATGGTTTTCTATGAAAAATAAGGTCATAAGGTGTTTTGTTGCTTTCTTTAATTATCAAAGTTTGATTTTGCACAAAGCACGATGTGTTGACAGCTTCTGCCCAAAAGGTAATTGGTAGTTTAGCATCGGCTAGCATTGTTCATGCTGCTTCAATCAGTGTTCTATTTCTTCTTTTAGCTACTCCATTTTGTTGAGGAGTCTGAGCAGCACTGAATTGATGAGCAATGCCTTTTTGTGTGCAAAATGAACTTAGATCTTCATTTTTAAATTTGTCGCATTATCACTTCTTATTGATTTTACCTTTAAATCCAATTGATTTTCAATTTTTATGATAAAATCTTTTATTATTTAGGACGCCTCGTTTTTATGAAGTAAAAAGAAGACCCATGTAAATCGTGTAAAGTCATTTATGATCACCAAATAATAATGCTTCTTCCCAATACTCAAGACATGAGTTGGACCAAAGAGATCCATATGAAGCAACTTCAATGGAGAATTGTTTGTGTTTACCAGCTTTGGCTTATGGGAGGACTTATGTTGTTTTCCTTTAAGACATGCAGAACAATGGTCAATGAAATGAAATTCTTTTTGAGGTAAACCAAGTACATGATTTCCTTTGACCAATCTGTTCATGTTTTTGAAATTCGTGTGTCCTAAGCGTCTATGCTAAAGCTGTGACTCATCAAAAGATGCTTTAGACAAAAGACAAGTCTTTTCTGACGGACAGAATTAAGGTTTAAGACATAAGTATTATTCTTTCTTGGTGTCTTCAAGACAACCCATTCTTCAGGAATTTGAAATCCTGGTTTCAGAATATAGCAATGAGTGTCTGTGAAGTGAGTGGAATATTTCTTGTCACAGATCTGAGACAATCTCTGAGCAGATTGAAGTTCAGTTGTTCGCAGTAGTTCACTTTATCAAAACTCAGCAATCCATTCGTCACAGATCCTTCCCCTGTAATTCTACCACCTTGTGAATCTCCACCAAATGCCACAGTAGTTCCTTGAATATGCTTGAAGTCATGAAGGAGGGAACTGTCTCCAGTCATGTGTCGGGAGCATCCACTGTCCACATACCATAAGCTATTGGACCTGTATGGACGACCCTACAAGCATAAACAAACTAGTTAGATTAAGGAACCCAAGCCATGATGGTCTTAGGTTGTCTGTTGTTATCCATCACTGTGACCTATTGATATTTTCCTCTAATTTGTGTTTTAGAGGAAGATGCTTTGACCAAGTTTTGTGGATTTCTTTTTGGTTTGATTTCATCAATTTTAACTGAACTGTCAGAAGAGTATGCAAATCTTTGATCTCGATTTCTATGTAGAAATTAAGTACGTTTTTGTTTTTCAGAAATCACTTTAGTTTTATATCTTGAATGAGAACTCAATGATTGTTTCATATGATCATCAAGGTTCTTTTTGGTACTCTTTGGCTACCATTGATCATAGAAATCCTTATCAGTGTTTGAAACCCGTGAGTGTTTAAGGTCTTTTGGACTTCTAATTTTGACCTTGTCAGACAAAATTAGTGAAATAGGCTTGTTTTGAGGAATTCTCAAGCCTTTTTGGTTAAAGTAATAATCAGTTGTGTTGTGATTAGTCATATCACATACAGAACAATATTTGTTAAAATAATAGTTTTTGGTTGAATGATTGTTCATGTCATAGATAGAGCAATACTGATTAAAGTAGCACTCCTTTGTATTGTATTAGACATGGCACAAATGTCACAATACATTTGTTTGTTCTTTGACTTTATTGGAGAAGCCAAATCAGTTTTCTGGGTGGCAGCAGATTGTTTCACAATTCTGCTTTGCTTAAGTTTTGCTGAATGATTTTGCTTCTTTTTCCTTTTTTTTTTAACTCTCTTTCAAATTGTTCCACATGTTGTTTATTGCAAATGTCAAAACCTACCCCTTGTTTATTTTTAGATGATGATGATGAAACAGGTTTTATATTTGGTTTTTGAATCAAAGTGAATTTCCCTTTGGACACTGAGGAAACTGTAGCTTTCTCTTTGAAGTTTAATGAAACCTTTTCTGATTTGCTGGAAGTTTTAGGAGATTTGATCTCACTATCAGATCTGCTTTCAGTAGTGGGTTTCATAGAACATTCAGCAGTGTTATTCATCTTGAGTTTTTCAGGAACAAATTTTACAAAAGGCACAATGGTTTCAGTAACTTTAGATTCAGTTGAATCAGATTGGGTGAGTGACTCGGTCATAACTGTGTAGTTGTCATTATATGGAGGAGGACAAGTTTTGTAACCTATCCTAGTCATATCCTTGGCCTCCTTTTGAGAATCAAGTAACTCTCGTAACTTGACAGATGAGAGTTGAAACTTTTCAAGTTTCACTTTAGTAGCCGATTGCTCAGCCTTTGATTTGGTCAACAGTTCAGTTAACCTCTCATTCTCAATTGCAAGGGTAAACTTTTCACCATGGAGTGTTTCCATGTCAGATAAAAGAGATTTGATTTTGACTTCAAAAATTCTCATTTCTTGTTTTAGCATCTCAAATTTCACCTTTTCTTCTTTTATTTTATTAGCCAATTTATGATTGTGTTCTCTGTATCCCTGTACTTCTAGAACAGATTTATCAGAACATAAATTAGATTTTACCTCTGATGGCATTGGAACTGGACCATCATTGATGTGTGCCATCAGTGCCTGATTCTAAAATTGAGGTTGAACTTCCTCTGCGTATAGGCTCCAATCACACACTCCATCTTGTCTGATGACAAGTGTATTAGATGTTAGTTGGCTACTTCCTTGAGCTTGATGAGCCAATAGAGGTTGTCTTTAATGAATTGGTTGTTGCTGATTATGATGCTGATTTTGATGCTGATTTTGAAGCTGATTTTGATGCTGATTTTGATGAAGAGTACTTGACTGAGAGCTTGAATTGGGTTGAGATGAATGCTGACCATGTGAGGTTCTTTGATAGTTGTTGTTGCTTCTTCTGGGAGCATTACATTCCCTAGAGAAATGGCCAGTCATTCCATAGTTAAAACACTTAACTTTTGATTTGTCATATCCAAGCTTTGTGTTTTCATTTAGACTCAGTTTCTTCCTTTTTCGGAAGAATTTCTTTGCTCTCATAGCAATCATGGCCATTTGCCATTGCAAGTCCATTTCTTCAACATCATCAGGATCTATTTCTTCAAGATCCTCCCGAAATTAATGAGCTGAAGTGAGTCTTCCCCCAAGATATGCCTCAAAGCTAGAAACAAAGGCATTGTAAGTTGCCTTTTGCTCTTCAGATCTTTGCTCACTGGGCATACTTGTAGGTGTTACTGTGGGTTGAGCAGAAGATGATGGTTTATGTTGTTGTGGAGCAGCACAGAATCCAGTTGTCTTTGCTTGATCTCTTGATGAGAGAAAATCATCTTCTTCAGTCACGAAAGCATTCTCAACAGAATGAGTTTCAGATGGAAACTTGTAAGCCTCAATGACTTGAGGTCCACTGATATTTCTGCTTCATTCATCCAACTCTAGAGCTTTAATTTTAGCAATCATAATATCTAGACTGGTACTCTCTAAATCAAGAGTGTTCTTCAACATAGTGACATTTTGTTTCCAACTTTCTGGTAAGTTGTGCAACATTTTCTTATTCATTTCCTTTTCTTTGTAAGTAACCCCCATAATCTCAAGATCATTCACCAGTTGTACAAATCTAAGAAGCTGCCTTGAGATTGACTCTCCTTTGGTGTGGTGAAAGGTCTCATATTGATTTATCAGTTTATCCTTATTAATTTCAGTAACTTCACTGCTTCCTTCACACATTATTTGTAGTGCATCCCAAACCCCTTTGGTTGTTCCATACTTTTCCAGCCTCTTGAGAACATCCATTTTTAAAAGCCTGAGTTAGAATGGAGTAGGCTTTAAGGTCAATCTTGATTTTCTTATATTCTTCATCATCAAGATTTAAGTTTGGATCCTCAATGGGTATTCTAGCAGTCTTGTACTGAGCAGCTTGACAGAGGAATGTATGGCCCTTTGCAAATAGAGATCCAGTAATCAGGATCTACACCTGTAATGTAATTTCTAAACCTGATTTACCACTGCTTAAACTCAGATTTGTGTTTAAGCATTGGAGGTTTAGATGCATGACCAAGTTCAGAATCATTAGTAGAATCCATTTTAATTTTACTAATTTTAAATGGTTTTGAATATGATTATGTTGATTTTATGTCTTGAATGTTCAGACAGTCTATGGTCCTGGTGTTCTTGATTATCAGTTCTCAGCAGGGTTGCGATAAGGTTGATTTGGTGTTGATTCCTGAGGAGTTGAAAATACAGAACAGGTAGAAGAAGTTTCTTTGAGATTTTAGTATGTATATTTATTAGCAGAGTAGATCTGGCTAATAAATAACTCAATCACCAGATCAATCGATTTTCGTTCAAGATCTGTGCTGATTTTGAGACGAATTCAAGAGCCGAGGCTCTGATACCAATTGACTGGGTCCGAGAATAAGAATCTCAGTTGATATGACACAACTTAAGATCGAATATGATGATTGACTTAGTGATTAAGTAGCGGAAATACCAAATCACAGAACATTTAATACTGAAAATGATAATAAATGCTTTGTATAATGATGTGAGTAAACAATATACAAAGACAGCTGGGGTTACTGTTTAAATGAGTAGTATTATCAATGTTGAAAGAAGAACTTACAAACTTAGGTCATACTGTTCTATTTATAGGCATACACATGGCCTGTACAAAATGACTAATCTATTCTGATAACTATACATAAGAAACTAGTCTAAGTACAAAATAAGAGTAGCATTTGTAAGTGTTCATTCGCATTGACTAATGCGGATGAATAAGTCTTCATCAATATTTGGTGTTGAGTCTTCAGCATTAACTTAATTTATCCGCATTAGTTGACGCGGATGAACAAGTCTTGGCAGCATTTCTTTTGTTCATCCGCATTAGTTAATGTAGATGAACAAACACTTGTCAACATTTGTTTTCTTCTTCCGCATTAGTTAATGCGGATGAACAAATTCTTCTAAGCATTTGTTCAATGGTCATCCGCATTAACTAATGCGGATGCTTCAACACTTGTTCTTTTCTTCTGTTTCTTTTGCCGCATTTCTTCATGAATGGTCTTCTGTATTTCTTCTTAGTCTTTGATGATTTCCAACCAGAACAGCCTTCAACCACTTCTTGAATTGGCATGTATGATCCTTTCAGGGTCCAACATAGCATCTGATTTTGAATCCAAAGCACTTGAGCACAGCAACTTGCAGCAGCAATGTATTCAGTTTCAGCAGTTGATGCAGATACACAAGATTATTTCTTGCATTGCCATGAGACTATCCTTCCACCAAGGAACCGACATCCCCCAGATGTAGACTTTCTATTCATAATGGCATCCACCATAGTCAATATCTGTATGTGCATTTAGATTGAAGTCAGAATTCTTTGGATACCAATGTACCAGTTTGGGAGTTCATTTGAGGTATCTAAGAATCCTCTTGACAACAACTAGGTGTGACATCTTAGGGTTAGCTTGATATCTTGCATATATGCATGTAGCAAACATGATATCAGGCATGTTGGCTGTTAAGTACATAAGACACCTAATCATAGCCCCGTATTAATGTTCATTAACACACTCCCCCTCAAGATCAAGTCCTAAGGAGTGGTTTCTTGCTATTGGAGTCTTAGCAACCTTACAATCAGTCAGTTGAAATCTGGTTAGTATGTCATGTACATACTTTGACTGGTTTATGAAGATGTCATTGTCAACTTTCTTCACTTGTATTCCTAGAAAGAAATTGAGTTCCCCCATGGTACTCATTTCAAATCTATTATTCATCAGCTTCTCAAACTCTTTGCAAAGCTTTTCGTTAGTTGACTAAAAGATAATGTAATCAACATAAACTTGAATCAGTATTATGTCATTCCATGTTCTTTTGATGAAAAGTGTGCTATCAATAGTACCTCTTTGTTAACCATATAGAACTAGGTATAGTGACAGTGTCTCTTACCACTTCCTTGGTGCTTGATGCAACCCATAAAGAGCTTCATCAAGCTTGCAGAAGGATGATCTGGATCTACAAAGCCAGGACGTTGATAGACATACACTTCTTTATCTATCACCCCATATAGAAAAGCACACTTGACATCAAGTTTGTATACCTTGAAATCCTTTGATGTAGCAAAAGCAAGTAATATTCTTACAGCTTCAAGTCTTACTATCAGAGCAAAGACATATGTGTAGTCAATCCCTTCCTTTTGAGTGTACCCTTCGACTACCAGTCTTGTCTTGTTCTTGATGAAAAGTCCTCTATCATCTTTCTTGTTTCTGAATACCCATTTTGTTCCTATTGGAATCTTCCTAAGAGAAAGAGGACATAGGTTCCAAACACCTTGTCTTTTGAATTGAAGTAGTTCCTCCTGTATTGCTTTAATCCAGCTTCCATCTCTTAGAGCTTCATCTACTTTCTTTTGCTCAATCTGATATAAAAAGCAAGAGTGTAGACAAATATTTTGACCAGGGGTTTGTCCACTTGTTCTCACCCTAGTTTCAACATCACCAATGATGTTTATGGTAGGATGTGACTTGTGGATTCTTAGCTGAGGAATCACAATAAGTTGATTTGATGGATCTAAGTTTGAGAAATTTAGATTTGGTAATTGAGTATCATCTACCACATTAGCACACCCATCAAGTGTGACTTTATCTGAAGAGTGTGTAACATCATTAAAATTGTCTTCAATGGAGTGGTTGTCAGCATCAAGATATTCTTGATCACTTTCACCATCTCCATCGTCTCCTACATAGGAGATCCCTTCATTTGAGTTGTGTGTCTCATTGCTGGAGTTAGTTGACACCTCAAATATATCAACAGAAGAATTTGTTATATTTGTGTTGACAGGATTTCTACTTCTCAGCTCAAATCTTGGATTAGGATCTTTTGTAGATATATTACCTTTTGTTCCTAAATATCTTTAAAAAACTTATTAAAATAGTTGGTAACTAAATCAAGATCAAATAGCCAATTAGGACTAAAACCTTTCACACTTGGAGTGTGTTCATTGAAGGTCACGTTGGCTGACTCTTCAACTACCCTAGTTCTGAGATTATATACTCTATAAGTTTTAGCTTAAGAAGAGTAGGCAATGAAATGTCCATCATCTGCCTTTTCAGCAAACTTGGCTATGTGATCTTTAGTATTTAAGATGATCCATGGACATCCAAATGACCTGAGGAAACCAATAAAAGGTCTCTGTTTGTGCCACAGTTCATAAGGTGTCTTAATATGAGTTTTGACTACTAAAACTCTATTATGCACATAGCAGGCAGTGTTGACTGCCTCTACCCAGAAGGTGATAGGCTGTTTAGAGTCAGAGAGCATGGTTCTTGCAGCCTCAATAAGTGTCCTATTTCTCCTTTCAGCAACACCATTTTGTTGAGGACTTATATGAGCACTATGTTGTCTTTAAATACCCTTTTCATCACAAAATGAATCAAGGATTTAGTTCTTGAATTCAGTTCCTTTATCATATCTTATAATCTTAACCTTATGATCTCATTGATTCTCAACTTTCAGAATTAAAAATTTTAAGATTTCAGGGGTCTCATTCTTACTTTTACGAAAGAAGACCTAACTATATTTTTTGATATCATCTGTGATCACAAGATAGTATGAAGTTTTCCTTAAACTCGGTACACTTATGGGGCCGAAGATATCCATGTGTAATAAGTGAAGGGGAGTAGTGATGGAGTTCATTTCCTTTGGCTTGTATGACACTTTGTGTTGCTTTCCTTTTAGGCATGCAACACAATGATCATCACTTGTGAACTCTTTCTTTGGTATTCTAGTTACCAAATCATTCTTAATTAGTTTATTTATGTTCTTAAAGTTTACATGACATATTCTTTTATGCCAAAGGAAAGACTCATTACTATTTGCTTTGGATAGAAAGCATGAAAGTTACCGAGAAGGGGAGGTTTCTTGCAAATACATCTTGTACATGTTCCCTTACCTAGGGATCTGAGCAAAATATGCTCTTAAGAAATGATCACCCCAGGTTTGAGAATAATGCACTCATGCTCAGTAAAGAGCATGTTATGTCTCTGCTCATAAAATTGAGACATACTCAAAAGTTTGTACTCAAGCTCCTTGACAAAGTTTACCTTTTCAATGCTGAGCTTACCATTTATGAACCTACCCCTTACAGTAATGTAACCTCTTGATTCACCTCCAAAAGCAACTAACCCTCCATCAAGTTTTTTAAAGTTTTGAAGCAAAGAGCCATTGCCAGTCACGTGCCTGAAACAACCATTGTCAATGATCCATACATTGCTTTTCATCTTTAGTTGTTTCTGCACATGATAAGAGATGATTAGTTACATTTGGAAACCCAAGCCTTGTTGGTCTTAGGTTTATCAAGATGAACTGAAGATAGTTTAATAGTCATTGATCCTATATGCAAGCTTAGAGGATCCTTGGCTGTTGTTGATGAAGAAACTTCAATCACATGGCCTTTCTTCATCTTCCACACCATCTTTGGAAGATTAGACTTTGCTTTCAAAACTTTGAAAGTTTTTCTGACTTTGAATGTTTTGGTGACTGAGCCTTTGGAAGCTTTTGCATCCACTACAGCAGACTTTAATGCTTCGGAAGCATTTCTTTCTTCCAAGACCAAACTTTCTTTTGAAGATAGATTTCCACCTATCTTCTAGTAGGTCACCTTGATGCTTCTAAAGGAAAATGATTTTCCTTCTGAAGCTATTTTCTTTTTCTTCTCAGAGGTCTTCTTCTTGTTCATATGGATGGTACTCTTAGAATTGTTAATGCAATCCTTAGCATAATGAGTTGTACCACTAGACATGATACATTCTATAGGCTTCTTCTGAGAGTCTTGTCCTGAGGAGAAGGTTTGTCCTGAGCCTTTTCTAGCTCCTTCTTCATCTTCTTCGATAATGTAGCATGCTTCTGAGGGTGAAGCTTGCCTTTGGAGTTGGATTGTCCAGCCTGTGCAGTTGTGGTGCACATTGGTTCAACCTTCTTCTCCTTACCAGGATGGCTTAGACTTGAAATAGAACTCTTGTTACTTTAGTCCTTGGTTAAGTCTTCAATCTTCCTCACCTCAAACCTAGCAGAGATGAAAACTTGTTTTTGCCTGGGGTTGAAGGTGGGCTTGATCTCCTACACTTTCTTTGATCTTCTTTTTGCAACCCTGATTAAGTTCTTTCTTGCAAACTTGGCCATCCCTGGTCTCTTCTTCTCTTCAAGGATATAGTGAGCCTTCTTAGAGTGAAACTCTTCACTCATGTCTGGTTCACCCTTCAATATATGCTCTTCCTCAGTTTCATCTTTATCTTCCTCTAGGATAGGATCAGCAGTAGGTAGCTCATCTTCACAAGTTTCACATGTTGGTTCTCTGACTAATAGTAGTGTGTGTGGAGAAACTATTTCATTTGATCCAAGTCCCTACATGTTCTAATAACAAAATTTTATATGCAAGCATGAAGATATAATGTTCTTGAAGGTTTCTTTTTCAAGAACATATTTTTCTACCTTGGCTTTGCTGATCACAAGCTCAGCCTCGTATTCTGTCAACTTGGAAATAAGATTTTTAATCTTAGTCATGTAGTTTGTATGCTCATGTTTTAGAGTAGAAATGGCTTTCTCTAAATCTTCTATTTTAAGCTTATAATCATTTTCTGTCCTTTTAAAATTAGCTTTTAAAATGTTTAAGGACTCAAGATCAGATCTTATTTCCAAGTTGTAGGACTTGTACATATTAACGTTAGCAATGCATTCAGGAGAGCAAAGATGTTCCACTATGTTTAATCATCATGATCTGCCATCAGGGCTTGGTTTGGAGAGACATCTTCCACCTGAAAGCTCCAATAAAAACCTCCTTCTTCAACAGAAACTGTACCTTGCTGTTTTGGTTGGTTGGGCTTCTCGCTTTTGGAACTACCTTAGTGTAGCACTTTACTTTGCTCTTCTCCAGCCTAAACTTTTCACTAGACTGCTTGGAAACTTACTCCCAATCCTCTTGTAGAACTTCTTGGCTCTGTGAGTGAGAACAGCCATCCGCTGGACTATTTACATGTACTCCAGATCATCTGGATGGATGAAGTCCAGGTCTTCAAGGGTGAAGAGAAAATTGCCACAACTTTCATCAGAAGACACAAATGTTTGAGAAGAGCTAGGCTTTTGGAATTAACTTCCTTGAGTATAGCTCTCCCTAGGTGTCTCCAGAAAGGTCAAGAAAGGATCCTTTGGTGAGTTGTTAGGATAGCAGATGAGATGATGCTATGGTTCGTTGTTGTCCCTTTTAACCACATGGAAGGTTGAACTCTTTTGGGTGCTGGATGAGTTGGGAAAAGGATTTTCCATGTTCATCTCTATTTGGTAACCACTCAGGATACCATACAGCTTAGTGAGAGTGAGGGTGGAGAGGTTCTTAGTTCTCTTGATGGCTACACAGTAATGTGTCCATTTTTTTGTAAGAGAGAACATGAATTTCCTCACTATATCTCGTTCTCAAGTCTAACTCCAACATCTATTAAAGTGTCTACAATCTCAACATACTTGAAGTATTGTTGAGTCTTAGTTTCACCTGTCTTGTAGGTGAAGTTTTCAATCTGCTGCTTCATTATGTCTTTCTTGTTCTCCTTAGCTTCCTTAAATCCTTCATACATCAGCTTTAGTTTATCCCAGAGTTTTTTTTCATCCTTGCACTTCTTGAAGCCTCTATAGATGGAGTTGGGAAGAGCAGTTTGAAGAGCGGTCATGGCTGGCCTTGAGTACCAGATGGTTATTGTTTGTCTATACAAACTTTTTCTGATAGCCATTGAAACAACCGATGGACTATATATGTCTATACATACTTTTTCTGATAGCCATTGAACTTGACCCATTGAAACATCCCATGGACTATATAGGATAAGTTATCAGGAATTTGGTCCTAACCTTTATATTTGTTAGATAAGGAGTGTATAATGACATGGAGGAGTAACTTCCACTGAGAGGAAACCTTACCATTCTTGAAGGTTTTGACAGAGTAGTCCCATTTATAGCCCATCTGCCGGAATGAGTTGTTTACAACAGATTTGGGGAAGGACAACTCGCCTTTTTCATCATCCAGGTTTAGATAAGAGTTGATGGTGGCTGGAGTGATGAAAATTATCCTCCCCTGCACTGTGGCAGACAGTGACTTTTCACCGTACAAGATGACCTCTTGGCATGTCCTCCAGAACTCTAGGAGTTGTTCTTCATACAGTGGAGAGTCTATTGTGAGTATGATGAGATAGTTTGATTGAGTCAAGAAGCGGCAAACAACTGAGAAACCTGGATCTTTCTCAAATAACAACAGAGCAACCTGATTATGTTGCCTGTGTAAGTGCATGGAAAAATCTGGTTGGTTTTGGGGTTCAGGGTTGGCTATTTGGAAAGCTTTGAAGTGAAGAAAGCTAAGAACAAAGTCGGTTTGTGGGAGAATTTAGGTTAGAACTTTTGCAGATGAAGAAAACTTAAAGTATTTTTACTTAGATAAATTTTGCTTCGGAAGATATCAAATATCAAAAGTTTTATTCAAAGAGTGAATAAAGCTTCCGAGACTTAATTGATTTTGGAAGAAAATTGTCTTTCAAAACATATAAGTACTTAAAAGCATATTTAAGTTTCAAAAGATATATCAGAATTTATTTCGAAGGTAAATTTCTTAAAAGTAGTTATTAGTTTTGAATACATAATTTTCTTACGAAATCAACTTGATGTCTTTCGAAAGAAAACATATATTAAACTCTCAAAAGTCTAAGTAATATCATTTTAAAAATTTTCTTACAAAGTAAACTGGGCTTATATAGGTGATAATATAGACAACTTAAGACACATGTTTGAAAAATAATCTTAAAATTAATTTAAGAAAAACTACTCAAAATTAATCATCCAAATGCCTGATACAAGATACTTAAATCTCTATTTATCAAAAGCTTTTATGAACATATCAGCATATTATTCATTTGCGTTAACTTTGACTAGTTTTATCAATCCCTTTTTTAAATGATCTCTTATCAAATGATACCTAGTGTTGATTTTCTTTGTCTTTGAGTGCTGTACAAGATTCTCTATGATGGAGATAGCATTGTTGTTATCTATGTGGATGGAACTCTCTTTGAAATTGAATCCATAGTCCAGCATCTGAGTTTGAATCCAAAGCACTTGAGCACAACAGCTTGCAGCAGCAATGTATTCAGCTTCAGCAGTTGATGTAGTCATATAGGATTGTTTTTTGTATTTCCATGAGACTATCCTTTCACCAAGGAATTGACATCCCCCGGATGTAGAATTAGCAGTTATGTTGCAGCCACCATAGTCACTATCTGTATAAGCATACAGATTGAAGTCAGAATTCTTAGGATACCAAAGGCCCAGTTTGGGAGCAACTTTGAGATATATAAGAATACTTTTGACAACAACTAGGTGTGACATATTGGGGTTGGCTTAATATCTTGCACAAATACATATGGCAAATATGATATCAGGCCTGCTGGGTGTGAGGTACATAAGAGACCCAATCATAGCCCTGTAGAGATGTTCATCAACACACTTTCCCTCAAGATCAGGTCCTAGAGAGTGGTTTCTGGCTATGGGTGTCTTAGTAACCTTACACTTAATCAGATGAAATCTGGTAAGTATGTCTTATACATACTTTGACTGGTTTATTAAGATGCCATTATCAACCTGCTTCACTTGAATTACTAGAAATAAATTGAGTTCCCCTATTTTGTCAACCTGTCTTGTAAGTGAAGTTTTCAAACTGTTGCTTTATGAGATCCTTCTTATTTTCTTTAGCTTTATCAGACCCTTCATACATGAGCTCTAGTGCATCCAAGAGCTGCTTAGCAGTTTTGTACTTCTTGAAGTCTTTGTATATATAGTTGGGAAGAGCAGTTTGGAGAGCGCTCATGGCTTTCTGATCTATGTCTATTTTCCTCCAATCATATTCAGAATAGTCAGCCACTTCCTTTGGTATCATCCCTCCACCAGCAATAGCTAAAGTGATGCTTGGGATGTGATGTCCTGTGACAACAGATCTCCAAATCCTGCTGTCTTGAGACTTGATGAACCCTTACATACATTGGTACCAAGTGTCAAAGTCATTAGGAATGATTAGTGGAGACTTTGTCATTGTATCGGTTTTCATATCAGCCTTTGAATGAGCTGCCATTTGAGCTGGTAAGTGTATTGAGAAACTGAAGGGATTTAAGATGGTGAGATCTTACAATCAAGAGCCTAAAATGCTCTGATACCAATTGCAGGACCGATGCAGGGATGTCAATGCAACAGTTTCATAATGTTTGGAGAGAGTTAGAACACTTAGCAGATCAAATAGGGAACCAACTTAAAGATAAAAGAAAGAACACAAGTAAAAGAACAAGAGCATAATAAGATGGTTTTCAAGAATGTTGTATATTGCTCTCAAGTTTATTTTACAAAGTGTTACAAAGCTTAATTCTAAAGACAAGTACTTGATATACTTTATACTACATCCTACAGCCGGCCATACTTTAAAGGCCAGCTAGAAACACTAATCTAGACAACAAGATCAATGTAGAGTTAAAAGACAGATTGTCTTTTGACTGGTGACTTTGACATGCCATAGCTCACATCTTAATATATTACAAAAGGAATAAAAGTATAAGAGTGAAAGTTACAGGCTTTAATACCATGTTGTACAGTTGACAAAAGTATGGATGTTTCACCAACTTGTATAAGTTGGTGAATATTCAGAGATGACAGCGAAAAATAGTTCAGCTTTTGTCAAAAGTAAGTCAAAGAAAACATGTCTTCTCTGTATTTAGAAGAAATCAGTCCCTTGACTTTGGAAGACTTTGTCTTGAAGCTTTGTCTTGAAGCTTTGGAAGACTTTATCTTTGGCTGGGAAGAAATGGTATTTTGGCTTCGAAAGATTTGATACTTAGCATATTTTAGTGAGTTGTATCAAATCTTCTGAAATAACTTCCTTGTACTTCACATTTGTATGCTGAGAATTCTTTGGTTGCATCAGCCTCTAAATATAATCCTTACAACCGATTTAACACACCATCCTGAAATATGTTGTTAATAGTGTATAATGAGTAGTAAAATGTCCTAGGAGGAGTGTTATAAATACTCCTTATTACAGACATTATTATTGGTATTATGTACCGTCATTCCTCCTATTTAATGTAGGAATAATATTATTACACATACATAAAATTGCGTTCTTTATATACATGTGCAAATTTATGTTCGTTAAAAAAACTAACACATATAAAATGCAACTTACACAAAGTTTACATGTGTAAATTTTAATTTACAGTCTAAATATGTGTGCATAACTAGTATTTTACACGTGTTAATTTTATAACAAATGTGAATTTACATAAATATGTGTGCGTAACTAGTATTTTACACGTTAATTTTATAACAAATGTGAATTTACATAATGTGTAAATTTAATATTTTAATTGACTCATGTTTCATTTCATATTATTTAGTGAACATAACATATGGTGTAATATACTTAAATGTATAGCATACATTAATTAATTCATGAACTACAATAGTCTGTAATAATTAATTAGTTCAGAAAGTAATCTCCAAAAAAAATAAACCGCACATTGCACATCGACAATATCATGAATGCAAACAATGAAAGAAAAAGAGGCTCAAATCAAAATTAGGCCAAAAACAAATTGTCTAAATTAGTTATAATCATCAAGTCTCTTAGGCCTAATAAAAATTATATTATTAAAATATTTTACTTATTTATATAAAATTATTCAACAAGCTGTATACAAAATTCCAACTTGACATGTCTCCTTTTCTAGATATATTAGTTTTTTGTTATTTGTTATGAATTTGACTCTCTAAAGACAAAACATAACTCATTATGTTTGTCCGGTTTCAACTTTCAAGTAAACACAAACATATGGTATTAATATGTTTGTCTGTAACAAAAACTGAAGTAACAGCAAAAACAGTCAATTGTTCAAAGAAAATATGATCTGTTGGACCCACCAACCAAACCCGAATGTCTCAAAAACTGGTGTTTCAATAGCGATCACTTGACTCGAGCTTCTTACCAAGAGGCCTACTAATCTACAACACAATCTCACAACTTTGACATTGAATAATCCAACGCGTCAACAAGGAAATCTGCATATGCAGGAAACACAAGTTATATATGTATGTGTACATGTATGTATGGTTGTGTGTATGTGAAAGAAGAGAAGAGGAAAGTACCTGCATCATCTTTGTTGAAGCACATAGGAGGTTTTATTCTAAAAACATTCCCATGCAATCCACCTTTGCCAACCAGAACGCCTAGCTCTAAGATCACGATAATACCATAGTTACTGATAATTGATAAGCCGCTCTTTGATCATTTCTTAATTACAAATTAATAAAACTAATAACTTTAATTATTTATAATAGTAGTTATTGTAATAATTCTTGGTCACAGTTGATAAATAAATCTTTTATAAAACAAATTTTATGATCATGCTTAATATTTTAGTCCGCTCCATAGCGACATGTTTGAATTGTTACCCAACCCATCCAATTCAGTAGTTTTGCAACCTATTTGACGTGACAATTTCAACCTATTTTCTAAATACTAATTAAAAAGTCAATCCGGGTTTTCTTTAAGATCAAATAGTATAATAAAAATAGCTAAAAATGAAATGAGTTGAACATCTAGAAAGTTGCCCAAAGTGTATTTAAGTGACTGAAACCTCCTAAATAAATTTGTTTAAAAAACAATATTATAATCAAAATAAAAACTTCTGTAATTGCACTTTGAGACACTATATGTTTATAAGAAGTTAAAAACTTCAAGAGAAAGTGTTTCCCATCAACCCAACTTGTTTTGACCCATACCAAAAGATTACCACTTTAAACCATTACCCATTGCCTACCCACCCATTTACACGTGGATAACTTTTCTGTATACCTCGTAGTTTTTCAAACAAAACTGCAGTTTCGGCTTTAGCAGGTGTCTTCTCCTTGCGGTCAGTCACGAGCTCAATGCCAACCATCAACCCCCTCCCCCTCACATCTCCAATCACTAAACAACAATATGAACCATCATAAAAATAATCATAATGATGTGAAATTATTTCAAAATGTAAAGTTCAAGAAGAAATAATTTACTGTCAAATTTTTTTTGAAGGTCTCTTAATCGCCCGATAAAATGGGAACCAACGTCAGCACAATGTTTTTGACGGTTTTCTTTATCAAGAACTTTGAGCACAGCAAGCCCACCCGCCGAGCATACAGGGTTCCCCCCAAAGGTGTTGAATTGTATTTTTTGAGCCATTACTTGTGCGATTTCGGGTGTTGTCACCACAGCTCCTAAGGGTAAACCATTTCCAATTCCCTGTTATATAACTAATAACTATCAAGAAATGTGACCAGTATGCCCATGACATGTAATTCAGAGGAAATGTAACCAGATAAACACCCATAACATGTAATTCAGAAAATAACCAAAAAGATTCTACCCCAATCTGATTGTCTTACCCTCAATAATCTAGAATAATCTATAATCCGATTTCGCCAAACATACAAAACTTATTATTGTGATGTCAAATAGCAAATATTTAATTGATGCCCACATCCAAACAATCCCTAATAATAACAGATGATACCTTAAACACAAAATTGCAAAAGAAGTTAGGTAGAAAACGTGGAAGAAAAACTAAATCTGGGTTTAGTACAGGGAAACAGAGATAGAAAGAATTGAGTCGAATGTCAACATGGGTCTATTGTCATCTTAACAGATCAAATGGGTCAAACAAAAAAGTTAGCTAAAAAGGATATGGGTCAAAAGTCACCCAAAGTGTATTTTTAATGCATAAAACCTTGTAAAATAGTTCTTTTTTTATCAGACTATCCAGCTAGCTATTGTAAAAATGAAGCTTTTGTAGTAAAACTTAACATGTTATGTTTAAAACTTTGAAAAAAGAACAAAAATTATTTCTATGTAAACCCAACATGTTTTAATCCAAACAGGGTATGACCTGTTACCCAACTCATCCGACCAGCCCATTTCACAACCTCCATGAGGGCATGTTATCATTGACTAATTTACCTTAGCCATAGTAACAATATCAGGAATCACATCTTGGGTTTGAAACCCCCAGTAATGGCTTCCTGTGCGACCAAATCCGGTTTGAACTTCATCAGCAATGCAAACACCACCTGCTTTACGTATCATTTCATATACTAGTTTCAAGTATCCAGGTGCCAGTTCAACCGCTCCGCCAACTCCCTAATTTTCAATCAAGATTCCAACTTGACAAATAATTCTAAAAATTCAACATGAATATAACAAGATTCAAATTTAACAATAACCTGAATGGTTTCAGAAATAAAACCAGCGACTTGTCCTGAAGTGCCATGATCAATGTGATCTTGTACATCTTGAGCATACAGACTAGAATCAGAGCCAAACACTCCAAGGTAAGGGTTTGGATTTACGACATGATGAATTTCACCCTACAAAGTTACACAAAATGTTCATGCTAAAGTTTAATAAAAAAAAATTATTGGAGCTAGTGCAATCTTTTATTTAAAATCATTATGAAATAGACGAGTTATACTTGGACTCGTAAGAAGCAATAAATTTTGGTAGATACTAAATAATAAAAAACCATGCAGCATTCCTGAAATTCTGTTGAATTCAGTAAAAGTGGTAGAATATTGATGTGAATTTAGAGTAAGGATAAGTAAACAGAACCTCTATAGTGTATGAAAATTGACCATTTGTTAAAAACTCAAAAGGATTGATTTGGGTTTTATTTTTTCTCTTAAGGGTCAAGTGGGTAATGTTCAAAACTGTTTGCTGAACTGGAAGCATGTTGAACGTGTCAAATGTTGCCTAAGGTATATTTAGAATGCATTAAACCTTCTAAATCATCAGAAGTTTATAAATTTTAAAAAAGCAAAGACCAAAGTGTTTGCAGGTCGGCCCAACCGGCACTCACTCAATACATATTGTTTTGACCCGACAAGTTTGACCTATTACCCAACCCACACGACCCATCCATTTTTCTCATTTATACTGATCAAATTTAGCTAAACAGCCAGCATTTTCAAGATATAGTGAGTAGCATACCTGTGGTATCGGGTACTTCCATGTGTTCAAAGCTGTCATCCCAATAGTACCAGCACTTCCACCATGGTAAGCATTTCTCAAAGCAATCATCCCAAGATTACCGCTGTACAGTCTCGCCATCAGCATTGCCAGCTCATTTGCTTCCGTTCCAGAGTTAACAAAATACACCACCTGCTACATTTTATATCATCAAAAAAACAAAATTATTAAAATTCTGCATCGTCCAAGATGAAAAACAGTCGACGGATATTTTAGTCGCAGTGACTACTCTAAACTTTAAGTTTAGTAATTTTTCATATAAAAAAGAAGGCCAACACATATAAAAAAGATTTAGGAGAAGAAAAAAAGAAGTAATGTTTGAGGTGCTTATTGTATCATTCATATTTAAACCGCTTATGATGTATATGAGAGAGGTGATTGCTACCAAGCTTAGGGAGAAGAGCACTGAACTGTACCAAGATTAGGGAAAAGGTGTTGGTGTTCTCTATCATATTAGAGAGAAGCTTGTAAAGGATGATCTCTACCGATTTAAAGAGAAGATAGTGAATAACAACTCTCGGCTGAACACTAAGGAGTGAACACAAGGAGGATTTCACCCAAATTACTATACTTTTGGGTGTTAACTCTCATTCCAACTTTGATTAACTTGCAAGTTGCAAGATTATAACTCTTTGCATGATTAATATTATGTAGTGATTATATTCATTGGGAGATTTAAATTTACCTCTAGAAAGCAACAATGGCAGGGAGCCCGATCGACCACTAGAAAGTAAATAAACCTAATTGACTATTTTCGTTTGTTTTTTATCCACTTGGTTGATTATCCAAATGATTGAGCCGTGTATTATCATAGGCCAACCCCTTGAAATAAACCTAACGAAAGCAAAGCAAAGCGTAGAAATTTTTAAACAGAGACACGACCTTTAGATTTCCGGGCATCTTTTCAGCTAATCCCTCTGCAAAATCAGCTATCGCGTGGTGTAAATATATAGTTGTAGCATGCTGAAGAAGCTTGTTTTGTTCTTTTATGGCACTCAAAATTTCAGGATGACAATGACCACAAGATACTGTAACTATCCCAGCAAATGCATCAAGATATCGTCTCCCGTTTTCATCAAACAAATACTGCATCTTCCCCTCAACTATATTAAGCTGCAATGATAATGAAACAACAATATCAGATGACTAATAATAAAGTCAAACAATTCATTGCAAGTAAATCAAGTGCAAGCACACATTTAGGGGTTTGGTTTCAGAAAGTCTTTAAAACTGTCATTTCTATTCTTGATTCATTCATTTCTAAGCATAATGCACTGAAATCAACTTCAATGTTCAAACATCATCTTTAGCTTCTCAAATCCACACAACGCAAACTCCTAGGTCAATCCATTCAACCAAAACACATGCATAAACATTTGGTATCTAGGAACCATCGAAATTCTAAATTTAGGCAAAAATGTTGCATGTTTAAGGATCTTTTTACGATCGATTCAATACACATATAAACATATACATACACACAAGCATGTAATCATGATTCATGAACATGATTCTAATTAACAAGAAGGAAAGAAGATTACTGGCTTTTGATAGTAATGAAAGAGAGAAGGGCCAAGGTACTTCTTTCGCTTTTCAAAGACTTCATCGGCCGATGGACCTTTGTACGGTACCGGCCGGTAATCAAACGGAGGAAGCTCCGGCTGATTCAACGACGAGAACCATCGGAGGGAAGAAAGATTGGAAACCCACTTGGTGTTTACAAAAGAATTGAGGGTTTTTCTGTTCTTGATGGTTTTTTGCACCCACATTGTTTGATTTCTGCTAAAGTTGCAAAATTTGTGTGGGGTTTTGATGAGGAGAAGGGTGGCTAAAATGGGGTGGTGGAATCAAATATGTTTCAGGTATATAAATGGTAGGATCTGTGAGGTGAAAAGGAATGAGGTGGAATCAACAATCAAGATTCTTTTTCACTAACATTGAAATAATAAAAGTTATGGAGCTTTTAGAAAGATTTCATTTTTGGTACACGTGGTTCTTGAGATTACAGATTTAGCCCTTGGATAATGATTTTTACAGGTTTAATCCTTCTCGGCACTACTTATCATCAAAGATGGTCTATTGGTTTAACGCTGTTAATTTAGTTGATTAGTTTGTTTCATGGACAGTCTAGGCATTTCATATTTTAAGTAAATATAAAAACATAGCCCTACTTTACTCTACTTTGTTCGTCTCTCTCTTTCTCTCTCTCTCTTTCTCTCTCTCTCTCTCTCTCTACCCTCTTGGTTATGGTGCTTTTATGATATATTGTGGTGTGGATACGATATTGTTAATTTGAGGTTTAATGGGTTGCAACATGGTGGTCGATAGTGTTGTTGTTCATTGAAGGGTTATAAAGAGGTGGAGAGGGACTCGTGAGTTAAGGGAGACAAGAATGTGATGGCCTGTGGTTCCAGATAAAGTAATGGCTTTTAATTCTTGATTAAGGTAATTTTGATTTGCTTTTAATTCTTCACGAAAAATACTGATAGATTTTGATTAAAAAAAAGTCAAGAACATTTATGTACTTTTTGTTATGAGAATAACACTCAAAAACTGATAAAACAACATAGTACTACATGAAAGGCATTTAGTGATTAATTATGATATTTATCACTTTAAACGACAACTTAATAAGTACCCATGATTTCTTCCTTTCGGCAGTTACTAACACTTAATAACTACTAATGCTTGCTTTTGTCAACAATAACTAACTTATTGTTGATGGTCCATCTTTGTGAGCGGTCTTAAGTATCTAATAATCACATGGTTTATGTTAATTGTATTGATACTGTTGATTTCGTAGTTTCTTTTGATCTTAGCTACTATTATTTGTAGTTACATATAAAAAATCCAATGATGCTAATGAATCAATTCATCAAGATGTTTGTACCAATTAGACATATCCAATGAAGTTCTAGAGGCTTCCACTAAGGACTCAATGCCTTGGACATTGCCAAGGACGTAAACTCTTGGACCTAGTTGAGAGGCTGCCCAAGACCTTAGGGAGCAATGTCGAATCCTAAGGTTTGTCGGTGTTGTAAATTATCTCACTCTCGATCGAGCATACACTCCACAGATTTAACTCGTATTGATGTTTAAGCTCCATTCTCTATTGCCTAAAGTGAATCTTAATTAACTAAAATGATATGATAATAATAAACTCACCACCAAAACTACAACTTGATATTAGTGGGCACTAATGACTTAAGATTGATGCATGTATATAGCTGAGAAGTGGATCATTCCTATCCCATTTAAGTAAACCATATTAATGTTTCTTTGAAATTTGTGACAACATAAACCTTAACTATCATTTCATTTTATAATCAATTGGCATATCATTCGTAAAATCACTTGTTACAAGTTCTAACTTTAATAAGTAGCTCAATTAAGATAAACCCACAAACAAACAACAACACATTAACCTGAGGGTTAGATTATATTTCCTTCATTAATTTTTATGCAAAATTTGATTTTTAAGACAATAGAAACAGAGTTCCAACCATGCTAAGCTTTGCATGTTTGTACCCTTCTGCTTGTTTTCATGCACATAAGTTGAAGAACACATAACCTCTTACTTATATGCACCACTGTGCACCTTGTTTTTCTTATTTATATCTTCATGGCTCTTTAATAGTTTATTAATAAAGCTATTAAAGATTGCTTAATGCCTTCTTGTGTTTGGAGGAGCCTGGATTGTTTTGTTTTGGTTTTTAGGGTTTTAACAATACACGATCCCTTAACTCGATTAGGAGAGTTCTAGTTTCTTTTCCTTTCAAACTCATCCCTTATATTTCATTAATCTAACCAAAGGGTTAGATTATCTTTTCTTGATTAATTTTTATGCAAAATTTGATTTTTAGGATAGTAGAAACAGAGGCCTAACCATGCTAAGATTTGCATGTTTGCTCTTTTCTGCTTGTTTACATGCACACAAGTTGAAGAACACACGACCTCTCACTTACATGAACCACTGTGCACCTAGTTTTTCTTATTTGTATATTCATGCTTCTTTGATAGTTTATTACTAAAGCTTTTAAAAATTACTTAACACCTTTTTGTGTTTGGAAGAACTTGGATTGTTTTGTTTTGGTTTTTAGGGTTTCAACAATACACGATCCCTCAACTTGTTAGGAGAGTTCTAGTTTCTTTTCCTTTCAAACTCATCCCTTATTTCATTAATCTAACCTGAGGGTTAGCTTATCTTTTCTTGATTAATTTTTATGCAAAATTTGATTTTTAGGACAGTAGAAACAGAGGCCCAACCATGCTAAGCTTTGCATGTTTGCGGCCTTCTGCTTGTTTACATGCACACAAGTTGAAGAACAAACGACCTCTCACTTACATGCACCACTATGCACCTTGTTTTTCTTTTTTGTATCTTCATGATTCTTTGATAGTTTATTAATAAAGATTTTAATAATTGCTTAACACCTTCTTGTGTCTGGAAGAACTTGGATTGTTTTGGTTTTTAGGCTTTTAACAATACATGATCCCTCAATTCGATTAGGAGAGTTCTAGTTTTTTTTCCTTTCAAAATCATCTTCTATATTTCATTAACAAACATTATTTCTTATATACTTTAAGGATGATTTATGAAGTCAGTATATAAAGGGATAATGTTATGGGTATTTATTTTGTATTGACCATAACATTACACATATACATTGGCACATGAAAAACATCCCAATTATACTTCAAAAATTCTAGTTTCTTTTCTTGAAAACATAAAAAAATAAAGTTTAAACAAAATCTATTAAACTTAGGTTTTAATACTTTATGTCAAAAGTCATTTATGAAGTTACTTGCATTGTGTAACACCCGAAAATTAAAAAAAAAAAGAGAAAAGAAAAGTAAAGGATCAAACAGGAAGTTATTTTTAAAGGAAGGGGTTAAAAGCGTGCAAGGGCCAAACTTGCACATAGTGGGGTTTAAAAGAGGTATGGCCGCCCATAATCTCTTTTCTCTCCTGCAACCTTTGGTTCTAGAGAGTGAGAGAAGCCCTCAACCGGTTTTTAGAGTGAGAAAGTAGAAGATCTTCAAGAAAGGTAAAGTTTTCAAGTGTTTCTTCCCTGTTTTCTACTGGGTTCGAGCTTCTGGACCGAGATTCTAGTGTTTAGTGCTCGTTTTCGTGGGTTTTAGGTGCTGGAACTTCAAGTGGGCTCTCAGTTTTGAGGTGTTCCACTCGAAACATGTTCAAGGTGAGTTCTAGATCTCTTCTTTTACTGGTTTTCTAAGTGTTTAGGGCTGTTATGCATACTGGGCAGAAGGTTTTCTAAACTAAACTATGAATTTTGACATGGTGTGCGACTGGGTGCTGTTGGTATATGTTTTCAGATGTTTTTCTAAGATGTGTATGATGTGTAGTATGTTTTAAGTGCGTAGCTTGATAGATCTGTGTTAAGGATGTGTTAGAATGAGGATTTGGAACTGAATATAGCATAAGTTGCAATTGCAGGTTGGTTTAGTTCATCCGCATTTAGATTTGAATATTCGCATGTGTTTTGTTCATGCGCATTTGCTACAATGATCATGCGCATTTCTTTTGTTCATGTGCATTTGCTACAGTGTTCAGGCGTATTTGTTTCAGTCATCCTCATTTGGTTCTTGCGCATTTCCTGACACTTGGAATATTTTCTGAAGACTTTCATTTGCCTTGTTCATGCGCATTTGCTATAGTGTTCATGCATATTTCTTTGGGACAGTATTTTCTGAGTATGTTCATCTGTATTTGTTCATCCGCATTTACTTTTTTCATCCGCATTTCTTTGTTGATCCGCATTTCTTTGTTCATCCGCATTTCTTTTGGGACTTGGGATTTTCTGGAATTTTGGGAAGTAGAGCTTAAGTGTTAAGAAATGATGTCTTGTGATGGCTTATGCTTGTTTATGATGTGTATGCATTGTGTGCTGTTATGATGATGATGTTGTTCTATGCTATGTATATGATGTGACTTTACGTGGTATGATATACTTATGTATGTAGTAAAGTATTACGTAATGGAATTGAAGGATCACGATTGACGAAAATGGAAGTAATGAATGATGGAGTCCTTGTCGCTTACCCGGTACTGTGCCGGCTTTTTGCTTGACGTGGGGGTTTATTTATAAACCTCGGCATAGTACCGGCTTTTGCTTGTCGTGGGGGTATAGCGTATGAGTTGTGAGAAGATCCTTGTCGCGTACCCCGGTACTGTGTCGGATTTTGCTTGACGTGGGGGTTTACTTATAAACCCCAACACAGTATCGGCTTTTGCTTGACGTGGGGGTATAGCGTATGGCAGGATCTAGATAAGGGTGGAAGATATTAATGAAAGAAGGTACGAATGATGAACAATGATGAAAGATAATAATTATTATCTAGATGTACGTATGATGTGCGATCATGAACGAAAGTAAAGGATATGTTTTAACGTAATGTAAAGTATTTTAATATAAAACTAGAACTCACTCAGAGTCGCTGACTTTTGTGTGTATAATAGTTGGCTGGTAACCGTTTGACGCTGAGGAGGTGCAGGCATGGATGCATAAGCTACTGGGAATGTTTAGAGTCTGGCATCAACATTTTGAGATGATATTGTATTAATACAATTTTTGATGATGTAATTTAAAGATATGATGCATTGACATGTTTTTAATTATTAATGAAAATTTTAAATTTCCGCTGCAAAATGATGAATTTTATATGTTTTATGCGATGATTGACCGACTGTAAGCGTCCCGTGAACATGGCCTTACACATTGAAAAATTCACTAAGTTCGTTTTTTAATTAAAATGAAATATTAAAGGGAATAAGCGTAACATTGTGAATTTTCATGTAACTTCTTACTTTATCTGTCATTCCTAAAACCTAAATTCATGCAAACCCTAATTCCATGCAAAGCATGATTTTTTTTTTTTTTATAAAATGGGTTTCTTTTAGAAAACATGATGGTTTGTGGGTTGATTTGAAAATGTGTTTGTGTTATGGGTATTTCGCATAAGGTATTTATGGAATCCAAGTTTCAATCATTGAATCCGTAATTCTCATTTACGGAATCCATATACCGTTTGTTGACCGTTTACAAAAGTTTCTTGACCAAGTTAACCTCTAATTAATAATTAATTCATGTCTCTTAATTCCTCAGTTTCCATTTACGAATTTAATTTTTTATTCATCCATCTCTAATTAATAATTAATTCATGTCTCCTAATTCCTCTCCATTTACCGATTTAAATATTTTTTTATTTGGCCACCTCTAGTTAATATTTGTTGACCGTTTGTTGTCGTCTTGACCTAATTAATTCCGCAATTTACATTTTCGGAATTTATTTATTTATTTATATTTCAACTCAAAAAATCTTAATCTTTATTTTCTTCCACTAATTCCGCTAATGACATTTACGGAATTCAACTCCCCAACTTCATATTGTTTTTTTATTCTACACTTTTGATTTCTACCACATATTTCATGTGGTTTTTATTTAATTTACGTGTTTTGATTTATACTTTAGACTTTTGATTTATACCACATATTTCACCTGATTTTTGTATTTTACACGTTTCATTTGTACTTTATATTCTTTTTTTACTTTACATTTTATTTTGATTCTACATGTGTTCATTTTATACTTTAAATTCTCAGTTAAAAAGAAAATGAGGCAGGAAGTTGGTGAAGATAGACATGGTATTTCAATATTAGATAAAAGTTAAGTAAGAATAGACAATAATTGAGTTCGAAAACAAAAATCATCAGACAAAAATAAAAAAATGCATATACATAAACGAAACTTATTTTAGAGACTATCATTTAACTTTTTACTTTTTTAAAATTAAATTATAATATTATGCCTTGTTCTTTTAGTATTCTAGTTACTGAAATAAAATTATATCTACCAAATATACTTTGAGAGTGGTTGTAAAATAATATGAAGTGCTTACAAAGTATTTGTACTTTTTAATCTCTTTGAATTCTTTTAGCCTTCTGTTTGTTTACATGCACACAAGTTGAAGAACAAACGACCTCTCACTTACATGCACCACTATGCACCTTGTTTTTCTTTTTTGTATCTTCATGATTCTTTGATAGTTTATTAATAAAGATTTTAATAATTGCTTAACACCTTCTTGTGTCTGGAAGAACTTGGATTGTTTTGGTTTTTAGGCTTTTAACAATACATGATCCCTCAATTTGATTAGGAGAGTTCTAGTTTTTTTTTCCTTTCAAAATCATCTTCTATATTTCATTAACAAACATTATTTCTTATATACTTTAAGGATGATTTATGAAGTCAGTATATAAAGGGATAATGTTATGGGTATTTATTTTGTATTGACCATAACATTACACATATACATTGGCACATGAAAAACATCCCAATTATACTTCAAAAATTCTAGTTTCTTTTCTTGAAAACATAAAAAAATAAAGTTTAAACAAAATCTATTAAACTTAGGTTTTAATACTTTATGTCAAAAGTCATTTATGAAGTTACTTGCATTGTGTAACACCCGAAAATTAAAAAAAAAAGAGAAAAGAAAAGTAAAAGATCAAACAGGAAGTTATTTTTAAAGGAAGGGGTTAAAAGCGTGCAAGGGCCAAACTTGCACATAGTGGGGTTTAAAAGAGGTATGGCCGCCCATAATCTCTTTTCTCTCCTGCAACCTTCGGTTCTAGAGAGTGAGAGAAGCCCTCAATCGGTTTTTAGAGTGAGAAAGTAGAAGATCTTTAAGAAAGGTAAAGTTTTCAAGTGTTTCTTCCCTGTATTCTACTGGGTTCGAGCTTCTGGACCGAGATTCTGGTGTTTAGTGCTCGTTTTCGTGGGTTTTAGGTGCTGGAACTTCAAGTGGGCTCTCGGGTTTGAGGTGTTCCACTCGAAAGATGTTCAAGGTGAGTTCTAGATCCCCTCTTTTACTGGTTTCTAAGTGTTTGGGGCTGTTATGCATACTGGGCAGAAGGTTTTCTAAACTAAACTATGAATTTTGACATGGTGTGTGACTGGGTGTTGTTGGTATATGTTTTTAGATGTTTTTCTAAGATGTGTATGATGTGTAGTATGTTTTAAGTGCGTAACATGATAGATCTGTGTTAAGGATGTGTTAGAATGAGGATTTGGAACTGAATATAGCATAAGTTGCAACTGCAGGTTGGTTTAGTTCATCCGCATTTAGATTTGAATATTCGCATGTGTTTTGTTCATGCGCATTTGCTACAGTGATCATGCGCATTTCTTTTGTTCATGCGCATTTGCTACAGTGTTCAGGCGTATTTGTTTCAGTCATCCTCATTTGGTTCTTGCGTATTTCCTGACACTTGGAATATTTTCTGAAGACTTTCATTTGCCTTGTTCATGCGCATTTGCTACAGTGTTCATGTGCATTTCTTTGGGACAGTATTTTCTGAGTATGTTCATCCGCATTTACTTTGCTCATCTGCATTTACGTTGCTCATCCGCATTTCTTTGTTTATCCGCATTTCTTTGTTCATCCGCATTTGTTAAGTTCATCCGCATTCCTTTTGGGACTTGGGATTTTCTGGAATTTTGGGAAGTAGAGCTTAAGTGTTAAGAAATGATGTCTTGTGATGGCTTATGCTTGTTTATGATGTGTATGCATTATGTGCTGTTATGATGATGATGTTGTTCCATGCTATGTATATGAAGTGACTTTACATGGAATGATATACTTATGTACGCAAGTAAAGTATTACGTAATGGACGTGAAAGATAACGAATGACGAAAATGGAAGTAATGAATGATGGAGTCCTTGTCGCTTACCCCGGTACTGTGTCAGCTTTTTGCTTGATGTGGGGGTTTATTTATAAACCCCGACACAGTATTGGCTTTTGCTTGACATGGGGGTATAGCGTATGAGTTGTGAGAAGATCCTTGTCGCGTACCCCGGTACTGTGTCGGCTTTTGCTTGACGTGGGGGTTTACTTATAAACCCTGGCACATTATCGGATTTTGCTTGATGTGGGGGTATAGCGTATGGCAGGATCTAGATAAGGGTGGAAGATATTAATGAAAGAAGGTACGAATGATGAACGATGATAAAAGATAATAATTATTATCTAGATGTACGTATGATGTGTGATCATGAACGAAAATAAAGGATATGTTTTAACGTAATGTAAAGTATTTTAATATAAAACTAGAACTCACTCAGAATCCCTAACTTTTGAGTCTGGCATCCACATTTTGAGATGATATTGTATTAATACAATTTTTGATGATGTAATTTAAAGATATGATGTATTGACATGTTTTTAATTATTAATGAAAATTTTAAATTTCCGCTGCAAAATGACGAATTTATATGTTTTATGCGATGATTGACCAACTATAAGCGTCCCGGGAACAGGGCCTTACAAGTTGGTATCAGAGCCAAAGTTTAAGAGATTTGGGTAAAATATTTTCAAAGAACCTAAACTTAAACTGAGAATGGGACTGAAAGGAAAGGGATGCCAGTCCTAGTAGCTACATGCTTGCAGGTAAAGGTTTTATGTAAACGTTTTATGTAAATTAATGGAAAAAGGAATTACATGCGTGTGCTATGTGGATTATGTGTTCTTTGTAGATTTGGATACTGATGTTGTCAGGATAGGAAATGCTTGGAGAATGAAGAGTAAAGTAAGTGGCTAATTGCAAATGGCCATTGTAATTAGGGACTTACTATACTTGACATAATCTGAGCTATTACCTTGAATGACCGTGTTGGTGTTTGAATCTTGTAGTGTTTAGAGATGGCTGGTGGTAGATCTTCGGAGGCTTCTCGAGGTGGAGGTCTTGGTGGATGTGGTGTTGGACCGCGTGTCACAAGGAACAGGACTAAGACTACCGAAATGGCTCCTGAAGAGCCCAAGCCTTATCACCTTGATGGTGAGGATGAGAGTGCTAATCTGAGGGCCCCAATGAAAGAGGCAGTAGCGGAGGAAGTTCATCAGGTCATGCAGACGATTTTGCCGTCGGTGGTGACCGAGGTTATTAAAGCTATGAGGGAAAATGAGAAGAAGGAGAAACAGGAGAAGGAGAATGCCAATAGGCGAGAGGATGAAAGAGAAGGTTCAAGAGATAGGGAGCAACCAGAGACTGAGATGAATGTTTCCAGTGACGATGAGGAGGAGGAAGCAGTGCAGGAAACTGCAAAGGGGTGCAACAATGGGGCATTCCAGAGATGCAAGCTCCCGATATTTGATGGGAATGGGAGTGCTGCTGCTGCTCACCGATGGGTGAGAGAGATGGAGGCTATGTTAAATATCAGCGAGTGCAGGGAGGATCAGAAGGTGAAGTATGCTACCCACTCGATTGTGGATTCGGCATTGTGCTGGTGGGACAATATTGTCCAGGTCGAGGGTAGCAGGGCGATCGGGATGATGAGATGGGGTGAACTGACGAAGATGGTGATCGAGGAGTTTTGTACTCATAGGGAACTCGCCAAGATCGAGAGAGAGTTCCTGCAGTTGGAGGCGGGAACTATAACGCACCAGCAGTACACAACTAAGTTTAATGAGATGGCGAGGCTGGTGCCAGAGCAGGTGACACCCGTGTCACGGTGAATAAAGAGATACATTCAGGGGTTGCCGGCGGAGATCCGTAGACATCTAGTTTCCGCCCGGCCAGGCATGTTTAGGTCGGTGGTCGATCTGGCAGGGAGACTGTACGACGAGAGGAAGGAAGTGACTACTATGGAGGTGAGTAAGAAAGGTGATGGTGAGAGAAACTGGAATGGGGAACGAGTTGGTTGTGGTGGTTTCACTGCTAAGAACAAAAAGGAAAAGGTGGATGACTAGAGGGTAGTGACGACAGGTACGGGGATAAAGAGGTGTAATAAGTGCGGGAAGCAGCATACGGGGGAGTGTAAGTGGGGATCGAACATCTGCTTTCAGTATGGAAGGGAGGGCCACATGGCAAGGGATTGTCGTGTGGTGAAATGTTACAATTATGGTGAGACTGGGCACATGAGCAGAAACTGCAAGAAGTCGAGGGATGAGAGCTCCGGGGCATTGTATGGGCGTAAGTCCAGGTCGCCGGTGTGTTGGGCAGAGGTCGGGGAAAGTCAGATGATTGGACCCGAGATTATACAAGAGACTACCGACAAGGTGTTTCAGATAAGGGATAGATTGAAGGCAGCCCAAGACTGTCAGAAAAGTTATGCTGATAATCAAAGGAAGCCATTAGAGTTCACTATTGGGGATAATGTTCTATTGAAAGTGTCGCCTTGGAAAGGCATTATTCGTTTTGGCAAGAGGAGCAAGTTAGCACCGATATACGTTGGTCCGTTCAAGATTATTGAACGAATTGGTCCTGTTGCATATCGACTGGAATTGCCGCAAGAGTTGAACGGCATACATAACACGTTTCATGTTTCAAATCTCAAGAAGTGTCTCACTGATGAGACACTGCATGTGCCACTCGAGGAAATTCAAGTGGATGAAAAACTTCGATTCGTCGAAGAACCATTAGAGATCATTGACCGGGAAATAAAGATGTTGAAACGAAGCAAGATCTCGATTGTGAAGGTAAGATAGAACTCAAGGAGATGCCCTGAGTTTACTTGGGAAAGAGAAGACGGAATGAGGATTAAGTACCCTCACCTATTTGCGGATGGCAGTGCAGTTGATGACTCTAGTTGAATTTCGGGACGAAATTCTTTCAACTGGGGGATACTGTGACATCCGTCACCAAAATAGGTACGTTGGCTTTGGCATTAGTTTGAATTTTGACTTTTGACTTTGACTTTCGCCTTTATTTGGGATAGGTCTTGATTTATGATTCTTTTCTTGTTGGGCCCAAATTTTGGTCTAATGGGCCTATGTTTTTATGATGGGCCTGGAGCCTATATCATTATGTGACTAGTGGGCTTGTCATCATATGAGGTTCTATGTATTGAGCCCAATCAAGGGTTTTCCTAAAAAGTAAAACACGAAATTACACTGAAACCCAACTAACTCTATATCCATGGGCTTTGCCTAAAGCCTGTTAAAACAACTTAAATTGGTTCTAAAAATATAATTTATCCAAATCCTAGGGCATGTGATAGTTCGTTGGAAACGTTATTGCGCGCGGAATTTGAAAATGTAAAAATTAGACGACGCGTGGCTCGAGACGTGACGGAATACACGAGACGGGCCAAGGGCCCGAAGGCCCTTCTTCCTCCCAAGTTTCGGCCACAAGGTTTAAGGGGGGTATTCCCCTTTGCCTTAGCTCATTTGCACAAAATTTTAGTTTTCACTTGAAACCCTAGCCACCTCCTTCTCCAAACTCTCTCTTTTCCCCTCTAACCATCGAAAATTCTGAAATCACTTGTGCATCCATCGAGTTTTTGGCAACCAAGTCATCCAAGAACATTAAACTAAGCTAGATTCACTCGTCTTCAAAGCTACGGTAAGCGAAAATCGTTTTTGATGAATTTTCATTCTAGTTTTACTCTAGAATCGATGATATTCATCATCTATATTCAGAATCTTCATCTAATAATCTCTCATTCTTGTTTTTTGGTGCTAGATCGTGAAGATCTAAGTGTTACGATTGTCGGGTTCGCCATTTGGTAAAAACTCTAATTCTTGGTCTTCTATGGGAATCGAATCTAAAAGATTGGGATATAATCTTGGATGACCTGCCCTTAATCGATATTTTGGACCTATAAAACGTTTTGAAATAACTAGAATTGTTCCTTGAAAGTATTGATGTGTTGAACAAATCGAAACAACGAAACTAACAATCTGGGCAGCTTGCTGTCAGAAAAATAGGTCATCTTGTTCGTGTGATAACTTGGTCGAAACACGCCCAATTGGGGCAAACTATGGGTCTAAATTTAATACCTATGAGTCCTCTAACTAACCCAAGTGGTTTCATGTCGTTTCGACATCGTTTGGTCCTCCAAACGTAGCAAACAAAACTGAAGGTCAAAACTGACGAATCTGGGCAGCAGATTGGTCTTTATTCTTCGTGTCATAACTTACTCATATTTTGTCAAATGAACCTGATTATTTTTCTGGAGTTAATTTAAAGTCTCTTCTTTCAAACGAAACTTTTTACGCAATGATTCGTTATCGTTTCGATCTCCAAACAGCCTATACAAGACTGATGCGCAATCAGATATGTATGCTGAATTATCTTGTTAAAACTTAAAAGTAAGGATTGGAACTAAATAATCTAAATTAAGACAAGTTTTGCATATAATATTGATTAAAACTCTTTACAAAATAATTTATTTAATTAGTGGGACGATGGAAAACCTTGATTAGCGTTAAGGGCTGGACTAAAAGGATTACACCCATATTAGCCATCTATATTTGGTGATATATTAATCCTTTTGTGTATTATATATTTTTAGTGCTTACTCTGCGTGTTGTGGGATTTGAACTGTGACATTTCAAGGTGAGTTTCACGGCCCCTTTCTAATATATTTTACTTGGGGGAAAAGCATGCTCATGGTTTTGGACTATGCCGTGTTGATTTTCTTTTGAAATATTGTATGTGGTTTGGATCATAGTATGAGTCTTGATATTTAATCATGAGTGTGTACTTGTGCTTGTGCTTGTGCTTCAACTTGTGTACTTGGATGTTATGGAGAGATATTGTTAGTACTAACGGGTTAACACCCCCACCCATGTTGTCGGTACACTAGTCGAGACCGACTTGGCCGGGGCTTGCCCTTGGGTGAATATAATCCGGTTGTGTGCAAATTTTGGAATGTCTTGGATTTGGGTTACATTTGAACTTATGTTGATATCTTGACTGCTATGTATCTCTTCACATACAATTTTCTATACATGTTTACACGGCAAAATATTTGTACTTATAAACCTGTGAACTCACCAACGTATGTTGACCTTTTTAGAGCATGTCTTTTCAGGTAATGAAGTCTAGGTGTATAGCTGTGGACTTAGACGAGACCGCTCCACTAGGAGCATTAGACATTCAAGAGACTTTTGGGACTTGTTGTGGATTGTTGGGTTTTATGGATTGTAATTTTGAGGATTTTGAGATTTTTCTTGTTTGACAATTGTATTGATTTGTTTCTGGATGGAACTTTGGTATGATTATGCATTTTGGTATGACGTTCTGGTAGTGACTATCCTTGACATGTGTTCCTATGTGTCGGGCGACGTCATGACCCATGTACGGAGAATACCTTTAGATATTCTCTTGAACCCCAATGTGTTATGACGATCCCGTCCGTCGCATCCTCGTGTTTCCGCTTTAGCGAGGGTGTGACAGATTGGTATCAGAGCCATTGGTTATAGAGAATTAGGTGGATTATTCGACCTAGACTATAACCTAAGTACCCACATGTAGTATGCATCATAGGATTATGTGTGTACTGTTATACATGTGAATGTTTTATGTGTATTATCTGTCGTGCTATGTTGCCTGCCTTATGTGTTATCTGTGATCTTCTTATTTGGAGAACTTTGGTCATTGTATTATCTGTGTGTGCCTTGAGAAAGCATTAGGTAAGGACATCCTCTCGTTATGCGCTTGATTATTATTTCATCTGGATTGACAAGTGCGGCTATAAGGACTCTTTTAAAGGACCTTGGATGTTAAGCCAACCTTTATTATGTGCGTCTGCTGGTGTTAGCTATGTTGTACAAGGCCCTATTTATAACTCGTGGTTTGATTATTGGGAGATGAACATGCTAGCTTACATGACAATAACAAACAAGGGCCATGGCGTATTCAGGTCAGATGGCTACTTTATTGGATCTCAAACTATACTAAATGGACTCTTTTGATGGTTCCTTACCCAAGTGAATGCTTTGTCAGTCGATTCCTCTGCACAAATTCGGTTACTTAACCTTCAGTTAGTGACTATATCCTTGATCCTCCAATCTTAGATAACACTCTGTACTTAACAAGACATGTTAACTCTGGTAGGAGGTGCTAGGGGTGACCATGCAATGCAAATTACCATTATGGGTGCACACGTAATCGCAATTTGCAGTGCATGCAAAATCTGGCAAACCCTTTCATGAGATAACGGTCATAGTTAGTACGAATCTTCCATCTTAATCATGGGATAGTGGAATTCCTGTTATTATGATAATCAATGGTGTGGAAACACCAATCCTATATATCCTTGCACAAGTACAAATAGATCTAGAGCATTCATGGGAATCATACTGGGACATTTTAGCCCAGTATCTATGAGACGTTTCTCTTGCTTTTATTTTTGTGATCGTAGAAATTGACTACATGTTCAAAGTGTACTTGGTCTTTGAAGTTCTGAAGTAGGGAAGTGAGACTCCTTGTACCTATGCTGCTTTGTTCAAACTGATCATAATACTTGTTGCATTGGTTGTCGAGAGATGCTAGCATTATAACTGATGGAGTAAATGGATGTCATGTAACCAGTTTAGACGTCGTCCTAGGTATATCATCGGTGTGGTGGGAACGCTGCGGGGAACCCTATACATAAACATCTTTGCTATGTTAGGGATGTGTCTGAACTGGGCTATATGATGATCCGAGAGGATTAGAGATGGACATGGTAAGACTGTTAAATTGAAAGAAAGTGGCACTGGGGGCAGGATTGATTGTACATACACGAAGTACATGATTTCCAAGCCAAAAGAGTTTGAAAGGAAGTTGGAGCAATAGCTCTAACCCGTTGCATTGAGAAAACAGAAATGAATGTGGACATCAAGATCGATGCTAATAATCAAAATGCAAAGAGTGTTATCCGGCCACTAGTGGGCAAAGCACTAACATGGTGGAATATCCAAGTTCAAGCACGAAGTAGAAAAGTTTTGATGGTCATGACTTTGGATGGGCTAAACATTAATAACTGAGAGGTACTACCTCATGGACAAGATACAAAATATAGATCATTAGTTGTGGAATCAAGTAATGGTGGGATCTAGTCATGCTGCTTATCCCTACCAATTCTATAAGTTGGCAAAGGTGGTGTCATATTTGTGGCACATAAATCAAAGCGAATGGAAAAGTACATCAGGGAGGCTGGTTCTATAGTTCGTTGAATGGTGGTCGCTACTACACCCCAACCATTTGTAGTGCAATACTGAAGACTTGTATTTAGTGGATGAGTTGGTTCGTATTAGACCCTCAAGAAAGCTAGTGAGATGTAGAAGGATGTTAAGGAATCGGGTGAACTTGAAGTGTTAAAGTAGACAAGAAGGACAACTTCATGAAAGGATATGTGGTTGCCGTGCTGGAAACGAAGAGCTATGCCGACACTTGTCTGGAGAGTAATAAGTGCAATCTGCACCAACCGACTATGATGTCATGACCTGTGTGTTTCAATTTCAAGCAATTGGAGCGCTTAGTGAAGTGTTTTAAGATACTTGTGACACCCAGCAGTGTGGAAACAAGCTCTGTAGTTGAATTGGCTGACGGTAGCCTAGTAGAGACTATAGTTGTAATTCGGGACTATACTATAATATTAGATGACCATGCTTTTAGAATAGCTCTTACCTTTTGGGCTTGGGAGTTTCAACGTAGCGGTGGGCATGGATTGGCTAACTAAGAATAAAGCTGAAATCATGTGCAATGAAAAGATTTTGCGCATACCCTTACCAAATGCTAGGACGCTTGAAGTACATGGAGAGAAGCCTGAAGTGAATAAAGAATTCATAATGGGCATGAAAGTGGCGGAAATAAAGACTGAAGACATACCTGTTGTGCGGGACTTTCTAGAGGTGCTTTCGAAAGATTTGATAGGATTGCCACCTCCAAGACAGGTGGACTTCTGAATTGATTTAGTGCCTGACATAATGCCTGTAGCTAAGACACCTTATCGATTAGCCCCGTCAGAATTGTAAGAACTGTCTAGTCAGCTCCAGGAGTTGCTAGACAAGGGTTTCATCCGACCAAGCCATTCGCCGTGGGGAGCGCCAGTGCTCTTTGTTAAGAAAAAGGATGGATCCTTCAGAATGTGTATAGATTATAGAGAATTGAACAAGTTAACTATTAAGAATCATTACCCCTTGCCAAGGATAGATGATCTATTTGTTCAACTTCAAGGGGCGACCTATTTTTTTTTCGAAGATAGATCTTCGTTCCGGATATCAGCAGTTGAGGGTGCACGAGGACGATATATCAAAGACGGCTTTTAGGACGCGTTATGGGCATTATGAATTCTTGGTTATGCCTTTTGGGCTAACGAACGCACCCGCAGTATTTATAGACCTAATGACCAGTGTGTGTAAACCTTACCTGGATAAATTTGTCATAGTATTCATTGACGACATCTTGATTTATTCGAGGACGAAAGAGGATCATAAGGGACACTTGAAAGCAATCTTGGAGTTATTGGGAAGAGAGAAGCTCTATGCCAAATTCTCCAAGTGTGAGTTTTGGCTGTGAGAGGTGAAATTTCTTGGGCATGTAGTGAATGAAAAAGGAATTCATGTGGACCCTGGAAAGATCAAGGCAGTTAAAAACTGGGAGGCACCTAAGACGCCTTCAGAGATAAGACAATTCCTTGGACTAGCAGGCTATTATCGGCGATCTATCCCTAATTTCTCAAGGGTTGCGCAACCACTCACACAACTAACGCAGAAGGATAAAAGTTAGAATGGGGTGCTAAACAAGAGGACGTATTTAAAACATTGATATAGAGGTATATGTTAGTAAGTGTTTAACGTGTACGAAGGTCAAGGCAGAACATCAAAGACCATCAGGTTTATTGCAGCAACCTGAAATCCCTGAATGGAAGTGGGAGACTATTACGATGGACTTTATTACAAAGTTACCCAGGACTAGTAGTGGGCATGATACGATTTGGGTTATTGTGGATCGAATGACCAAATCTGCACATTTCTTGGCTATACGCGAATACTACAAAATGGAAAAGTTGGCAAGGATCTATATCTGTGAGATTGTGTCTAGACATGGGGTACCCGTGTCAATCATATCTGATTGGGAAGCATGATTCACATCCCGATTCTGGCAACCCTTACAGAAGTCACTGGGGACATGTCTTGACATGAGTACTGCCTATCACCCTCAGACCGATGGTCAGAGTGAGCGTATGATTCAGACTTTGGAAGACATGCTGAGGGCTTGCATGATTGACTTTGGCGGTAACTGGGACACTCACCTTCCATTGGTGGAGTTTTCATACAATAATAGTTACCATACGAGTATTGGATGTGCACCATTTGAGGCATTGTATGGGCGTAAGTCCAGGTCGCCGGTGTGTTGGGCAGAGGTCGGGGAAAGTCAGATGATTGGACCCGAGATTATACAAGAGACTACCGACAAGGTGTTTCAGATAAGGGATAGATTGAAGGCAGCCCAAGACTGTCAGAAAAGTTATGCTGATAATCAAAGGAAGCCATTAGAGTTCACTATTGGGGATAATGTTCTATTGAAAGTGTCGCCTTGGAAAGGCATTATTCGTTTTGGCAAGAGGAGCAAGTTAGCACCGATATACGTTGGTCCGTTCAAGATTATTGAACGAATTGGTCCTGTTGCATATCGACTGGAATTGCCGCAAGAGTTGAACGGCATACATAACACGTTTCATGTTTCAAATCTCAAGAAGTGTCTCACTGATGAGACACTGCATGTGCCACTCGAGGAAATTCAAGTGGATGAAAAACTTCGATTCGTCGAAGAACCATTAGAGATCATTGACCGGGAAATAAAGATGTTGAAACGAAGCAAGATCTCGATTGTGAAGGTAAGATAGAACTCAAGGAGATGCCCTGAGTTTACTTGGGAAAGAGAAGACGGAATGAGGATTAAGTACCCTCACCTATTTGCGGATGGCAGTGCAGTTGATGACTCTAGTTGAATTTCGGGACGAAATTCTTTCAACTGGGGGATACTGTGACATCCGTCACCAAAATAGGTACGTTGGCTTTGGCATTAGTTTGAATTTTGACTTTTGACTTTGACTTTCGCCTTTATTTGGGATAGGTCTTGATTTATGATTCTTTTCTTGTTGGGCCCAAATTTTGGTCTAATGGGCCTATGTTTTTATGATGGGCCTGGAGCCTATATCATTATGTGACTAGTGGGCTTGTCATCATATGAGGTTCTATGTATTGAGCCCAATCAAGGGTTTTCCTAAAAAGTAAAACACGAAATTACACTGAAACCCAACTAACTCTATATCCATGGGCTTTGCCTAAAGCCTGTTAAAACAACTTAAATTGGTTCTAAAAATATAATTTATCCAAATCCTAGGGCATGTGATAGTTCGTTGGAAACGTTATTGCGCGCGGAATTTGAAAATGTAAAAATTAGACGACGCGTGGCTCGAGACGTGACGGAATACACGAGACGGGCCAAGGGCCCGAAGGCCCTTCTTCCTCCCAAGTTTCGGCCACAAGGTTTAAGGGGGGTATTCCCCTTTGCCTTAGCTCATTTGCACAAAATTTTAGTTTTCACTTGAAACCCTAGCCACCTCCTTCTCCAAACTCTCTCTTTTCCCCTCTAACCATCGAAAATTCTGAAATCACTTGTGCATCCATCGAGTTTTTGGCAACCAAGTCATCCAAGAACATTAAACTAAGCTAGATTCACTCGTCTTCAAAGCTACGGTAAGCGAAAATCGTTTTTGATGAATTTTCATTCTAGTTTTACTCTAGAATCGATGATATTCATCATCTATATTCAGAATCTTCATCTAATAATCTCTCATTCTTGTTTTTTTGGTGCTAGATCGTGAAGATCTAAGTGTTACGATTGTCGGGTTCGCCATTTGGTAAAAACTCTAATTCTTGGTCTTCTATGGGAATCGAATCTAAAAGATTGGGATATAATCTTGGATGACCTGCCCTTAATCGATATTTTGGACCTATAAAACGTTTTGAAATAACTAGAATTGTTCCTTGAAAGTATTGATGTGTTGAACAAATCGAAACAACGAAACTAACAATCTGGGCAGCTTGCTGTCAGAAAAATAGGTCATCTTGTTCGTGTGATAACTTGGTCGAAACACGCCCAATTGGGGCAAACTATGGGTCTAAATTTAATACCTATGAGTCCTCTAACTAACCCAAGTGGTTTCATGTCGTTTCGACATCGTTTGGTCCTCCAAACGTAGCAAACAAAACTGAAGGTCAAAACTGACGAATCTGGGCAGCAGATTGGTCTTTATTCTTCGTGTCATAACTTACTCATATTTTGTCAAATGAACCTGATTATTTTTCTGGAGTTAATTTAAAGTCTCTTCTTTCAAACGAAACTTTTTACGCAATGATTCGTTATCGTTTCGATCTCCAAACAGCCTATACAAGACTGATGCGCAATCAGATATGTATGCTGAATTATCTTGTTAAAACTTAAAAGTAAGGATTGGAACTAAATAATCTAAATTAAGACAAGTTTTGCATATAATATTGATTAAAACTCTTTACAAAATAATTTATTTAATTAGTGGGACGATGGAAAACCTTGATTAGCGTTAAGGGCTGGACTAAAAGGATTACACCCATATTAGCCATCTATATTTGGTGATATATTAATCCTTTTGTGTATTATATATTTTTAGTGCTTACTCTGCGTGTTGTGGGATTTGAACTGTGACATTTCAAGGTGAGTTTCACGGCCCCTTTCTAATATATTTTACTTGGGGGAAAAGCATGCTCATGGTTTTGGACTATGCCGTGTTGATTTTCTTTTGAAATATTGTATGTGGTTTGGATCATAGTATGAGTCTTGATATTTAATCATGAGTGTGTACTTGTGCTTGTGCTTGTGCTTCAACTTGTGTACTTGGATGTTATGGAGAGATATTGTTAGTACTAACGGGTTAACACCCCCACCCATGTTGTCGGTACACTAGTCGAGACCGACTTGGCCGGGGCTTGCCCTTGGGTGAATATAATCCGGTTGTGTGCAAATTTTGGAATGTCTTGGATTTGGGTTACATTTGAACTTATGTTGATATCTTGACTGCTATGTATCTCTTCACATACAATTTTCTATACATGTTTACACGGCAAAATATTTGTACTTATAAACCTGTGAACTCACCAACGTATGTTGACCTTTTTAGAGCATGTCTTTTCAGGTAATGAAGTCTAGGTGTATAGCTGTGGACTTAGACGAGACCGCTCCACTAGGAGCATTAGACATTCAAGAGACTTTTGGGACTTGTTGTGGATTGTTGGGTTTTATGGATTGTAATTTTGAGGATTTTGAGATTTTTCTTGTTTGACAATTGTATTGATTTGTTTCTGGATGGAACTTTGGTATGATTATGCATTTTGGTATGACGTTCTGGTAGTGACTATCCTTGACATGTGTTCCTATGTGTCGGGCGACGTCATGACCCATGTACGGAGAATACCTTTAGATATTCTCTTGAACCCCAATGTGTTATGACGATCCCGTCCGTCGCATCCTCGTGTTTCCGCTTTAGCGAGGGTGTGACAGATTGGTATCAGAGCCATTGGTTATAGAGAATTAGGTGGATTATTCGACCTAGACTATAACCTAAGTACCCACATGTAGTATGCATCATAGGATTATGTGTGTACTGTTATACATGTGAATGTTTTATGTGTATTATCTGTCGTGCTATGTTGCCTGCCTTATGTGTTATCTGTGATCTTCTTATTTGGAGAACTTTGGTCATTGTATTATCTGTGTGTGCCTTGAGAAAGCATTAGGTAAGGACATCCTCTCGTTATGCGCTTGATTATTATTTCATCTGGATTGACAAGTGCGGCTATAAGGACTCTTTTAAAGGACCTTGGATGTTAAGCCAACCTTTATTATGTGCGTCTGCTGGTGTTAGCTATGTTGTACAAGGCCCTATTTATAACTCGTGGTTTGATTATTGGGAGATGAACATGCTAGCTTACATGACAATAACAAACAAGGGCCATGGCGTATTCAGGTCAGATGGCTACTTTATTGGATCTCAAACTATACTAAATGGACTCTTTTGATGGTTCCTTACCCAAGTGAATGCTTTGTCAGTCGATTCCTCTGCACAAATTCGGTTACTTAACCTTCAGTTAGTGACTATATCCTTGATCCTCCAATCTTAGATAACACTCTGTACTTAACAAGACATGTTAACTCTGGTAGGAGGTGCTAGGGGTGACCATGCAATGCAAATTACCATTATGGGTGCACACGTAATCGCAATTTGCAGTGCATGCAAAATCTGGCAAACCCTTTCATGAGATAACGGTCATAGTTAGTACGAATCTTCCATCTTAATCATGGGATAGTGGAATTCCTGTTATTATGATAATCAATGGTGTGGAAACACCAATCCTATATATCCTTGCACAAGTACAAATAGATCTAGAGCATTCATGGGAATCATACTGGGACATTTTAGCCCAGTATCTATGAGACGTTTCTCTTGCTTTTATTTTTGTGATCGTAGAAATTGACTACATGTTCAAAGTGTACTTGGTCTTTGAAGTTCTGAAGTAGGGAAGTGAGACTCCTTGTACCTATGCTGCTTTGTTCAAACTGATCATAATACTTGTTGCATTGGTTGTCGAGAGATGCTAGCATTATAACTGATGGAGTAAATGGATGTCATGTAACCAGTTTAGACGTCGTCCTAGGTATATCATCGGTGTGGTGGGAACGCTGCGGGGAACCCTATACATAAACATCTTTGCTATGTTAGGGATGTGTCTGAACTGGGCTATATGATGATCCGAGAGGATTAGAGATGGACATGGTAAGACTGTTAAATTGAAAGAAAGTGGCACTGGGGGCAGGATTGATTGTACATACACGAAGTACATGATTTCCAAGCCAAAAGAGTTTGAAAGGAAGTTGGAGCAATAGCTCTAACCCGTTGCATTGAGAAAACAGAAATGAATGTGGACATCAAGATCGATGCTAATAATCAAAATGCAAAGAGTGTTATCCGGCCACTAGTGGGCAAAGCACTAACATGGTGGAATATCCAAGTTCAAGCACGAAGTAGAAAAGTTTTGATGGTCATGACTTTGGATGGGCTAAACATTAATAACTGAGAGGTACTACCTCATGGACAAGATACAAAATATAGATCATTAGTTGTGGAATCAAGTAATGGTGGGATCTAGTCATGCTGCTTATCCCTACCAATTCTATAAGTTGGCAAAGGTGGTGTCATATTTGTGGCACATAAATCAAAGCGAATGGAAAAGTACATCAGGGAGGCTGGTTCTATAGTTCGTTGAATGGTGGTCGCTACTACACCCCAACCATTTGTAGTGCAATACTGAAGACTTGTATTTAGTGGATGAGTTGGTTCGTATTAGACCCTCAAGAAAGCTAGTGAGATGTAGAAGGATGTTAAGGAATCGGGTGAACTTGAAGTGTTAAAGTAGACAAGAAGGACAACTTCATGAAAGGATATGTGGTTGCCGTGCTGGAAACGAAGAGCTATGCCGACACTTGTCTGGAGAGTAATAAGTGCAATCTGCACCAACCGACTATGATGTCATGACCTGTGTGTTTCAATTTCAAGCAATTGGAGCGCTTAGTGAAGTGTTTTAAGATACTTGTGACACCCAGCAGTGTGGAAACAAGCTCTGTAGTTGAATTGGCTGACGGTAGCCTAGTAGAGACTATAGTTGTAATTCGGGACTATACTATAATATTAGATGACCATGCTTTTAGAATAGCTCTTACCTTTTGGGCTTGGGAGTTTCAACGTAGCGGTGGGCATGGATTGGCTAACTAAGAATAAAGCTGAAATCATGTGCAATGAAAAGATTTTGCGCATACCCTTACCAAATGCTAGGACGCTTGAAGTACATGGAGAGAAGCCTGAAGTGAATAAAGAATTCATAATGGGCATGAAAGTGGCGGAAATAAAGACTGAAGACATACCTGTTGTGCGGGACTTTCTAGAGGTGCTTTCGAAAGATTTGATAGGATTGCCACCTCCAAGACAGGTGGACTTCTGAATTGATTTAGTGCCTGACATAATGCCTGTAGCTAAGACACCTTATCGATTAGCCCCGTCAGAATTGTAAGAACTGTCTAGTCAGCTCCAGGAGTTGCTAGACAAGGGTTTCATCCGACCAAGCCATTCGCCGTGGGGAGCGCCAGTGCTCTTTGTTAAGAAAAAGGATGGATCCTTCAGAATGTGTATAGATTATAGAGAATTGAACAAGTTAACTATTAAGAATCATTACCCCTTGCCAAGGATAGATGATCTATTTGTTCAACTTCAAGGGGCGACCTATTTTTTTTCGAAGATAGATCTTCGTTCCGGATATCAGCAGTTGAGGGTGCACGAGGACGATATATCAAAGACGGCTTTTAGGACGCGTTATGGGCATTATGAATTCTTGGTTATGCCTTTTGGGCTAACGAACGCACCCGCAGTATTTATAGACCTAATGACCAGTGTGTGTAAACCTTACCTGGATAAATTTGTCATAGTATTCATTGACGACATCTTGATTTATTCGAGGACGAAAGAGGATCATAAGGGACACTTGAAAGCAATCTTGGAGTTATTGGGAAGAGAGAAGCTCTATGCCAAATTCTCCAAGTGTGAGTTTTGGCTGTGAGAGGTGAAATTTCTTGGGCATGTAGTGAATGAAAAAGGAATTCATGTGGACCCTGGAAAGATCAAGGCAGTTAAAAACTGGGAGGCACCTAAGACGCCTTCAGAGATAAGACAATTCCTTGGACTAGCAGGCTATTATCGGCGATCTATCCCTAATTTCTCAAGGGTTGCGCAACCACTCACACAACTAACGCAGAAGGATAAAAGTTAGAATGGGGTGCTAAACAAGAGGACGTATTTAAAACATTGATATAGAGGTATATGTTAGTAAGTGTTTAACGTGTACGAAGGTCAAGGCAGAACATCAAAGACCATCAGGTTTATTGCAGCAACCTGAAATCCCTGAATGGAAGTGGGAGACTATTACGATGGACTTTATTACAAAGTTACCCAGGACTAGTAGTGGGCATGATACGATTTGGGTTATTGTGGATCGAATGACCAAATCTGCACATTTCTTGGCTATACGCGAATACTACAAAATGGAAAAGTTGGCAAGGATCTATATCTGTGAGATTGTGTCTAGACATGGGGTACCCGTGTCAATCATATCTGATTGGGAAGCATGATTCACATCCCGATTCTGGCAACCCTTACAGAAGTCACTGGGGACATGTCTTGACATGAGTACTGCCTATCACCCTCAGACCGATGGTCAGAGTGAGCGTATGATTCAGACTTTGGAAGACATGCTGAGGGCTTGCATGATTGACTTTGGCGGTAACTGGGACACTCACCTTCCATTGGTGGAGTTTTCATACAATAATAGTTACCATACGAGTATTGGATGTGCACCATTTGAGGCATTGTATGGGCGTAAGTCCAGGTCGCCGGTGTGTTGGGCAGAGGTCGGGGAAAGTCAGATGATTGGACCCGAGATTATACAAGAGACTACCGACAAGGTGTTTCAGATAAGGGATAGATTGAAGGCAGCCCAAGACTGTCAGAAAAGTTATGCTGATAATCAAAGGAAGCCATTAGAGTTCACTATTGGGGATAATGTTCTATTGAAAGTGTCGCCTTGGAAAGGCATTATTCGTTTTGGCAAGAGGAGCAAGTTAGCACCGATATACGTTGGTCCGTTCAAGATTATTGAACGAATTGGTCCTGTTGCATATCGACTGGAATTGCCGCAAGAGTTGAACGGCATACATAACACGTTTCATGTTTCAAATCTCAAGAAGTGTCTCACTGATGAGACACTGCATGTGCCACTCGAGGAAATTCAAGTGGATGAAAAACTTCGATTCGTCGAAGAACCATTAGAGATCATTGACCGGGAAATAAAGATGTTGAAACGAAGCAAGATCTCGATTGTGAAGGTAAGATAGAACTCAAGGAGATGCCCTGAGTTTACTTGGGAAAGAGAAGACGGAATGAGGATTAAGTACCCTCACCTATTTGCGGATGGCAGTGCAGTTGATGACTCTAGTTGAATTTCGGGACGAAATTCTTTCAACTGGGGGATACTGTGACATCCGTCACCAAAATAGGTACGTTGGCTTTGGCATTAGTTTGAATTTTGACTTTTGACTTTGACTTTCGCCTTTATTTGGGATAGGTCTTGATTTATGATTCTTTTCTTGTTGGGCCCAAATTTTGGTCTAATGGGCCTATGTTTTTATGATGGGCCTGGAGCCTATATCATTATGTGACTAGTGGGCTTGTCATCATATGAGGTTCTATGTATTGAGCCCAATCAAGGGTTTTCCTAAAAAGTAAAACACGAAATTACACTGAAACCCAACTAACTCTATATCCATGGGCTTTGCCTAAAGCCTGTTAAAACAACTTAAATTGGTTCTAAAAATATAATTTATCCAAATCCTAGGGCATGTGATAGTTCGTTGGAAACGTTATTGCGCGCGGAATTTGAAAATGTAAAAATTAGACGACGCGTGGCTCGAGACGTGACGGAATACACGAGACGGGCCAAGGGCCCGAAGGCCCTTCTTCCTCCCAAGTTTCGGCCACAAGGTTTAAGGGGGGTATTCCCCTTTGCCTTAGCTCATTTGCACAAAATTTTAGTTTTCACTTGAAACCCTAGCCACCTCCTTCTCCAAACTCTCTCTTTTCCCCTCTAACCATCGAAAATTCTGAAATCACTTGTGCATCCATCGAGTTTTTGGCAACCAAGTCATCCAAGAACATTAAACTAAGCTAGATTCACTCGTCTTCAAAGCTACGGTAAGCGAAAATCGTTTTTGATGAATTTTCATTCTAGTTTTACTCTAGAATCGATGATATTCATCATCTATATTCAGAATCTTCATCTAATAATCTCTCATTCTTGTTTTTTTGGTGCTAGATCGTGAAGATCTAAGTGTTACGATTGTCGGGTTCGCCATTTGGTAAAAACTCTAATTCTTGGTCTTCTATGGGAATCGAATCTAAAAGATTGGGATATAATCTTGGATGACCTGCCCTTAATCGATATTTTGGACCTATAAAACGTTTTGAAATAACTAGAATTGTTCCTTGAAAGTATTGATGTGTTGAACAAATCGAAACAACGAAACTAACAATCTGGGCAGCTTGCTGTCAGAAAAATAGGTCATCTTGTTCGTGTGATAACTTGGTCGAAACACGCCCAATTGGGGCAAACTATGGGTCTAAATTTAATACCTATGAGTCCTCTAACTAACCCAAGTGGTTTCATGTCGTTTCGACATCGTTTGGTCCTCCAAACGTAGCAAACAAAACTGAAGGTCAAAACTGACGAATCTGGGCAGCAGATTGGTCTTTATTCTTCGTGTCATAACTTACTCATATTTTGTCAAATGAACCTGATTATTTTTCTGGAGTTAATTTAAAGTCTCTTCTTTCAAACGAAACTTTTTACGCAATGATTCGTTATCGTTTCGATCTCCAAACAGCCTATACAAGACTGATGCGCAATCAGATATGTATGCTGAATTATCTTGTTAAAACTTAAAAGTAAGGATTGGAACTAAATAATCTAAATTAAGACAAGTTTTGCATATAATATTGATTAAAACTCTTTACAAAATAATTTATTTAATTAGTGGGACGATGGAAAACCTTGATTAGCGTTAAGGGCTGGACTAAAAGGATTACACCCATATTAGCCATCTATATTTGGTGATATATTAATCCTTTTGTGTATTATATATTTTTAGTGCTTACTCTGCGTGTTGTGGGATTTGAACTGTGACATTTCAAGGTGAGTTTCACGGCCCCTTTCTAATATATTTTACTTGGGGGAAAAGCATGCTCATGGTTTTGGACTATGCCGTGTTGATTTTCTTTTGAAATATTGTATGTGGTTTGGATCATAGTATGAGTCTTAATATTTAATCATGAGTGTGTACTTGTGCTTGTGCTTGTGCTTCAACTTGTGTACTTGGATGTTATGGAGAGATATTGTTAGTACTAACGGGTTAACACCCCACCCATGTTGTCGGTATACTAGTCGAGACCGACTTGGCCGGGGCTTGCCCTTGGGTGAATATAATCCGGTTGTGTGCAAATTTTGGAATGTCTTGGATTTGGGTTACATTTGAACTTATGTTGATATCTTGACTGCTATGTATCTCTTCACATACAATTTTCTATACATGTTTACACGGCAAAATATTTGTACTTATAAACCTGTGAACTCACCAACGTATGTTGACCTTTTTAGAGCATGTCTTTTCAGGTAATGAAGTCTAGGTGTATAGCTGTGGACTTAGACGAGACCGCTCCACTAGGAGCATTAGACATTCAAGAGACTTTTGGGACTTGTTGTGGATTGTTGGGTTTTATGGATTGTAATTTTGAGGATTTTGAGATTTTTCTTGTTTGACAATTGTATTGATTTGTTTCTGGATGGAACTTTGGTATGATTATGCATTTTGGTATGACGTTCTGGTAGTGACTATCCTTGACATGTGTTCCTATGTGTCGGGCGACGTCATGACCCATGTACGGAGAATACCTTTAGATATTCTCTTGAACCCCAATGTGTTATGACTATCCCGTCCGTCGCATCCTCGTGTTTCCGCTTTAGCGAGGGTGTGACACGGGGCAAAGAAAGGGGCTGAGAAGGAGGGCTGAGGATGAAGGTCAGAGCATGCACGATGACCCAGGAGGAGGCTAGGGTGGATCCCAACGTTATGTCAGGTGCACTTCTAGTAACCCAAACTTATGCCTTTTTACTTTTTGATTCTGATGCTAGTAGGAGTTTTATTTCTGCTGCCTTTTGTAATAAGTTTCCCGTTAGGAGTAGAAAGATTGATGAGCCCTTTAATGTAGAAACTGCTATCGGTAGGTCTACTAGGATACATGATGCCCTAGCGGATTCTGTGATAGAATCGGAAGGCCATAGGTTCCCTGCTAAATTATTCGTGGTGCCCCTAGGCGGATTTGATGTAGTCCTAGGGATGGATTGGCTAGCAGCCAATGTGGCAAGAATCGTGTGTTGTAAGAAGATAATTCGATTGACCGCACCTGATGGGAGTTGGTGGCAATCTACGATGATAGAGTTAGTGCAGTCCCGAAAGCAATTTCGATGGTTGTGGTAGAGGAGTGTACGAGGCGTGGATGTAGTGCCTACCTGGCTTAGGTGAAAGATGTGGATGCGTCAGTACCACGATGGTCCGACGTACCGGTCGTGTGTGACTTCCTAGACGTATTCCCGGAGGATCTACCAGGTGTGCCACCGGACCGCGAGATGGAGTTCCAAATCAAATTGATACCTGGTCCCCAACCTGTTGCCAAGGCACCATATCGATTAGCTCCCATCGAGATGAAGAAATTGATGACTCAGCTGCCAGAGTTACTGGATAAGTGGTTCATCCGATCAAGTATCTCTCCATGGGGTGCTCCGGTCTTGATTGTGAAGAAGAAGGATGGTAGCATGAGAATGAGCATCGACTACTGTGAGCTGAACAAGTTGACGGTGAAGAATCGGTATCCGTTACCGAGGACTGATGACTTGTTTGATCAGCTCCAATGTGCCAGTTGGTTCTTGAGGTCATATCTCCAATCTGGTCACCATCAATTAAAGGTGGAGGGGCAGGATATTCCTAAAGCAGCTTTTCATACGCGCTATGGACACTACGAGTTCCTCGTGATTTCCTTTGGTTTAACCAATGCGCCAGCCGCTTTTATGGACTTGATGAATCGGGTGTGTCGGTCGATGTTGGATAAATCAATGATTGTGTTTATCGATGATATCCTGATTTATTCATAGAGCGAAGAGGAACATGTCGGTCACATTTGGCAAGTGCTGGATACACTTCAAAGGGAGAAGTTGTACGACAAGTTCTCCAAGTGCGCGTTCTAGTTATGCGAGGTTCAACTTTTGGGTCTTGTGGTTAATCCTGAAGGGATTATGGTAGACCTGACAAAGGTTGAGGCAGTGATGCAATGGGAGTCTCCAAGGACGCCATCTGAGATTCGTAGTTTCTTGAGTTTGGTGGGTTGCTAAGGGAGATTTACTCAAAGGTTCTCTAAAGTGGCGGCTATGGTCGTTGCATTGAAGTAATGGATGCCACTTGGGGAATCAGAGGGAGAAATGAGATGGTACTACCCAGATCTCTTTAAGGAGTGACAGGCTTCAGGGACGAAACCTATATAAGGGGGGTGGACTTGTAACACCCGAAAATTTCAAAAAAAAAGAGAAACGAAAAGTAAAGGATCAAACAGGAAGTTATTTTTAAAGCAAGAGGTTAAAAGCGTGCAAGGGCCAAACTTGCACATAGTGGGGTTTAAAAGAGGTATGGCCGCCCATAATCTATTTTCTCTCCTGCAACCTTCGGTTCTAGAGAGTGAGAGAAGCCCTCAACCGGTTTTTAGAGTGAGAAAGTAGAAGATCTTCAAGAAAGGTAAAGTTTTCAAGTGTTTCTTCCCTGTTTTCTACTGGGTTCGAGCTTCTGGACCGATATTCTAGTGTTTAGTGCTCGTTGTCGTGGGTTTTAGGTGCTGGAACTTCAAGTGGGCTCTCAGTTTTGAGGTGTTCCACTCGAAACATGTTCAAGGTGAGTTCTAGATCCCTTCTTTTACTGGTTTTCTAAGTGTTTGAGGCTGTTATGCATACTGGGCAGAAGGTTTTCTAAACTAAACTATGAATTTTGACATGGTGTGCGACTGGGTGCTGTTGGTATATGTTTTCAGATGTTTTTCTAAGATGTGTATGATGTGTAGTATGTTTTAAGTGCGTAGCTTGATAGATCTGTGTTAAGGATGTGTTAGAATGAGGATTTGGAACTGAATATAGCATAAGTTGCAATTGCAGGTTGGTTTAGTTCATCCGCATTTAGATTTGAATATTCGCATGTGTTTTGTTCATGCGCATTTGCTACAGTGATCATGCGCATTTCTTTTGTTCATGCGCATTTGCTACAGTGTTCAGGCGTATTTGTTTCAGTCATCCTCATTTGGTTCTTGCGCATTTCCTGATACTTGGAATATTTTCTGAAGACTTTCATTTGCCTTGTTCATGCGCATTTGCTATAGTGTTCATGCATATTTCTTTGGGACAGTATTTTCTGAGTATGTTCATCTGTATTTGTTCATCCGCATTTACTTTTTTCATCCGCATTTCTTTGTTGATCCGCATTTCTTTGTTGATCCGCATTTCTTTTAGGACTTGGGATTTTTTGGAATTTTGGGAAGTAGAGCTTAAGTGTTAAGAAATGATGTCTTGTGATGGCTTATGCTTATTTATGATGTGTATGTATTGTGTGCTGTTTTGATGATGATGTTGTTCTATGCTATGTATATGATGTGACTTTACGTGGTATGATATACTTATGTATGTAGTAAAGTATTATGTAATGGAATTGAAAGATCACGATTGACGAAAATGGAAGTAATGAATGATGGAGTCCTTGTCGCTTACCCGGTACTGTGTCGGCTTTTTGCTTGACGTGGGGGTTTATTTATAAACCCCGGCATAGTACCGGCTTTTGCTTGTCGTGGGGGTATAGCGTATGAGTTGTGAGAAGATCCTTGTCGCGTACCCCGTTACTGTGTCGGATTTTGCTTGACGTGGGGGTTTACTTATAAACCCCAACACAGTATCGGCTTTTGCTTGACGTGGGGGTATAGCGTATGGCAGGATCTAGATAAGGGTGGAAGATATTAATGAAAGAAGGTACGAATGATGAACAATGATGAAATATAATAATTATTATCTAGATGTACGTATGATGTGCGATCATGAACGAAAGTAAAGGATATGTTTTAACGTAATGTAAAGTATTTTAATATAAAACTAGAAGTCACTCAGCGTCGCTGACTTTTGTGTGTATAATAGTTGGCTGGTAACCGTTTGACGTTGAGGAGGTGCAGGCATGGATGCATAAGCTACTGGGAATGTTTAGAGTCTGGCATCAACATTTTGAGATGATATTGTATTAATACAATTTTTTATGATGTAATTTAAAGATATGATGCATTGACATGTTTTTAATTATTAATGAAAAATTTAAATTTCCGCTGCAAAATGATGAATTTTATATGTTTTATGCGATGATTGACCTACTGTAAGCGCCCCGTGAACAGGGCCTTACACATTGAAAAATTCACTAAGTTCGTTTTTTAATTAAAATGAAATATTAAAGGGAATAAGCGTAACATTGTGAATTTTCATGTAACTTCTTACTTTATCTGTCATTCCTAAAACCTAAATTCATGCAAACCCTAATTCCATGCAAAGCATGATTTTTTTTTTTATAAAATGGGTTTCTTTTAGAAAACATGATGGTTTGTGGGTTGATTTGAAAATGTGTTTGTGTTATGGGTATTTCGCATAAGGTATTTATGGAATCCAAGTTTCAATCATTGAATCCGTAATTCTCATTTACAGAATCCATATACCGTTTGTTGACCGTTTACAAAAGTTTCTTGACCAAGTTAACCTCTAATTAATAATTAATTCATGTCTCTTAATTCCTCAGTTTCCATTTACGAATTTATTTTTTTATTCATCCATCTCTAATTAATAATTAATTCATGTCTCCTAATTCCTCTCCATTTACCGATTTAAATATTTTTTTATTTGGCCACCTCTAGTTAATATTTGTTGACCGTTTGTTGTCGTCTTGATCTAATTAATTCCGCAATTTACATTTTCGGAATTTATTTATTTATTTATATTTCAACTCAAAAATCTTAATCTTTATTTTCTTCCACTAATTCCGCTAATGACATTTACGGAATTCAACTCCCCAACTTCATATTGTTTTTTTATTCTACACTTTTGATTTCTACCACATATTTCATGTGGTTTTTATTTAATTTACGTGTTTTGATTTATACTTTAGACTTTTGATTTATACCACATATTTCACCTGATTTTTGTATTTTACACGTTTCATTTGTACTTTATATTCTTTTTTACTTTACATTTTATTTTGATTCTACATGTGTTCATTTTATACTTTAAATTCTCAGTTAAAAAGAAAATGATGCAGGAAGTTGGTGAAGATAGACATGGTATTTCAATATTAGATAAAAGTTAAGTAAGAATAGACAATAATTGAGTTCGAAAACAAAAATCATCAGACAAAAATAAAAAAATGCATATACATAAACGAAACTTATTTTAGAGACTATCATTTAACTTTTTACTTTTTTAAAATTAAATTATAATATTATGCCTTGTTCTTTTAGTATTCTAGTTACTGAAATAAAATTATATCTACCAAATATACTTTGAGAGTGGTTGTAAAATAATATGAAGTGCTTACAAAGTATTTGTACTTTTTATTCTCTTTGAATTCTTTTGGTTTATTTTGTAGGTTTATGTTGATTTTGGTTGTGGGTAGGTTTATTATTTAGTTGTCTTGAGATTAGCTTTTATATATGTGTATATATATGTGTGTTTGGCTAGTTGTTGTGTGTAGTCAAATTTTCCAAACTAATCTCAAAATGTGTGAATCCAAGGATCGAAGCAGGAATTATCAATTTGATTTTAACAAGTAATGATCGCGGAACTATCAATACTTGCTGTTTATTGAATTGTTTATAAATTGAAATAAAAGAACAAAATAAAACAACTTGAAAACACATTATAATAATGTAACACAAAGATGATTTTCAATTGCTTTTCATTCACAACGAACTGATTACAATTGATGTTGATGCTCTTGATGCTATATTGTTGTTTTTCTATGTTCTTGTTGTATTGCTATTTTTTTTAAGTTATTCTTGATTGATATCGTTTCTTTCAATATATACACCTATTTGAGTATCGATATCTCTCAATCTCTCTCTATTCTGTTCCTATTTTCTTGCTAATATCTCGCTAATCTATTTCGCTATTCTGTTTCTATATGTGTGTATCCTTTCCTTGTTTATCGGCATAGGAGTTGACAATTTACATTGGAAATTGTAAATTACTAAAAGAATGTTATTGATGTGACGTGGAATATTCGCTTGACTTCAATATCTTCTACCGTCATTGATTTGATGATGTTGCTTTGACATGTTGAATTGTTGACTTTTTGATCTCCCGTAGGAATTTGTCTTCAGTAGGAAGTTCTTCTTCCGTAGCAATTGGTCTTCCGCAGCAACACTTAGTCTTTAGTTGTGCTTTCGCAGGAGTTCTTGTACTTGTTCTTCAGCTGCAAGCTCTCCAGTAGCTCCACTTGATCTTGGATTTGTTCAGCATTTGTTGTTCTTCCGTAGGAGATCTACGGAAGCACAGACTTTAGTTATGCTCTGGAGAACATCTACGGAAGAACAAAATTGTTCATCTGCAGTTGTTCAAACACTTGGTCAATTTTCCAAATTTACCAAGTCTGATGTTTCCTGCAATGACACATAAACCAACACACACAATAATATGGGTTAACATATAATTCATGCAGTACACTATGTTATCAAAAGAGAATTACAATGAGTTATTACAAGAGTTGATTTATCATCTAAACCTATACAAAGGATCTAGACCTAACAATACTCCCCCTATAGGTTTAGACTCTTGTAATCACTGGTTTAATTCTCTTAATTCTTGAATTCTTCCCAAAATTTTTGTTGTGAAGTATTCAACTGCATTTTTCTGATCATCATACAAGTACTTAATCTTCATCCTCTTCATTTTCTTCAACGTCTTGTATTTCAGACCCAGGATGTCCTCTTTATTGGTAAGTGTTGCAACAACACTATTATTTGAAACAACTTCAAGTTCATCTTGTTCTGGTATTCTCAGCTTAGGGATTGATTGAATTTCTGTTCCCATCAGCTGGCCCGCTTCAAATTTTCTTCTCTTATGAGCTTTAGCATGCAGCTTGTCAATAACTTAAATGATGTGAACATACAAGCACATGTCTTTTTGAGCGTTTTGGTCACTTAGCTTGGGAAAGTACTTGTCATGTAGATATGAAGTGTAGCTTGGGTGAAGCAATTTGATTTCCATTGGGTCAAACAGTCTTATGCTTGAACCTTTCTTCTATGGATCATTCCTTAGCAACACAAGCTCTTTGGTTCTTTCTACATAACCCCACTTTGTGATAGGGATTGAATATTGATTTCCTTTTATAGTTTTAACTGAAGCTTCTGCCTTGTTTTCATAACCAATTCTTGCTAAGAATTCATCATCCATGGATTGAGAAGAACTGGTATGAGGCCTTTTCTGTCTTTGTCTTCTTCTCTTTTGCTCTTCATCTTCTCTTCTTGCTTCTTTCAAGACATCCCCTTTGAACTTATGTCTAAGCTTTGCAACTATTCCAGAGAAATCCCTTCCTCTTGGATTAATAGAATAATTGGTGATAGGAATGGCTTAAAGGCATTGCAGATCAGCATCTGGTAGAGAGAGGAGAGACTCCATCTAAGGATAGTATTGAACCATCGCTGATGCTCTCTTTATAATGGCACAATTCCACTCTGCATCAAATCTCCATGCTATTATTCTATTTTCTTCAGCTGATTTAGGAGTGGTCATCAGATCAAAGAGTTGAATCAATGTAGTCTTTTCCTCAGTTATCTCCCTCACAGCAGTGCCTAATGGCCATATTTTGTTGGGTATCACATCTCTTGGCTCTTTGATCAACTTTTCTTTTCCCTTGTGCATGTCTCTGCTCTCAACTACTGTTGGCTCATCAGGAGTTTGTGTTGCTTGTTGTTTGTAAGCAGGATTAGGAGCCCCAGTCCTGAATCTTACACTTGTGTCAAGCTCAACCTTCATTACGTGCTCCATCAATTCTCTCAATTCACTCATTGTTATTCCTTTAAGCTCATGATGCTCATAGTTATGACTTTGTAACCAACAAGTCATGTTGTACCTAGTCAGCTTCTTTGTGTCATAATGGCCCAGTTCATTCCTTATCTTTTCCATTTCTTTGTATTTTGAGAATGTTTCATAGTTGCACATCAGCAACATTAGCCTTGCAACATCAAACTCTTTCAAAACTTGAATCATTTCAGACATGTTCATTCTTTCAACCATATCATAAAGAAACCCTTTATTTATCAAATCTATGAACATTGAGGATTGGGCTCTTTCCTAAAAAATGTATTCAGTGGTTAATAGCAAGTCATCAGACTTTGCTTCTTTAGCAGCTTCAGCAGGCTCTTCTTTTGTTAATTCTTCCTACTCATCATCACTATCTACTTCAATGTGTTCAATTAGTGGTGTGTGCTCTGGAGATATTATTTTTGTTCTTTTTGGGGTGTCTCCAAGTTCAATCACATCTTCTTGAAATTTTCTCAAGTACTTTCTCTTCCTGTTATACATGATTGTTGGTTCCTTTGGTTTCAACAATGGAATATCAGCTTCCTTGAGGTGTTCTTTTTGACTGCCCATCTCTTGATTAGACAATTTCTTCTTCAAAGTCTCTATCTTATCATCTTTTGCTTTCAGCAACATTGACTGATCAGAGATATTTTTCAATGACTTGTTCAGCTCAGACATGACCTTTTCTTTTTCTTGTTTCTCTTTCTCAAAAGATTCACATGACTCAGTCACAACCTCATCCATCCAGTCAATCACATCATTGTTTGTTTCTATCTCTTCTTTCAACTTCTTAATTGTTGCATCTTTAGCTCCTATTGCCTTGTCTTTCTCAATCATATCCCTTTTTATTTTTCTTAACTTCTCCAACTTTTTATTGCTTTTAATGATAAGATTGTTGTATTTTGCCACCAGGAAACTCTTGCTTACATCTATCTCTTCATCTCTTAAATCATTCTCATTGTAAGCAGTGATATCAATAAAATGACTATCTGTCTCAGCTTGTTGTTCAACTTCTTCATCATTCTCGCCCTCTACATCTAAACAAATCTCCTCTATAGTGCCTTCATTCATAGCATCATGCTCATCCTCATGAAAGTTGAGTGGTTCAGTGTAAGTTGGGCTTTCAGCAAGTTTAGTAGGTATGGATGAGAAGTTGGTTCTGTTGGTAGAAGTGGTGATATGGGTTCTGTTGCACCAGAGTGCAGTGATGATTGAGATGATGGTTGATCATGAGAGACTACTTCAGTTGAAGCAGAATTCATTGATGTTTGGGACAATGAAGGAGATAGTGGTTGGGTGTGTTCACTTGGTGGTGAGATGGGATGTACAGTTGGTGATAAAGGTATGTTGGTAAAGGATGGTGGTGAAAGAGGATTGGGTTCATGATGTGGTGGTTCAAGGGATTCAGCCTGTGTAGTTTGTTGTTGTGGTTGATCAGAAGACTCAGATGATGTTGTTTGTTGCTGCGGTTGTACAGGGAATAGGAGTTTCTAAGGTATATCAGCATTTTCATCAATCACATATGGTAACATCTCCATATCTTCCCCTTGATATTGCCCACTCAACTTGTTGAGTACAGATCTTCCTAGGTGAGCTTGAACAAGCACTTCACCTTCTCTATCAACATTGGGCATAGTTTTGTTTATGATCAGCTGAAGGAACCTTGGGAACATATACATCTTGTTTTCCTTTTCCACCCTTATGTGGTCACATAAACATCCCAGAATGTACTTAGAATAGTTATATGTCCTTCCTTCAAATATACCAATGATTCCGGAGGAGATATGCCTTGAAAATCTGTCCAACCCTGACTTCCTGTTGGATATACACTTCAGATAAGTATGGAATAGAAATCTATACGGCTTACATAACCATCCTTTCTTGATTTCACCATTTCTATAATCACCATCATATCCCATCAGTTGAAAAACTTTTTGAATGTATTCATGGTTGAATACATCTAGGTGACCTTCTTCACCTTCTCCTAACTCCAGCACCCTCCTTATTGTTCTTTCATCTACCCTCAGCTGTTCGTTTCTGATTGTAGCATAGATTACCTTTTCATCTTGCTCCTCCTTAATTCATGCTGAGTTCCAGAAATCGATTATGTGATCTTGATAGATAACAGGGTCTGCAGGTAAAGCATAGAACAATCTTGATCATCTCAAATATCTAATAATATCCCGGCACCCATCAGCTATTGAATCCTCTGGATTAAGAAACGCACAGACATTATGATATTTAGCAAAGCGATTAGCCATATTGATGTTGTTTGAGTGGTGATTTAGGTGAGGATTGTTGAGGTATGAAAGATTTGAATGTTGGTGGAGAAAGGGGTTTTTGGTTTGAGTGAGTTTTTCTAGGTCTAAAAAGGTGTTCTGAAAAAGTGAATAACAATGACAATGGTAGGATTATCATTTATACTCCCTCGGACACTATTAAAACCTTTTATTTAATGTTGTGGGACCCTTAACCCTAATTACCCTTTTGTGGTTATCCATAAGTTTACTCTTCCGTAGATCATCTACGGAAGGCAAAACCTTCCTTTTTGATTTGTTTTAATTTTATTCTTCCGCAGCACATCTACGGAAGACAATTTTTGTTTTTGATGATTAGTTAATTCTTCCGCAGAACATCTACGGAAGACAAAACTTAAATGTTTTATCCTTAATTAATTCTTCCACAGGAACATCTACGGAAGGCAAAATTTGTTATGAATTTGCTATTTTATCCGTAGGCTACCAATCAACGGAAATACAATTTTTTCTCTTTTTGATGTATAATCTTAACATAATGTGAGATCATTTGTTGTTTGCTATTGGACCTTGTTGACTTTGCTTCATGGCAATTATGCAAGAAATGGTTTGTTAAAAACTTATAGATATCCTGCAGCCAAGTTAGTGCTGAGGTTCCAACTTTCTTTATTTAAAAATAAAACACATTAAACTCAGATTTTCATGCTGATTACTACTCACCCAAAATTTATGATTAATGATGAACTTATGCATTTATCAAAAAAATATTAAGAGAATAGCATGAAAATCAATTATCTATCCAACTTATTTGCAAAGAAAAGAACAAAAACTATTTACAAGCATTTGCATCATACAATGGGATCATACTATGACACTAAGTAACTTCCTGAACTAGTTTTGTTTGATGATATAATACATAGATCTAGTGCTGATTGCAAGTATTATGATCCACATAAATTCAAGCAAGAGTGTAGTTTCAACTTCTCATGCTGTTTATCATGTTTTGGTATTGATTAAAGATAGACAAATATGGACTCCACATTCAATTCACAATAGAGTTTGTCCTCCATTTATGAGTCAGTTTATCATTTTTTCACACTTAAAACTATGTTCTTTAAGTTATAAGCTCTATCTTAAACTTTCTTTGAAATCTTATTAATGCTGATATGTTTTGTAAGCTCTGAATTAATATACAGTTGCTCACATTGGATTCTTCTAGAGTTGTTCCTTTTTGGAATCTTTTTGATCATCATCAACAGGACACCAGGTCTTTACTTACGTAAAACAGAGGTGACTGTGAACCCAGGTCTTTGTTTACACAAAAAAAGGTCCATGATGTGTAAAGATAGAGATTATAAAGTGTCACAACATAGTGTGCTTAGGTGAATAAGTTAATCACAACAGTATAAGACTTACTTGCTTGTTCCTCAAAATGGAATTGTCCACAATTAGTCACCTTGGCATTATGTTATACATGAACTTGTATAGTTTCCACTCAAGCTGAACCTACTAACATATCAAATCATATCTGATCAGTCTTTATTGTTTGATAAAATTCAGGAAATTAAGCAAAGGTATAGTGTACTATCATTTCCTATGATATGAACTGCATATTCAAGAAAACATGACAATATGACTATGTTTTATGAATGTTTTTTCCTTTTTCATATTGAGAAAAATAAAAGGACAGAACATGCTTTTATTTATGTTGATTATTTGATCTAAGTTGATCATGCTTAAGGACTCAATTAAGAAATTAAATCTTATTGAGTCAAAGGCTTTAGTGAATAAATCAGCAAGCTGATTTGTTGTATCCACTTTAATCAACTTGATTAAAACTTTATCTTAACAATCTCTTAAAAAATGATATCTGATTTCTATGTGCTTTGTTTTACTATGTTGCACTGGATTAGCAGTGATGAACATAGCAGCTGAGTTATCAATATGTATTGATATTTGAAGAAAGTTGTAACCATAATCAAGTAATTGGTTTTGCAACCATAAAACTTGAGAGCAACCAGCTGAAGCAGCTATGTACTCAGCCTCAGCTGTGGATACTGATACATTTGTTTGCTTTTTGCACTACCAAGAAACAAGTCTTGGTCTTATGAATTGGCATCCACTAGTTGTGGATTTTCTGTTGTTGTTACACCCTCCAAAGTCACTATCAGAATATGAGTAGAGGTTGAATTCTCCTTAGGATACCAAAGTCCTAAAGCAGGCTTCCCTTTGAGGTATCTGAATATCCTCTTGACTGCATTAAGATGTGACTCCTTGGGGTCTGATTGGTACCTAGCACAAACACACACATCAAACATTATGTCGGGTCTGCTGGCAATTAAGCACATTAATGATCCTATCATAGATCTATATAATCTTTGATCAACTGACTTCCCTGTAGGATCAGGTACAATCTTATCTATTGTTGATGCTGGTGTTTTGCATGAAGATGAATCGGCAAGGTTGAACTTCTTCAAAATTTGATTCACATACTTCTCCTGATTGATGAAAATGCCATCTGGTTTCTGATGAACTTGCATACCAAGGAAAAATGTTAATTCTCGCATGGAACTCATTTGAAACTCAGATTTCATCAAATATTCAAACTCTTCACATAATCTCTTGTTTGTTGATCTAAAGATGATATCATCCACATAGACTTGGACAATTAAGAGATCTTGATGATCATGTTTCAGGAAGAGAGTCTGATCAATTGTGCCCCTTTGTAACCATGCTTGAGTAAGAAGGATCAATGTTTCATACCATTTTCTTGGGGCCTGATGAAGACCATACAAAGCTTTGTCAAGCTTGTATACCCTGTGTGGATAATCAGGATCTTTAAAGCCTGGTGGTTGGGCAACATAGACTTCTTCATCAATTTTACCATATAAGAAGGCACATTTTACATCCATCTGGTAAACTGTGAACTTCTTATGTGATGCATAGGCGAGAAAGACCCTAATGGCTTCAATCCTAGCAACAAGAGCAAAAACTTCATCATAGTCTATCCCTTCTTCTTGAGTATAGCCTTATGCTATCAGCCTTGCTTTATTTCTTACAATGATACCTCTGTCATCTAGTTTGTTCTTGAAAAGCCACCTTATGCCAACTGGATATTGGCCTTTAGGAAGATCAACTAGATTCCAGACTTTTTGATTTCTGAATTGCTGAAGTTCTTCTTGCATTGCTTCAATCCAGCTGTTGTCTTTCAATGCTGCAATTATGTTGGCTGGAACTACTTGTGAAAGAAAACAGGAGAACAAACAAATATTGGCAGCTCCCCCTTGACTTCTTGTGGTTCTTGTAGTAAGATCACCAACAATGTTTTTAATAGGATGATACTTATGAATTCTTGTTGTTGGCACTGATTCAACTGGAATGGATGATTCCAAGTTGGTAATGTTGGTTGATGGAGATGGACCCAGCTGAGATGGGGGATTGACAAAGTGATCATAATTCTTATTATTTAGGCCTTCGGATGCTGAATGAACTCCATCTTCATGATTTTGTGTTTCCGCAGATGTGGGTACAACTTCCGCAATAGCTATAAGACCAACTACGGATGTCATAGTTTGTTGATCTGTAGACTTGAATGTTGTTATAATGTTTCCTGATGAGTTTGGAACTTCAGTTGAAGGCAATGAATCATGTCCGAAAGAAGATGGAACATCTACGGATGTAGAAAGATCTTCTACGGATGCATTGTTAACTTTTGCTGATGTTGAATTTCCATGTCCATCAGTGTTTTCATTGCTTGTTTGAGATGAAGGGCCTGGATTAGCAACCATTGAAGTATGTGTCTAGGGTAATCTTGGAGGATCAGCTGACAATGACACTTCACCCAAACTTGGAGGTACATAAGGATACATGTATCCACAAGACCTGCAACATTCAAATAACCAGAGTTAAATGAATTTGTTAATGCATCTATATCAAACAACCAAGATGAAACTTTTATGGATTTTGGAAATAAGGATTCATCAAAAGATACATTAGGTAAACTCTATATGATTTAGATGTTGATGAGTAACCTACAAAGAAACCATCATAAGCTTTTTCATCAAACTTTCCTAATTGATCTTTGGTGTTTAAAATTGACACATGACACCCAAAAGCTCTAAGATAGCCTATAAAAGGTTTTCTTCTAAACAAAAGTTCATAAGGTGTTTTATTGTGTTCTTTGACAATTAAGTTTTGTTTTGAACATTGCATGCTGTGTTCACTGCTTCTGCCCAAAATATGATAGGCAGTTGTGAATCAGCTTGCATTGTTCTTGCTGCTTCAATTAGAGTCCTGTTTCTTCTTTCAGCAACTCCATTTTGTTGTGGAGTTCTTGGTGCACTGAATGCTATGCCTTTGTTCCTGCAAAAGGAATCTAAAACATGATTAACAAATTCAGATCCATTATCACTTCTTAAGATTTTGATCTTTAAATCAAGTTGGTTTTCAATCTTAGTGATAAACTCCATTAATGTTTCTGATGTTTCACTTTTATGTTTTAAGAAAAAGACCCATGTGAATCTAGTGAAATCATCAATAATCACCAAACAGTATTGCCTTTTACCAATGCTCAAAATGTTGGTTGGACTAAAAAGATCCATGTGTAGCATTTTGAGAGGTGTTATGTTTGTGTTGATTGTTTTGGACTTGTGTGACACCCTATGTTGTTTTCCTTTGTAACATGATGAACAGTAATTTGAACAATAAAATTCTTTCTTAGGAAGGCCAATGACTAAGTTATGTTTGACCAACTTATTCATGTTATTCATGTTGGAATGAACCATCCTTCTATGCCATAATTGTGATTCATCTTCTGATGACATAGACATCAGGCAGGTTTCATTGCCCGCCAAGTAGCTTCAGCCTTGTGCCATCCTTAGCAACAAGCTACCTGCCAACTGAAAATGCATAAAAAGTCAGCGTTGCTGAGTGAGTTCTAGTTTTATAAGTAAAATACTTTACCTATAGTAAAAACCTTTCCTTTACTTTCGTTCGTGATCACACAACATACGTACATCTTGATAATATCATTATTATCTTTCAAACTTCTTTTCATTCATTTCGAATGTTTCGAACTTTCATCATTATCTTTCACTTTCATCTAGACCAATGTCATATGCTATACCCCAAACATTGTGCACGAAGCTGGTACTGGGCCGAAGTCTATAAATAGACCCCTAACATTGTGCACGAAGCTGACTCCAGTACCGGGGCAAGTGACAATGGTCCTGTTTTGTACTTATTGGTCAATCACAAAGATTGACCCCTGTGTGCATCCTCGTGGGTTAGCTAAACCGCACACAGTTGAGCTAAACCCCTCAATGAGTTGTGAACCTCCTTTCAGTTGCTTGCAAGACTTTACATTCTTTCATTATGTTCCACTTCGTTAAAGATGTCTTTCACTTTCATTATATAATACTTTACGTAGGAGAGCATTAACACACCACGTAAAGTCACGTAATAATACGTAATAAGGAACATCAATAACTTGCCACAAACATGCATAACATGAACAAACATAACCCACCAAAACATTCCAGAGCTTAACCATTAAATTCTGTTTCCTAAAATTTTAGAAAAATCCTAAGTTAGTTTAGGCGCATGAGCACTATATGGACTCATAGACACTATGCACGCGCACGGGTAGTTGGGCACATGGGAACACTTGGGCATATGGGCAAACACTTAGGCGCATGTGGAAAAACTTAGGCAAATGGGTACTTTGCAGGCGCATGAGTACTATGCAGGCGCATGGGTACTTGGGCGCATGGGCCAACAGCGCATGGGTACTATGCAGGCACATGAGTACTATGCAGGCGCATGAGTACTTAGGCGCATGGGAAAACTTGGGTGCATGGGCAAACACTTAGGCGCATGGGCAATTTGGGCGCATGGGCAGTTTGGGCGCATGAGCAGTTTGGGCGCATGGGTACTATGCCAGTTCTAACTTATACTAATATCAGTTCTCAATCATCATCCTAATGTATTCTTAGCCCAAATCAAACATATTAAGCACATAGAACAAGCATACAACCACATGATTTAGTCAAACATTCACATACTCACACACCCACATAAAACAGGGGTAACACACGATTCAACATACTGGGAGTTGCAAAAATAATAATTTATATGCATTTCATCCCCAAAACAAGTTTAAAATAGAAAAACCGGGGATCTAGAACTCACCTACAGCAGCCTTCGAGTAAAACTCCTCCAAACTCGAGAGCACTTGGAGTTCAAACACCTAAACACACCAAAAACACCCAACCGAACACAGAGGAACACATAAGCCTCAGTCCACAAGCTGATAATTCAGCTGAAACCCAACAAACACACAAAAACTTACCTTCAAGCCGATCCTTCTTCTTCTTCTCTCTAAAACCGATGGAAACACTTTGTTCTTTTTCTTTTCTGCAGTCTATCAATTGGTGAGCAGAGGTGTGGGTGGCCATGCCCACCTTTTAAACATAATTATAATAAAGTTTGCCTCTTGCACAACTTTAGCCCCTTAACTTGACTTATTTCACCTTTCTTTCTTAATACTTTCTTTTCTTTTCTTTTTCTCTTCTTTTTTTATTTTTGTAAATTTTCGGGTGTTACAAGTCCGCCCCCCTTATATAGGTTTTGTCCCCTAAACCTATCACTCCTCGAACAGTTATGGATAATGTTGTCTCATCTCTTCCTCGATCTCCCACATAGACTCGGATCCCTTTGTGCCTCCACTGTACTCGCACCAGTGGAACCACTTTATTCCGTAATCTCTTCTCTTTTCGGTCAATGATTGCCACTGGTTGCTCTACGTAATTGAGCCGTTCATCTACCTCAATATCCTCCAGTGGACAATCATATCCTCATCGGCTAAGCATTTTCTCAGATGAGATACATGGAATGTTGGATGAATCCCACTTAACTCAACGGGTAGCTCGAACCTATAAGCCACCTCTCCTACTCGAGCAATGATTCGGAAAGGTCCTATATACCTCAGGCTCAGCTTACCCTGCTTTCTGAACCAAATGATCCCCTTCCAAGGTGAAACCTTCAGCATAACTTTATCACCCACCTTGAATTCAATCGGTCTACGCCTCTTGTCAGCATACGACTTTTGCCTCTCTTTTGCCGCCTTCATAAAGGCCTTGATCTTCTCCAACTTTTTAGTCCTAGCCTCGATCACTTTAATGCTCCCCAACTCCTTCTGCCCGATGTCTCCCCAACATATAGGCGTCCTACACTTCCTTTCGTATAGCATCTCATATGGTGGCATACCAATGCTGGCATGATAGCTGTTGTTGTATGAGAATTCAGCTAACACTAAGTATTCATCCCAACTTCCTCCGAAATCAATGACGCATGCTTGGAGCATATCGTCAAGCATCTATATAGTTCTATCTGACTGACCATCCGTCTGAGGATGATAAGCCGTACTGATGTGCAACCTCATACCCATCGCATCATGGAAACTCTTCCAGAACTTAAATGTAAACCGAGTGTCACGGTCAGACACTATAGACACCGGTACACCATGACGAGTCATAATCTCTTTGATGAACAGGTCTGCCAACCTCTCAGAGGAATACGTCTCGCGGATCAATAGAAAGTGAGCACTCTTCGTAAAACGGTGAACTATCACCCATATAGAATCATACCCCCTTGCCATACATGGTAACTTTGTAATGAAGTCCATGGTGATTTGCTCCCATTTCCACTCAGGTATATCCAAAGGTTGGATCTTCCCGTATGGCTTCTGATGCTCAGCCATCACTTGCAAGCAAGTAAGGCACTTGCTCACATACTCCACTATATCGCGCTTCATACCCGGCCACCAGTAATCTTTCTTCATATCATGAATACTCCACCAGTAATCTTATGAGCTTCATCCATGATTTTCCCCCGTAGGTCTCCATAACGAGGGATCCATATCCGCCCGAAGCGGGTTCTAACTCCGAGAGTGTTTTCACCCAACTTCATGAATAAACCTCTCATCCATTCGGGGTTAAGGCGCTCTTCTTTCAACACCTCATCTTGGAACCCCTTGACTAGTGTCATCACATTGGAGGTCATCACCAACTGGTAAGCTTTCACCCGGATTGGCTCGGTCTCTCCTTTTGGCTAAAGGCATCCGCCACTATGTTGGCCTTTCCTGGATGGTAGTGGATCTCACAATCATAATCCTTGATCAACTCTAACCACCTCCTTTGCCTCATATTGAGGTCCTTCTGCTCAAAGCAGTATTTCAATCTCTTATGGTCAGTGAAGATAGCTCCAAGTCATGAGTAGGGTAATTAGCCTCATGGATTTTCAACTGTCAAGATGCATAGGCTATAACCCTTCCCCGTTGCATCAGCACGCAACCCAATCCTGAATAAGAAGCATCTGAATAGACCACAAAGTCTTCATTCCCTTCGGGTAACATCAAGACAGGAGCTTGAGTCAATCTTGTCTTTAACTCTTCAAAACCATTCTCCTGTTCCAGACCCCATACAAACTTCACATCCATGCGGGTCTCTTGGTCAATGGTGAGGCTATCTTAGAAAAGTCTTGAATGAATCTCCTGTAATAGCTCGCTAAACCCAAGAAACTACGGATCTCGGATGGCATCTTTGGAGTCTTCCATTGCATCACCGCCTCCACCTTTGCCGGGTCTACCATGATCCATTCGGAATTTACCACATGTCCCAAAAACTGAACCTCGCGTAACAAGAAGCGCACTTGGAGAACTTAGCATATAGCTTCTCTCTTCTTAGTGTCTACAATACCTCACGAATGTGACCGGCATGCTCTTCTTCACTCTTCGAATAAACTAGGATATCATCGATAAACACAATCACTGATTTATCCAACATCGGCCAACACACCCGGTTCATCAAATCCATAAAGGCAGCTGGCGCGTTAGTTAGACCAAAAGACATAACGAGAAACTCGTAGTGTCCATAACGCGTGCGGAAAACTATTTTAGGTATATCCTGCTCCTTCACCTTCAACTGATGGTAACTAGATTGGTGATCTAACCTCGAGAACCAACTGGCACCTTGGAGCTGATCAAATAAGTCATTAATACTCGGTAACGAATACCGGTTCTTCACGGTCAACTTGTTTAATTCATGATAGTCTATGCACATCCTCATACTACCGTCCTTCTTCTTTACAAACAAGACCGGAGCACCCCAGGGAGAGATACTCGGTCGAATGAACCCTTTGTCTAACAACCCTTGCAACTGAACCATCAGTTCTTTCATCTCAGATGGAGCCAATCGATACGGTGCCTTGGCAACAGGTTGAGCACTAGGTATCAAGTCGATCTGGAACTTGATCTCGCGGTCCGGTGGCACACCTGGTAAATATTTTGGGAACACGTCTGGAAAGTCACACACAACTAGTACGTCGGACAATTGTGGTACTGACGCATCCACATCCTTCACGTAAGTCAGGTAGGCACTACATCCACATTTCATGCACTTCTCTGCCACCACCATCGAAATCACCTTCGGAACCATAGTAACTCGATCACCGTATATCGTCACCAAACTCCCATTAGGCGTAGTCAATCGGATCATTTTCTTGCAACACATAATATTTGCCTTATAGGCTCCTAACCAATCCATCCCCAGAACCACATCAAACCCTCCTAGGGGCATCACGAATAATTTAGCAGAGAACCTATGGCCTTCCAACTCAATGTCACAATTCTTTATCAGATCAAAATCCTGGTAGACTTACCAATGGTAGTTTCTACATCTAAAGGCTCATCAATCTTTCTACTCTTAACAGGCAACTTAGCACAGAAGGCAGTAGAAATAAAACTCTTACTAGCACCAAGATCAAATAATACAGAGACACAAGTTTGGTTTACTAGGAATGTACCTGACTCGACATCGGGGTCCACCCTAGCATCCTCCCAGGTCATCATGAATGCTCTGGCTTTTGCTCTCTGTCCATCCATCTCGGTCTCCTTCTTTGCCCTAGAACTTTCAGCCCTCAGCTTCCTGCAATCTCTACTCATATGCCCAACCTCGCCATAATTGTAGCACCTCGTCACCCCACAATCCCTTGCCATCTTCCCTGCCTTCCCACATTTGAAACATAGATTTGATCCTCACTTGCATTCCCCCGCATGCTCCTTCCCACACCTACTACACATCCTTGACCCAGTACCTGCCGTCACCACCCTCCTATCATCCATTCTTGCCTTTTTGCTTTTGGGGGTGAAACCACCAATGCCAAATATTTTCCCCTTCCAATTTCTGTCACCATCACCTTTCTTATTCACCTCCACTACCACCACCTCTCTCTCATCATATAGTCTCCCGACCAGATCAACCACCGACCTAAAAGTACTCGGCCGGGCAGTGATCATGTGCCTGCGAATATCCGCCAGCAAACCCTGGATATACCTCTTGATCTTCCTTGATATCGGCGTCACCTGATCCGGCATTAGCCTTGCCATCTCATTGAAATTTGTAGTATACTGCTAGTGTGCCATGGTTCCCGCTTCCAGCTGCAAGAACTCTCTCTCGACCTTATCGAGCTCCCTATGAGGACAAAATTCCTCAATCACCAACTTCTTCAGCTCATTCCACCTCATCCTCTCAATCGCCCTGCTACCCTCGGCCTAGACAATGTTGTCCCACCAGCATAAGGCCAAGTCCACAAATGAGTGGGTAGCAAACTTAACCTTCTGGTCATCTCGGCACTCACTGATATCGAGCATCGCCTCCATCTCCCTCACCTATCGGTGAGCAGCAGCAGCATTACCATTCCCATCAAAAGTTGGGGGCTTGCATCTCTGGAATGCCCCATAACTACACCCCTTAACCGTTTCCTCCACTGCTTCATCCTCCTCATCATCACTGGAGACAACCATCTCAGTCTCTGGTTGCTCCCCTCACCTGAACCTCTCTCCTCGCCCACTCTCCCAACGGTCCTCCTCCTCTCCTCCTTCTCTTTCTTTTCATCCTCCCTCATAGCATGAATAACCTCGGTCACCATAGAAGGCAGGATCATCTGCATGACCTGATGAACTTCCTCCACAACTGCCTCCTTCACAGAGGCTCTCAAATTAGCACTCACATCATCACCTTCCTGGTGATGACGCTCGGGCTCTACAGGAGCCGTCTCAGCAACCTTAGCCATGTTCCCGGTGACACGTGGCCTAGCACCACTACCACCCTGCATACCTCCTCGAGAAGCCTTTGAAGATCTACCACCCACCATCCTCTAAACACTATAAGATTCAAACATCAACACAGTCATTCTAGGTAATAGCTCGGATTATGTCAAGTATAGTAAGTCCCTAATTACAGTGGCCAGTTATGATTAGCCACTTACTTTACTCTTCATCCCCCAAGCATTGCCTATCCAGACTACATCAGTATCCAAATCTACTAAGAGCACATAAATCAGATAGCACGCGCACATAATACCGGTTAACCTTAAGAAAGTAAATTACCTAATGGCACGTAGCTACTTGGGCTGGCATCCCTCCATTCGGTCCCATTCTCGGTTTAAGTTTAGGTTCTTTGAAAATATTTACCCATTTCTCTTAAACTTTGGCTCTGATACCAACTTGTAAGGCCCCGTTCCTGGGAACCCACAGTTGGTCAATCACAACCTCTTTTATATCAAAACATATTAAGATTTATTAAGTAAATAAAACATTGCAGTGGAATAATTCATCACAAACCATTTCATGCTTTAATAAATACATTTGCCAAGTAATACATCGTTGTTTAAAAGCTTACAAAATATCACTTAGTTGTATTACAAAAAAACATCATTATCGTGCATGAAATGGATGCCAATCTTTGCCCGCCAAGTAGCTTCACCCTCGTGCCATCCTCAGCAACAAACTACCTGCCTACCGAAAATGCATAAAAAGTCAGCGTTGCTGAGTGAGTTCTAGTTTTATAAGTAAAATACTTTACCTTAAACGTTTCCTTTACTTTCGTTCGTGATCACACAACATACATACATCTTGATAATATCATTATTATCTTTGAACATTCTTTTCATTCATTTCGTATGTTTCGAACTTTCATCATTATCTTTCATTTTCATCTAGACCAATGTCATATGCTATACCCTAAACATTATGCACGAAGCTGGTACCGGGCTGAAGTCTATAAATAGACCCCTAACATTGTGCACGAAGCTGACTCTAGTACCGGGGCAAGCGACATGGGACCCGTTTCATACTTATTGGTCAATCACAAAGATTGACCCCTGTGTGCATCCTCATGGGTTAGCTAAACCGCACACAGTTGAGCTAACAACCCCTTAATAAGTTGTGAACCTCCTTTCAGTTGCTTGCAAGACTTCACATTCTTTCATTATGTTCAACTTCTTTAACGATGTGTTTCACTTTCATTATATAATACTTTACATACGAGAGCATTAACACACCACGTAAAGTCACATAATAATACGTAATAAGGAACATTAATAACATGCCACAAACATGCATAACATGAACAAACATAACCCACCAAAACATTCCAGAGCTTAACCATTAATTTTTATTTCCCAAAATTTCAAAAAAATCCTAAGTCAGTTTAGGCGCATGAGCACTATGTGGGTGCATAGACACTATGCAGGCGCACGGGCAGTTGGGCGCATGGGAACACTTGAGCGCATGGGTAAACACTTAGGCGAATGGGGAAAAATTTAGGCGCCTGGGTACTATGCAGGCGCAAGAGTACTATGTAGGTGCATGCGTACTTGGGCGCATGGGCAAATACTTAGGCACATGGGGAAAAACTTAGGCGCATGGGTACTATGCAGGCGCATGAGTACTATGCAGGCGCATGGGTACTTGGGCGCATGGGAAAACTTGGGCGCATGGGCAAACACTTAGGCGCATGGGCAGTTTGGGCGTATGGGTACTATGTCAGTTGTAACTTATACTAATTTCAGTTCCCAATCATCATCCTAACATATTCTTAGCCCAAATCTAACATATTAAGCACATAGAACAAGCATACAACCACATGATTCAGTCAAACATTCACAAACACACACACCCACATAAAACAGGGGTAACATATGGTTCAACATATTGGGAGTTGCAAAAATAATAACTTATATGCATTTCAGCCCCAAAACAAGTTTAAAATAGAAAAACTGAGGATCTAGAACTCACCTACAGCAGCCTTCGAGTAAAACTCCTCCAAACTCGAGAGCACTTGAGTTCAAACACCTAAACACACCAAAAACACCCAACTGAACACAGAGGAACACATAAGACTAGGTCCACAAGCTGAAAATTCAGTTGAAACCTAACAAACACACAAAAACTTACCTTCAAGCCAATTCTTCTTCTTTTTCTCTCTAAAACCGATGGAAACACTTTGTTCTTTTTCTTTTCGGCAGTCGAGCAGTTGGTGAGCAGAGGTGTGGGTGGCCATGCCCACCTTTTAAACATAATTATAATAAAGTTTGCCTCTTGCACAACTTTAGCCCCTTAACTTGGGTTATTTCACTTTTTGTTCTTTATACTTCTCTTTTCTTTTCTTTTTCTCTTCTTTTTTTTTTGTAAATATTCGAGTGTTACACTTTCACACTAGGAGTGTGCTCATTGAAAGTCACATTGGCTGACTCCTCAACTACTCTAGTTTCGAGATTGTATACTCTATAAGCCTTTGCTTGAGAAGAGTATCCAATAAAATGTCCATCATCTGATTTCACAGCAAACTTGGCTACCTGATCTTTGGTATTCAAGATGGTGCATGGACCTCCAAATGACCTGAGGAAACCAATTAATGGTCTCCTTTTATGCCAAAGCTCATAAGGACTTTTCCATGAGTCTTAACTACTAAAACTCTATTCTGTACATAGCAGGCTGTGTTAACAGCCTCTGCCCAGAAGGTAATGGGCAGTTTAGAGTCAGACACCATGGTTCTTGCAGCCTTAATAAGTGTCCTGTTTCTCCTCTCAGCAACACCATTTTAGTGAGGAGTCCGGGGAGCACTATACTGTCTTGTAACACCTTTTTCATCACAAAATGCATCAAGAATTTGGTTTTTAAATTCTGTTCCTTGATCACATCTTATGGTGTTGACCTTGTGATCACATTGATTCTCAATTTTCAGAATGAAGCTCTTCAAGATCATAGGGGTTTCAACTTAAGTGTTAAGGAAAAAGACCCAAGTGTATCTTGTGAAGTCATTTGTGATCACCAAACAATATGAGGTCTTTTCTAGACTCATTACACTGGTGGGGTTAAAGAGATTCATATGTAATAAGTGTAGGGGAGTAGTGATGGAGTTCGTTTCCTTTGCCTTGTGAGACACTTTGTGTTGCTTCCCTTTTAGACATGCAACACAATGGTCATCAACTGTAAACACTTTATTTGGCATTCCAGTTACCAAAGCATTCTTAATTAATTTATTCATGTTCTTAAAGTTTACATGGCACATTCTTTTATGCTAGAGGAAAGACTCATCACTCTTTGCTTTAGATAGAAAGCAAGAAACCTCTCATGATGGAGATGTTTCTTGCAAATCTGTCTTGTATATGTTCCCTTTCCTGGTGGCTCTGAGCAGGATATGCTCTTGAGGAATGACCACCCCAGGCTCGAGAACAATGCACTCATGCTTAGGTAAGAGCATGTTATGTCTCTGATCATAAAATTGAGATGCACTCAAAAGATTGTACCCAAGCTCCTTAACAAAATTTACCTTCTCAATGGTGAGCTTACCATTTGTGACCATGCCCCTTCCAGTGATGTAACCACCAGCATCTCCTCCAAAAGCAACTGGTCCTCCATCAATTTTTTCAAAATTGTGAAGCAAAGAACCATTTCCAGTCATGTGCCTGGAACAACCACTATCAATGATCCACAAATTTCCCATGGTCTTTAGTTGTTCCTGCACAAAAAGAAATGGTTAGTTACACTTAGAAACCCAAGCCTTATTGGTCTTGGGCTTTTCAAAGTGATCTGAAGACAATGTAATAGTAACAGATCCTATATTCAAGCTTTAAGGATCATTAGTTGCTGTTGATGAAGAACTTTCAGTCACCAGGTCTTTCTTCATCTTCCATAGCATCTTTGGAAGATTGGACTTGACCTTCAACACCTCAGAAGTTTCAACAACTTCTATAGTTTTGGAGACTGGACCTTCGAAAGATATTGCTTTCACTGCAGCATGCTTTAGTACTTCGGAAGCATTCCTTTCTTTCGAGACCAAAATTTCTTTCGAAGGCAAGTTTTCACTTGTCTTCTTCTTCACTTTGGAGCTTCCGAAGGAAATAGATTTTCCTTCCAAAGCTTTCTTTTCCTTCTTCTTCTCAGAAGTTTTCTCTTTGATCATGTGGGTGGTACTTTTTGGATTGTAAATGCAATCCTTAGCCAAATGAGAAGTACTACCACACATGATGTAGTCCATTTGCTTCCTTTTGAGAGGAAGACTGAACTTGATCACTTTCCTTCTCCATCTTCACCTTCATAGATGATGCAGCAAACTTCTTAGGGAGAGGCTTGCTCTTGGAGCTGGATGGTTCAGGCTGTGTAGCAGTGATACATAGTTGATCAGTCTTCTTCTCCTTGTTGAGATGATTTGAACCTGAACTAGAAGTCCTGGTACTAGAGTTCATGGTTTGGTCTTCAGCCTTCACCACTTCAAACCCTGCAGAGATAAACACTTGTTTCTGCTTAGAGTTAAAAGTGACCTTGATTTCTTAAGCCTTCTTTGCCTTTATCTTGACTCTCCTGATCAAGTTCTTTCTATGAGACCTGGTCATCCCAGCTTCTTTATCTCTCTCCTCAGGAGAATAATGTCCCTTCTTAGGATGGTCCTCTTGACTCTTCTTAGATACATCCTTCACTATCGCCTTCTTATCCTCTTCAGCAATGGGGTCTATGAGGGGAAGCTCATCTTCACAAGTTCCATACCTTGGAGATCTTACTGATAAAAGAGTGTGTGGATGAGCTATCTTAGTAGATCCCAGTCCCTACTTATTTTGATAACAAACTTGTGCATGTAAAGATGAGGATATCAAGTTCTGGAAGGTCTCTTCTTCAAGAACAAGTTTTTTTGCCCAGCCTTTGCTGATCACAAGCTCAGCCTGGTATTCAGTTAACTTAGTGGTGAGATCTTTGATCTGAGTCCCGTAGTTGGTGTGTTCATGCTTTAGAGTTGAAATGGTTTTATCTAGATCTTCTATTTTTAGTTTATAATCATTTTCAGCTCTTTTGAAATCAGCTTTTAAGATATTTAAGGACTCAAGATCCGATCTCATCTCTAAGTTATAGGACCTATACTTATTGACTTTAGCAATACATTCAGGAGTACAGAGGTGTTCCAGAACATTAGCTTCATCATGGTCTGCCATAAGTGCTTGGTTTGGAGTAGCATCCTCCACCTGAAAGCTCCAGTCAAAGCCTTCTTCTTCAGCAACTGCAGTATGTTGCCTGGGCTTCTTATTCTGTGTGTTCCTTCAGTGTAGTTTGGCCTGGCTTGTGCTTGGACACCATTTGACATAGGTGTCTTGCACTCTCTGGCAAAGTGTCCTATTTGGTTACAATTATAACACTTTACCTTGCCTTTGTCCAGCCCAAACTTTCCACTGGACATATTGCTGGGAAACTTCCTTCCAGTCCTCTTGTAGAACTTCTTGGCCCTGTGAGTGAGAAGAGCCATCTGCTAGACTATTTCCATATACTCTACATCATCTGGATGGATACAGTCTAGGTCTTCAAGAGTGAAGAGAAAGTTTCCTGTACTTTCATCTGAAGACACAAAAGCTTGAGAAGAACTTGTCTCCTGGAATAGGCTTCTAGGGATGTAGCTCTCCCTTGGTGTCTACAGGAAAAGGCCCCTTCTATAATGTTTCAGGGTAGCAGATAAGGTGGTGCTGTGGTTCTCTGCTGTCCCTTTCAACCACATGAAGGGCTGAACTCTGTTAGATGCTAGAGTTACCAGATGAATTTTGCATATTCATCTCCATTTGGTAGCCACTGAGTATGCCATACAACTCAATGAGAGTAAGGGTCTTGAGGTTTTTAGTCCTCTTAATAACCAGACAATAGTGTGTCCATTGTTTGGGAAGAGAGGACATGAACTTCCTAACAATATCCCTATTCTCCAAAGTTACTCCAACATCAACAAGAGTATCCACAATCTCAACATACCTGAAGTACTGTTAAGTCATGGTTTCACCTACTTTGAAGATGAAGTTCTCAAACTACTGCTTCAAGAGGTCTTTCTTGTTCTCTTTAGCTTCATTGGACCTTTCATACATCAGCTTCAATGCATCCTACAGTTGCTTTGCAGTCTTGTACTTCTTGAATCCTCTATAGATAGAGTTTGGAAGAGCAGTTTGGAGGGCGGTCATGGCCTTCTGATCAATATCAATTTTCTTTCAGTCTTTATCAGAATAGCTGGCCACTTCCTTGGGTATCATACTACCACCAGCAGCAGCTGAAGGGGTGGATGGTACATAAGGTCCAGAGACTACTGACCCCCACATCCTGGAGTCCTGGGACTTGATGAAGCCTTCCATTCTTTGACACCAAGTGTCAAAGTCTTTAGGAGTGATCAGTGGGGACTTAGTCATGGTACCAGTTTCCATGTCAGCCTTGGTGATAGTGTAAGGCCTCGTTCTCGGGAACCCCACAGTTGGTCAATCACAACCTCATTTATATCAAAACATATTACGATTTATTAAGTAAATAAAATATTGCAGCGGAATAATTCATCAAAAACCATTTCATGCTTTAATAAATACATTTGCCAAGTAATACGTCTTCGTTCAAAAGATTACAAAATATCAGTTAGTTGTATTACTAAACAAGATCATTATTATTGCATGAGATGGATGCTAGTCTTTGCCTGCCAAGTAGCTTCACCCTAGTGCCATCCTCGGCAACAAGCTACCTGCCAACTGAAAATGCATAAAAAGTCAGCGTTGCTGAGTGAGTTCTAGTTTTATATAATAAAATACTTTACCTTTAGTAAAAACCTTTCCTTTACTTTCGTTCGTGATTACACAACATACATACATCTTGATAATATCATTATTATCTTTCAACATTCTTTTCATTTATTTCGTACTTTCATCATTATCTTTCACTTTCATCTAGACCAATGTCATATGCTATACTCCAAACATTGTGCACGAAGCTGGTACTGGGCCAAAGTCTATAAATTGACCCCTAACATTGTGCACGAAGCTGACTCCAGTACCGGGGCAAGCGACAAGGGTCCCGTTTCGTACATATTGGTCAATCACAAAGATTGACCCCTGGGTGCATCATCATGGGTTAGCTAAACCGCACACAGTTGAGCTAACAACCCCTCAATGTGTTGTGAATCTCCTTTCAGTTGCTTGCAAGAATTTACATTCTTTCATTATGTTCAACTTCGTTAACGATGTCTTTCACTTTCATTATATAATACTTTACGTACAAGAGTGTTAACACACCACGTAAAGTCACTTAATAATACGTAATAAGGAATATCAATAACAGGCCATAACATGCATAACAGGAACAAACATAACCCACCAAAACATTCCAGAGCTTAATCATTAATTTCCATTTTTCCCAAAATTTTAGAAAAATTCTAAGGCAACTTAGGCGCATGAACACTATGTGGGCGCATGGGCACTATGCAGGCGCACGGACAGTTGGGCGCATGGGAACACTTAGGCGCATGGGGAAAAACATAGGTGTATGGGTACTATGCAGGTGCATGAGTACTATGCAGGAGCATGGATACTTAGGCGCATGGGAAACTTAGGCGCATGTGTAAACACTTAGGCGTATGGGCAAAAAACTTAGGCACATGGGAACTATGTGCGCATGAGTACTATACAGGGGCATGGATACTTAGGCGCATGGGAAACTTAGGCGTATGGGTAGTTTGGGCGCATGGGCACTATGCCGGTTCTAACTTACACTAATTTCAGTTCCCGATCATCATCCTAACATATCCTTAGCCCAAATCTAGCATACTAAGCTCATAAAACAAGCATACAACCACATAATTCAGTCTAACATTCACAAATACACACACCCACATAAAACAGGGGAAACATAAATAGTTTTAACATACTGGGATTTGCAAAAACAGTAATTTACATGCATTTCAGCCCCAAACAAGTTTAAAACAGAAAAACCGGGGATCTAGAACTCACCTACAGCAACCTTCGAGTAAAACTCCTCCAAACTCAAAGAGCACTTGGAGTTCAAACACCTAAACACACGAAAAACACCCAACCAAACGCAGAAAAACACATAAGACTTGGTTCTACAAGCGGAAAACCCAACTGAAACCGAACAAAACACATAAAAACTTACCTTCTAGACGATCTTCTTCTTCTTTTCTCTAGAAAACCGATGGAAAACTCTATTCTTTTACTTTTTGCAGCCGAGGCAGTTGGTGAGAGTAGAGGTGTGGGCGGCCATGCCCACTTTTTAAACATAATTATATTAGAGTTTGCCTTGTTGGACTCAACAATTGCATTAAGAATTAATGCATAAAAAGTATGATGCTTGTCACATCAAGCATAACAAATATAGGTTGCTTTCAAAGTAACTACAATACACCAAGTAAAACAGTTTATAAATTGCTCAATCATACAAATGTCTCCTCTGTTATGATAATCATATACCTGGAGTACACCTAGGCATTCTCTGTTGAGCTAAGCACAGACCTGAATGACCTCCATCGTGATCCAAAAAGATTCCCAAAGTGGAACACATCCAGTTTGGATGAAAAATAAATAAAGTGTTTAGACTACATTCCTTGTGAATGAATCAAAAGAATCCCAAAGAGGATCTCCTTCCAAAGTGAAGTAAAAAGAATCCCAATGAGGACCAAACAACATGGATCAAATTGAGCATTTATACTCCTAAGTAGCTAGGTTTTAAGTATTGAAAGTGCTTTCTAGCATATCTTGAGAAGGGTTGTACCAATAATACAATCAGATGTGAGGTACATACAACTCATGTCAATCAACTCAAAACATGATAATCACTCACTGTTTCAATCAATCATTAATACCATGCTTGAGTTTAAGTGGATCACAATATCTGCAATCAACATTGTACTTGTCTATGTCTATTCTCAAAACCATACAAACAACTCAGTGAGAAATGTAGACTAGTATGATCTCATGGAATGTGCAAAAGATTCATGTTCAAACATGAAAATCATTCATTTATTAGTTAGATAAGGCATTGTCTTTCTAACTTTTATCAAGCAAGCAATTAACTAGACTTTGATAATTTGCATATTAAAGCATATAAATTTTTGTCATTTTATAACAGGTTTTTATAAATATGCAAAAAATTCAGGGGGAGAAATTGAACATGGAAATATCAAAGGCAGCAGAATTGTGCATATTCATACATTTTAAAATTTGAAATTTTCTAAATTTTAAGTTTTAAACAAAGCCAAGGCAAGCCAACACCCAAACAGCAGGTTCACATATACATTTGTTTATTTTATTGCACAATATTGCCTATGAGTGATATCAAAACATCCATATATTGAATATGTTAAAATTCAATATTTTAACATACATTTTAAATCAAATATTTAAACAAACATTTTGATTTAAATAAGTTTCATCAAACAAATGTTCTTTCGGAAGAAAATTTTATGAAACATATGCTTCGGAAGACATTAGTTCAAAACAAACAAACATCTGAAATTTTTGAAAAACTGTTGTCACAGCGGACACACAAACATACATCCGCTGTAGCTACAGGAACCATCATTACATGCAAAGTACACTAAGTGTATATCGCGGACAAAACAAACAAACATCCGCTATGCACTTGTGAACATACAAGTGTTCACAGCGCATGATGTTGGTAAGGCATCCGCTGTGAATATAGTGCCACTCCACAATGCATGGCTAACATAAGTCATCCGTTGTAGAAACAGTGCAAGTGTATACAACGTATGCACACAGGTAATCATATGCTGTAAACATTCACACATCACATCCAAGTGTCCACAGCGCATGAACAAATGTTCATCCGCTGTGAACAATCATCAAAACATTTCATGTGTCCATAGTGCATGAACAAATGTTCATCCGCTGTGAACAAACAATCAAATGTTTCAAGGATGTTCATCCGCTGTGAATGAACAAACCATTTCAATAACACACAATCAGTACAATCTTTAATATCAAACTCACAGACACATTTTACTAACAAACAAATCATTAACAAGCATCAATAAACACACATTACTAACAAAAAAAACATTAATCTAGCAAACATAAAATGTTGGCAACAACATTCTTAGGGAAAGTATTGTTGGACTCAACAATTGCATTAAGAATTAATGCATAAAAAGTATGATGCTTGCCACATCAAGCATAACAAACAAAATGTGTTTTAACATCCAAAACAATCATTTAATAACACATTAACATCATTAACATTCATAACAATCACTAATATTTGTTTAAATTTCTTTTTCAGGTTTGTACATAAAAGGAAATTTTGACAAGTGTTCGCAGCGGATGAAGAAAGTCTCACAGCGGATGAAGATCATCAGCAGCGTCACTCATGAGAGTTGGACTCAGTCAGTGTCACTCATGAAAGCAACATTGGATTAGAGGCCCTATCCCTTGACTCACTAGTAGCCAAGGTTGAAGCATTGGAAATGGATGAAAAATCCAGGAACAATAACCAGATCAGACATGTAGAGGCTTATAAGTTCAAAGAAACCCAACACACAGACAGTGCTTTCCTCACAAGCACTGGAGAAGATGAAGAAGAAGAATTCTTGGATTCTCATGACACATGATTCTTTTCAGCACCAGAATCATCCAGCAACAAACACATGTCTAAGAAGACTGGTGTTCATGCTTCTCATGAAGCCACACCCCAAAGCAAGCATCACCCTCATAACTCCAACTCAAACAAATAGCCAAAACCTCAAACATCAAACATACACAGACTTGAAAAACCAATGGATGCTCTTACTATCATTCTACAAAGTGAAGAGCAAAAGGCAGCATATGCAGCCTTTTCCACCAGTTTTGAAGCATTCTTAGGAGCAAGTCTAACTCCATCCTAAATCATTCAATAGAATATGGATGAGCTTCCACCTGATATGGTAGAAGAGATGGATCTGCAATGGTCCATGGCCATGATAGCATACAGGTCAAAAAGATTTCTACAAAGAAATCAGGGTTAAACATGGATAAAAAGACAAGAATTGGTTTTGATAAAACCAAAGTTAGGTGCTACAACTGTCAGCTTTATGGGCACTTTTCAAGAGAATGTCAACAGCCCAAAGTTGATAGAAATACACATCAAGCACAACCCTCTAATGAAATTCATTCAAACAGACAAGTGCCTCCACTAATTAGCATTCCAAATGCACCAACACAACCTCAAATCACACAATTCAGTCCAACTTAACATCCAACATCTTCTTCTATGATCATCAAAAAGGATGGAAAATATGACTAGAACCTTTATGAGGCTGAAATTCCATCACCTTCAGATCATGCCCTTATGGCTGATATTGAAGACAAACTAACAGACATCCCAAAAGAGGTAAAAGAAAACCTCTGTAGTCAAGCATACATTGATATGGTAAATAGGTATAGAGATCATGCTGATAAACTGTCAAAGAAAGTCATAGAAACAAACATTTTAAATGAAAGTTTAAAATCTGAACAGAAACAATATGCAACTAAAATACTTTCATTACAAACAAATTTAGAGAAATTAATGTTTGAAAAACTGACTTTGGCAGCTCAGGTTGAGCAACTCTCTATCTCATTAACTGAGTCAAAAGCATTACAAGCGAAAACTGAAGTGAAACTTCAGAAGTTTCAGGTTAGTAACAAGAAGTTCGAAGAACTTCTTGCACAACAAAGGGCCTTTAAGGACCCTTCAGGTTTAGGATATAATAAGGTAAGTCCACTTTATAATGATAATTATATTCCCTTACCTGACTCCATGACCAACAAACAAGATGAATCACATGATTCTCATGAAAAAACTGATGACTCCAAAAAATCATCATCATCATCATCATCAAAATCACCTTTAAAATCAAAATCACCCTTGATAAAGTTTGTTAAAAGTTCAACACCACCACCAATCAAATCAACTGACTTTTATCAAGGAGAAAATAATGAATTTGATAATCAAACAACAGATGATGATGATGAGGATGATTTATTAGATGATGAGTCTGATCAGTCAATTACTAAAACTCAAAAGGTTTCTAGTGTGGCTGATAAATCAAACAAACAATTGAAACAGATTCAAGGATTTGATATCTGTTCCGGTGGAAGGAAAGCTGTAACTTCCATTGCCTCTCCAAAACAAGTAAATAAAGGAAAAGGTAAAGCAATAATTCAGCCAAAACAACAATCAGTAACTTTTGAAATTCCATTAAAATCTAATTTGAAATCAAAAGTTTTTAGCAAACAAACAAAATCAGAGTTGCCATACTGTGAGTGGTGTGATCAATTCACATACACCACTGAAAAATGTAGATATGGTAAGTACTGCAAGTACTATAAGATGAATAATCACAGTACATAATCATGTCATTTTCACAATTACTACTCTATTTATGAAAGAAACAATCACAGCACTGCAAATTGTTTCTTCAATAAGAAGAACAAGAAACAAGACAAACAAGCTCAGATTGAGAAAACCATTGAAAAACAATCAGTTGTTCAAAATAAGAGCAGAATGGGAGTTCCTAAACAAACTCCTCATCAGAAAATTATTTTAGATAATGATAAAACTTTGTATGACAATTTTCAACACACATCAAGGAGACATAAGTATCAGAATAGACAAAACACTGACACTAGCTCACAAAAGAGAAGAGCACAAAGTACTTCTCCTAATAGAGCTAAAACAAACCAAAGGAAATCTAGTGTTTCTAAAGTTCCAAAACCAGCAGACAATGCTGTTTTGGAGGAAATTTGCATTGTTGGAAAAGATGGAAAACCCAAGACCATCTTGGCTTGGGTTGCTCCAACTAACTGATTTCTTCTATTTTACAGGGACATATTAGAAGGCCTGACAACATCTGGTATGTTGACAGTGGATGCTCCCGTCATATGACCAGCAATTGTTCCCTCCTTCAGGATTTTAAGAAGAAACATGGAGGCAATGTAGCCTTTGGAGGAGATAAAACAGGTGGGAAGATAACTGGCGAAGGAACAGTAACAAATGGGTTGATTAGCTTTGAGAATGCCAACTACTGCTCCAATCTTCAGTTCAATCTTTTGAGCGTATCCTAAATCTATGACAAGGGATATGCCACCTTATTCGACTCCAACAACTGCTATATCCTTTATACAGGTTTTTAGATTCCAGAAGAACATATCCTTTTGAAAACTCCTTGTCTAAACAACACATACATTATTGATATAAACAATGTTTCAGCCTAAACCCCTGAAACTTGTTTATTATCAAAAGCTACATAAGATGTCTCACAATTATGGTATAGATGATTAGGTCATTCTAATTTTAACAGAATGAACAAACTTGTTAAAAATGATCTAGTCATAGGTCTACCACAAAAGGAATTTTTCTGTACAGACCACTGCATAGCATGTCTGAAAGGCAAACAACATAGAGTTTCAAATAAATCAAAATTGATAAACTCTAATAACACACAACTCAAATTGCTTCATATGGACCTTTTTGGCCCAACTAACATCCTAAGTATAGGAAAGAAGCAATACTGTCTTGTTATAGTAGATGATTATTCCAGATTCACATGGGTTTTCTTTCTACTACACAAGACAGAAACAACACAAATCATTACATCCTTTATCATAAAGATTGAGAATCAACTTGACCTTAAAGTTAAATATTTAAGAAGTGATAACGGCACTGAATTTAAAAATGACTATATTTCTTCTTTTTGTGCAGAAAAAGGAATAAGTCATCAATTCAGTGTAGCAATAACTTCGCAGCAGAATGGAGTAGTTGAACGGAGAAACAGAACATTAATAGAAGTAGCTAGAACCATGCTAGCTGACTCTTTATTGCCCATACATTTTTGGGCTGAAGCCATAAACACAGCTTGCTACATACAAAATAGAACATTAATCATTAAAGAACATTCCAAAACGCCTTATGAATTAATGTTTAAAAGAAAACCATATATAGGATTTCTTAAGGCCTTTGGATGTTCTGTTTCCATATTAAACACCAGAGAACAATTATCCAAATTTGCTCCAAAGGCAGATGATGGATTCTTTGTTGGATATTCTGGAAGCTCAAAAGCTTATAGAGTATTCAATCCAAGGCTAAATATAGTGGAAGAAACAACTGATGTTGTTTTCAATGAACATTCTTTAACTAAGAAAGTCATTGGATCAAACTGGCTATTTGATATTGATGCGTTAACAAAATCATTTAACACATCTCATTTTGACGTTTCAGGTTCCAAGGATAACAATGAATATCCAATGGTTCCACCAACAACCATTGATGTTCCATTCACAGCTGGTCCTCCAAGGAGAACCACTAACACTCCTTCTAGCACAACTGTGTCAACACCAACTGATCAACCAAACACATCAAGAGGAACATCATCAGACACTCCAACATCTTCATCTCCTGTACCCAGTCAATCACAAGAAACCAACAAACCAAAACAACATGAAGATGATGATGCTTACCATTCACTACCAGATACACATCATGAAGAGGAAATCTTAGATTTCTTTCATGATTCACAACAAACATTTACTAAACCCCCTCAACAAGACAATCACACATTACCCAATACTCTTGCTCAACCATCATCACATGATCAAACAATCACCAATCTTGATTCAACCATTCATGTTGATCAGATTACAACCACAAGAGTTCACAAGGACCATCCAATAGAAAACATCATAGATGACCTCAACACCAGATTGACTCGTAGTTAATCTGATACAGCAAACATTTGCTTGTATTCCTATTTCTTATCCTTAACTGTACCCAAAAACATGACTGAAGCATTAAAGGACAACAGTTGGATAGAAGCTATGCAAGAGGAACTACAGCAATTCAAGAAGCAAGAAGTTTGGCAGCTGGTAGATCTGCCTGAAGGTCAATATGTAATTGGCACAAGGTGGCTATTCGAAAACAAAGCAGATGATAGAGGGATTGTCATAAGAAACAAAGCAAGGCTTATAGCCCAAGGTTATACTCAAGAGGAAGGCATTGACTATGATGATGTCTTTGTTCTTGTAGCAAGACTGGAAGCCATCCGAGTATTCCTTGCTTATGCCTCATCTCAAAAGTTCACTGTCTACTAAATGGATGTCAAATGTGCATTCCTCTATGGTAAGATAGATGAAGAGGTATACGTTGCTCAACCACCAGGGTTTGAAGATCCAGATTTCCCTCACAGAGTCTACAAGTTAGACAAAGCTCTGTATGGTCTTCATCAAGCTCCCAAAAAGTGGTATGAAACTTTATCAAAGTTTCTACTATAGAATTGTTACACCTGTGGAAAAATTGACCAGACATTGTTCTTAAAGAGAAAAGAACAAGACTTGCTAGTAGTGCAAGTCTACGTGGATAACATAATATTTGGATCCATAAACACACAGCTTTGCAAAGAGTTTGAAACCTTTATGCAATAAAAATTCCAGATGAGCTCTATAGGAAAACTCACATTCTTCCTAGGACTACAAGTTCATCAATCAGCAGAAGGAATTTTCATCAATCAAAGCAAATATGTGCATCAAACACTCAAAAAGTATAACATGGCTGATTGCACCTCAAGCAAGACACCATTTGCAACTAGATTGAAGTTTGGACCAGATCCAGAAGGAACATCAGTTGACTAGAAACTTTACAGATCTATGATAGGTTCACTGATGTATCTTACAGCAAGCAGGCCAGATATCATGTATGTAGTTTGCATGTGTGCAAGATATCAAGCAGATCCCAAAGAATCACACATTAATGCAGTGAAGAGAATCTTTAGATACTTGAAAGGGAAACCAGCACTTGGTTTGTGGTATCCCAAAGATGGAGATTTCTCTTTATATGCATATACAAACAGTGATTATGGGGGATGCAACAACAACTGGAAATCAACCAGTGGAGGCTGTCAGTTTCTTGGATCAAGATGGATCTCTTGGCAGTGCAAGAAACAAACCAATGTCTCTGTGTCAACAGCGGAAGCAGAATACATAGCTGCTTCTTCATGCTGTTCTCAAGTGTTACGGATTCAAAACCAAATGCTTGACTATGGCTTTAACTTTCTTAAAACACCCATACACATTGACAATTCTGCAGCCATGTTTATAACAGACAATCATGTTCAACATTCAAAATCCAAACACATAGAAATCAGATATCATTTTCTGAGAGATTGCTCAGAAAATGGTCTGATCAAGTTGATCAAAGTCCACACGGATAATCAATTAGCTGACCTTTTTACCAAACCATTTGATTCAACAAGATTTGAACTTTTGGTTCAGTCACTTGGTATGATCAACTATGAATCACCAAATTAATGTTTTTCAAAACATTAAAATCCAACATGCTTGATTTTGTCAAAGTCCATGATTAACACCAAATTTACCTTTTTCAAAATCAAGAAATCATACAAATCATTCATTTGTTATACTGAATCACACATACATCTCATGAGAAATGATAGTAAACTAGTAAATTCTTCACTTGAGTCATTTTCCACTAATAAAGAGTGACTTGTATTATGTGTGATATGTAGATAGGCTTAGCATGTGATATGTGTGATACAATAGTGAAGAACTAAATTCTCATGATTGTGTGGTCAACAACACATCTTGGTTTATGGTGAGTATTAATCTATCCAATATAGGTTGCTTTCAAAGTAACTACAATACACCAAGTGAAATAGTTTATAAATTGCTCAATCATACAAGTGTCTCCTCTGTTATGATAATCATATACCTGGAGTACACCTAGGCATTCTCTGTTGTGCTAAGCACAGACCTGAATGACCTACATCGTGATCCAAAAAGATTCTCAAAGAGGAACACATCCAGTTTGGATGAAAAATAAATAGTGTTTAGACTACATTCCTTGTGAATGAATCAAAAGAATCCCAAAGAGAATCTCCTTTCAAAGTGAAGTAAAAAAGAATCCCAATGAGGATCAAACAACATGGATCATATTGAGCATTTATACTCCTAAGTAGCTAGGTTTTAAGTATTCAAAGTGCTTTCTAGCATATCTTGAGGAGGGTTGTACCAATAATATAATCAGATGTGGGGTACATACAACTCATGTCAATTAACTCAAAACATGATAATCACTCACCGTTTCAATCAATCATTAATACCATGCTTGAGTTTAAGTGGATCACAATATCTGCAATCAACATTGTACTTGTCTATGTCTATTCTCAAAACTCAGTGAGAAATGTAGACTAGTATGATTTCATGGTATGTGCAAAAGATTCACATTCAAACATGAAAATCAATCATTTATTAGTTAGATAAGGCATTATCTTTCTAACTTTTATCAAGCAAGCAATCAATTGGACTTTGATAATTTCCATATTAAAGCATATAAATTTTTGTCATTTTATAACAGGTTTTTATAAATATGCAAAAAATTCAGGGGGAGAAATTGAACATGAAAATATCAAAGGCAGCAGAATTGTGCATATTCATACATTTTAAAATTTGAAATTTTCTAAATTTTGAGTTTTAAACAAAGCCAAGGCATGCCAACACCAAAACAGCAGGTTGACACACATACATTTATTTATTTTATTGCACAATATTGCTTATGAGTGATATCAAAACATTCATATATTGAATACGTTAAAATTCAATATTTTAACATACATTTTAAATCAAAGATTTAAACAAACATTTTGATTTAAACAAGTTTCATCAAACAAATATTCTTTTGGAAGAAAATTTATGAAACATATGCTTCGGAAGACATTAGTTCAAAACAAACAAAAATCTGAAAGTTTTGAAAAACTGTTGTCACAGCGGACACACAAACATACATCCGCTGTAGCTAAAGTAACCATCATAACATGCAAAATACACTAAGTGTATATCGCGAACAAAACAAACAAACATCCTTTATGCCCTTGTGAACATACAAGTGTTCACAGCGCATGATGTTAGTAAGGCATCCAATGTGAATACAGTGCCATTCCACAATGCATGGCTAACATAAGTCATCCGTTATAGAAACAGTGCAAGTGTATACAGCGTATGCACACAGGTAATCATACGCTGTAAACATTCACACATCTCATCCAAGTGTCCACAGCGCATGAACAAATGTTCATCCACTGTGAGCAATCATCAAAACATTTCATGTGTCCACAGCGCATGAACAAATGTTCATCTGCTGTGAACAAACAATCAAATGTTTCAAGGATCCATAACGCATGAACAAATGTTCATCCACTGTGAATGAACAAACCATTTCAATAACACACAATCAGTACAATCTTTCATATCAAACTCACAGACACATTTTACTAACAAACAAATCATTAACAAGCATCAATAAACACACATTACTAACAAACAAAATATTAATCTAGCAAACATAAAATGTTGGCAACAACATTCTTAGGGGGAGTATTGTTGGACTCAATAATTGCATTAAGAATTAATTCATAAAAAGTATGATGCTTGCCACATCAAGCATAACAAACAAAATTGTTTTAACATCCAAAACAATCATTTAATAACACATTAACATCATTAACATTCATAACAATCACTAATATTTTTTTAAATTTCTTTTTTAGGTTTGTACATAAAAGGAAATTTTGACAAGTGTTCGCAACGGATGAAGAAAGTCTCATAGCGGATGAAGATCATCAGCAGCGGATGAAGATTTGCTTCCAAGTGTGCGCAGCTGATTAACAACCATCCCACAGCGGATGAAGAACTCACCGCAGACAACATTCCATAGCGGATGTTCATCAACAGCGGATGAACATCCACAGCGGATGAACAAGATCCCACAGCGAATGACATGAAGACAGGGGATAACATTATACAGCGGATGTTCATCCACAGCGGATGAACATTCCACAGTGGATGTTCATCCGCAACGGATGAACATCCCATAGCAGATAACATACAACCATGCACAGCGGATGACAAGATCTTCTCCACAGAAGAAGAGCAAACATCCACAGCGGATGACTGATCTCCACAGCGGATGACATATAGACTTAGGATTATTTTATGTAATTTCCATTTACATAAGGGTAGTTTAGTAATTGTATATAGCTATGTGTATAGGCTATAAATAGCATGCTACCCTAATTCTTTGTAAGCTTTTGAACAAAATCAATACAAACAAGCATTTAATTTTCATTGTGTTCTTGCACACATACCATACACACACAAACACACACATACACTAATTTCATACTCTATCATTATGGGTTTCCGCACCATAATGTTAGTGTGTTGAAGTTGAGAGATATTGAAAAGATCCTTGGGAGAATCAAACTTTTATTCTTGTTCATGATGAGTTTAAGCTGATTTCATCAGGCCTCTTGCACAACTTTAACCCCTCAACTTGGGTTATTTCACCTTTCTTTCTTTATACTTCTCTTTTCTTTTCTTTTTCTCTTCTTTTCTTCTTTTTAAAATATCCGGGTGTTACAAGTTCACCCCCCTTATATAGGTTTCGTCCTCGAAACCTGTCACTCTTCAAGCAGTTGAGGATAATGCTTTCTCATCTCTTCCTCCGTCTCCCATGTAGACTCGGATCCCTTCCTGTGCCTCCACTGTACTCGCACCAGTGGAACCACTTTATTCCGTAGCCTGTTCTCTTTTCTGTCAATAATGACCACCGGTTGCTCCACATAATTGAGCCGTTCATCCACCTCAATATCCTCTAGTGGCACAATCATATCCTCATCGGCTAAGCACTTTCTCAGATGAGATACATGGAATGTTGGATGAATCCCACTTAACTCATCGGGTAGCTCCAACCTATAGGTCATCTCTGTTACTCGAGTAATGATTCGGAAAGGTCCTATATACCTCAAGCTCATCTTACCCAGATTTCGGAACCAAATGATCCCCTTCCAAGGTGAAACTTTTAGCATAACTTTATCACCCACCTTGAATTCAATCGGTCTACGCCTCTTGTCAGCATACGACTTTTGCCTATCTTTTGCCACCTTCATAAAGGCCTTGATCTTCTCCAACTTTTCAATGGTATCCTCGATCACTTCAACGCTCCCCAACTCCTTCTGTCCAATGTCACCCCAACATACGGGCGTTCTACACTTCCTACCGTATAGCATCTCATATGGTGGCATACCAATGCTGGCATGATAACTGTTGTGGTGTGAGAATTCAGCTAACGGTAAGTGTTCATCCCAACTTCCTCCGAGATCAATGACGCATGTTCGAAGCATATCCTCAAGTGTCTGTATAGTTCTCTCTCACTGACCATCCGTCTGAGGATGATAAGCCGTACTGATGTGCAACCTCGTCCCCATCGCGTCATAAGATCTCTTCCAAAACATGGATGTAAACTGAGTGTCACGGTAAGACACGACAGATACTGGTACACCATGACGCGTCACAATCTCTTTGATGAACAGATCCGCCAATCTCTCTGATGGATCAATAGAAAGTGAGCATTCTTCATCAAACGGTCAACTATCACCCATATAGCATCGTACCTTGCCGTATGTGGTAACTTCGTAATGAAGTCCATGGTGATGTGCTCCCATTTCCACTCGGGTATATCCAAAGTTTGGATCTTCCTGTATGGCTTCTGATGCTCATCCTTCACTTGCAAGCAAGTAAGGCACTTGCTCACATACTCCGCTACATCACGCTTGATACCCGGCCACCAACAATCTTTCTTCATATCATGATACATCTTTGTAGCATCGGGATGAATGGAGTATCGAGTCTTATGAGCTTCATCCATGATTTTCCCCCATAGGTCTCCATAACAAGGGATCCATATCAGCCCGAAGCGGGTTCTAACTCCGAGAGTTTTTTCACCCAACTTCGTGACTAAACCTCTCATCCTTTTGGAGTTAAGGCGCTCTTCTTTCAATGCCTCATCTTGGAACCCCTTGACCTGTGTCATCACATCGGAGGTCATCACCAACTGGTAATCTTTCACCCAGATTGGCTCGGGTCTCTCCTTTCTGCTAAGGGCATTCGCCACTACGTTGGCCTTGCCCGGTTGGTAGTGGATCTCACAATCATAATACTTGATCAACTCTAACCACCTCCTCTACCTAATATTAAAATCCTTTTGCTCAAAGAAATACTTCAAGCTCTTGTGGGCAGTGAAGATAGTGCACTTCGTCCCGTACAAGTAGTGCCTCCAAATCTTCAATACAAAGACCACAACCCCTTGCTCTAAGTCATGAGTTGGGTAATTAGCCTCATGGATTTTCAACTGTCGGGATGCATAGGCTATTACTCTTCCCCGTTGCATCAGCACACAACCCAATCCTGAATAAGAAGCATCTGAATAAACCACCAAATCTTCATTCCCTTCAGGTAATGTCAAGATAGGAGCTTGAGAAAATCTTGTCTTTAACTCCTCAAAAGTATTCTCCTATTCCAGACCCCATACAAACTTCACATCCTTGCGGGTCAACTTGGTCAATGGTGAGGCTATCTTAGAAAAGTCTTGAATGAATCTCCTGTAATAGCCCACTAAACCCAAGAAACTGCGGATCTCGGATGGCGTCTTTGGAGTCTTCCATTGCATCACCTCCTCCACCTTTGCCGGGTCTACCATGATCCCTCCGGAATTTACCACATGACCCAAAAACTGAACCTCGCGTAACCAAAAAGCGCACTTGGAGAACCTAGCATACAGCTTCTCTCTTCTAAGTGTCTCTAATACCTCACGAATGTGACCGGCATGCTCTTCTTCGCTCTTCGAATAAATCAGGATATCATCGATAAACACAATCACTGATTTATCTAACATCGGCCTACACACCCGGTTCATCAAATCCATAAAGGCAGCTAGCGCGTTAGTTAGACCAAAAGACATAACGAGAAACTCGTAGTGTCCATAACACGTGTGAAAAGCTGTTTTAGGGATATCCTGCTCCACCTTCAACTGATGGTAACCCGATCGGAGATCTATCCTCGAGAACCAACTGGCACCTTGGAGCTGATCAAACAAGTCATCAATTCTGGGTAGTGGATATCGATTCTTCACCGTCAACTTGTTTAACACACGGTAGTCGATGCACATCCTCATACTACTGTCCTTCTTCTTTACAAACAAGACCAGAGCACCCTAAGGAGAGATACTCGGTTGAATGAACCCTTTGTCCAATAACTCTTGCAACTGAACCATCAGTTCCTTCATCTCAGACGGAGCCAATCTATACGATGCCTTAGCAAAAGGTTGAGCACCAGGTATCAAGTCGATCTGGAACTCGATCTACCAGTTCGGTGGCACACCTGGTAAATCTTCTGGGAACATGTCTAGAAAGTCACACACAACTGGTACGTCGGACAATTGTGGTACTGCCACATCCACATCCTTCACATAAGCCAGGTAGGCACTACATCCACGTTTCATGCACTTCTCTACCACCAACATCGAAATCACCTTCGGAACCGTAGTAACTCGATCACCGTATATCGTCACCGAACTCCCATCAGGCGCAGTCAATCGGATCATTTTCTTGCGACACACAATATTTGCCTCATAGGCTGCTAACCAATCCATCTCCAGAACCACATCAAACCCACAATCACGAATAATTGAGCAGAGAACCTATGACCTTCCAACTGTATGTCAGAATTCTCTATCAGATCAAAAATCCTGGTAGACTTACCAATGACAGTTTCTAATCGAAGGGCTCATCAATCTTTCTACTCCTAACAGGCAACTTATCACAGAAGGCAGCATAAATAAAACTCTTAAATAGTATAGAGGCACAAGTTTGGTTTACTAGGAACGTACCTGACACGACATCGGGGTCCACCCTAGCCTCCTCTCGGGTTATTGTGAATGCTTTGGCTTTTGCTCCCTCCCCATCCTTCTCGGTCCCCTTCTTAGCCCTAGAACTTTCGGCCCTCGTCTTCCTGCAATCTCTACTCATATGCCCAGCCTCACCACAACTGTAGCACATCGTCACCCCACAATCCCTTGCCATATGACCGGGCTTCCCACACTTGAAGCAGAGATTCAGTCCCCACCTAAACTCCCCTGAATGTTCCTTCCCGCACTTACCACATCACTTAGTCCCCATACCTGCCGACACTACCCTCCGGTCATCCATCATTGCCTTCTTGTTGCTCGGGGTAAAACCACCACGACCAAACCGCTTCCCATTCCAGTTCTTGTCACCACCACCCTTTTTGTTCACCTCCACCACTGCCACTTCTTCCCTCTCATCATATAACCTCCCTGCCATATCAACCACCGACCTAAACGTACTCGGCCGGGCGGCGATCATATGTCTGCGGATGTCTGCCGGCAAACCCTGAATATACCTCTTGATCATCCATGACACCGGCTTCACCTGATTCGGCACCAGCCTTGCCAAATCATTGAACTTGGTAGTATACTACTGGTGTGTCCTGGTTCCCGCCTCCAGTTATAAGAACACTCTCTTAATCTTATCGAGCTCCCTATGAGGATAAAATTCCTCAATCACCAGCTTCTTCAGCTCACTCCACCTCATCCTCCCAATCACCCTGCTACCCTCGGCCTGGACAATGTTGTCCCACCAGCATAAGGCCGAGTCCACAAATGAGTGGGTAGCAAACTTCACCTTCTGATCCTCTCGGCACTCACTAATATCGAGCACTGCCTCCATCTACCTCACCCATCGGCGAGCAGCAGTAGCATTACCATTCCCATCAAAAGTTAGGGGCTTGTATCTCTGGAATGCCCCATAACTATACCCCTTGGCGGTTTCCTGCACCACTTCCTCTTCCTCTTTGTCACTGGAGACAACCATCTCAGTCTCTGGTTGCTCCCCTTCACTTGAACCTCTCCCAACGATCCTCCTCCTCTCCTTCTTCTCTTTCTTTTCATCCTCCCTCACAGCACGAATAACCTCGGTCACCACAAACAGCAAGATCGTCTGCATGACCTGATGAACTTCCTCCACAACTGCCTCCTTCACAGAGGCTCTCAAATTAGCACTCATATCACCGCCTTCCTGGTGATGAAGCTCGGGCTCTGCAGGAGCCATCTCAGCAGCCTTACCCTTGTTCCCGGTGACACGTGGCCTAACACCACGACCACCCTGCACACCCCCTCGAGAAGCCTTCGAAGATCTACCACCCACCATCCTCTAAACACTATAAGATTCAAACACCAACACGATCATTCAAGGTAATAGCTCAGATTATGTCAAGTACAGAAAGTCCCTAATTACAGTGGCTAGTTGTGATTAGCCAGTTACTTTACTCTTCATCCCCCAAGCATTGCCTATCCTGACTATATTAGTATCCAAATCTACTAAGAGCACATAAATCAGATAAGACACACACATAATACCGGTTATCTTTAAGAAAGTAAATTACCTGATGGCATATAGCTACTTGGGCTGGCATCCCTCCATTTGGTCCCATTCTCAGTTTAAGTTTAGGTTTTGAAACTATTTACCCATTTCTCTTAAACTTTGGCTTTGTACAAACTTGTAAGGTCCCGTTCCCGGGAACCCCACAGTTGGTCAATCACAACCTCATTTATATCAAAACATATTACGATTTATTAAGTAAATAAAATATTGCAGCGAAATAATTCATCAAAAACCATTTCATGCTTTAATAAATACATTTGCCAAGTAATACGTCTTCGTTCAAAAGATTACAAAATATCAGTTAGTTGTATTACTAAACAACATCATTATTATTGCATGAGATGGATGCTAGTCTTTGCCTACCAAGTAGCTTCACCCTAGTGCCATCCTCGGCAACAAGCTACCTGCCAACTGAAAATGCATAAAAAGTCAGCGTTGCTGAGTGAGTTCTAGTTTTATATAATAAAATACTTTACCTTTAGTAAAAAAATTTCCTTTACTTTCGTTCGTGATCACGCAACATACATACATCTTGATAATATCATTATTATCTTTCAACATTCTTTTCATTTATTTCGTATTTTCATCATTATCTTTCACTTTCATCTAGACCAATGTCATATGCTATACCCCAAACATTGTGCACGAAGCTGGTACTGGGCCAAAGTCTATAAATCGACCCCTAACATTGTGCATGAAGCTGACTCTAGTACCGGGGCAAGCGAAAAGGGTCCCGTTTCATACATATTGGTCAATCACAAATATTGAACTCTGTGTGCATCCTCATAGGTTAGCTAAACCGCACACAGTTGAGCTAACAACCCCTCAATGAGTTGTGAACCTCCTTGCAAGACTTTACATTCTTTCATTATGTTCCACTTCGTTAGCGATGTCTTTCACTTTCATTATATAATACTTTTCTTATAAGAGCATTAACACACCACGTAAAGTCACGTAATAATACGTAATAAGAAACATCAATAACAGGCCACAACATGCATAACATGAACAAACGTAACCCACCAAAACATTCCAGAGCTTAATCATTAATTTCCATTTTTCCCAAAATTTCAGAAAAATTCTAAGGCAACTTAGGCGCATGAGCACTATGTGGGCGCATAGGCAGTATGCAGGCGCATGGACAGTTGGGTGCATGGTGAAAAACTTAGGCACATGGGTACTATGCTGGTGCATGAGTACTATGCAGGCGCATGGATACTTAGGCGCATGGGAAACTTAGACGCATGAGCAAACACTTAGGTGTATGGGAAAAGAACTTAGGCTCATGGGAACTATGCAGGCGCATGAGTACTATGTAGGCGCATGGATACTTAGGCTCATGGGAAACTTTGGCGCATGGGCGGTTTGGGCGCATGGGCACTATGTCAGTTCTAACTTACACTAATTTTAGTTCCCGATCATCATCCTAATATATCCTTAGCCCAAATCTAGCATACTAAGCTCATAAAACAAGCATACAACCACATAATTCAGTCAAACATTCACAAAAACACACACCCACATAAAACAGGGGAAACTGTTGGTCCATTTGATCGAATATCAGTACACTTGTGTGGTTGATTCGTTCAATATCAATAATAATGCCAAACAACAAACACAATGATGAAGAAGAATAACCAAAAGTATTCAATCATAGAGCAATAATGATCCAATACATTAAAAGGTAACAAAGCTCCATATATTTCTGTGAACAACCATCTTATAAAGAGACTTGCAACAATGATAAACGTTTAGGGTTTTTGCAAGGATTGCCCACAAAGAACAAGATCAAACAATATATATAGTAGGTATAGTTTTGCTGACAGTTTCGCTGTCAGCGAAACTATTCTGCCACTGACACAGTTTTGCCCGGCAGAGCCTGACAGTTTCGTCGGGTGAAACTAGCAGCTTGCTATGAGCGAAACTACAGTTTCGCTCATAGTTTCGCTAGGCAGGAAAACATAACAAACTTACAAAAGGAAACTAACATTAAACCTATTACAATTAAACATAAATAATATCTAATCTATGGTGAGTCCAACCTATACTTGATCTTCAATACTCCCCCTAGGTTGGATCTCACCGTCTTGATCAATCCTCATTTTTATTTTCAGCTCCGGTATCTTCCACCGCGTCAGATCTTTCTTCGTTACCTCCTGTGGCTTCATCCTCTGCACGTGCACTTGCCTTAGCAAATTGTCTTGTTAAGTCCCTCACGTCAATCCTCAACACATCTTCTTGCCAAACCTTCTGGGCTAGCTCCCTCACTTCAGTTCTAACACCCCTTACCTTGTTAGCAACTGTCATAAACAGGCTTGCTTCTTTGCGCGTCTCAGCTCCAGCCCCAGCTTTAATGTGATATTCACACAACATCACCAGATCATCATCAGAAAATGAAAATATCTCCATTGGATCAAAAAGTCTCATTTCAGCTCCATCCTTTACGCGAATCACTGCCTCCCACGTGTTGTTATCATAAAACCATTTTTCAAACTTCTCAAGCCTTTTAGGAAGGGGGTCAGGTAACCTCACTCGACTCACTGTCTTCGGGGGCTTCACTCTCAACACAATCCGACCCTTTCCCGTCTCCCAATCCTTATCCTTCTTTGACCTCCGCCTCTCTGCCTTCATAAATCCAACACCCTCAAAGTTATCGTTCAGCCCTTTCTTTATTTCTTCCTCCAACATCTTACCCCTCTTACTCAAATCGGAATCTATCAAAGGAATTGCAGCTAATCTCCTCAGATCCCATTTAGGTAAGGTCTTGAATGCCTTCCTTTTGTGCAAGTAAGAGATGCCTCCCCTTCTTCTCTTAATCATGAACATTTTGAGTCCAGGGTTGTATTTCCAGCTAATGATTTTCTTATCCGCCTCCATCTTGCTGGGCCCCTAAACATTTTGAAATAATGGGGTTATTTCCTCAGCCTCCTTCTCCTTAACGAACCACTCATCCTTATCTATTTCAAACACATCATTTTCATCCGAGCCCTTCTTGGCCACATACGTCAATGGTCGTTCATCCACCTCATAATAATCAGGTTCTGAATCATAGTCAACCAGCTGCTCATCCTCTACCTCCTCATCTATCAAACTCTTGTCAGCCCTTTCCACTAGATTATCTCTCACAACCTCCTCTCCCACCAGATCCTTCTCTATATCAAAGTCCAAATTCACAAACCCAGCCTCAATCACCTCTTCTTCATCCTCAGACCTCCCGGTCACATTCTCAGTCTCAACATCCTTTCTCACACCTGAACCTCCTGCTGTCTCAGCTTCTGCACCACTAGTGCCCTCTCCTGTCCTCGATGATGTACCCACATTCAAAAATGGGTACTTAGATAGATCAGTCATATCATCTAACTCAGTTTGAGTTAGCTGATTGGGCAGGCCGGCTGTAGCCTTCAGCTTATTCACATCCACCAACAGTTTCTTTATTAACTTCTGCTGATCCACCAGCATCTTAGACATCCCCTCTAACATCTCATCCTTTCTTTTCTCCATCAGCTCTTGATTGGTCAAGTTAGTTTTAATCATGCTTAACTCATCGGCTAAAGAGGTGTTGAGATTCCTGATAATGTCCTCATCCATCCCTTCTCTAGGGTTCAGAGAATGGTTGATGCTTATGCTTTGTTCTCCTCTCCAACTCCCCCTCCTCAGCCTTTTTCTTTGTTCTTCTTTCTTTTTCTGCTCTCACCTCCTGCTCAGCCTCATGAATATCTTCTCAAAGTCCTACTCTTTTTCCTTCGCATATCTCTTCCGTTTCTTTATAGATTCAACCTGCTTATGTCTCGTCTCCTCAGCCCTCTTATCCTCTGACTCAACCACCCTTCGAATATAATTCCATCTTTCAGGATGGTGCATATTTTCAAACAGATGTGTAATCTTCCCACTGAAATCGTGCCTTATTGCGCAGCAGTCGGCAAAAATGCGAGAGTTCATCTGCACTAATCTCTTTATCTTTCCGTGCCTCGGAACATTAGGAATAAGATCATCAATAATCATCTGCAGAAATCGAGGATACAACAGCCATTTATCTTTCTTTAGGGCCATTACGTTCTCCGCCATGCCGTCAAAGATAAGTTGGGCTATATTGGCCTTTTGCCCTCTACAAAATATAACCATAGCTTTGGCCCAGTCAATATTTAGCCCATCGGATCCACCTTTTTGGTGATCTAAGCACGTGATGAAGACATGAGCGATATATATCCACTCTTTGGACATAAAGGACTTTTTGATCTCCTTTCTAGTGCCAAAAGGAGGGCTCTCGTAACAAAACTCCTGAATACATTAAAAAACTCCTGGTCTGTCAACACAACCTCATCCCCCCTATCCTCTTGAATTCTTAACAGTGAAATGATCTCAGCAGTAATAACAATGTCGTTCTCCAGTACTCTCGCAACAATCCTTTGAGGATTGGCTCTTGTGTCGTACTCAGCAGTACGCCAGAATCTATGATGTGTAGATCATAGATGGTGGGAGAATGAGTGACAACATATGCAATGGGAGAACTCTGAAGCCAACGGATACAGTCTCTAAATCCCGCAGCTTTGGGATGTGTATCTTCCAAGATGGCCGTGATGTTATTCCTCTCATCAAACTTTAGATTAGCCATTTAATCTGAAAAATAGATGAAACGTATTAGTAATATATATTAAAATGAATAATAAAGAATAATAATTAAAAAGAATAAAAAAGAAGAAAAAGCAATTTAAATTCGAATTTAAATTCGCTAGGCGAAAGTATAGTTTCGCTGGCCGAAATAGTAGTTTCGGCAGGCGAAAATATAATTTCAGCAACCAGCAAGAAGCAGTTTCGGCATGACGGAGCACGTGCCGAAACTACAAATTTGGCAAAGCGAAACTGAAACAAGACCAGCGAAACTGTGAAGTTCGCTCGGACAGCATGACTTTACAGTCTCGCTGAAAAACCTTTGAACTTTCGTTCAGTTTCGCAGGACTATCAGTACTTTCGCAGTAAGAACTGTGAAGGCACCAAAGAGTCACAGTCCAATCGGTCAAAAAAAAAGTGGTTAAAACCTAGATTAAACTACAACTGAGGGTTCAAAACTCACAACAGAAGAGAAAAAGACCACCAAACAAAGAAAACACGCTCAGAACCACAGATTCGCACAAGATTGACACGGTATACACACGATGACCTAAAACCCCGATGGTGCGAAAATGAAGTCTTAATTTCGCAAGGTGCGATATATAGTATGTAGTTTCGCCCGTAAATGTTTTGGTCAAAATGACACTGATAAGAGCAAAAGAGCCGGCGAATCTACAATTTCACCCTGCGAAACTATCAGCGAAAGTATAATTTCGCTGAAAACCAAAAAATATTATTATTATTTTTTTATTATTATTTTTTTTAAAAGGTAACAAAATAGAAGAAAACAAAAAAGAATTTGCCCCAACAAGCCCTTACCAGACTTTACAAAATTTTAACATAATAAAAGAGGAATTAAAATAAAGGTAGATAAGAACGAGAAGCAGAAGATATCTTCTGGAGAGTCATAGTTTGGTGGAATTGCTGATATATTTGTCCTTTTAAGTCCATGCCTTCTTCTTTTCAACAAATAAACTACAGCTACAGTTATCATGTTTTGGTTCGATAGAAGAACACTGAATGACTCAGTTCCCACAGACATTTGGCAAAGAGACTTATCCTGTCCTCATGATATATTGAACAAATGACAATCCCTGATAGATTATTTCCCTTTAAAAAGAAACAAAGATCCTTTTTACAAGAGAAGCACAATCCTTAAAGACATCAAATGATGAGAGCTCCAGGTCTATACTCACGTATAACAGAGGAGATGATCAATTGAGTCTTTCAGATGAGAGCTTCAGGTATATACTTACGTATAACAGAGAAGATCATCAAATGGTGCCGATGAGAGCTCCAGGTCAGTACTATCGTACAACAAAGGAGATCATCACTCCAGGTCAATGTTCACACATAGCAGAGGAGATAAGCATGAGGAAATATACAGTAAGGAGCTTCTTAGAAACAAAGACGAACAGCCATATAGCTATTGTCAAAGACAGGAAACAACAAATACATCAACGCAGAGATGTCATGTTCTCAACCCTTTTTGAATAAGGACTTATAACTTTGTGAAGGCCAAGAATGTCAAGGGAATAATCCGAATCGTCCAGTATCTTATCCTGTTAGTTTAGCCACAAAATTACTGTCTACTTTGCTTTCAGGCTGAACCTATCAAGCGTATCCCAGCCCAAAACTATAGACTTCCTTCACATCATCCAGGCAAGACAATTTTTATTAAGGAGAATACTACAAAAGGTAACAAGAGAGACAGTTATTATTCTCCCCTGAAATTTCTACAAATCAGCGAGATAGAAGAAATTTCAAAATAAAGATTTCAACGAAAGTAGATAATATATATATATATATATATATATATATATATATATATATATATTATTTATTTATTTATTTAATGTGAAAAGATAAAGGGTTAAGGGGCAAATTAAACAGATGAAAGAGAGAAACAAAAGAATAAACAATATTCACAAGACCTAGGATAAAGAAAGGAAAAGATTTAAAAAGATATTAAACCTAGCATAGAGATCAGTTCATAAAAACAAGGTTTGTCAAAAGTTTTAGTGAAAAGATATGTTTTTTGATTTTTAGTGTCAATAGAAATAATATCAATAAAACCCTTTTCCTGAGCATCACGGATTGCATGAATCTGTGTCTCGATGTGCTTGGTTCGGGAATGATGAATAGGATTCTTTGCGATGCCAATGGCTGCTTCGTTGTCACACAACAATGGTGTATGGAGAAAGTTAATGCCATAGTCAATCATCTGATGTTGTATCCAGAGCACTTGGGAGCAGCAGCTTGAAGCAGCAATATACTTTGCCTCCCCCGTGGAAAGAGAGACAGTAGTTTGTTTCTTGCTCTGCCATGATACAAGACAATCTCCTAGGTACTGACAGCCTCCAGTAACCTATTTTCTGTTAAACCTGCAACCATTTGAATCACTGTCAGATTAAGCATGTAAGTCAAAATTCCCACCATAAGGATACCAAAGCCCTAAATAAGAAGAGCCTTTAAGATAACAAAAGATCCGTTTGACTGCCTTTTCATGAGACTCTTTCAGGGCAGACTGGTACCGAGCACAGTATCCTACAGCAAAGGTTATGTCAGGACGGCTTGCTGTAAGATACATAAGGGAACTGATCATAGATCTGTAAAGATGAGGATCAACAGGTTTCCCATTCTCGTCTGGAGTGAGGCAAGTTTGAGCAGTGAATGGAGTGAGTTCAGGAGAGGCATCATCCATCTTGAATTTCTTCAGAATATCTTTAATAAACTTCTCCTGATGAATGAGAATTCCCTCTGGTTTTTGTTCAAATTGTAACCCAAGGAAAAAGCACATCTCCCCCATCATACTCATTTCAAAACGGTTATGCATGATTTCCTCAAACTCCTGACACAGATTTGGATTGGTGGAGCCAAAAATAATATCATCCACGTAGACTTACACAATTAGCATCTCACCATTTACTTCCTTCTTGAATAACGTTATATCAATGGTGCCGCGAGAAAAACCATTGCTTAACAGATATTGTGTTAGAGTCTCGTACCAGATCCAAGGGGCTTGATGGAGGCCATAAAGGGATTTATCAAGCTTGTAGACTTTGTCGGGAAAGTCGGGATCCTCAAACCCTGGAGGTTGACACACGTATATCTCTTCGTCAATGTCTCCATAGAGAAATGCACATTTGACATCCATTTGATAAACTTTGAACTGCTTGTTGGCGGCATGAGCCAGAAAAATCCCAATAGCTTCAAGACGAGCTACGGGAGCAAAGACTTCCGTGTAGTCAATGCCTTCTTCTTGAGCAAATCCCTGAACAACCAATCTTGACTTGTTTCTAACCACAATACCACGGTCATCAGGTTTGTTTTTGAACACCCATTTCGTGCCTATTGGGTATTTGTTTGGTGGAAGATCAACCAAGGTCCAAACCTTGAGCTTCCTGAATTGTTGCAGCTCTAATTGCATCGATTCAACCCAACAAGGATCCTGAAGGGCTGCATGAACATTTTTCGGTACGATTTGGGATATAAACCAAAAGAACAGACATACATTAATCAGACCAGACTGACTCCGCGTCCGCACTCCATCGGTAATGGAACCGATAATGTTATCATGTGGGTGATCTTTCAAGGTTTTAAAATCGGTGGTTAGAGGTAGGGTATTGAAAGATGGTTGGTTAGAGTCAACAGGTGATGTGGATGGAACAGGCTGAGATGAGGTAGATGTAGGTGACGAGGGAATAGAAGCAGACACAGGTGGAGGTGGAATATCAAAGGATGATGAAGAAGATGCAATGTCAACAGATGTAGCATTGTTAGTAGGTGAATTAGGAACGGGTTGATTAATGGAGTTAACAATGGGTAAGGAGTCCGGATGGATGATGTTAGTTTGAATAGTTGAAATGGATGCATCATCATCAAGAACTAGAAGATTGAATGAATTGAAAACCTTATTGGAGTCAAAGAACCATGCAGGCTCGGATCTGACATCAGAAGAATTAGATTCCTACCAATCAATATAGAAAGATTCTTGAACAATACGGGTTCTCTTGTTATACACCCGATAAGCTTTCTGAGAGGATGAATAGCCAACAAAGTAACATTCATCAGACACAACACCAAATTTCGTCTTCTGAGCCTGGGTATTGAGTAAAGTGCACGAGCATCCGAAAGGCCGAAAGAAATCAATCAAAGGCTTCCTCTTATGAAATAGTTCATATGGAGTCTTTATTTTGTCTTTGACAATCAACACTCTGTTAAGAACATATGAAGCACAATTCACCGCCTCAGCCCAGAAAATGATGGGTAAGGAGGACTCAATCAGCATAGTACGAACAGCTTCAATAAGAGTGTGATTCTTTCTTTCAGCTACACCATTTTGTTGAGGTGTTCTTGCAGCATTGAACTGTCTCAGAATCCCTTTATCAGCACAAAATGAATCAAAAATTTGATTTCTAAATTCGGTACCATTGTCACTTCGAATCGCCATAACCTTCCTCTTGCTTATCATTTCAATAGAAAGAATCAACTTCTGTAGCTCGTCAGCCACCTCTCCTTTATGGGTAAGAAATCTCACCCATGAATACCTGGAAAAATCATCTGTAACAACAAGACAAAAGGATTTCTTAGCAATTGATTTAACACTTATTGGGCCAAACAAATCAGTATGTAACAACTCGAGGGGATTAGATATACTATTTTCAAGTTTGGATTTATGTGGTTTCTTATGTTGTTTTCCTTTGGCACATGCCATACATTTTTCAACCACTGAAAAGTATTTTGAAGGTAATCCCCTAAAAAGATTGTTTTTAACTAATTTGTTTATAGTTTTAAAATTAACGTGGCCCAGTCTGCGATGCCATAAGAAGGATTCTGATGAAGAAGTTTTTAATAGAAGACAGGTGACGTTAGATGTTGATTCTCTTGAAGCCATGTCAAGAAGATATGTGTCATTCTTTCTCGGAGCCCGCATAACCATCTCCTCTGGAATGTCAATCTTCGAATTCAGAAAGATACATTCATTAGATTTGAACAAGATCGGAATATCCTTATCACAAATCTAAGAGACACTCAATAGATTGAAAGCTAGCTCTGGCACATAATTCACTTTCTCCAAAGTGAGAGACCCATTGGAAACATCTCCTTGACCAATCATTTTGCTACCCTTTTTGTCGCTAGCAAACGCGACATAACCTCCATTAATAATTCAGTAGTTTGTCAATAGATCCTTCAACCCCGTCATGTGTCTGGAGCATCCACTATCAACATGCCATACACTATTTACCGCTTTAGTGGAGGACTCCTGCATGAATACAAAGAACAGATTAACCTGGTGAAACAGGAACCCATGAATGAACAATTTTGGGTCGTGGAGTAGTTGATTTCTTGCAAAAGAAATTATTAACCAAATGAGTTAATCTACTACCAAAAGAATTCCTGCTCCCATGTTTATGATGAAGCTCGGGACAATGTTTAATGACATGATCATCTTTACCACATCTAAAATAGTGTGATTTTAATCTAAGACTGTTATGCAATAAAGTGGGAATTTTATCAATGATTATCTCCTTATCGCATTCAGAAAGTCTCGAATCAACATCACTATTACATGTCTTTGGGTCTATTTTTATTTGGAAAAGAGTGGTTATTTACATTAGATGATGAGTTTTCATCTGAAGTACGAGTGGTACTAGTGCCACTTGTACTTGCATGAGATGATGACGTTACCCTTTCATTTGATGAAAAAATATTAGTTGGGGTAAAAGATGGGATGGGATGAGAAAAGAATTTTTCAAAAAAATTACTTTTAATTTGTTCTTTACTCTGCACAGTAGAATCATTCTCAACATCAACACAAACAACAGAGACATCATCATTACAGTGCAAATTATCTAAAGAGGAAATAGAAACATCACTAGAACAAGATGAAACATTGTCTGAAACATATTGTTTTGAAACAAAAACAGAACTTAAGCTAGATTTATTATCTAAAACAGAATGCTGAGATTCAGGTGTACTAAGACTATTGCATCCAAGCCCACTAGTCGGTCCATAACCATAGTCTTCACGTACATGCTTAGTGTTCACACCTTCTAAACCTGCAGACATATTGTTAGTGTCTATTTTGATCAAATCATTAGAAGGATGTGGAACAGGCATAGGTGAATAACAGTAAGTGCTGGGAGGAGGATAAACCTTAGCATCATCATATCCTAAACTGGTTTTAATCCTAGTCCCCCTTTGAGATTTGCATAAATCATCATGTTTCATCCCAGATATTGTCCATTTATCAAGCTTTGACTAAAGTTTGCTTGTTTCAAATTCAGCAAGTGCTACCCTTTCAGTCAAAGTGTTAATTTCAACATTTCTTTCCAAAACAATTCTTTTTAAATGATCATTTTCTTTTAAAGCTTCATTTAATTTAACAAAATATTTTGACTCGTTTATTTTAAGCTCTTCATTAATTCGTTTTAAATCTTTTTCATTATCGATTAACAGACGATTTTCTTTATAGACACCAAATAATCTTATTTTGCATGCTGAGGAACACATATCCTGAATTACCTCGTATGGAAGTCCCATTATCACCTTTTCTGCAGCCAAAGCTTTCTCACATTGACACACCGGAGTACTCAGCTTGTTTTCCTCGACAATGGTTGCAGCATCATCTTTCTCGTTCCTTTGCTCTGTAGTCTGGCTTCCAATTCTCAACCCCTTCTTCTCTTCACTCTCTATCATTACCTCAGCTTTCAAGTCTTCATCTTGAACTATCTTTACACACTTCTGACTATCCCCAGCCACTTTAGCTTCACTTCTAAATTCTTTGAATGGATCAAACTTTTCCTCATAGTTCATCTTCTCCTTTTCTTCAACAATCTCAGCCACCAACGCCTGATTAATTTCTTCTTTCGTCTCTTCTACTTCTACACTCCAATAAAAGTTAGAGATCAAAGCTGTCTCTTTCTTCTGTTTCATTTCTTCTTTATCTCCACTTGAGGTCAATCTTAGGATTCCTGAATTGCTTTGATCAGTGACAATTGGCAATGGACATCCTCGTTTGAAGTGCCCTAACTGTTTGCAATTAAAGCACCTCAGTTTGGATTTATCAAATCCTAATTTGGAGTTAGAGCCTTGACCTCCAAAATTCTTTCTACCAGTTCTCTCCATAAATCTTCTAGCTCTAAGAGTCAACAGCGCCATTTGCCACTGAATGTTAGTCTCTTCTAGATCATCAGAATCCACCTGATACATATCCTCCATTGTCATTCCTCTTCCTTTCAACTCTCCAGCCACTAATGCCTCATAACTCTAAACGAACATGCCAAATAGAGCCATCGTTTCAGATGGAATTGACATTCCAGCATTTGCTATTGAGTTGGCTTGATCTCTACCACCATTAACACTACCACCAGAATGATCACCATTATTCACTCCTCCTTGTCATGATGTCTGCACTGGAGAGCTTGCAGGGGAAGAAAGTAGCGCAGCATTCTAAGTGAAACCAGGTGAAGGCATCAAGGTCTGATTGAACTCCCTTCGTTTCATGTCCAATTCAAATGATTTAAGCTTATTAATGATGTCCATAAGCTTATAGTCAGTGAAACCTCTTTCTTGCTTTAACATCCGCACCTGTAAACTCCATTGCGGTGGGAGAGAGTCTAATAACTTGTTCACCTGCTCACTATTTGAAAGTTTCTCATCATATTTCTTCAGTGTGCTCGAAACTATCAGAAAATGGTTTGTAAGATCTATGAGACTCTCATTCTTGTATCCCATAAAAGAGTTGAACTCCTTTTCAGCTTGAATACTCTTATCTTTCACCAACTCATCATTTCCATCATAAAACTCACAGAGAGCATCAAAAAGAGACTTAGCATTCTTGTGTTCAGCAAAACAATTGTAGATGTCTGGTGCTAGGCATAGAGTTAAGGATCCAAAGGCTTTCTGATCTCTGTCAATCAACTTTAGATCTCTTTCATTGAAGGTAGCTGGGTCCTTATTCTGAGATACAACATCACCAACAGTAACGGTTGGTATGTGTGGACCAGAGAAGATTGATTCCCATTGATTGTGATCCGTGTAGAAGAAAAAGGCCTTGAGACATCTCTTCCAATCTTCAAAATTGTCTCCATTGATGAGTCTCGGTGGTCTGTTGGGTGCCACACTTTCAAGATCAGCAAGAGTGAGAGTAGTCATCTTAGCCATGATAGTTTCGCAGAAGAAAAATGCAATTACACTAGAGTAATCTAGTTTCGCAGAAGAGACACTAGTTTCACTGCAGCAATTTCGGCAGATAGTTTTGCTGGAAATTTCGGCAGCAGTTTTGCTAGCCAAATCCCTGAAAATGCTTAGTTTCGACGATAGTTTCGCAAGAAACAAGCTTGAACTTTCGTTCAGAGATAATTTCGGCGACAATTTCGCTTGAAAGTTGAACACTAGCACCACTGAACTTTTGTTCAAAAATTGTACTTTAGCTGAGAGGCTCAAAACTAACACAAGATGTAAAACACTTGTAGTTTCTCTGGATGAAGCTGATAGTTTCGCTAGAAGAACACTAGTTTCACCCGTTGAATCTGAAAAACTTTTTGAACATGAAATCAATCTGAAATCACCCAAATCTCGATGAACTTGAGATCTGATAATTACCAAGGCTTTCCCAACCAAGAACAAACCAATTTCAATCAAATTCCAAGACAAAAACACCCATATTTGACCCCAAATGATGAAATATTGATTTTGAACAAAAACAACCAAAAAACCTCAAACAATCAAGAGCACTAAGGCTCTGATACCATTTTGTTGGTCCATTTGATCGAATATCAGTACACTTGTGTGGTTGATTCGTTCAATATCAACAATAATGCCAAACAACAAACACAATGATGAAGAAGAATAACCAAAAGTATTCAATCATAGAGCAATAATGATCCAATACATTAAAAGGTAACAAAGCTCCATATATTTCTGTGAACAACCATCTTATAAAGAGACTTGCAACAATGATAAACGTTTAGGGTTTTTGCAAGGATTGCCCACAAAGAACAAGATCAAACAATATATATAGTAGGTATAGTTTTGCTGACAGTTTCGCTGTCAGCGAAACTATTCTGCACTGACACAGTTTTGCCCGGCAGAGCCTGACAGTTTCGTCGGGTGAAACTAGCAGCTTGCTATGAGCGAAACTACAGTTTCGCTCATAGTTTCGCTAGGCAGGAAAACATAACAAACTTACAAAAGGAAACTAACATTAAACCTATTACAATTAAACATAAATAATATCTAATCTATGGTGAGTCCAACCTATACTTGATCTTCAGAAACATAAACGGTTTTAACATACTGGAATTTGCAAAAACAGTAATTTACATGCATTTCAGCCCCAAACAAATTTAAAACATAAAAACCGAGGATCTAGAACTCACCTACAGCAGCCTTCGAGTAAAACTCCTCCAAACTCGAGAGCACTTGGGGTTCAAACACCTAAACACACCAAAAACACCCAACCAATCGCAGAAAAACACATAAGACTCGGTCTACAAGCTGAAAACCCAGCTGAAACCGAACAAAACACATAAAAACTTACCTTCTAGACGATCTTCTTCTTCTTCTCTCTAGAAAACCGATGGAAAACTCTATTCTTTTACTTTTTGCAGCCTAGGCAGTTGGTGAGAGTAGAGGTGTGGGTGGCCATGCCCACTTTTTAAACATAATTATATTAGAGTTTGCCTCTTGCACAAATTTAACCCCTCAACTTGGATTATTTCACCTTTCTTTCTTTACACTTCTCTTTTCTTTTCTTTTTCTCTTCTTTTCTTCTTTTTAAAATATCCGGGTGTTATAGATAGCTGCCATTTGATATGTTAAGTATTTTGTGAGAGTGAAAGGATTAAAGATGGTGAGATCTTACAATCAAGAGCCTAAAATACTCTGATACCAATTACAGGACCATGTGAAGGGTGTTCAATACAATCAGTCTCATAATGAGGAGAGGTTTAGAACATTTAACAGTTCAAATGCGGAACTGGGATTGAGTATGATGATACTAAGAACACAAGTAATTAGTGAGACAGAACTAAGAACAAGAACAAACAACTATGGTTTTCAAGGATGTTGTATATTGCTCTCAAGTTCTATTACAAGTGTTTACAAAGCATATCCAAATTACAAGGACCTGAGACACTTTATACTACATCCTACAACCGTCAATACTTAGAAAGACAGTTGGAAACACTAATCTAGACAATAGGATCAATGTAGAGTCAAAAGGCAGATTGGCTTTTGACTAGTGATTATGACATGCAATAGCTCACATCCCTTTCTAATATAAAAAGGTTTACAGGTACAAAAGTAGGAAGTCACAGACAAAGACCTTATTCTATTGTTTACAAAAGCATGGACTTTTCACCAACTCATACAAGTTGGTGAGTCTTTAGAGTTGCAGCAAAAAGTGTGTCAGCTTTCTATAAAGTAGATCAGAGAAAGCATGCCTTCTCTATATTTGGAAGAAATCAGTCTTTACAGTAAAATGGCTTCGGAAGACTTTGTCTCTAAAGCTTCAGAAGACTTCATCTTTGGCTTTGGAAGATTTGGACTTTGGCTTCGGAAGATTTTACACTTAGAGTATTTTCTGATGTAGAGTGTAAAACTTCCGAAGCACTTCTACCTTTGTACGTCTAGTGCATGTATGCAGGAAGACCCTTGGTTGTTTTGGCTTCTTTGATTGCATTAGCCTTATAATCTTCTGATATTATCTTACATATGCCCTCTTCCTCATGGGAAGACACCAATAGATTCCAAGTGGGTTAGGAATAAGAAGGATGATAGAGGACTTGTCATCAAGAACAAGGCAAGACTAGTTGTTCAAGGGTACACTCAAGAAAAAGGATTGATTACAAAAATGTTTTTACTCCTGTGGCAAGACTTGAAGTTGTTAGAATATTCCTTGATTTTACTTCATCCATGGATTTCATGATATACCAACTTGATGTCAAGTGTGTATTTTTATATGGAGTGATATATGAAGAAGTGTATGTCAAACAACCACCTGTCTTTGGAGACCCAGATCATCCTGATTATGCCTGCAAGCTTGACAAAGCTCTTTATGGGATGCATCAAGCTCCAAGGAAGTGGTATGAGACACTATCAAAGTATCTTGTCCAACATGTCTACAAGAGAGGTACTATTGACCGCACACTTTTCATCAAAGGAACAGGGAATGACTTGATGTTGGTTCAAGTTTATGTAGATGACATCATCTTTAGGTCAACTAATCCAAAGTTCTGCAAAGACTTTAAGAAGCTGATAAAGAATAGATTTGAAATGAGCGCCATGGGGGAACTTAATTTTTTTCTAGAAATTCAAGTGAAGCAGGTTAATAATGGCATCTTCATAAACCAGTCAAAGTATGTGCAAGACATACTAACCAGATTTCATCTAATTAAGTGCAATGTTGCTAAGACACCCATAGCCAGAAACCACTCCCTAGGACTGATCTTGAGGGGGAGTGTGTTGATGAACATCTCTACATTATTAGGTTTCTTATGTACCTCACAGCCAGTAGGCCTGATATCATGTTTGCCATATGCATATGTGCAAGATATCAAGTGTTGGTCCTAATGAACGAGTGCACTTGATTCTTCCCAATGAATTTTCTATTGAGTCAACACTTATAAACACAATAGCATAAGGAAAATCAATGAATATAAACCATAAATGCAATAACAAAGGCTCAAAGATATAGATGATAAACTTCCAGCCAAACACACAATAGCAACACAAATATTTTCGATTAGGGTTTTTACAAAAAGTGCCTTACAAGATAGAAAGATTACAATATATAACAGACCTAGTTTCGCTGGCAGTTTCGTTGAATAGCAAAACTGCCTGACTAACTATAGTTTCACCCGGCAGCAAACTATAGATTCGCCGGGTGAACTGGATCTGCTGACTCCGGGCGAAACTACTATTTCGCCCGTAGTTTCGCTGCAATACAAAATTACATATAAAGACAAATTACAAATAAGAAACTAACAATTAACCTATTACAAAGCAAAATAAACCTATCAACTAAAGTGAGTCCAACCTATGTTGATCATCATCAAGCCAACCCCAAGATGTCACACCTAGTTGCTATCAAGAGGATTCTTAGATACCTCAAAGGAGCTCCTTAGCTAGGACTTTGGTATCCAAAGAATTTTCACTTCAATCTGTATGCTTATAGAGATAATGACTATATTACAACGTGACTGCAAAATCTACATCAAGGGGATATCAATTCCTTGGTGGGAGGATAGTCTCATGGCAATGCTAGAAACAATCCTATGTGATTGCATCAACTGCTGAAGCTGAATACATTGCTGCTACAAACTACTGTGCTCAAATGCTTTGGATTCAGAATCATATGTTAGACTATGGATTCAACTTCAAGGAGACTCCTATCCATATAGACAACAGCAGTGCTATCTCTATCTTAGAGAATCCTATGTTGCACTCAAAGACAAAGCACATCAAAATTAGGTATCATTTGATAAGCAATATTTTGTAAATGGATTGATAAAACTGGGCAAAGTTAACACAAATCAACAATATGCTGATTTGTTCACAAAAGGTATACTTTCTTTCGGAAGACATTAAGTTGAAATATCTTACTAAGAAAATTACCTTTGAAAGAAATTCAGATATATCTTCCGAACCTTTAATATGTTTCTAAGTACTTATATGTTTTGAAGGACAGTTTTCATCCAAAAGCAATTAAGTCTCGGAAGCTTTATTCATCCTTTGAATAAAAATTCTAAAGTTTAATATCTTCTGAAACTAAATATGTTTCGGAAGCAAAATTACTCTAAGTATTTTTCTTTCGAAACAATTCTTGTCAAACTAAGGAATATCTTCCAAAGTCAAATTGACTCAAAACTTCTGAAAACAAATTACCTTCAGAAGATTTTCTACTTCTTTAAGATAACTACCTTTTTGGGCACCTTTTCAGAGGTGGGACTGACATTCGGGTTTCAAAGTTTATCGTTTTGCATTAACTTTGTCTCACATCTAACTATACATATAGCCTTATAACGGTTCCCCCTCTTTCTTCTTCCTCTTCATCTGCAAACTTCTAACTCTAAATTCAGCCATAAACCCTCATTGTTCTTAGCTTTCTTCATCCCAAAGATTTCTCAAATGGCCAACCCTGAACCCCAAAACCAGCCAGATTTCTCTGTGCACCTTCACAGGCAATACTACAGGTTGCTCTATTATCATCTGAGAAAGATCTTGGTTTCTCAGACGTTTGCCGCTTTCTTACTGAATCATCCTACCTTACCGCACTCACAATAGACCCTCCACTCTATAAAGAACAACTGCTGGAGTTCTGGAGGACCTGTCAAGAGGTCATCTTAGACAGTAAGAAGGCACTGTCTGCATCAGTGCAAGGGAAGACAGTTTTCATCACCCCAACCACAATCAACACTAATCTCAGGCTGGATGATGAAGAAGGCAAGCTGTGCTTTCCCAATGCTATTGTGAATGAATTATTCAGGTAGATGGGCTATGAAGAGGACTTTACAATCAAAATCTCTATTGGACTCAACAAGTGCATTAAAGGATAATGCTTGCCATAATAAAACATAATCTGTTCTAACATTCAAACAATCATTAACTAACACATTAGTATCATTAACATTCATGACAAACACTAATTTAGTTTAAATTTCTTTTTCAGGTTTGTAGATAAAAGGAATTTTTGCTAAGTGTCCACAGCGGAAGAAGAAAGTCTACATCGGATGACTATCTATGAGCAGCGATGAAGAATGAAGTTCCAAGTGTAGACAGCGGATGAACAAGAACACACGGCGGATGACCAATGTCCACAGCTGATGAACAGTCCATAGCGAATGTTCATCGACAACGGATGAACACTCCACAGCGGACAACTAATAAGACAAACATTCAAACAAGTGTTCACAGCGGACAACATCCAAGGCATAGCGGATAGCTCATTTACCATCCACAGCAGACAGCATGTCATCCATAGCGGACGATCAACATTCACAGCAGAACTTATAGATTTAGGATTATTTATGTAATTTTGTTTTACATAAGGGTATTTTTGTAATTATAGATAGTTATCTGTATAGGCTATAAATAGCATAATACCCTAATCCTTTATAAGCTTTTGAACAATCAATACAAACAAGCATTTTGATATTCTTCTGAGCATTCAATCACTAGCAATCACACAATCATACACACATACACACTGATATCAAATCTTTAATCATGGGTTTCTGCACCATGATTATTGATTGTTGAATACAATATAACAATCTATTAGATTTGTTGAGAGATTTGAACAGATCCTTGGGGGAATCTATTTGTTTATGTTCTTGTTCATAGGTTCATAATCAGCTTGTTTGGATTTCATTAGGTGGTATCAGAGCCTTGGGTCAAATCTGCAAGACCGTGTGAAGGGTGATCAATACAATCAGTCTCGCAATGAGGAGAGATTTAGAACACTTAACAGTTCAAATAGGGAACCGGGTTGAGTGAGATGATACTAAGAACACAAGTAAGTAGTAAGACAGAACTAAGAACAAGAACAAAGAAGTATGGTTTTCAAGGATGCTGTATATTTCTCTCAAGTTCTATTACAAGTGTTAGAAAGCATGAAAGAATTACAAGGACCTGAGACACTTTATACTACATCCTATAACTGTCAATACTTTGAAAGATAGTTGGAAACACTAATCTAGACAATAAGATCAATGTAGAGTCAAAAGACAGATTGCCTTTTGACTAGTGACTATGACATGCCATAGCTCACATCCTTTTCAAATATAAAAAGGTTTATAGGTACAAAAGTAGGAAGTTACAGACAAAGACCTTAATCTATAGTTTACAAAAGCATGGACTTTTCACCAACTTGTATAAGTTGGTGAGTCTTCAGAATTGTAGCGAAAAGTGTGTCAGCTTTATGTAAAGTAGATTAGAGAAAGCATGTATTTTCTGTCTTTGGAAGAAATCAGCCTTCATAGCAAATTGGATTCGGAAGACTTTGTCTCTAAAGCTTTGGGAGACTTCATCATTCGCTTTGGAAGATTTGGACTTTGGCTTTGGAAGATTTACACTTAGAGTATTTTTTTGTGGAGTGTGTAAAACTTCAAAAGCAACTTCTACCTTGTACGTCCAGTACATGCATACAGGAAGACCCTTGGTTGTTTTGGCTTCTTTGGTTGCATCAGCCTTATAATCTTCTGATATTACCTTACAAACTCCCCCTAGGCTGATGCTACCAAAATAAAGAAGTTTTTCAGATGTTGATAGTCCTTATTAGGATCAAGACCATGCCTTTCTTCATCATCTGGTAGGATCCCTCAGACTCTCATAGTATCTTCTCATATCATAGAGATCATGTAGAGGAAGATCAAGCATGTCTTTCCAGAAGTAGACATCTTGACCTCCTTGATCTCTGATGACATACCATCTGTCCAGATTAGCAGCAAAACTCCAGGACAAGATGGGTCTTCTAATTGCAAGAGGCTCTACTTGAATAGGAGTTGGTTGAGCAGCCTCTTCATGCACTACCTTAGGATGCTCTGACTCATCCTAAGGTGTAGAGGTGGATGCCTTGGTCTTCTTCTTCTTTGAAACACTTTTCCTGGCCATCCTTTTCCTCGTCTTTGAAGTCTTTAACTAAGAGGACTAGTCTTCAGCACCATATTGTTCTGTTGTGTCTCTCTTAGTTGGTTTCTCTTCTCTCACAGGTTCAGAAGGAGAGAGAAGAGGACCTTACTGTGGATCAGAAGACGAAGTTGGCTGAGATGCAGCTCTAGGTTCAGGTTGTGTTGTCTCAGGGGGTTCAACCTTCACCTCAACTTTATGTTGAGCTGGACTTGGTAGAGAATGCAAGTCAACAAGCTCTCCTTTTTAATCTTCTTCTTGATCACTCTAATATGCTCATCCATAGTGGATAACGACATAGGATCAAGCCTCCTTCTGTAGAATCCATACAACTTCAAGAAGCTCATCATCCTTTATCTGTCTTCAAACTTCTTTTGGCTTTTATGGATGATGGCTCTTGACTTTGTAGATTCTTCCCTTAACTTTCTCTTAGCAGTAGTTCTTTCTTTTATAGCTTGTTCCTTCTGCTGCTTGAGATAATTAAATTCTATATACTCAAATGATAAGGGAAGAAGTACAGATGCCTTATATAGTTCTTTGGCACTCAAGTAGTTGATCATGTTCATCCTTTAACTTCCTTGTCTACCTGAGGTTGTACAGTTGCCACAATCTCTTTCTCAGGACTTTCTTGAACTGGAGAGAGGACAGGAGAATGTTTGTAGGGCCTTTTTAGTCTCCTTTCTTCCTTGATCTTGAGGAGCAATGCTACATCCTCTGCCTCCTTCTTCTCCTTTGACAACTCATTGTCGGCCAGTCATTCAACTCATCTAAGGGGAGAGATATGAGTTCATCAATGTTATAGTTCCTGGTCCCCAGGTAGTTTAGCCTGGCTACCCTCAACTCATCACCTTAAGTGTTTGGCCTGGGGGCAGCCTGGATAGCAGCTTCCATGAAGCCTAGGGAACCTCCTGAACTCTCTTCCCTTAGCTTATTCTTCCTTTCTCTTTTCTCCTCCTCTATCTCCTAAGAGGTCATTTTCCTCTTCCCTTTGTCACGCATAGGTCATGGTGACTCAGGGTGGAGAGAGCTTTGGCCTTTATTGTTTGGTTCAGTAGTCAAGCTCTAGCTAGAGAGAGGATGTGAAGCACCTTCACCAGCTGGTGCCTCACTGAGGGTACTGGGTGCTGAAGGAGATCCTATCTCAAGGTTCACAGGTTCAACTTCTGGGCCTTCAGTCAAGGCTTCCCCTTTGAAGCTAATCTTAGGGGCCACCTTAACATCCAGTTGGCCAAAAATCTCACCTGCTAGCCTTTGTCTATATAATCTTGATCTCATCTTAAACTCTTCTAGCACCCTTCCTTGAATCCAATCTGCTAATCTTTCAGCTTGTCTGTTTTTGCTTGGGTTGACAAGTGGAAGATAAACCAGATGGATGCACTCATAGAAACTCAGGTTTGAAAATTTGAAGATTTCCAGTTGACCTTCAGCTCTAGAGATGACAAGAGCCCTTCTTTCTATATCATACCTCCATCCCAATAGTGGGTTCTTAGAGTGAAAAGATGGGGTAGGCATGGCTCGAGGTATACCCTCCTCAAACAGGCTATGTATGAGTGAGTCCATATCAATGGGGACTTGAGGAGGTTGCTAAGTATGGACTATTGCAAGTGAGGGTGGTGAATCCTTTAAGTCCATACTCTGAGAAGAACTCCCAGGTTCTGTGACTATTCGGCCTTTCTCCCCATTTTTGGTAGCATCACTTTCTTGCATAAGTGAGCTGGGGGTTGAGTCTATCACATTTACAGGTTCTTGTGGACCTGGTTGAGTTCTCCTGAGTGGTCTTCAGCTAACTTGCCCTTGAGATCAGTGATCTCAAGTTGCTGGTCATTGACCCTCTATTGTAAGATAATCACCTGAAATTCAAGGTGACTAATCTTAGAGACTAAATAGGTGCAAGTCTTAGTCAGTTTGTGCACCTTTAGTTTCAGACTCCCCTTATCTTCATCAGAAGAATCACAGAGGGATGAGAGAATAGGACCAAGGTCTTCTTCCTCATCACCAGCATGTTATTCTTGGCTGCTGGATTTCCCCTGCATCATGACAACTTCAAGAGAAGTGTCAAGAGGTTAGGTTGCCATGGTTGAGGTCTGAATGATGTAATCACTTTCTAAAGTGAGAGCCTCTTCCATATGGATCTCCTGAATAGATTTAGGAAGATCCATCTTAGTAGTGGGTGGATGATGTGGGCTAGACATGGGTGAGACACGAGTACTCATCTCTCCTTTAGTAGGGATGGAGAAGAGAGACTCATGGTACTCACTGAAGCCCTTGTCTTCATCATCATAGAAGTCAAGGCTAGGAATTAGTTAGTTTAGATCCAGTGGCTAGGGATGGTAACTGTCCTCGGAAGGTTGTTCACTAGAGTGTTAAGACTCTAAGTAAAGGCTTAAGGCTGTTGGGGTTGTGAGCTCATCAGGCTGAGCATGAGGAACCTCAGCACTGATCATTTGAGAGATGGGAGTGGTTTACTCCTCAGGGGAAGTGGGAGCTCGAGTGTCCACTTCCTCCTACATGGTTGGTGATATGGGGGCATGCATAAGTTGAATAGCATGTGCAGGGGTTCGTTTGGTTTTTCTCTAGTAGGTGATGGCTATTGTAGGCTGTATTTATGGTTAGGAGGTAGAAGGTGTGGGTTCAACACTAGCTGGTGCTGCTAGGTTGCCACCTTAAGCAATGAGCTCTAACATTTTTGGGACTAGGACTGTTTCTACCCTGGAAAAGCCAACAGTTGGCTTCCTTATGATTTTAAAGATGTCGGGCTTCATCTGTCCTAGTTTTAGAATATTACCTGCTCCCCTCAACTGTGTGCCCAGTTCACAGTTAAGAATGTGCCCAGTTCAGAGTCTAATAGAGCAACCTGATTTTGTTTCCTGTGAAGATGCATGGAAAAATCGGGTTGGTTTCTGTGATCAAGGTTGGCCATTTGAAGTAGCTTTATGATGAAGGAAGATAAGAACGAAGGCGGTTTGTGGGTGAAATTAGGTTAGAGAAAAATGCAGATGAAGAGGAGAGTGAGAAGAGGGGGAACCGTTGTGAGAATATATATGGAATGGATTTGAGACAAAGTTAAAACAAAAGGATAAACTTTGAAATCCGGATGTCGGTCCCACATCTGAAAAAGTGCCCAAAAAGGTGGTTTTCTTGGAAGTTGAAAATCTTCCGAAGGTAATTTTGCTTCGGAAGTTTTGAGAAAAAACTTTCGAAGCCAATTTGGCTTCGGAAGATATTCTTAAGAGTTGTGAAAATTTGGCTTCGGAAGAAAAATACTTAGAGAATTTTTCTTCCGACACATATTTGGTTTCAGAAGATATTAAGACTTGGACTCTAAAGAGAATAAATCTTCCAAGACTTAATTGCTTTTGGAAGATATTTGTCATTGAAATACATGTAAGTACTTAGAAGCATATTTAAGCTTCGAAAGATGTTCTCAGAATTTCTTCTGAAGGTAAATTTCTTATAAGTAGTTATTTGATTTGAAGACATAAATTTCTTCCGAAGGCAACTTGAAATCTTCCGAAAGAAAATATGTTTTGAAAAAATTTCAAAAATCAAAGGAATATCATTAAAAAAAATTCTTCCAAAATAAACTGGGCTTCTGATGGTGATAAAATAGACAACTTAGGACACACAAGTTTTAGAAATAAAGTTGATTTAAGTTTTAAGAAAATCTACTCAAAGTTAATCATCCCAATAGCTGATACAAGATATTTGAATCTCTGTTCATCAAAAGCTTTGGTGAACAGATCAGCATATTGTTCATTTGTGTTAACTTTGACTAGTTTGATTAATCCCTTCTCAAAGTTATCTCTAATCAAATGATACCTAATGTTGATGTGTGCTGCATAGGATTCCCTATGATAGAGATAGCAATGTTTTTCGTCTATATGGATGGGAGTCTCTTTGAAGTTGAATCCATAGTCCAGCATCTGATTCTGAATCCAAAGCACTTGAACACAACAGCTTGTAGCAGCAATGTATTCAACTTCAGCAGTTGATGTAGAGATATAGGATTATTTCTTGTATTGCCATGAGACAATCTTTCCACCAAAGAATTGACATCCCCCTGATGTAGACTTTGCAGTCATGTTCCAGCCACCATAGTCACTATCTGTATAGGCATACAGATTGAAGTCAGAACTCTTTGGATACCAAAGGCCAAGCTTGGGAGCACCTTTGAGATATCTAAGAATCCTCTTGACAGCAACCAGGTGTGACATCTTGGGATTGGCTTGATATCTTGCACATGTGCATGTGGCAACCATGATATCAGGCCTGCTGGCTGTGAGGTACATAAGAGACCCAATCATAGCCCTGTAAAGATGTTCATCCACACACTCCCCCTCAAGATCAGGTCCAAGGGAGTGGTTTCTAGCTATGGGTGTCTTAGCAACCTTACAATCAGTCATGTTGAATCTTGTAAGTATGTCTTATATATACTTTCACTGACTTACGAAGATGCCATTGTCAACTTGCTTCACTTGAATTCCCAGAAAGAAATTGAGTTCCCCCATGGCACTCATTTCAAATCTATTCTTTATCAGCCTCTCAAAGTCTTTTTAGAGCTTTGGATTAGTTGATCCGAAGATAATGTCATCCATATATACTAGAACCAGCATTAAGTCATTCCCTGTTCCTTTGATGAAGAGAGTTCCATCTATAGTACCCCTCTTGTAACCATGTTAATAGAGATAAGGAGATAGTGTCTCATACCATTTTCTTGGAGCTTGGTGCAGCCCCTAAAGAGCTTCATCAAGCTTGTAGACATAATCAGGATGATCTGGGTCTGCAAAGCCAGGTGGTTGTTTGACATACACCTCCTTATCAATCACCCCATACAGAAAAGCACACTTGACATCAAGTTGGTAGACCTTGAAATCCTTGGATGCAGCAAAACCCAGGAATATTCTTACAGCTTCAAGTCTTGCTATAGGAGCAAAAACATCTGTGTAGTCAATCCTTCTTCTTGTGAGTACCCTTGAACAACTAGTTTGGCCTTGTTCTTGATGACAAGTCCTCTATCCTCCTTCTTGTTTCTAAAAACCCACTTGCTTCCTATGGTAGTCTTCCTATAAGAAAAAGGACATAGGTTTCAAACCTTCTGTCTTTTGAATTGAAGCAGCTCCTCTTGTATTGCTTCAACCCAGCTTCCATCCTTCAAAGCCTCATCAATTTTCTTTGGCTCTACCTTGGACAAGAAGCAAGAGTATAGACAAGCATTTTTATCATGGGTTTGTCCTCTTGTTCTCACCCGTGTATCAACATTTCCAATGATGTTTGTGGTGAGGTGTGACTTGTGGATCCTGAGTTGAGGGATCATAATAAGTTGATTGGAAAGATCTAAATTAGAGAAATTTAGATCTGGCAATGGAGTGTCACCCACCACATCAGCACACTTATCAAGTGAGACTTGATCCAATGAGTGTGTGACATCATTTATGTTGTCTTTTACGGAGTGATTATTAGCATCAAGAAATTCTTGATCATTGTCACCACCTCTATTTCCTCCTACATTTGAAGCTCCTTCACCTAAGTTTTGAAACTCTGAGCTGGAATTTGAAGGCATCGATGTATCAGCTGAATTTATCATGTTTATATTGATAGGATCTTCATTTGCAGGGTTAGTTACCACTGGAGCTGAAGTAGTATTCTTGCTTGGTCTTCTCAGCTCAAATCTTGGGTCAGGATCTCCTGTTGATAAGTTACCTGTAGATCCTGAAACATTCTCACAAGACTTGTTAAAACAGTTGGTAACTAAATCAAGATCAAATAGCCAATCTAGACCAGAACCTTTCACACTGGGAGTGTGCTCATTGTAGGTCACATTGGCTGGCTCCTCAACTACTCTAGTTCTGAGATTGTATACTCTATAAGCCTTAGCTTGGGAAGAGTATCCAATAAAGTGTCCATCATCTGATTTCTCAGCAAACCTGACTACCGGATCTTTAGTATTCAAGATGGTGAAGGGACATCCAAATGACCTGAGGAAACCAATGAATGGTCTCCTTTTATGCCACTGCTCATAAGGAGTCTTACCATGAGTCTTAACCACTAAAACTTTATTCTGCACATAGCAAGCTATGTTAACAGCCTCTGCCCAAAAGGTAATAGGCAGTTTAGAGTTAGACAACATGGTTCTTACAGCCTCAATAAGTGTCCTGTTTCTCCTCTCAGCAACACCGTTTTGCTGAGGAGTCCTGGGAGCACTATATTGTCTTGTAATACCATTTTCATCACAAAATGTATCAAGGATTTGGTTCTTAAATTCTATTCCTTGATCACATGTGATGGTCTTGACCTTGTGCTTAGATTGATTCTCAATTTTCAAAATGAAGTTCTTCAAGAACTCAGGAGTCTCATCCTTAGTTCTAAGGAAAAAGACCCAAGTGAACCTTGTGAAATCATCTGTGATAACTAAACAATATGAGATCCTTCCTAAACTCATTACACTGGTGGGTCCAAAGAGATGTAGGGGAGTAGTGATAGAGTTTCTTTCTTTTGGCTTGTGAGACACTTTGTGTTGCTTCCCTTTCAGGCATGCAACACAATGGTCATCACTTGTAAACTCTTTCTTTGGCATTCCAGTTACCAAATCATTCTTAATTAATTTATTCATGTTCTTAAAGTTTACATGGCACATTCTTTTATACCAAAGGAAAGACTCGTCACTATTTGCTTTAGATAGAAAGCAAGAAACCTCTCCTGAGGGAGATGTTTCCTACAAGTCCATCTTGTACATGTTCCCTTTCCTGGGGGCTCTGAGCAGGATATGCTCTTGAGGAATGATCACCCCGGGCTTGAGAACAATGCACTCATGCTTAGTAAAGAGCATGTTGTGTCTCTGATCACAAAATTAGGATACACTCAGTAGATTATACCCAAGCTCCTTAACAAAATTTAACTTTTCAATGGTGAGCTTACCATTTGTGACCATGCCCCTTCCTGTAATGTAACCACCAGTATCTCCTCCAAAAGCAACTGGTCCTCCATCAATTTTCTCAAAATTCTGAGGCGGAGAACCATTACCAGTCATGTGCCTAGAACAACCACTATCAATGATCCATATATCTCCCTTGGTCTTTAGCTGTTCATCTACAAAAAGAAGTGGTTAGTTACACTTGAAAACCCAAGCCTCATTGATCTTGGGCTTTTCAAAGTGATCTGAAGACAATGTAACAGTAACTAATCCTATATTCAAGCATTGAGGATCATTAGCTGTTGTTGATGAAGAACTTTCAGTCACCAGGTCTTTCTTCATCTTCCACACCATCTTTGGAAGATTAGACTTCCCTTCAACACCTCGAAAGTTTTAACAACTTCTGAAGTTTTGGAGACTGGACCTTCGGAAGATCTTGCTTTCACTGCAGCATGCTTCAGTACTTTGGAAGCATTCCTTTCTTTCGAGACCAAATTTTCTTCCAAAGGCAAGTTTTCACTTGTCTTATTTTTCCCTTTGGAGCTTTTGAAGGAATGAGATTTTCCTTCTGAAGCTTGCTTTTCCTTCTTCTTCTCAGAAGTTTTCTCTTTGATCATGTGGATAGTACTTTTAGGATTGTAGATGCAATCCTTAGCCAGATGAGAAGTACTACCACACATGATGCAGTCCATTTGCTTCCTTCTGAGAGTCTTTTTCTATGAGCAAGACTGAACTTGATCACTTTCCAACTCCATCTTCATCTTCACAGATGATGCAGCAAGCTTCTTAGGGAGAGGCATGCTCTTGGAGATGGATGGTTCAGGCTGTGTAGCAGTGGTACACAGCTGATCAGCCTTCTTCTTTTTGCTGAGGTGATTTGGAACTGAACTAGAACTCCTGGTACTAGAGTTCATAGTTAAGTCTTCAGCCTTCACCATTTCAAACCATGCAGAGATAAACACTTTTTCTGTTTAGAGTTGAAAGTGGCCTTCTTGAGCCTTCTTTGCCTTTATCTTGACTCTCTTGATCAAGTTCTTTCTTTGAGACTTCGTCATCCCAGCTTCTTTATCTCTCTCCTCAGGAGATTAGTGACCCTTCTTAGGATGGTCTTCTTCACTCTTCTCAGACACATCCTTCACTAACTTCTCCTTATCCTCTTCAGCAATAGAGTCTATGAGAGGAAGCACATCTTCACAAGTTCCACACCTTGGAGATCTTACAGATAAAAGAGTGTGTGAAGGAGCTATCTAAGTAGATCCTAGTCCCTGCTTATTTTGATAACAAACTTGTGCATACAGAGATGAGGATATTATGTTCTTGAAGGTCTCTTCTTCAAGAACAAGTTTTTCTGCCCAGGCTTTGCTGATCACAAGCTCAGCCTGGCATTCAGTTAAATTAGTGATGAGATCTTTGATCTGAGTCCTATAGTTAATGTGTTCATGCTTTAGAGTTGAAATGGTTTTCTCTAAATCTTCTATTTTTAGTTTGTAATCATTTTCAGCTCTTTTGAAATCAACTTTTAAGATATTTAAGGACTCAAGATCAGATCTCATCTCTAAGTTATAGGACCTATATTTATTAACTTTAGTAATACATTCAGGTGTACAAAGATGTTCCAATACCTTGGCTTCATCATGATCTGCCATAAGTGCTTGGTTTGGAGCTGCATCCTCCACTTGAAAGCTCCAGTCAAAGCCTCCATCTTTAACAGCAACTGCAGCTTACTGCCTGGGCTTCTCATTCTGGTGAGCTCCTTTACTGTAGTTTGGCTTGGCTTGTGCTTGACCACCATTGGACTTTGGTTCCTTGCACTTTCTAGCAAAGTGTCCCATTTGGTTACAGTTGTAAAACTTCACCTTGCCTTTGTCCAGTCCAAACTTTCCACTGGACATATTGCTAGGAAACTTCCTCCTAGTCCTCTTGTAGAACTTCTTAGCCCTGTGAGTAAGAAGAGCCATCTATTGGACTATTTCCATATACTCCAAATCATCTGGATGGATACAATCCAAGTCTTCAATAGTGAAAAGAATGTTTCCTATGCTTTCATTAGAGGACACAAAAGCTCGTGAAGAGCTTGTCTCCTGGAATGGGCTTCCAGGGATGTAGCTCTCCCTTGGTGTCTCTGGGAAGGTGATGAAAGGTCCTTTCTATGAGTTTTCAGGGTAGCAGAGAAGATGGTACTGTGGTTCTCTGCAGTCCCTTTTAACCACATGAAGGGTTGAACTCTGCTGGATGCTGGAGTTACCAGATGAATTTTGCATATTCATCTCCATCTGGTAGCCACTGAGTATACCATACAACTCAGTGATAGTAAGGGTCTTAAGGTTTTCAGTCCTCTTAATGACCACACAATAGTGTGTCCATTATCCGGGAAGAGAGGACATGAACTTCCTTATAATATCCCTGTTCTCAAGAGTTACTCCCATATCAACTAGAGTATCCACAATCTTAACATACCTGAAGTACTGTTGAGTCATGGTTTCACCTATTTTGAAGGTGAAGTTCTCAAACTTCTACTTCAAGAGGTCCTTCTTGTTCTCTTTAGCTTCATTGTACCCCTCATACATCAGCTTCAGTGCATCCCATAGTTGCTTTGCAGTCTTGCACTTCTTGAAACCTCTGTAGATAGAGTTTGGAAGAGCAGTTTGGAGAGCGGTCATGGCCTTTTGATCAATATCAATCTTCTTCCAGTCTTCATCAGAATAATCAGCCACTTCCTTTGGTATCATACCACCACCAGCAGCAGCTGAAGGGGTGGATGGTACATGAGGTCAAAGACTACTGATCCCCACATCCTGGAGTCCTAAGACTTAGTGAAGCCTTCCATTCTTTGGCACCAAGTGTCAAAGTCTTCAGGAGTGATCAGTGGAGATTTAGTCATAGTACCAGTTTCCATGTCAGCCTTAGTGATAGCTTCCAGGTGTTAAGTATTTTGTGAGATTGAAAGGATTAAAGATAGTGAGATCTTACAATCAAGAGCATAAAATGCTCTGATACCAATTGCAGGACCGTGTGAAGGGTGATCAATACAATCAGTCTCACAATGAGGAGAGATTTAGAACACTTAACAGTTCAAATGAGGAATCGGGTTTGAGTGAGATGATACTAAGAACACAAGTAAGTAGTGAGATAGAACTAAGAACAAGAACAAAGAAGTATGGTTTTCAAGGATGTTGTATATTGCTCTCAAGTTCTATTACAAGTTTTACAAAGCATGAAAGAATTACAAGGACCCGAGACACTTTATACTACATCCTACAACCGTTAATTCTTAGAAAGATAGTTGGAAACACTAATCTAGACAACAAGATCAATGTAGAGTCAAAAGGCAGATTGCCTTTCGACTAGTGACTATGACATGCCATTGCTCACATCCAATATAAAAGGTTTACAGGTACAATAGTAGAAAGTTACAGACAAAGACCTTAATCTATAGTTTACAAAAGTATGGACTTTTCACCAACTTTTATAAGTTGGTGAGTCTTCAGAGTTGCAGCGGAAAGTGTGTCAGCTTTATGTAAAGTAGATCAGAGAAAGCATGTCTTCTCTGTCTTCAGAAGAAATCAGTCTTCACAGCAAATTGGCTTCGGAAGACTTTGTCTCTGAAGCTTCGGAAGACTTCATCTTTGGCTTCGGAAGATTTGGACTTTGGCTTCGGAAGATTTTACACTAAAGTATTTTTCTGTGGAGTGTGTAAAACTTCCGAAGCAACTTCTACCTTGTACGTCCAGTGCATGCATGCAGGAAGACCCTTGGTTGTTTTGGCTTCTTTGGTTGCATCAGCCTTATAATCTTCTGATCTTATCTTACAAAATCAAACAGTGATTTTCGATCCTCTTATTCAACAACATGATATTTGTGGTTCATTAGCTTCATAACATACATTTAGAGCTTGAAATCAACACAAATCCTTCTTCTACATCATACATTCAACAAATGTTCAAAAACATGAGTTAATCATCTGTTTTCATTCATTTTGAAGAAGATTCTATGTTTTTGTTGCTAACAAAGCTCTCAAAATCATTCATACACTGTTTTGAAACAGAAACATAACAAAAATCATTGAAACCTCGTCGGTTTTTAAGGATTTTCGATAAAACAGTATACGGATACTGTTCTATCAAGTATTCATCAAAAAATCACTGATTTTAATATGTGAATCCATTCATTGTAATTAAACATAATACTCAAATCAGGCGATTTATCATCTTCAAACAACAAACCGATTGTTGTTTTCTTGAAGTTGTTATAGCTGTAAACAAACCCTAGGATAAACCCTAGTTTTGTTCATTCAAATCTTTATAATCTCCGGTAATTTTGTTGGTTCAGCATTCAAAATCAAAGAAGAATCATATTCTTCTTTTGAATTTTTGAAAAAGTCACTTTTTGATCCGAAAAATAGAACTTTTGAAACAAAATATTTGTTTTTAGGGTTTTGACTTTGTTGACCGGATTCATTAAAAGGTTTTGACTGTTTCGACTGATTGTGACATTCTTAACAGAATATTCCCTTATTCTACAGAGATTTGGCAGTGACTTAACCTTGGATATTAATTAATTAATAACAAATTAATTAATTCTTTATTCGGTAAACAATTAAAAGTGACAAAAACACTAACAAACAAATCCTAGTGACTTTATGATAAAAACAAATTTAGCGCCAAGCTAAATAAACAAACAAATTTGACTTAAACCATTAAGTTAAAATTTAACAAACATGTCTGATGAAATTTTAGGATCAAACAGTAGTCTTAAACCACCAAGACTCAAGAATAAAGCGGATTTCAAACAATGGAAAATTATGTTTAGAAATTGGATTATTTTCCAAGACTCGGACCTATGGACATCCATAACCGAGGGACCATACATACCATTAACTCTTGGGCTAGACTATAACATACAAAAGCCAGTAAGCTTAAAAAATGTAGTTGGTAATGACCTCAAGAAGGTCAAAAAAAACATGAAAGCATGCAACATATTGGCAATGACCCTGCCATTTGAAATTTTGACAATAGTTGAAAATTTCAAAACATCTCATGAACTCTGGAAGGTACTTCATACCATGTGTGAAGAAAGTGAGGAGATAAGGGAAATCAAAAAGGAGAAATTGAGGAACCAATATGAAACTTTCCACCATGTTCAAGGAGAATCCATACCATAACAGCTCCATAGTTTTGTTCAGCTGGTAAATGAAATGATAGTCTATGGTCTCAAATATGAGTCTGTGGAGATCAACAAGAAGATATTGCATACACTGCCAGAGAGCTGGACTCAGTCAGTCTCTCTGATGAAAGCAACATTGGATCTTGAAGCATTATCTCTAGATGCACTAGTGGCCACAAAGTAAAGGCACTAGAACTATATGAAAGATCCAGGAATAACAATACAATCAGACATGTGGAATCATACAAGTTCAAGGAACTTCAACAAACAGATAGTGCATTCTTGACTTGCACTGGTGAAGATGAAGATGAAGAATTTTTGAATTCAAGTGAAACTTTATTCTTCTCTACTCCTGAATCATCCAACAACAAACAAAAGTCTAAGAAGACTGGTGTTCATGCTTCCCATGAAGCAACACCCCAGAGCAAACAACATCCTCACACTTCCAGGTCAAGCAAACAACACCCAGCAAAGGACTCAAAATATTCATAAATTTGAGACACCAATGGAAGCATTAACAATCATATTGCAAAGTGAGGAGTAAACGTAGCTTTTGCAGCCTTTTCAACAAGTTTTGAAGCCTACGTAGGAGCTAACCTCACACCATCATAGATCATACAGCAAGACTTGGATGAATTGTCTCCTGATATGGTTGAAGAAATGGATCTTCAATGGTCAATGGCAATGATTGCATACAGATCCAAGAAGTTCCTACAAAGGAATAGGGGGTTAAGCATGGATAAGAAAACCAAAATTGGTTTTGATAAGACAAAGGTGAGATGCTATAACTGCCAACTCTATGGACACTTCTCCAGAGAATGCCAAAAACCTAGAGTTGATAGAAACAACAACCAAACTCAAACATCAAGCAGTTATCAATCAAACAGATAAATCCTACCTCTTATTAGTATTCCTGTTGCACCAACCCCACCTCAAATCTCACAGTGTAGCCCAAATCAACACTCTAAATCATCTGCAATGATTATCAAACAAGATGGTGAGTGTTATTGGAGTATGTACGAGGCTAAGATTCAATCTCCTGATCATGCCTTCATGGCAGACATAGAAGATAACATTTCAGAAATCCCGAAAGAGGTAAGGGAAAACCTCTGTACATAAGCATGCATTGACGAAGTCAATAGATACAGAGAACATGCAGACAAACTTTCTAAGAATGTAATTGAAACAAACATTTTAAATAAAAGTCTAAAATCAAAACAAAAACAATATGGGACTAAAATTCTTTCATTACAAAATGACTTGGACAAATTGATGTCTGAAAAATTAACACTTGCAGCTCAAGTAGAGTAACTCTCTAAATCATTGACTTAGTCAAAAATGCTACAGGCTAAAACTGAAGTGAAACTTTAGAAATTTCAGGTGAGCAATAAGAAGTTTGAAGAACTTCTTTCTCATCAAAGGGCATTTAAAGACCCTTCACGTTTAGGATATAATAAGGTCAACCCACCTTATAATGACAAGTATATTCCACTACCTGATTCCATGACCAACAAACAGGATGCGTCTCTTGACCCACATGATAGGACTGATGACTCAAAACAATCATCATCATCATCAATAAAATCATCATTAATATCAAAAACACCTTTGATAAAATTTGTTAAGAGTCAATCACCTTCACAAATAAAATCAACTAATTTTTATCGAGGAGAAAATAATGAGTTTGATGAACAAACAACTGATGAAGATGATGTTGATCTTTTGGATGATGAGTCAGATCAACCAATTACTGAAACTACAAAAGTTTCAAGTGTGGTTGATACACCAACCCAACAAACAAAGCTGATACAAGGTTTTGACATCTGCTCTGGTGGAAGAAAAACTAGATCTTCCACTGCCTCTCCTAAACAAACAAACAAAGGAAAAGGCAAAGCTCCCATTCAGCCAAAACAAACAATAGTAACTTTTGTATCTTTAAAGTCAAATTTAAAATCAAAAGTTTTTAACAAACAAGGCAATGCAAATTTATCATACTGCGAGTGGTGTGATCAATACACTCACACCACAGAAAAATGCGAATATGGCAAATATTGCAAGTACTGTAACATGAACAATCATAGTACTGAATCTTGCCATTTTCATAATTATTGTTCAATTTGTGAAAGAAACAATCACAGCACTTGTAACTACTTTTTCAATAAGAAAAACAAGAAGCAAAATAAATAGCCTAAAGTTGAGAAATCAACTAAGAAACAGATAGATATTCCTAATAAGAACAAAGGAGGAGTACCACAACAAACTCCTCATCAAAAGTTTGTTTTAAACAATGATAAAACTTTTTATGACACCTTTAGACAATCAAACAGGAGACATAAGTCTCAGAACAGACAACAATCAGACATTAGCACACAAAGGAAAAAAGCTCAAAGCACTTCTCCTAACATAGCTAAAAACATTCAAAGGAAATCTAGTGTGACTAGAATTCCTAAACTATCAGACAATGCCACATTAGAAGAAATATGAGTTATAGGAAAAGATCGAAAACCCAAGACCATCTTGGTTTGGGTTGCACCATCTAACTGATTTCTTTGCTTTTACAGGGACATCAAAGAAGGCCTAACAACATCTGGTATGTTGACAGTGGATGTTCCCGACACATGACTGGCAATTATTCCCTCCTTCGAGATTTTAAAAGCAAACATGGAGCAAATGTAGCCTTTGGAGGAGATAAGATAGGTGGAAAGATAACTGGTGAAGGAACAATATCAAATGGGTTGATCAACTTTGAAAATGTCAACTACTACTCCAACTTCCAGTTCAATCTTCTTAGTGTATCCTAAATCTGTGATAAAGGATATGCCACTTTATTTCACTCCAACAACTGTTACATCCTCAAGACAGGTTTTCAAATACCTGAAGACTGTATCCTTTTGAAAACACCCCATCATAATAACACATACATTGTTGATATAAACATTGTTTCAGCATCAACCCCTAGAACATGTTTACTATCAAAAGCATCAGAAGATGTTTTCCAACTATGGCACAGATGTTTGGGACACTCAAATTATAACAGAATGAATGAACTTGTAAAAGGTGACTTAGTAATAGGTTTACCATAAAAAGAATTTTTCTATACAGACCACTGCACTGCATGTCTGAAAAGCAAACAACACAAAGTGTCTCATAAGTCTAAATGGGTAAACTCTAACAACACACCACTCAAATTGCTTCACATGGACCTTTTTGGCCCAACAAACATCCTAAGCATAGGAAAGAAGCAATACTATCTTGTTATAGTAGATGATTACTCAAGATTCATATGGGTTTCTTTCTACTACACAAGTTAGAAACATCATAAATCATCAAAATCTTTATCACTAAAATTGAGAATCAATTGGATCTTAAAGTTAAATTATTAAGAAGTGATAATGGTATTGAATTTAAAAATGTCTCTATTTCTTCTTTTTGTGTAAAGAAAGGAATTAGTCATCAATTTAGTGTAGCAAGGACTCCTCAGTAAAATGAAGTTACTGAAAGGAGGAACAGAAAATTAATAGAAGCTGCTAGATCTATGCTAGCTGACTCTCTATTACCCATATCCTTTTGGGCTGAAGCAATCAACACAGCTTGCTACATTCAAAACAAAACATTAATAATCAAAGAACATTCCAAAACTCCATATGAATTAATGTTTAAAAGAAAACCTTTCATTGGATTTCTTAAAGCTTTTGGATGTTCTATTTCAATATTAAACACCAAAGAACAATTATCTAAGTTTGCTCCAAAAGCAGATGACGGATTTTTTGTTGGATACTTCGGAAGCTCAAATGCTTACCAGGTATACAATCCAAGACTGAACATAGTGGAAGAAACAATAGATGTTGTTTTTAATGAACATTCTTTCACTAAGAAAGTCATTGGATCAGACTGGTTGTTTGATATTGACCCATTAACAAAATCATTTGATACATCTTACTTTGATGTTATAGGTACCAAGGATGACAATGAGTATCCAATGGTTCCACCAACAACCATTGATGTTCCATTAACTGCTGATCCTCCAAGGAGAACAAACATCACTCCTTCCAGTACCATGGTTTCAACTCCTCCAGAACAAACAAACACATCAAAAGGAACATCATCAGACACACCTTCTTCATCAACTCCTGTGACCACCCAACCACAACCAAATAACCAAACAAAGTCACATCCACTAGCCACAGCTAAAAAAGATGATGATTATCATTCATTACCTGATACACATCATGAAGATGAAATCTTAGATTTCTTTCATGATTCGCCATAAACATTCAATGAACCCTCACAGCCAGATAATCAAACAATAACAAATACCCTTACTCATTCATTAACACCCAACCAAACAATCACCAATCTTGATTCAACCATCCCTGTTGATCAGATTACAACAACCAGAGTTCACAAAGATCATCCTTTAGAAAACATCATAGGTGACCTCAATACTAGATTGACACGAAGTCAATCTGACACAACAAACATTTGCTTGTATTCCTGCTTCCTATCTCTAACTGTACCCAAAAAACATCATAGAAGCACTCAAAGACAACAGTTGGATAGAAGCAATGCTAGAGGAATTACATCAATTCAAAAAGCAAGAGGTATGGAAGTTGGTTGACCTACCTGAAGGTTAATATTTCATTGGCATAAGATGGCTATTCAGAAACAAAGAAGATGACAGAGGTATTGTCATCAGGAACAAAGCAAGGCTAATTGCCCAAGGATATACTTGCAGGATCGTTAAAGGGTACTTAAGCTTGCACTTAGTTAACACACTTAGGAGGATCTTAAGTTCACTTAACAATTTAAATAGGGAACTATGAACTCTTGCTGAAGATACAAGACAAACACAAGTAAAAACCAAGAACAAGAACATAAGATAATTTTTTCAAAGAAGTTGTATATTGCTTCTCTAGTTCTATTACAAGTGTTGTACAAGTATATTTTTGAATACAGAAACCGGAGACTACTTATACTACATCCTACAACCGTCAATATGCAAAAAGACAGTTGGAAGTGACTAATCTAGACAACAAGATCAGCCTAAAGTCAAAAGGCAGATTGCATTTTGACTAGTGACTATGACATGCCATAGCTCACTGACTTTCCTATTACAAAAAGCCAAAAAGGAATAGAAACAGAAACTTGCAGGCAATGACCTTATCTACTTTATTATGAAGCATGGAAGTTTCACCAAATGATGATAGTTGGTGAACCACCAGAGCATGCAATGGATAGTAAGTTGCTTTATGATAAAGTTGATGGAAAAGGTATCTTTACTCTCTCTTCAGAAGAAAATCAGTCTTGTCTTTAAACAGCTTCGGAAGACTTCGTCTTGAGAGCTTCAGAAGACTTCATCTTTTACCTTCAGAAGAGTTGAGTCTTTGGCTTCGGAAGACTTTACACTTAGAGTATTTTCTAAGTTAAGTGTAAAGCTTCCACAGCAGTTTCTTTTAAACTTTGGCTTTGGAAGATTTTACACTTAGCATTTTTCTTGAGTGTGTAAAACTTTCAAAGCTGGTTCTTCTTTGTTCCAAAGTGCATGTTGGAAGACTTGGTTGTTTTGGTATCCTTTGGTTGCATCAGCCTCTTAACTTCAGAGGTTCCTACAAACTCCCCCTAGGCTGATGCTACCAAAACAGAAAGGTTCTTCAGACTGGGATAGTCCACATGAGGATCTTCAGAATTCCTTTCTTCATCAGCATATCTACATTCTTTAGACTTATGAAGTACCTTCTCATGTCATAGAGATCATGCAGAGGGAGTTCAAGCATGTCACTTGTGAAGTAGACATGTTGTTCTCCCTGATCTCTAGTGACATACCATCTGTCTGGATCTTCAGCAAATGTCCAGGACAAAATTTGTCTTCCAACAGAGAGGGGCTCTACTATGATAGGAGTTGGTTGAGAGTCCTCTTCATGCACTTCCTCAGGATGTTCTGACTCATCCTGAGGTTGGGAGGAGGATGCCTTTCTTCTTTTCTTCTTTGAAGAGGATCTTCTTTTGGCCATCCTCTTTTTCCTCCCTAATGATTTTAACTAAGAGGGTTGGTCATCAGTACCAGGTTCTTCAGTGGATTCTCTCTCAGTTGGAATCTCCTCTCTCCCAGTTTCAAAAGGAGAAGGAGTAGAACCCTGTTGTGGCTTAAAAGATGAAGTTGGCTGTTGTGCAGCTTCAGGTGCAGGTGGTGTTGTCTCTATAGGTTCAACCTTTACCTTAACTTCAGGTTGAGCTTGACTTGATGATGAATGAAAGTCCACAAGCTCTCCCCTTTTTATCTTCTGCTTGATCACCCTTATGTGCTCATCCATTATGGATAGAGACATGGGACCAAGCCTCCTTCCAGAGAACCCATACAGCTTCAAGAAGCTCATCATCCTCTACCTATCTACAAACTTTTTCTGACTTTTCTGGATGATGGCTCTTGATTTTACAGCTTCTTCCCTTTGCCTCTTCCTTGCAGCTTGCCTTTCTTTTTTGGCTTGCTCTTCCAACTGCTTATTGTATTCAAATAATATATAATCATAAGGCAAGGGAAGGAGTGTAGGTGCCTGATAAAGACCTGTGGCACTCAGGTAGTTGATCATTTTTACTCTTTCTTCTTCATCAACTACCTGAGGTTGTTCAGCAGCCACAGTCTCTGACTCAGGACTTTCTTGAACTGGAGAGAGGACAGGAATGTTCTTGTAAAGCCTTTTTCTCCTCATTTCTTCCTTGTATTTGAGGGTCAAGGCTGCATCCTCTACTTCCTTCCTCTCCTTTGACAATTCAATGTCAGCCAGTTCATTTAACTCCTCTAAGGGGAGAGAGATGAGTTCATCTATGTTGTAGTTCCTAGTCCCCAGATAGTTTAGACTGGTTGCTCTTAATTCATCTTCTTGAGTGTTTGGTACAGGGGCAGCCAGAATTGTAGCTTGCATGAATCCTGGGGAACCACTTGAACTCTCTCCCCTCAGCTTCCTCTTCCTCTCTCTCTTTTCTTCTTCAATCTCTTCAGGAGTAATCTTCTTTTTGCCTTTGTCAATTGCAGATCTTGATGACTCAGTCTGAGAAGAGCTTTGGCCTTCATTGCTTGATTCAGCAGTCAAGCTCTGGCCAGAGAGAGGTTGTAAAGCACCATAACCAGTTGGTGCCTCACTGAGGGTATGGGGTGTTGGAGGAGATCTTGTCTCAAGGTTCACAGTCTCAGCCTCTGTGCCTTCAGTCAAGGCTTTCCTTTCTAAGATAATCTTGGGGTCTACCTCAACATCCAGTTGACCAAAGGCTTCAACTGCTAGCCTCTGTCTATATGATGTTGTTCTCCTTTTGAATTCTGCTAGCACCCATTCTTGAATTTGATTGGCTAGTCTGACAGCTTGTTTGTTATTGCTTGGGTTGACAAGTGCCAGATCTACCAGATTTATACCCTCATAGAAACTCAAGTTTGAAATGTTTAAGATTTCTAGTTGACCCTGATCTCTAGAGAGTACAAGAGCTTTCCTATCACTTTTGTACCCCCAACCCATGATTGGGTTCTCAGATGGGGCAGACAATGGTCTTGGTACTCCCTCCTCAAACAGTTATTAAATGAGCAGTTCCAGATCACTGTCTAGAGGAGGTTGCTAAGCATGGACAACTACAAGATAGGATGGTGAGTCCTGTATGTCCATACTTGAGGAAGAACTCCCAGGTTCTGTGGCTATCAAAACTTCCTCCCCCTTTTTGGTAGCATCACCCTCTTTTTGGTAGCATCACCCTCATGCATAGGTGAGCTGAGGAAGTGATCCATAACATCCATAGGTTCTTGTGGACCAGGATGAGTTTGTCCTATGGGTCTCTCAGCTAACTGGCCCTTGAGATCGGTGATCTCAAGTTGCTGGTCATGGACCCTCCTTTACAAGATAGTCACCTATGATTCAAGGTGAGCTATCTTTGAAACTAGTTGGGTGCAGATGTCTTCGAGTTGGTGCACCCTGAGTTTCAGACTCCCCTCATCTTCAGTTGAAGAATCACTGGGGGATGATGGAGGTGAACCAAGGTCTGCTCCTTCACCACCAGCATGGGGTTCTTGGCTGCTGGATTTCCCCTGCCCCATGACAATGTCAAGAGGCTGGGTTGCCATGGTTGAGGTCTTAAAGATGTAATCACTAGCAACAGTGAGGGCCTCTTCCATATGGGTCTCCTAGACAATCACAGGAAGATCCACCTCAGTTTGGGGTGTTTGATGTGGGCTAGACATAGGTGAAGTAGGAGTACTCATCTCCCCTTGAGTGTGGGTAGAGAGAGGAAAGTCATGGTACTCACTGAAACCTAAATCTTCATCAGAATAGAAGTCAAGGCTGGGAATGGGTTGGTTAAGATCAAGAGGCTGGGGATGGTAGTTTTCCCCTGAAGGTTGATCACTAGAGTGTTGAGACTCAGAGTGATGGCTTAAGGTTGTTTGTGGAGTTGTGAGCTCATCAGGCTGAGCTGAGGAACCTCAGCACTATCTTTTGAAGAATGGGAGTGGTTTGCTCCTCAGGGGAAGTAGGAGCTTGAGTGTCCACTTCCTCCTGTGTGGGTTGTGATATGGGGGCCTACACATGCTCAATAGCAAGTGCAGGGGTTTGTTTAGATTTTCTAGTGTAGGTGATGGTAATTATTATCCTTGATGGTGGTTGATAGGTGGAGGGTGTTGGTTCATCACTAGATGGGGCTGCTAGGATGTCACCCTGAGCAATGAACTCAAACAGTTTCGGGACAAAGGCTATTTCTACCCTGAGAACCCAACAGTTGGCTTTTTCAATATCTTGAAAATGTCGGGCCTCATGTGTGCAAGTTTAAGAACATTACCTGTTCCCATCAACTATGGTCCTAATTCACAGTTGAGAATGTGTTGAACATACCAGGGGAACATGTAATATTCTAAGGAATCCAAATTCGCTAGTAAATTTGTAAATACAAACTGAGAGTACCTAAATTTGACCCCTTGAACCATCCTATGGACAATGAAGGAGAGGTCTTATGGAATCTGGTCCCATCCTCCATGTTTGTTGGATAAGCTGTGGATGATGACATGAAGGAGGTATTTCCATTGGAATGAGACCTTCCCCTTCCTAAAGGTCTTGACTGAAAAGTCACCTTCATATCCCATCTGCTCAAAGGATTGGTTGACAGCAGCTTTTGGGAAAGACAGTTCACATGCTTCACCATCCAGCTATGATGAAAACCGTCCTCCCCTGCATTGTGGCAGTCAGTGCCTTCTCCCCGTCCATTGTGACCTCTTGACAGGTCCACCAGAACTCAAGCAACTGATCCTCATAGAGAGGAGGATCGATTGTAAGGGAGGTGAAGTAATGAGACAAAGAAAGATACCTACAAATGTTTAATAGGCTTAGATCCTTCTCAGAATTTAACAAGGCAACTTGATTATGCTGCCTGTGCAGGTGCATGGTAAAATTCGGGTCGTTACGACGATCTAGATTGGTCATTTAAAGAAGCTTTGTAGTGAAGGAAGGAAGAAGAAGATGAAATTAGGGGTAATTTTAGGTTAAGGTAGAAGTGAGATGAAATAGAACCGTTTGGAAAGATATAGTCTGGATTAGAGATAAAGTTAATGCAAAAGATAAACTTTGAAATCCGCAAGTGGGTCCTACTTTTGAAAAAGGCGCCCAAAAAGTTAGTTTTCTTAGAAGTAGTAAAAGCTTCCGAAGGCAATTTTGGTTTCGGAAGCTTTGCAATCAAAGCTTCCGAAGGCAATTTTGCTTCGGAAGATATTTCAAAGAGTTTTGAAAATTTTGGCTTTGGAGGAAATAAATGAGTCTTCCGAGACTAAATTGCTTTTGGAATAAATTTGTTCCTAAAATGCATTTAAGTACTTATACCAAAATTTAAGCTTCGGAAGATACTTCAAGAATTTCTTCCGAAGGTAAATCTCAGATAAGCTGTTTAAACGATTTAGACATAAATTTCTTCCGAAGGCAACTTTTGCTTCTTTTGAAGGTAAATTTTCATCATTTTAAGAGATATCATTTTAAAAGTTTGTTTTTCTTCCAAAGAGAACTAGGCTTATAAAGTGATCTAATAGACAACCTAGGACACACAGTTTTAAGAAATAATGTTGATTAAGTTATTAAGAAAAAATCTATTCAAAGCTAATCATCCCAAATAACTGATACAAGATATTTAAACCTCTATTCATCAAAAGCTTTTGTGAACAGATCAGCATATTGTTCATTTCTTTTATTAGTTTTATCAATCCCTTTTCAAAATTATCCCTAATCAGATGATACTTGATGTTGATGTGTTTGGTCCTTGAGTGCTGCACAGGATTCTCTGTAATAGAGATGGCATTGTTGTTGTCTATATGGATGGGAGTCTCTTTGAAATTGAACCCATAGTCTAGCATCTGATTTTGAATCCAAAGCACTTGAGCACAGCAGCTGGCAGCAGTAATGTATTCAGCTTCAGCAGTTGATGCAGACACAAAGGATTGCTTCTTGTATTGCCAAGAGATTATCCTTCCACTCAGGAACTGACACCCCCCAGATATGGACTTTGCAGTCATGTTTCACTACAATAATCACTATTTGTATAAGCATACAGATTAAAGTCTGAATTCTTTTGATACCGAAGGCCTAGATTTGGAGCACCTTTGAGATATCTAAGAATCCTTTTGACAGTGATTAGGTGTGACATCTTGGGGTTTGCTTGATATCTTGCACATATGCATGTGGTAAACATGATATCAGGCCTGCTAGCAGTAAGGTACATAATGACCCAATCATAGCCCTATAGAGATGATCATCAACACACTCCCCCTCAAGATCAGGACCAAGGGAGTGCTTTCTGGCTATGGGTGTCTTTGCAACCTTATAGTCAGTTATCTTGAATCTTGTAAGTATGTCCTGTACATACTTTGATTGACTGATGATGATGCCATCTTCAACCTGCTTCACTTGAATTCCTAGAAAGAAATTGAGTTCCCCTATGGCACTCATTTCAAATCTATTCTTCATCAGCATCTCAAAGTCTTTGCAGAGCTTTGGATTAGTTGAACCAAAGAAGATGTCATCTACATATATCTGAACTAGCAATGTGTCATTTCCTGTTTCTTTAATGAAGAGAGTCCTATCAATAGTACCTCTTGTGTATCCATGTTGACAGAGGTATGTTGATAGTGTCTCATACCACTTTCTTGGAGCTTGATGCAATCCATAAAGGGCTTTATCAAGCTTGCAGATATAATTAGGATGATCTGGGTCTGTAAAGCCAGGTGGTTGTTTAATATAAACTTCTTCATCAATCACCCCATAGAGAAAGGCACACTTCACATCAAGCTGGTAGACCTTGAAATCCTTGGATGCAGCATAAGCCAGAAATATTCTTATAGCTTCAAGTCTTGCAACTAGAGCAAAGACATCAGTGTAATCAATCCCTTCTTCTTGAGTGTATCCTTGGACAACCAGTCTAGCCTTGTTCTTGATGATAATCCCTCTATCATCCTTCTTGTTCCTGAATACCCATTTGGTTCCTATGACACTCTTCCCTTGAGGAGGAGGGCATAAGTTCCAAACCTTCTGTCTTCTGATTTGAAGCAGCTCATCTTGCATAGCTTTAATCCAGCTTCCATCCTTCAAAACCTCATCAACCTTCTTCGGCTCTATCTGGGATAAGAAACAAGAATGTAGACAAACATGGCTGTCATGAGCTTTTCCTCTTGTTCTTATCCCTGATTCAATATTTCCAATGATGTTTGTGGTGGGATGTGACTTGTGGATCTGAAGTTGAGGGATCACATCAAGTTGGTTAGACAGATCTAAATTTGAGAAAATCTAATCTGGCAATAAGGTGTCTCCTACCACATCAGCACACTTATCAAGAGAAACTTGATCCAATAAGTATGTGACATCATTCATGTTGTCTTCAATGAAGTGGTTATAAGCATCAAGAAATTCTTGATCACTGTCACCACCTCCAGTTCCTCCTCCTACATTTCAAGTTCCTTTTCCAAAATTCTGAGCCTCTGAGCTGGAATTTGAAGGCAATTCATTTGAATCAGCAGTATTTGTCATACTAGTGCTGATGGGAGCTTCAATTACAGGGTTAGTCACTACTAGAGCTGAAGTAGTCTTTTTGTTTGGTCTTCTCAGCTCAAATCTTGGATCAGAATCTTCTGTTGACCTGTTATCTATAGATCCTGAAACATTCTTAAAGATTTGTTAAAACAGTTGGTAACTAAGTCAAGATCAAACAGCCAATCCAGACCAAAACCTTTTACACAGGGTGTGTGTTCATTGAAAGTCATATTGGCTGACTCCTCAATGATTCTAGTTCTGAGATTGTATACTCTATAAGCCTTAGCTTGAGAAGAGTACCCAACAAAGTGTCCATCATCTGATTTCTCAGCAAACTTGGCTATTTGATCTTTGGTATTCAAGATGGTGCAAGGACATCCAAATGTTCTGAGGAAACCAATGAATGGTCTCCTTTTGTGCCACAGTTCATAATGAGTCTTACCATGTGTCTTAACTACCAAAACTCTATTCTGCACATAGTAGGCTGTGTTGACAGCATCTGCCCAGAAGATGATGGGCAGTTTAGAGTCAGACAACATGGTTCTTGCAGCTTCAATAAGTGTCCTGTTTCTCCTCTCAGCAACACCATTTTGCTGAGGAGTCCTGGGAGCACTGTATTGTCTTGAAATACCCTTTTCATCACAATATGTATCAAGGATTTGGTTTTTGAATTCGATTCCTTGATCACATCTTATGATTTTGACCTTGTGATCAGATTGATTCTCAATTTTTAGAATCAAGTTCTTTAAGATTTCAGGAGTTTCATCCTTAGTTCTAAGGAAAAACACCCAAGTGAATCTTATGAAATCATCTGTGATCACCAAACAGTATGAGGTCCTTCCTAAACTCATTACACTGGTGGAGCCAAATAGATCCATATGTAACAAGTGTACGGGAGTAGTGATAGAGTTCATTTCCTTTGGCTTGTGAGACACTTTGTGTTGCTTCCCCTTCAGGCATGCAACACAGTGGTCATTACTTGTAAACTCTTTCTTTGGCATTCCAGTTACCAAATCATTCTTAATCAGTTTATTCATGTTCTTAAAGTTTACATGGCATATTCTTTTACGCCAAAGGAAAGACTCATCACTATTTGATTTAGATAGAAAGCAAGAAATCTCTCCAGAGGGAGATGTTTCCTGTAAATCCATCTTGTACAGGTTTCCTTTCCTGGGGGCTCTGAGCAAAATAAGCTCTTGAGGAATGTCAACCCCAAGCTTGAGAACAATGCACTCATGCTCAGTAAAGAGCATGTGATGTTTTTGGTCACAAAATTGGGACACACTCAAAAGATTGTATCTAAGCTCCTTGAGAAAATTTACCATCTTAATGCTGAGCTTACCATTTGAGACCATGCCCCTACCAGTGATGTAACCTCCTGCATCTCCTCCAAAAGCAACTGGTCCTCCATCAATTCTTTCAAAGTTTTGAAGTAGGGACTCATTGCCTATCATGTGCCTGGAGCAGCCACTATCAATGATCCACACATTTCTGTTTGCCTTTGGCTGTCCCTACACAAAAGAGATGATTTAGTTACATTTGGAAACCCAAGCCTCATTAGTCTTGGGCTTATAAAATTCAGATGAAGGTAATGAAACAGTAAGTAATCCTATGTTCAGGCTTTGAGGATCATTTGCTGTTGCTGAAGAGGAGCTTTCAGTCTCAAGGCCTTCCTTCATCTTCCACACCACCTTTGGAAGATTGGGCTTGACCTTCAATACTTCGGAAGCTTTTGTAGCTTCAGAAGCTTTGGAGACGGATCCTTCGGAAGATCTTGCTTTCACTGCTGCAAGCTTCAGTACTTCGGAAGCATTCCTTTCTTTCGAGACCAACTTTTCTTCCGAAGGTAATTTCCTACTTGCCTTCTTCTTCATTTTGGAGCTTCCAAAGGAAACAGATTTTCCTTCCGAAGTTGTTTGTTTCTTCTTCTTCTTAGAAGTTTTCTTCTTGATCATGTGGATAGTACTCTTGGGATTGTATTGACAATCCTTAGCCAGATGTGAAGTACTACCACACATAACACAATCCAAATCTTTCCTTCTGAAAGTCTTATTTCCCAAAGAAGACTGAGCTTGAACACTTTCCTTTTCTTTCTCCACCTTTTCAGATGATGCAGCGAGCTTCTTAGGGTGAAGCTTGCTCTTTGAAATGTATGGTTCAGGCTGTGCAGTAGTGACACACAGCTGATCAGTCTTCTTGTTGTTGCTGGAGTGAGTTGAAGCTGAAGTAGAACTCTTGGTACTAGAATTCTTGACAGGATCTTCAGCTTTCATCACCTTGAACCCTGCAGAGATAAATACTTGTTTTTGTTTGGGATCAAAGGTGGTCTTGATCTCTTGAGCTTTTTTGGATCTTTTCTTTGCTCTTCTGATCAAGTCCTTTCTCCTGGTTTTGCTCAAACCAGCTTCTTTTTCCTCCTTAGGAGCATGGTGACCCTTTTTGGATTGACTCTCTTCACTCACCTCAGAGTCATCCCTCACCTTCTCCTTTTCATCCTCTTCATCACTGGGGTCTATGGATGGCAGCTCATCTTGACTAGTTCCACACCTAGGAGATCTGACTGATAGTAGAGTGTGTGGAGGAGCTATCTCACTAGATCCCAGTCCCTGCTGATTCTGATAACACACTTTTTCATGCCGAGATGAGGATATCATGTTCTTGAAAGTCTCTTCTTCAAGAACACATTTTTCTACCCTGGCTTTGCTAATCACAAGCTCAGCTTGGCATTCAGTCAACTTGGTAATGAGATCCTTAATTTGAGTCCTGTAGTTTGTTTGCTCATGTTTAAGAGTTGAAACCTCTATAGATGGAGTTTGGAAGAGCAGTTTGGAGGGTTGTCATGGCTTTCTGATCAACATCAATTCTTTTCCAGTCTTCATCAGAAAAGTCAGCCCTCTCCTTTGGTATCATGCCACCACCAGCAGCAGCTGAAGAGGTGCATGGTACATGAGGTCCATTGACAACAGACTCCCACATCCTGGAATCTTGAGACTTGATAAAGCCTTCCATTCTTTGACACCAAGTGTCAAAATCCTCAGGAGTGATCAGTGGGGACTTTGTCATAGTCCCAGTTTCCATATCAGCTTTGGAGATAGCTGCCATTTGAAGAGTTAAGTGATGTGTGTAACTAAGAGGATTTGAAGATGGTGAGATCTTACAATCAAGAGCCTGGAATGCTCTGATACCAAATGCCGGACCGTTAAAGGGTACTTAAGCTTGCACTTAGTTAACACACTTAGGAGGATCTTAAGTTCACTTAACAATTCAAATAGGGAACTGTGAACTCTTACTGGAGATACAAGACAAACACAAGTAAAAACCAAGAACAAGAACACAAGATACATTTTTCAAGGAAGTTGTATATTGCTTCTCTAGTTCTATTACAAGTGTTGTACAAGTATATTTTTGAATACAAGAACCGGAGACTACTTATACTACATCCTACAACCGTCAATATGCAAAAAAACAGTTGGAAGTGACTAATCTAGACAACAAGATCAGCCTAAAGTCAAAAGGTAGATTGCCTTTTGACTAGTGACTATGACATGCCATAGCTCACTGACTTTCCTATTACAAAAAGCCAAAAAGGAACAGAAACAGAAACTTGCAGGCAAAGACCTTATCTACTTTATCATAAAGCATGGAAGTTTCACCAAATGATGATAGTTGGTGAACCACCAGAGCATGCAGTGGACAGTAAGTTGCTTTATGATAAAGTTGATGGAAAAGGTATATTTTCTCTCTCTTCAGAAGAAAATCAGTCTTGTCTTTAAACAGCTTCGGAAGACTTTGTCTTGAGAGCTTTGGAAGACTTCATCTTTTACCTTTGAAAGAGTTGAGTCTTTGGCTTCAGAAGACTTTACACTTAGAGTATTTTCTAAGTTAAGTGTAAAGCTTCTGCAGCAGTTTCTTCTGAATTTTACACTTAGCATTTTTCTTGAGTGTGTAAAACTTCCGAAGCTGGTTCTTCTTTGTTCCAAAGTGCATGTTGGAAGACTTGGTCGTTTTGGTATCCTTTGGTTGCATCAGCCACTTAACTTTAGAGGTTCCTACAATACTCAAGAGGAAGGCATTGATTATGATGATGTCTTTGCTCCAGTAGCTAGACTAGAAGCCAGCCGAGTGTTCCTTGCATATGCTTCATCCAAAAACTTCACTGCTTCCAAATGGATGTCAAGTGTGCATTCCTCTATGGAAAGATAGATAAAGAGGTATATGTTGCTCAACCACCAGGGTTTGAAGACCCAAAATTTCCTCAAGAGTGTACAAGCTAGATAAAGCTTTGTACGGTCTACATCAAGCACCTAGGAAGTGATATGAAACTTTAACTAAGTTTCTCCTATAGAATGGGTACACCCAAGGAAAATAGATCAGACATTGTTCTTAAAGAGAAAAGAACAAGACTTGTTAGTTGTTCAAGTCTATGTGGATGACATAATTTTTGGCTCCACCAACATCCAACTTTGTAGAGAGTTTGAAACTCTTATGAAATCAAAATTCCAAATGAGTTTAGTGGGAGAAATTACCTTCTTCCTTGGTCTTCAAGTTCATAAATCTGCTGAAGGAATTTTTATCAATCAGAGCAAGTATATGAATCAGATATTACAGAAATACAACATGTCTGATTGTACATCTAGCAAAACACCATTTGTAACTGGATTAAAATTTGGCCCCGATCCAGAAGGAACATCTGTTGATTAGAAGCTTTATAGATCCATGATAGGCTCTCTAATGTATCTAAGAGCAAGCAGACCAGACATCATGTATGCAGTTTGCATGTGTGCCAGATACCAAGCAGATCCAAAAGAATCACACATAAATGTTGTAAGGAGAATCTTCAGATACTTAAAAGGCAAACCAACACTTGGCCTATGGTATCCAAAAGATAGAGATTTCTCTTTATATGCATACACAGACAGTGATTATGGTGGATGCAACAGCAACAGAAAATCCACTACTAGAGGTTGTCAGTTTCTTAGATCAATATTGATCTCCTGGTAGTGCAAGAAACAAACAAATGTCTCTGTATCAATAGTTGAAGCAGTATACATAGCTGCTTCTGCATGCTGTTCTTAAATGCTTTGGATTCAAAACCAAATGCTTGATTATGGCTTTAATTTTCTTAAAACACCAATACACACGGATAATTTTGGTGCCATGTTTATCACTGACAATCCAGTTCAACATTCAAAAACAAAACACATAGATATCAGATATCACTTTCAGAGAGATTGCTTAGAAAAGGGTCTAATAAAGTTGATCAAAGACCATACAGACAATCAATTGGCTGACCTGTTTACCAAACCATTTAATTCAACAAAATTTGAATTTCTAGTTCAGTCACTTGGTATGATCAACTATGAACCCAACAAGTAATGTTTTCAAAACATTAGTTTCAAACAAGCTTGATTTTGTCAAAGTCTAACTTTAACATCAAACAAGCTTCTTTCAAAATCAAGATACCGAACAAACATTCATGTTTTCTAATTAACAAACAATTTGAATCACACATAACCATTCTTGAGAAATGATAGTACACTAGATTATTTCTTCACTTGAGTTACTTTTCACTAATAAAGACTGACAATACTTTGTTTGATATGTGGATAGGCTCAGCATGGGACACCTAACATCACATACAACAGTGAAGAACTAAATTCTTATGATTGTGTGGTCAGCAGCACACATCTTGATTTATGGTGAGTATTGGTCTATCCAATATAGGTTACTTGTAAAGTAACTACAATACACCATATGAAACAGTTTATAAATTGCTCAATCATACAAGTGTCTCCTCTGTTATGATTATCATAGACCTGGAGTGCACTAAGGCATTCTTTGTTGTGCTGAGCACAAACTTGAATGACCTACAGCATGATCCAAAAAGATTCCAAATAAGGAACACATCCATTAAGGATGATCAATGAAAAAAATACCAAAGGGGATCACCTTCCAAAGTGAAATAAAAAAAATCCTAATATGGATCAAACAATATGGATCAAATTAAGCATTTATACTCCTAAGTAGCTAGGTCATAAGTATTGTAAGTACTTTCTAGCATATCTTGAGGAGGACTGATCTTAACATACGATCAGATGTGGTGTACATACAAATCATATTAATACACCCAAAACATTATAATCACTCACTATTTAAATTAATCATTAATACCATGCATGAGTTTAAGTGGATCATAATATCTGCAATCAATGTTGTATTAGTCTATGTCTATTCTCAAAATCATCCAAACAACTTTGTGAGAATTTAAGACTATTATGATCTCATGTTATATGCCAATGATTCATGTCCAAACATAAAAACCATTCATTTATTAGTTATATAAAGTGCTATCTTTCTAAAAATTTTTCATGCAAGCAATCAGATTGGACTTTGATAATTTCCATTCAAACATATTCAATTTTTTGTCATTTTATAAAGAATTTTATAAACAATAAATATTTAGGGGGAGAAAATAAACATGAAAATATCAAAGGCAGCAGAATATGTGCATAATCATACAATTTTAAAATTTGAAATTTTTAAATTTTGAGTTTTAAATAAAGTCAAGTCAAGCCTGCACCCAAACATAGCAGTTTGACATATATACATATGAACAATATTGCTTGTGAGTGATTATTTAACATCCATATATTGATCATTTTAAAATTTTAAAAATTTTAACAAACAGTTAAATTTTGAAAAATTTCAAAATAATTTTCAAAATTTAAAAAAAAAATTATTGTTCTCAGAAGAACTTAATTTTCTCAGAAGAATTAATTGTTCTCGGAAGAATTAATTGTTCTCAAAAAACATCATTTCAAAACAAACAAAATTTTAAAATTTTGACAACTGTTGTCACAGCGGACATACAAACGTACATCCGCTGTAGCTACAGTAACCATCAAAACATGCAAAATACACCAAGTGTATATAGCGGACAAAAAAACATACATCCGCTATGCACTAGTGAACAAACATGTGTTCACATCGCATGATGTTGTTAAGGCATCCGCTATGAATACAGTGTTAGTTTACAAAGCGCATGACTAACTTTAGTCAATCATTGTTGAATCAGTACAAGTGTACACAACATATGTACACAGGTAAACATACATATTATATCATCATCAAGTGTTCGCAGCGCATGACAATAAGTCATCCGGTGTGAATATCTCTTGAACAAACAAAAGTGTACGTCGCGCATGAACTAATGCTCATCTGCTATGTATAATAAAACAAACAATCAAGTCTACATAACACATGAACTGTAACACTCGAAAACTTCAAAAAGAAAAGTAAAGGAGCAAACAAGATTTTATTTTAAAAAAGCGAGGGTTAAAAGTGTACAAGGGCCAAACCGGCCCATAATGAAAGTAAGACCGCCCATACTATCTCCCTATGCACTCAAATCATACAGCTAGAGTGAGAGAAAGAAGCTCCCATTCAGTTCTAGAGAGAGAAAGTGGAAGAATTCTTCAAATGTATGGTTTTAGGGTGATTTCTTCTCAGATCTTAGTCGGGTTTAAGCTTATAAGCACATTTCTATGTGTTTCTATGTGTTTAGTTGTTTGATTTCATGTGTTTAGATGTTAGAACTCCAGGTTTGCTCTCGGGTTTGTGATGTTTTACTTGAAAGCTGGTTAAGGTGAGTTCTAGATCCCCTCTTTTACATGTTTTCTACTTGTTTGGGGCTGATATGTGTATTACAAAGATGTGTCTTAAACAAAAATTATGTTTTTCATGAAAATGTTAACTTTATATGAATATTCCATGTGTTTCCATAATTCTGTGATGATAAATGAGTGTAATAAGTGTGAATCTGGTAGATCTATGTTAAGAATACACTTAAGATGATGTATGGGACTAGAAACTACATAAGTTGGATCGTAAGTGTTGAACATGTTGTCCGCTGTGGACATTAACTGTCCACTGTGGACACTTGAACATTGTTAGAATGTCCGCTGTAGACACTTAAGCATGCATGCATGTCCGCTGTGGACATTAGTCGTCCGTTGTGGATCCTTTAAATTCTTTAGACTATCCGTTGTGGATCATGCATGTCTATTGTGGATATTAGTCATCCACTGTGGTTCCTTTAAATACTTTAGACTGTCCACTGTGGATTATGGTTGTCCACTGTGGACACTTGTATGTCTAATTCATCCGCTATGAACCTTAGTCATCCTCTATAGACACACTTAGTGTCTTATTCATGCACTGTGAACCTTTAGCCGACCGCTGTGGATTTTGGTCTTCCGCTGTGGACTTTGGCTGTCCGTTGTGGGCACTTAGTACTTAAGTCATCCGCTGTATACCTTATTCATATGCTATGCACACTTAGGTTTATTCTGAAATTTTAGGAATAGAATTTAAGTGATAAGTACTTGTGTATAAGGAAAGATTATGCTTGTTTAATATTTCTAATGTTTGATTCTTTTCTTATGTGCTGCTATTATGAATATTAATATTTCATGTTATATGATTCTAATGACCGGATAACTTAAAAGTATTATGCATAATCAAGTGGTCACAAGGAATAAAAGAAAGACAGTGTAACCTAATGAATGTTACCCCCAGGCCCTTATGGTAAATGAAAAGCCTTGCAAGCACAATGAATGGAGGTGCATGACCTTGTTATCATTAGCTCAACTGATGTGTGGCTATTTTAGGATGCACATCTGGGGTCTAATCCTTATGATTGACAAATGAATGAATGGGACCTATATTCATGAGCAGGCTTCGTGCCTAGTGGTGTGGGTCAACTATCAGGGTTAGCTACCACTTACAAATGTGTACTGACAGGGGTTCAGCATCTGTTGTCAACCAACAATATAGGCTCTTGCTTTGTGCAATCCTAGTTAATGAAAGAGAAAGATAATGAAAGAATGAAACATAATGAATCTCTTAACAAATGATTATATATAATGATGGATGAACACCAAGTGAAGCTTACAAAATATATATTTTCTATATTATCAAAACTAGAACTCACTTAGCAACGCTAACTTTTTATATGCATATCAGTTGGTAGGTAATGATGTTGCTGGAGATGGCATGAGGTTGAAGCTACTTGGCAAATAAAGACTGGCATCCTTGTTATGCAAAAATGATATTTTAGTCTTGTAATACAACTAAATGTTCTTTTGAAACTTGTAACAATGATGTATTTCTTGGCAAAAGTTATTATTAATGCATGAAATGGTTTTTGCTTAACTATTCCACTGCCATGATTTCTTACTTTAATGTATTTTAATATGTAAAGTGCTATGCATGACCAGCTGTGGGGTTTCCCGGGAATGGGGCCTTACAAGTTGGTATCAGAGCCAAAGTTTAAGAGAATTGGGTAAATTATTTTAAAAACCTAAACTTAAACTGAAAATAGGACCAAATGGAGGGATGCCAACCCAAGTAGCTACGTGCCATCAGGTAATTTTCTTAAAGTTAACTCGTATTATGTGCGTGTGCTATATGATTTATGTTCCTAGTAGATTTGGATGCTGGTGTAGTCAGGATAGGAAATGCTTAGGAAATGAAGAGTAAAGTAAGTGGCTAATCACAACTTGCCACTATAATTAGGGACTTACTATACTTGACATAATATGAGCTATTACCTTGAATGACCTTATTGGTGTTCGAATCTTATAGGAAGTAGATTTTATGAGGGGTAGAAAATCTAGGAAGGCAACTCGAGGTGGTGCTCGTGGCGAGCATACTACTGGGCCACGTGTCACCAGGAGCAAAGCTAAGGCTCCCAAGATGGTTCTTGAGGACACAGATCTCCATAGCCACCAAGAGGGTGAAGGGTCAGCTACCCTCAAATCTACGGTGAAGGAAGTTATTGCTGATGAGGTCTACAACGTCATGCAAAATGTATTGCCTTTGGTGGTGACTGAAGTGTTGAGGATTGTAAAGGATGGGGAAAGAGCTTAGGATACGGGGAAGAAGGAGGAGAAGAAATCAAAAAAGTCCACTTAAAGGACTAAGGAAGTAAAGAAGAGCCATCTAGCTCGAGGGTGGTAATTCATGATGATGATAGCGAGAAGGAGAAGGAGACTGCTAAGGGGTGCAGCTATGGGGCGTTTCAGAGATGCAAACCCCCGACCTTCAATGGTAATGGCAATGCTACTACTGCTCACCATTGGGTTCGAGAGATGGAAGCAGTCCTAGACATCAGTGAATATCGGGAGGATCAGAAGGTGAAGTTTGCATCCCATTCTTTCGTTGACTCGACACTATGCTGGTGGGACAACATTGTCCAAGCTGAGGGGAAATGATCTATAGCAAAGATGAGGTGGTCGGATTTGAAGGAGTTGGTGCTGGAGGAGTATTGTTCACATCGAGAGTTGGACAAAATTGAGAAGGAGTTCTTGCATTTGGAGGCTAGGAACATGACTCATCAAGAGTACACCTCCAAGTTCAATGAACTTGCAAGACTTGTGCTAGATCTGGTAACTCCGGTGTCTAAGAAGATTAAGAGATACATACAAGGTTTGCCAGTGGACATTAGGAGGAACATGATAGCCACTAGACCGAGCACGTTTAGGTCCGTGGTAGATTTGGCGAGGAGATTGTATGATGAGAGGGACCCAGTGCCAGTTCAAAGGCAGGTCAAGAAGAGTTGGAATAAGAATGGTAATGAGAAATGGTTCGGGAATGATAACTATGGAATTAGGGAGAAGAAGATGAGGGTTGACGACCATCGCCCAGAATAGAGGATGGGGAATGACTGAAGGGAATGTAGGAAGTATGGGAAAAGTCACATGGGTGAATGTAGAGTGGGGACGAATAGGTGTTTCAAGTGTGGAAGTGAGGGCCATTATGCTAAGGAGTGTAGAGTACCAAGATGCTACCATTGCAGAGAGGTAGGCCACTCGGGCCGGGTGTGCAAGAAGGGTAGAGCAGGAAGCTCAGGGACCTAGATGATAGGGGAGAAAGGGAAGGGTGAGAGCACCAAAGCAAAGGCAAGGGCATTCAACATGACCTGGGAAGAAGCCAGAGTGGACCCTGAAGTAGTTTCAGGTATGTTTTTGGTAAACCAACTGTATGCTTCTATGCTCTTCAATTCGGGTTGCAGGACCGGGTAAGGGTGTTAACTACAATTAGTTTCATAAGAGGAGTGATCTTAGATCATTTAACAGCTCAAATAGGGAACAGGATACTTTGAAGATACAAAGAACATAGGTAACAATAAGACAGAACTTAGAACAATAACGCAAGTATTAGTTTTCAAGGATGTTGTATATTGATCTCAAGTTCTATTACAAGTGTTCAAAGCATGATCTAAAATACAAGGACCTGAGACTCTTTTATACTACAACCTACAACCGTCAATACTTGGAAGGACAGTTGGAATTGACTGATCTAGATAACAAGATCAATTTGGAGTCAAAAGGCAGATTGCCTTTTGACTAGTGACTATGACATGTCATAGCTCACTAACTTTTCCTAGTACAAAAAAGTCTAAAGGAACAAAAGAAGAAAATTAGAGACAAAGACTTTATCTAGTATTTACTACAGCATGGAAGTTTCACCAACTCATACAAATTGGTGAGTTATCAGAGTTACAGCAGAAAGTTGGTCAGCGTTATCAAAAGTAGATTAGAGAAAGCATCTTTTCTCTGTCTTCCGAAGAAATCAGTCTTCATAGCAAAATGGCTTCGGAAGACTTTGTGTTTGAAGCTTCGGAAGACTTCATTTTTCACTTCGGAAGAAGTTGGCCTTTGGCTTCAGAAGTTTTTACACTTGGAATATTTTCTGTTAAGTGTAAAGCTTCCGAAGTAATTTCTTCTGAACTTTTGGCTTCGGATGACTTTACACTTAGAGTTTAGAGAGTGTAAAGCTTCTGCAGCAAGTTCATCCTTGTTACTTAGTGCATGTTGGAAGATCTTTGGTTGCATCAGCCTCATAATCTTCAGATAGATCCTTACAAACTCCCCCTAGGCTGATGCTACCAAAATAGTAAGATTCTTCAGATGTTGATAGTCCTTATTAGGATCAGCAGCAAACCTCTCTTCATCATATGGTCAGGATCCTTCAGACTCTCATAGAATCTTTTCATGTCATAGAGATCATGCAGAGGAAGGGCAAGCATGTCTTGCTGAAAGTAGACATCTTGACCTCCTTGATCTCTAGTGACATACCATCTGTCTAGATTGTCAGCAAAACTCCAGGACACGATGGGTCTTCCAACTGCAAGAGGCTTTACTCTGATGGGAGTTGGTTGAGCAGCCTCTTCATGCACTTCCTAAGGATGTTCTGACTCATCCTGAGGTGTAGAGGTGGATGCCTAGTTTTCTTTTTCTTTTTAGGGGTTCTTCTGGCCATCCTTTTTCTCCTCTTTGATGATTTCAACTAAGAGGACCGGTCTTCAGCACCTTATTATTCAGTAGTGTCCCTCTCAGTTGGGTTCTCTTCTCTTACAGGTTTAGAAGGAGAGAGAAGAGGACCCTACTATGGATAAGAAGATGAAGTTGGCTGAGATGCAGCTCTAGGTTCAGGTTGTGTTGTCTCAGTGGGTTCAACCTTTACCTCAACTTCAGGTTGAGCTGGACTTGGTGGAGAATGTAAGTCCACAAGCTCTCCCCTTTTGATCTTCTACTTGATCACCCTTATATGCTCATCCATTTTGGATAGAGACATAGGACCAAGCCTCCTTCCAGAGAATCCATATAGATTCAAGAAGCTCATCATCCTTTGTCTATCTTCAGACTTCTTTTGGCTTTTGTAGATGATGGCCCTTGACCTTCCAGCTTCTTCCCTTAGCTTTCTCTTAGCAGCTTTTCTTTCTTTTGTGGCTTGTTCCTCCAGCTGCTTGAGATATTCAAACTCTATGTACTCAAAGGGTAAGGGAAGAAGTGCAGCTGTCTGATAGAGTCCTGTGGCACTTAGGTAATTGATCATATTCATTCTTTCAGCTTCCCTATCTACCTGAGGTGGTGCCTGTGCCACAGTCTCTGTCTCAGGACTTTCTTGAACTAATCTCAGGGTCCATCTCAATATCTAGTTGACCAAAGATCTCACCTTCTAGCCTCTATCTATATAATTTTGATCTCAATTTGAATTCCTCTAGCACCCTATCTTGAATCTGGTCTGCTAATCTCTCAGCTTGTCTGTTGTGGCTTGGAAGTGGAAGATTCACCAGATTGATGCACTCATAGATACTCAGGTGTGAGAAGTTGAAGATTTCCAGTTGACCCTGAGCTCTAGAGATCACAAGAGCTCTTCTGTTAGTGTCATACACCCATCCCATAATTGGATTCTTAGAGGGAGTAGACATTGCTCTTGGAATTCCCTCATCAAACAAGTGTTGAATGAGTAAGTCTATGTTTATGACTTGAGGAGGTTGCTGAGTCTAGACAATTGCAAGAGAGGTTGGTGACTCCTCTATGTCCATACTTTGGGAGGAACTCCTAGGTTCTATGGTTGTGAGGACTTTCTCCCCCTTTTTGGTAGCATCACCTTCTTGCATAGGTGAGCTGGGGGTGTCATCCATCTCTTCCACAGGTTCTTGTGGACCTCGTTGAGTCCTCTTTAAAGGTCTCTCAGCTAACTAGCCCTTGAGATCGGTGATCTCAAGTTGCTAGTCATTGACCCTCTTCTGCAAGATAGTCACCTGAGATTCCAGGTGAACTATCTTTGAAACTAGATAGGTGCAAGTGTTTGTTAGTTTGTGCACCCTATGTTTCAAACTCCCCTCATCTTTAGTTGAAGAATCACTAGGGGATGAGAGAATTGGACCAAAGTCTTCTTCCTCATCACCAGCATAGTGCTCTTGACTGCTAGATTTCCCCAGCATCATGACAACTTCCAGAGAAGTGTCAAAAGGCTGGGTTGCCATGGTTGAGGTCTTACTAATGTAATCACTTTCTAAAGTGAGAGCCTCTTCCATATGGATCTCCTGAACATGTTTAGGAAGACCCACCTTAGTTGTGGGTAGATGATATGGGCTAGACCTGGGTGAGTCAGGAGCACTCATTTCTCCTTAAGTGTGGGAAGAGAGGAGAGACTCATTGTACTCGCTGAAACCCAAGTCCTCATCATTGTAGGTGATGGTAATTTAAGGCTGTGGAGGTGGAGTTGAGGTAGAGGGTGTGGGTTCAACACTAGCTGGTGCTGCTAGGTTGCCACCCTGAGCAATGAGCTCAAACATTTTTGGAACCAGGGCTGTTTCTACCCCAGAGAAGCCAACAGTAGGCTTTCTCATTATTTTAAAGATGTTGGGCTTCATCTGTCCTAATTTAAGAATATTACCTGTTCCCCTCAACTGTGAGCCCAGTTCATAGTTGAGAATGTGCTGGACATATCGTAGGAACATGTAGTATTCTAAGGAGTCTAAATTAGCAAGTAAATTTGTATAGAAAAATTGAAAGTACCTGAATTTGACCCCCTGAACCATTCCGTGGACTATGAAGGAGAGGGCCTTTGGAACTTGATCCCATCCACCATGCTTGTTTGAGAGACAATGTATGATGACATGGAGGAGGTATTTCTATTTGGATGAGACCTTCCCCTTCCTGAAGGTTTTGACTGAGAAGTCACCCTCATAGCTCATCTGCTAAAAAGAATGGTTGACAGCAGCTTTTGGAAAGGACAACTCACCTTTTTCATCATCCAGCTGAAGGTGTGAGCTTATGATGGCCGGAGTGATGAAGATTGTCCTCTCCTGCACTATAGCAGATAGTGCCTTCTCCCCATCCATGGCGACCTCTTGGCAGGTCCTCCAGAATGCAAGTAACTGATCCTCATAAAGAGGAGGATCAATGGTAAGGGAGGTGAAGTAGTGAGACGCAGAAAGGTATTGACAGACCTCTAAGAAATGAGGATCATTCTCAGAGTCTAACAAAGCAACCTGATTGTGTTGTCTATGAAGGTGCATGGTAAAACCCGGTTGGTTTTGTCGATCAATGTTTGCCATGAAGGAAGTTTGTTGGTGAAGAAGAAGGTTAATTTGGGAGAATTTTAGGTCAAGAATTTATGGAAGAAGAAGAGAGTGAGAAGAAGGGGAACCGTTGAGAATATATATGGAATGGATTTAAGGCAAAGTTAATGCAAAAGGATAAACTTTGAAATCCGAAAGTAGGTCCCACTTCTGAAAAAAGCGCCCAAAAAGGTAGTTTTCTTGGAAGTAGAAAATCTTCCAAAGGTAATTTTTGCTTCGGAAGTTTTGAGAAAAAGCTTCCGAAGCCAATTTGGCTTCGGAAGATATTCTTAAGAAATGTGAAAATTTGGCTTTGGAAGAAAAATACTTAGAGAGATTTTCTTCCTACACATATTTGATTTCGGAAGATATTAAGTCTTGGGAGTTTTATTCTAAAGAGAATAAATCTTTCGAGACTTAATTGCTTTCGAAAGATATTTGTCCTTCAAATACATGCAAGTACTTAGAAGCATATTTAAGCCTCGGAAGATATTCTCAGAATTTCTTCCGAAGGTAAATTTCTTATAAGTAGTTATTTGATTTGAAAACATAAATTTCTTCCGAAGGCAACTTGAAATCTTCCAAAGGAAAATATGTTTTGAAAAATTACTTAACGTTAATCATCCCAATAGCTTATACAAGATATTTGAATCTCTGTTCATCAAAAGCTTTAGTGAACAGATCAGCATATTGTTCATTTGTGTTAACTTTGACTAATTTGATTAATCCTTTCTCAAAATTATCTCTAATCAAATGATACCTGATGTTGATGTGTTTGGTCCTTTAGTGCTGCACAGGATTCTCTATAAAGGAGATAGCACTGTTGTTGTCTATGTGGATGGGAGTCTCTTTGAAGTTGAATCCATAGTCCAGCATCTGATTCTGAATCCAAAGCACGTGAGCACAGCAACTTGCAGCAGCAATGTATTCAACCCCAGTAGTTGATGCAGAGACACGTGATTGTTTCTTGCATTGCCATGATACAATCCTTCCACCAAGGAATTGACATCCCCTAGATGTAGACTTTTCAATCATGTTGCAACCACCATAGTCACTATCTGTATAAGCATACAGATTAAAGTCAGAACTCTTTGGATACCAAAGGCCAAGCTTTAGAGCACCTTTGAGATATCTAAGAATCCTCTTGATAGCAACCAGGTGTGACATCTTGGGGTTGGCTTGATATCATGTACAAATGCATGTAGCAAACATGATATAAGGCTTACTGGCTGTTAGGTACATAAGAGACCCAATCATAGCCCTGTAAAGATGTTCATCCACACACTCCCCCTCAAGATCAGGTCATATGGAGTGGTTTCTTGCTATGGGTATCTTAGCAACCTTACATTCAATCATGTTGAATCTTGTAAGTATGTCTGGCACATACTTTGACTGGCTTATGAAGATGCCATTGTCAACTTACTTCACTTGAATTCCCAGAAAGAAATTTAGTTCCCCCATGGCACTCATTTCAAATCTATTCTTCATCAGCCTCTCAAAGTCTTTGCAGAGCTTTGGATTAGTTGACCTGAAGATAATGTCATCCACATATACTTGAACCAGCATTAAGTCATTCCCTGTCCCTTTGATGAAGAGAGTTTCATCTATAGTACCCCTCTTGTAACCATGTTGGCAGAGATACTGAGATAGTGTTTCATACCACTTTTTTGGAGCTTGGTGTAGCCCATAAATAGCTTTATCAAGCTTACAGACATAATCAGGATGATCTGGGTCCGTAAAGCCAGGTGGTTGTTTAATATACACCTCTTCATCAATCACCCCATATAGAAAAGCACACTTGATATCAAGTTAGTAGACCTTGAAATCCTTGGATACAGCAAAAGCCAGGAATATTCTTACAACTTCAAGTCTTGCCACAGGAGCAAAAACATCTATGTAATCAATTCCCTCTTCTTGTGTGTACCCTTTAACAACTAGTCTTGCCTTGTTCTTGATGACAAGTCCTCTATCATCCTTCTTGTTTCTAAAAACCCATTTCGTTCCTATGACAGTCTTCCCTTAAGAAAGAGGACATAGGTTCCAAACCTTTTGTCTTCTAATTTGAAGTAGCACTTCTTGCATAGCTTCAACCTAGCTTCCATCCTTCAGAGCCTCATCAACTTTCTTTGGCTCAATCTGGGACAAGAAACAAGAGTGCAGACAAACATTTTGGTCATAGGTTTGTCCTCTTGTTCTTACCCAAGTCTCAATATTTCCAATGATGTTTGTGGTGGGGTGTGACTTGTGGATCCTAAGTTGAGGGATCATATCAAGTTGATTAGACAGATCCAAATTAGAGAAATTTAGATCTGGCAATGGAGTGTCACCCACCACATCAGCACACTTATCAAGTGAGACTTGATCCAATGAATGTGTGACATCATTTATGTTGTCTTCTATGGAGTGGTTATTAGCATCAAGAAATTCTTGATCACTATCACCACCTCCATTTCCTCCTACATTTGAAGCTCCTTCACCTGAGTTTTGAACCTCTGAGCTGGAATTTGAAGGCACCTCAGATGTATCAGCTGAATTTGTCATGTTTGTGCTGATAGGATCTTTATTTGCAGGGTTAGTCACCAAAGGAGCTGAAGTAGTGTTTTTGCTTGGTCTTCTCAGCTCAAATCTTGGGTCAGGATCTCCTGTTGATGTATTATTTATAGATCCTAAAACATTCTCACAAGACTTGTTAAAACAGTTGGTAACTAAGTCAAGATCAAATAGCCAATCCAGACCAGAACCTTTTACACTAGGAGTGTGCTCATTGAAGGTCATATTGGCTGACTCCTCAACTACTCTAGTTCTGAGATTGTATACTCTATAAGCCTTAGCTTAGGAAGAATATCCAATAAAGTGTCCATCATCTGACTTCTCATCAAATTTGGCTACTTGATCTTTGGTATTCAAGATGGTGCAAGGACATCCAAATGACTTGAGGAAACCAATAAATGGTCTCCTTTTGGGCCACAGCTCATAAGGAGTCTTACCATGAGTCTTAACCACTAAAACTCTGTTCTGCACGTAGCAGGCTATGTTAACTACCTCTGTCCAGAAGGTGATGAGCAGTTTAGAGTCAGACAACATGATTCTTACAGCTTTAATAAGTGTCATGTTTCTCCTCTCAGCAACACCATTTTGCTGAGGAGTCTTGGGAGCACTATATTGTCTTGTAATACCTTTTTCATCATAAAATGTATCAAGGATTTGGTTCTTAAATTCTATTCCTTGATCACATCTTATGGTCTTGACCTTGTGATCAGATTGATTCTCAGTTTTCAGAATTAAATTCTTCAAGATCTCAGGGGTCTCATCCTTAGTTCTAAGGAAAAAGACCCAAGTGAATCTTGTGAAATCATCTGTGATCACTAAGCAGTAAGAGGTCCTTCCTAAACTCATTACACTTGTGGGGCCAAACAAATCCATGTGTAATAGGTGTAGGGGAGTAGTGATGAAGTTCATTTCCTTTGGCTTGTGAGACACTTTGTGTTGCTTCCCTTTCAGGCATGCAACACAGTGGTCATCACTTGTAAACTCTTTCTTTGGCATTCCAGTTACCAAATCATTCTTAATCAATTTATTCATGTTCTTAAATTTTACATGGCACATTCTTTTATGCCAAAGAAAAGACTTATCACTATTTGCTTTAGACAGAAAGCAAGAAACTTCTCCTGAGGGAGATGTTTCATGTAAATCCATCTTGTACATGTTCTCTCTCCTGGGGGCTCTGAGCAGGATATGCTCTTGTGGAATGGCCACCTTGGGCTTGAGAACAATGCACTCATGCTTAGTGAAGAGCATATGGTGTTTCTGATCACAAAATTGGGATACACTTAGAAGATTGTATCCAAGCTCCTTGACAAAGTTTACCTTCTCAATGCTGAGCTTACCATTTGTGACTTTGCCCCTTCCAGAAATGTAACCACCAGAATCCCCTCTAAAAGCAACTGGTCCTCCATCAATTTTCTCAAAATTTTGAAGCAGAGAACCATTGCCAGTCATGTGCCTGGAATAGCCACTATCAATAATCCAAACATTCTTCTTGGTCTTTAACTGTTCCTGTACAAAAAAGGTGATTAGTTATAATTAGAAACCCAATCCTCATTGGTCAAGGGCTTATTAAAATGAGTTGAAGACAATGTAACAGTAAGTGATCCTATAACAGTAAGTGATCCTACAACTTCAGAAGTTTTGGAGACTGGACCTTCAGAAGATCTTGCTTTCACTGCAGCAAGCTTCAGTACTTCGGAAGCATTCCTTTCTTCCGAGACCAACTTTTCTTCCAAAGGCAATTTTTCACTTGTCTTCTTCTTCATTTTCGAGCTTCCGAAGGAAACAGATTTTCCTTCCGAAGCTGTTTGCTCCTTCTTCTTCTCAAAAGTGTTCTTCTTGGTCAGGTGGATGGTACTTTTGGGATTGTACTTGCAATCCTTAGCCAGATGAGAAGTACTACCACACAGGACATAGTTGAGTTCCTTTCTTCTGAGAGTCTTCTTTTGAGAGCAAGACTAAGTTTTATCACTTTCCTTCTCCATCTTTATCTTTACAGATGATGCAACAAGCTTCTTAGGGAGAGGCTTGCTCTTAGAGCTGGATGGTTCAGGCTGTGTAGCAGTGGTACACAGCTGGTCAGTCTTCTTCTTCTTGCTAGAATGATTTGGAACAAAACTAGAACTCCTAGTACTAGAGTTCATAGTTGAGTCTTCAGTCTTTACCACTTCAAAACCTGTAGAAATAAACACTTGTTTCTGCTTTGAGTCAAAAGTGGTCTTGATTTATTGAGCCTTCTTTGATCTTCTCTTAGCTCTTCTAATCAAGTTCTTTCTCTTTGACTTGGTTATTCCAGACTCTTTCCTCTCCTCAGGAGTATAGTGACCCTTCTTAGGATGATCTTCTACACTCTTCTCAGAGTCATCCTTCACTTTATCCTCTTCATCCTCTTCAACAATGGGGTCTATGAGGGGAAGCTCATCTTCACAAGTTCCACACCTTGGAGATCTTACAGACAAAAGAGTATGTGAAGAAGCTATATCAGTAGATCCCAGTCCCTGCTTATTCTGATAACAAACTTTTGTATGTTGGGATAAGGATATTATGTTCTTGAAGGTCTCTTCTTCAAGAACACTTTTTTCTGCCCCGGCTTTGCTGATCATAAGCTCAGGATGGCATTCAGTTAACTTTAAGATGAGATCTTTGATTTGAGTCCTGTAGTTAGTATGTTCATGCTTAAGAGTTGAAATGGTTTTCTCTAGATCTTCTATCTTAAGTTTATAATCATTTTCAGCTCTTTTAAAGTCATCTTTTAAGATATTTAAGGACTCAAGATCAGATCTCATCTCTAAGTCATACGACCTGTATCTATTAACTTTAACAATGCATTCTGGAGTACAAAGATGTTCCAATACCTTGGCTTCATCATGGTCTGCCGTTAGTGCTTGGTTTGGAGAAGCATCCTCAACCTAAAAGCTCCAATCAAAGCCTCTTTCTTTAATAGCAACTGTAGCTTGCTGTCTTGGCTTCTCATTCTGGTGAGCTCCCTCAGTGTAGTTTGGCCTGGATTGTGCTTGGCCACTATCTGACTTTGGTGTCTTGCACTTTCTGGCAAAGAGTCCTATTTGGTTACAGTTGTAACACTTCACCTTGCTTTTATCCAGCCTAAACTTTCCACTGCTGCATTGTTGGGAAACCTTCTCCCAGTCCTCTTGTAGAACATCTGGGCTCTATGAGTGAGTAGAGCCATCTGCTGGACTATTTCCATATATTCCAGATCATCTGGATGGATACAGTCCAGGTCTTCAAAAGTAAAGAGAAAGTTGCCTGAATTTTCATCAGAAGACACAAAAGCTTATGAAGAACTTGTCTCCTGGAATGGGCTTCCAGGGATGTAGCCTTCCCTTGGTGTCTCCGGAAAGATGATGAAAGGACCCTTTTGTGATTTTTCTGGGTAGCAGATGAGATGGTGATGTGGTTCTCTGCAATCCCTTTTAACCACATGGAGGGCTGAACTCTGATGAGTGTTTGAGTTACCAGATGAGTTCTGCATGTTCATCTCCATCTGGTATCCACTGAGTATTCCATATAACTCAGTAAGAGTAAGAGTCTTGAGGTTTTCAGTCCTTTTAATGACCATACAGTAGTGTGTCCATTGTCTGGGAAGAGAGGACACGAACTTCCTAACAATATCTCTATTCTCAATGGTTACCCCAACATTAGCTAGAGTATCCACAATCTCAACATACCTGAAGTACTGTTGAGTCATGGTTTCACCTGTCTTAGAGGGGAAATTTTCAAATTGCTGCTTCAAGAGGTCCTTCTTGTTCTCTTTGGCTTCATTGGACACCTCATACATCAGCTTGAGTGCATCCCATAGCTGTTTGGCAGTCTTGCACTTCTTGAAACCTCTTTAGATGGAGTTAGGTAGAGCAGTTTGAAGGGCTGTTATAGCTTTCTGATCAACATCAATTTTCTTCCAATCCTCTTCAGAAAAATAATCCCTTTCCTTTGGTATCATACCTCTACTGGTAGCAGCTAAAGTGGTGTATGGTACATAAGGTCCATTGACAACAGACTCTAACATCCTGGAATCTTGAGACTTGATGAAGCCTTCCATTCTTTGGCACCAAGTATTAAACTCCTCAGGAGTGATCAGTGGGGACTTTGTCATAGTTCCAGTTTCCATATCAGCCTTTGAGATAGCTGCCATTTGAAAATTTAAGTGAAGTGTGAAACTAAGAGGATTTAAGATGGTGAGATCTTACAATCTAGAGCCTGGAATGCTCTTATACCAATTGCAGGACCAGGTAAGGGTGTTAACTATAATTAGTTTCATAAGAGGAGTGATCTTAGATCACTTAACAGTTCAAATAGGGAACATGATACTTTGAAGATACAAAGAACACAAGTAATAATAAGACAGAACTTAGAACAATAACATAAGTATTAGTTTTCAAGGATGTTGTATATTGATCTCAAGTTCAATTACAAGTGTTCAAAGCATGATCTAAAATACAAGGACCTGAGACTCTTTTATACTACAACCTACAACCGTCAATACTTGGAAGGACAGTTAGAATTGACTGATCTAGACAACAAGATCAATCTGGAGTCAAAAGGCACATTGACTTTTGACTAGTGACTATGACATGCCATAGCTCACTGAGTTTTCCTAGTACAAAAAAAGTCTAAAGGAACAAAAGAAGAAAATTATAGACAAAGACTTTATCTACTATTCACTAAAGCATGGAAGTTTCACCAACTCATACAAGTTGGTGAGTTATCAGAGTTGCAGTAGAAAGTTGGTCAGCTTTATCAAAAGTGGATCAGAGAAAGCATCTTTTCTCTGTCTTCCGAAGAAATCAGTCTTCACAGCAAAATGGCTTCGGAAGACTTTGTCTTTGAAGCTTTGGAAGACTTCATTTTTGGCTTCGGAAGAACTTGGCCTTTGGCTTTGAAAGTTTTTACACTAGAAATATTTTCTGTTAAGTGTACAGCTTCCGAAGTAATTTCTTCTGAACTTTTGGCTTCGGATGACTTTACACTTAGAGTTTTAGAGAGTGTAAAGCTTCCGCAGCAAGTTCATCCTTATTCCTTAGTGCATGTTGGAAGATCTTTGGTTGCATCAGCCTCATAATCTTCAGATAGATCCTTACGCAGGTGCTAGTAGGAGCTTTGTATCTGCTGCCTTTTGCTGTGTAATGCATGGTAAGAGTGGGAAGATAAATGTGCCTTTCCATGTAGAGACAACAATAGGAAAATCTACCAAGGTGATTGATATGATTGACGATTGCCTTATAGAATTGGATGGTCATAGGTTTCCTGCTAGATTATATGTGATGGCCCTAGGAAGTTTTGATATGGTATTAGGGATGGATTGGTTGGCGACCTATGAAGTGAATATCGTGTGTCGAAAGAAGATGATTCGTCTGATTGCGCCCGATGGCAGTTTGGTTACGGTTCACGGGGACAAGGAATGCATCACTCTGCAAGTGATATCTATGATCATGGTAGAGAAGTTTATGAGGTGAGGGTGTGGTGCTTACCTCGCTTATATGAAGGATGTGGATGCTACCGTGCCTCAACTGTCAGACGTGTCGGTAGTATGCGATTTCCCCGATGTGTTTCCCCAAGATCTGCCAGGGGCCCCACCCAATAGAGAAATCGGGTTTCAGATTGACTTAATACCAGGAGCGCAACCCGTCGCCAAGGCACCATACCGGTTGGCTCCATCAGAACTCAAAGAGCTGATGATGCAACTACAAGATCTTTTTGATAAGGGCTTTATTCATCCGAGTATCTCTCCATGGGGTGCTCCGATTCTATTCATGAAGAAAAAGGATAGTAGTATGAGGATTTGCATCAACTACTGCGAACTGAACAAGCTGACTGTGAAGAACCAGTATCCGTTACCAAGGATTGATGACTTGTTTGATCAGCTCTAGGGTGCTAGTTGGTTCTCCAGGATAGACCTTTGATCGGGGTATCATCAACTAAAGGTGAAGGAGCAGGATATCCCTAAGATAGCCTTTCGCATGGGTTATGGGCACTACGAGTTTCTTGTGATGTCTTTTGGTTTAACTAACATGCCGGCTGCCTTTATGGACCTTATGAATCGGGTATGCCGTTCGATGCTAGACAGATCAGTGATCGTATTCATTGATGATATTCTGATCTACTCTAAGAGCAAAGAGGAGCATGCCTATCATCTCAAGGAGGTACTAGAGACACTTAGAAACAAGAAATTCTACGCGAAGTTCTTTAACTGTGCATTTTGGCTATGAGAGGTTCAATTTCTGGGCCATGTGATTAATCCCGAATGAATAATGGTGGACCTTGCGAAGGTCGAAGCTGTAATGCAATGGGAATCCCCAAGGACGCCATCCGAGATCCGTAGTTTCCTGGGTTTGGCAGGTTACTACAGAAGATTTATTCAAGACTTCTCTAAGGTGGCGACCCTGTTGACTAAGGTCACTCGTAAGGATGTGAAGTTTGAATGGGGTTCCGATCAGGAGAGAGCATTTCAAGAGTTGAAGATGCTGTTAACCCAAGCCCTAATCTTGATATTACCTGAATGGTATGATGACTTGGTGGTATACTCAAATGCTTCATATTTGGGTTTAGGTTGCGTGTTGATGCAACGAGGAAAGGTTATAGCCTATGCGTCTCGGCAGCTGAAGATCCATGAGGTTAACTACCCTACTCATGATTTAGAGTTAGCGGTTGTGGTCTATGCATTGAAGATTAGGAGGCACAACTTGTATAGGGTGAAGTGTACCATCTTCACAGATCATTAGAGCCTAAAGTATTTCTTCGAGCAAAAGGATCTTAACATGAGGCAAAGGAGGTGGTTAGAGTTGATCAAGGATTACCATTGTGAAATTCACTATCATCCGGGCAAGGCGAATGTGTTTGCTGATGCCCTCAGTCGAAAGGAATGACCTGAACTGATTCGGGAGAAGGCTTGTCAGCTGGTTGTGACACCCGATGTCATGGGTCAAATCAGAAAGTTCCAAGACAAGGCACTGAAGGACGATAGGATCCACGGGCAGATAACGGATTTAGGGGAGAACACCCTTGGTGTTAAAACCCAATCCAAACATATGTGGATTCCTTGTTACGAGGATCTAAGGGGAAGGATTATGGATGAAGCTCACAAAACACGGTATTCCTTCTAACCTGGCGCCACAAAGATGTATCATGACCTGAAGAAGGATTATTGGTGGCCAGGGATGAAGCGTGACGTAGTAGAGTACGTGAGTAAGTGTCTGACCTATTTATAAGTGAAGGCAGAGCATCAAAAACCATACGAGAAGATCCAACCCTTGGATATACCCGAATGGAAGTAGGAACACATCACCATGGACTTCATCATGAAATTACCTCGCACAGCGAGAAGATGTGATACCATTTGGGTGATTGTAGACCGCTTGATGAAGAGTGCTCACTTCTTGCCAATCCGAGAGACTTACTCGTCAGAAAGGTTGGCGGAGCTGTTCATCAAGGAGATTGTAACTCGTCATGGCGTGCACGGTGTCCATTTTTTCTGATAGGGACACTCAGTTCACATCCAAGTTCTGGAAGAAATTCCATGATGTGATTGGAACGAGGTTACACATTAGCACAACTTACCACCCTCAGACAGACGGTCAATCAGACAGACCATTCAAACCTTAGAGGACATGCTCTGGCATGCATTATTGATTTTGGTGGAAGTTGGGATGAACACCTGTCGTTGGCAGAGTTCTCCTACAACAATAGTTATCATGCCAGTATAGGCATGCCACTATTCGAAATGTTGTATGGTAGATGATGCAGAACCCAGGTGTGTTGGGGTGATATTGGACAGAAGGAGTTGGGAAGTATCGAGATCATTGAGATCATGTCAGGGAAGTTGGAAAAGATCAAGGCTTTTATGAAGGCAGCAAAGGACTAGCAGAAGTCCTACACTGATAAAAGAAGGAGGCCAATTGAGTTCCAAGTGGGAGATAAGGTGATGTTGAAAGTACCTCCTTGGAAAGGGATTATCGGGTTTCAAAAGGGAGGGAAGTTGAGCCCAAGGTATATCAGACCATTCAAAATCATTGCCAGAGTTGGTGAAGTGGCATATAGGCTGGAACTTCCTGATGAGCTGCATGGGATTCATCCTATGTTCCATGTATCTCACTTATGAAAGTGCTTGGCGGAAGATGACGTTGTTATTCCTCTCATAGACATTGAGGTTGATGAAAGGTTGAATTACGTGGAACAACCAGTGGCTATTTTGGACCTGAAGAAGAAACGGTTAAGGAATAAAGTAATTAGCCAAGTAAAAGTGCAATGGAAGCATAGCAAGGGATCGGGGGCCACATGGGAGTCAGTGGAAGAAATGAGACGGCACTACCCAGATCTCTTTAAGGAGTGACAGGTATCAGGGATGAAACCTATATAAGGAGGGTGGACTTGTAATACCCGAAAACTTCAAAAAGAAAAGTAAAGGAGCAAACGGGATTTTATTTTAAAAAAGCAAGGGTTAAAAGTGTACAAGGGCCAAACCGGCCCATAATAGGGTTTAAAAAGAAAGTAAGGCTGCCCATTCTCTCTCCCCATGCACTCAAATCATATGGCTAGAGTGAGAGAAAGAAGCTCCCATCCGGTTCTAGAGAGAGAAAGTGGAAGAATTCTTCAAAGGTATGGTTTTAAGGTGATTTCTTCTCAGATCTAAGTCAGGTTTAAGCTTATAGGCACATTTCTATGTGTTTCTATGTGTTAAGTTGCTTGTTTTCATGTGTTTAGATGTTAGAACTCCAGGTTTGCTCTCGGGTTTGTGGTGTTTTGCTCAAAAGCTGGTTAAGGTGATTTCTAGATACCCTCTTTTACATGTTTTCTACTTGTTTGGGGCTGATATGTGTATTACAAAGATGTTTTTTAAACAAAAATTATGTTTTTCATGAAAATGTTAACTTTATATGAATATTGCATGTGTTTCCATAATTCTGTGATGATAAATAAGTGTACTAAGTGTGAATCTGGTAGATCTATGTTAAGAATACGCTTAAGATGATGTATGGGACTAGAAACTGCATAAGTTGGATCGTAAGTGTTGAACATGTTGTCTGCTATGGACACTAACTGTCCGCTGTGGACACTTGAACATTGTTAGAATGTCCGTTGTACACACTTAAGCATGCATGCATGTCCGCTGTGGACATTAGTCGTCCGCTGTGGATCCTTTAAATACTTTAGACTATCCGCTGTGGATTATGGTTGTCCTCTGGGCCCTTATGATAAATGACCGGATAACTTTAAAGTATTATGCATAATCAAGTGGTCACAAAGGAATAAAAGAAAGACATTGTAACCTAATGAATGTTACCCCCGGGCCCTTATGATAAATGAAAAGCCTTGCAAGCACAATAAATGGAGTTGCACCTTGTTGTCATTAGCTCAATTGATGTGTGGTTGTTTCAGGATGCACATCTAGGGTCTAATCCTTGTAATTGACAAACGAATGAATGGGACCTGTATTCATAAGCAGGCTTCGTGCCTAGCGGTGTGGGTCAACTGTCAGGGGTTACCTACCTCTTATAAATGTGTTCTGACAGGGGTTTGGCATCTGTTGCCAACCAACAATGTAGGCTCTTGGTTTGTGCAATCCTAGTTAATAAAAGAGAATGATAATGAAAAAAAGAAAGATAATGAATCTCTTAACAAATGATTATATATAATGATGGATGAACACCAGGTGAAGCTTACAAAATGTATATTTTCTATATTATTAAAACTAGAACTCACTCAGCAACATTGACTTTTTATATGCATATCAGTTGGCAGGTAATGATGTTGCTGGGGATGGCACGAGGTTGAAGCTACTTGGCAAATAAAGACTTGCATCCATGTTATGCAGAAATGATATTTTTGTCTTGTAATACAACTAAATATTCTTTTGAAACTTGTAACAATGATTTATTTCTTGGCAAAAGTTATTATTAATGCATGAAATGGTTTTTGTTTAACTATTTCACTACCATGATTTCTTACTTCAATGTATTTTAATGTGTAAAGTGCTATGCATGACCAGCTGTAAGGTTTCCCGGGAACGGGGCCTTACTTGAACAAAGGCTCATCCATTGTGTATAACCAAACAAACAAACAAAGTTTATATAGCGCATGAACAAATATTCATCCGCTTTATGAATTGTGAACAACACACAGCGTATGACTTTTTAGTCATCTGTTGTAAATTTTTAATCACACAAGTGTGCACAGCGCATGAACAAATGTTCATCCGCTGAGAACATAAGTCAAACAGTCAAAGGGTCTACAGCGTACAGTTTAAATTTGTACCGCGAATGCACTGTACACACAGTGCATGTGTAACTCACAACGGACAACTTAAAAGTAAATTTTAAGTTTAAACTATACAGCGGACATTCAAACTGTATACACAGCGAACGTTCATTTTGTCCGTTGTATATATAGGCCTACACTTGTGATTTTCATTCATCACGAGTGAGAGAGAGAAAATTAAAATTTTAAAACGTTCAAAAATCCGCTAAACCCTTAAACCCCTATTCGATTAAAAACCAAATATCTGTTTGATTCTACCACTGATTATTGATCAAATAGGTGTAACATCAAGAATCTAATCATCATACAATCTTTAAAACATCTGATTCGTAGATATTGAATCGGACATTGCGTGACCTAAGTCAAACAATGAACCAAGATCAAACTTGAATCTGTTGATGTTTTAAATGAAATCAAACATTGAACACATGTTTAACATCCTTAGTCGAATGTATTAGGACTGTTTTTGGGAAGAAATTTGATTAAGTGTTCATCAGGTTCATGAACTGTCATGATGTTCATGCCAAAATCATACAAAAACTAAAGTTTGATCTGAAAATGTTTAAAATGACTTGAAATATGTTATAACTTGGTAGACATGTTCAAAAGTTAGTAACAAACAAGTAAAATCAGTTAGTTTGGCATGACATTGAACGCACCAACATTGAATGCATATTCATTCAATGTGCATTAAATGGTCTATTTTGACTTTAAAAGTCAAACTGAAATTCATGAACCAGTTGTTATGAGACATAATCATTGTATGATTTAAACAAAACAACTCACTGTTGTGAGTCAAACAAAATCCTAACAAATTTGGATCAAAACAACTTGAAAACAACAAGATTTGCAAGATTAAAATTGATCAAATTTAACATTCAAAAGTCAAACTACTCAAAATTGATAATGAACAATTAACACACATTTTGACATGATCAATGGGTTTAACATACATGATTCATCATCTCATATCATACATATACCCAATGAACACATGATCAATAGTTCATCACATCAAACACATACATTCATATCATACAAGTTACTAACACATTTTTCTTCTTCAGTGCAGATATGGCAAACCTAGTATTTGTCAGAGATCATAATCTATGTGCCTTTCTAAACCCAGATGTATCAAAGGCTGAAAACTACAGAGACATAATTCAAACCATAAGACAGACAAGGATGGTCCATGCTATGACAGCCAGGCCTGAGATATACGAGGACCATATTGTCCGGTTTTGGACCCATGCTTATCTGGAGCAACTGCATGACCAACAAGTTGTTGTGTCCAACATACATGAGCATCAGATTATCATATCAGAGGAAGTTAAAAGAAGGGTATTATAACTTGGTGATGAAGATGCCCAAGGCCAAAAAGAATTTGCTGAGAATTATGCACTTCATGTAATTAGAAAGATTGGTTATACAGGAACCATTGAAAGAAAACAGATCAAGAAGTCATATATGTGTGCTCAATTTAAGTTCCTAATGCACACTTACCAAAAGACAATGACTAATAGGAAGACAGGATGGGATGTTACTTCTTTAAGAAGTTCCTCTGCTATTGCAAGCATCATAGCAAGGAGACCATTCAATTTTGCTGCCCAAATTCTCAATGGAATGATATACAATCTAACTGAAGTAAGGAACAAGTTTCAAATGTATCCAAGGTTCCTACAGATGAAAATTGATGATCTTTTACCAAACATTCCAAGAGAGGATGCCATCTTCCAACTAGTTCATTTTAATGAACATGTTTTTAATAGGATTATGTCTAGCTTGTATCAAGGTGATGAAGTACCAGTTCCATCTCACATGATAGATCATGACATTCCTGACCCTGAAGTTCTCTTGAGGATTCCAGGTCAGGGAGAACCAAACATGCTATTCCAAAAAGTTATCCATCAAGCTCCAATCATTCAATATGCTCCAATCATACAAGAAGAATAAGTTGCACCCATACAAGACCCAATCATACAAGAAGAGCAAGCTGCTCCGGAGTCTGAACCAATCATACATCATCAAAATCCAATTGCACCAGAACTAGAACCATTCATTCAACAAGAACTAGAGCATGTACAAGAGCAAGAATAGTCTCAGTTTGAGCATCACATGCCGTCACCACCACAAAGCCCAACCTTTTCTGATCAATAAACATTATCCTCACTGTTAAGAGACATTGACGCTTCATTAGAAGAACAAGTAACTGAACAAGAAGAAGTTGGCACATGATCACAACATGCGCAAGATCAAGCAGAAACAAGTGCTCATGTTGAGCAAGTTAAAGGTGATGAACAAGTAAGTGAAATACCAACTGAAGAAGAAATTGAGTTCTCAAAAGTATTTTTATTCACTGACTACAACAAGTTAATAAATAAGTCAAATAAAAGAGCAAGAAAGCTAAAAGATAAGCTAAAAGAAAAGGATGAAGAGATTGAGAAACTGTCTGCTGATCAAAAAGCACGAAAGTTGCTTGTTCAATTCCTAGAACAACAACTAGATCAATCAAGGGAAGAGGTGAAAGCAAAGGATCAAGATCTTAGCAGTACAAGATTAGATGCATATCTAACTAAGCAGATAGATGCAAAAGATAGTGAGATAGATGAATTGAAAAATCTCATTGCTGCTCAAAATGAAGAGATTCAAAGGCTAAATAGAGAGTTGGAATACAAAGACACTTAACTGAATGAAGAAGATCATTCAGAAGGTCTAGAGCAAGACCTGAGTGATGAAGTTATTGAACAAACCATGTCTCCTGTTGAAGAAACAAACATAATGGAATCTGAACTAGCACTTATTATTCCTGAGAAGTCATACTTAATGGACCAACTATTTGGTGAGGCAAATCCATTTGAGAACATACATTGTTCACCCATCCTCAAACAACATTTTCATACACCAAACATCCAATCAGCTCAAACAGTCATTATTCCTGTGATCCACTCTTTGAGAAGCAAAAGGAACTAATCAAACAATTTGCTGAATATTTGAAAGTACAACCCAAACCATCCAAAGATCAAGCCTCATCATCATTACAACCTTCATTAAAAACATATGAGAGAAAGAGAAAGAGACTATACCTAGCTTCTTTGAAGAAGGGAAAACAACATGTCCAAGAACAAGAAGAACATGAATCTCCACCACTCAAGCTTTTAAAGGTTAAAGCTGAACCAATAGATTAGAATGAACAAAGGCAGACAGAGCTTGTAGTATTAGAAGAAGGTGAGATTGATCAGACACAAGCTAAACAATCAGAGCCCATCATCATCTTAAGTGATTCTGAAGAAGAAGATGAATAAGATCAACATGAAGATGAGATGGAAAACATTCAGAACTTGTTGCCTGATGATCCTGAAACCCTTATGGGTATAGAACTTGTAGCAAGAGGATTTCCTTATGACTTATTCATGCCCTTAACCTTTCAAAGGTTAAAGACTTGCTCAAAGACTTTCAAGAAGTTATGAAAAATGAACAAGAGCAAACATACAAAAGATACAAGGAAATCAAAGATCAACAGGAATTTCAGAAGAATTTGCCCAAGGATCCTCAGATTGAAAAGATGATATACTCCCAAGTTAAAAGTTGGTTGAGTCATACTTAGATGCCTTACAGATCTTATGCAGGCAGATCTCTATCTCAGATGAAAGACATGGCTAGAGATATTTACAAAAACATGTTGGCTAATGCCTTAAAGCCATAAATCACAAAACCTTATCCAGCGTCATCTCTATCAACCTATCATCAAGCTCCACCTGAGCTACATCCAATAGAAGAGCCTAGGCAGTTCATGCCTCACAGGCTATGGCCAGAAGGAAATGAAGTGAGAGAAATGATTAATGAAAACACAAATTTTGTCAAGCTCTATGACACAATAACACTCACAGCTTCTGTAGATGAAAGGAAAATTATAGCTTGGAAATATGATGAAATATGGGATGTTGTACTCATCAAAAGAGTATCTGGACTTGTCCAATACTTATTATACATATCCTAACTGGGATCACTAACATATGAAGACAGACTTGACCTGATACAGCTGAGAATGGTCAATCATCCAAATAATCCTAGAGGAGCAAATTTCTTTCATATAATGAGATCATACATGAACAAGCAGCACCATGTGATGAGACAAAAGGCAGACAGAGAAGATAAACTTCATTTGGAAAAGTTAAGAAGAGAGCAATAGTTAGCCAAGAAGCAGAAAAAGCCACTTGAAGAACCACCCACTCACATTGACACAGAAATTTCAGAAAGGGTTTGTTACCCAATAAGGCCATCTGATTTGAAACTAATTATAAAGAAGATTGATGGTAATCAATACAACCATCCAATCACAAGGTGGTACCATGATGAAACCCATTTTGAAATAGTATTGGAGAGAAAGCTTGAAGGCAAAGAAGCAGCTGATATAAGGCTTTTTGATCCTGTTGAGATAAAGTTTCTCCATCCTTCTTATGTGTCATTTTTGAAGACTAAGGCATTCCCTGCAATAGAGGATGTTCTATGCAAGGGAGATTATTGTTACTTCATACGTATGCTGAGAATCTTGGGCATTGTTTATGTGAATGCTGCACTCAAACAGAGATTGGAAACTAATCAGCAACCATTAACACACATTGAAGGTATAACAGGCATGAGGATATCAGATAACAATAACCTTGAAGTTCTGAAGGGCAATCATGTTGTAACAACACTGGTTAGCAACATTGATGTGCAAAGCTTAGACCAATCAACCCTAGAACAGATGGTTCATCTATTAATCCAAAGCAAATATGATGATCAGAATAATGTTGTATAGTATTTTGTTGAGCACATAGTATATTGTAAAAATGCTCTGAGGATCACACCACTGTCTAATCAAGTGAAGGAAGCTAAAAAGGATCAAACCATTGACACAGATGTAGAAGAATCTTTGAAGGCTACTTCTGAAGTTCAGAAAAGTGTAGAAGAAGCCGGTCCTTCTCATTCCTAAAGGTTTCTAACAATCAAACAAGAAAAACAAACAATCATGTACATCTAACCAAACATAACTAGCATATTAAACACAACAGAACATCAATCATACATTGATATCATGCATATAAACATACACAATAACAATCATGCAAATAACAAGTTATTCTAGCAAACATACATAAATCAAACATACAAGGCAATCTAATTACAGATGTGTAATGAGTGAATCATACAAGTAATCATACAATCATACATGTAATCAGTTAATCAAACAAACAAGTAACTATTTAATCATATAGGAAGTCAATCAATCATACATGTAATCATGCAATCATACATGTAACCAAGTAATCAAACATGTAATAAGAACAAATAGTCAATCATTCAATCATGCATAACATACAAACATGCAATCAAACATTATAAGTCAAACACATAATCATTACAATCTTTCATATCAAACATAAACACACACATAGTTTCTAACAAACAAAACATTAACAAGCAAACATTAGGAGATGGCAACATCATCCTTAGAGGGAGTATTGTTAGACTCAACAAGTTCATTAAAGGATAATGCTTGCCATAATCAAACATAATGTGTTCTAACATTCAAACAATCATTAACTAACACATTAGTATCATTAACATTCATGACATACACTAATTTAGTTTAAATTACTTTTTAGGTTTGTAGATAAAAGGAAATTTTGCTAAGTGTCCATAGCGGATGAAGAAAGTCTACAGCGGATGACTATCTGTGAGCAGCAGATGAAGAATGAAGTCCCAAGTGTAGACAGCGAATGAACAAGCACACATAGCGGATGACCAATGTCCACAGCTGATGAACAGTCCACAGCGGATGTTCATCCACAACAAATGAACACTCCATAGTGGACAACGAACAAGAAAAACATTCAAACAAGTGTTCATAGTGGACAGCATCCAAGCACAGTGGGATAGCTCATTTACCATCCATAGCGGACAGCATGTCAACCACAGCGGACTATCAACATTCACAGAGGACAACTTATAAACTTAGGATTATTTATGTAATTTTGTTTTACATAAGAGTATTTTTGTAATTATAGATAGCTATCTGTATAGGCTGTAATTAGCATAATACCCTAATCCTTTATAAGCTTTTGAAAAATCAATACAAACAAGCATTTTTATATTCTTCTAAGCATTCAATCACTAGCAATCACATAATCATACACACACACACTGATATCATATCTTTAATCATGGGTTTCCACACCATGATTATTGATTGTTGAATACAATATAATAATCTGTTGTTATATTTGTTAAGAGATTTGAAAAGATCCTTGAGGGAATCCATCTGTTTATGTTCTTGTCCATAAGTTCATAATCAGCTTATTTGGATTACATCAGTCTCTTACCAATGGAAGTACCTCCTCCATGTTGTAATCCACTCATTATTAAACAAACATAGAGGATGGGATCAAATTCTTAAGGACTTATCCTGTATAGTCCATGGAATGGTTCAAGGGGTCAAGTTCAAGTACTCCTAGTTTGTCTACACAAACTTGCTTGCCAACTTGGACTCCTTAGAGTACGACATGTTCCCTAGATATGTCCAGCACATTCTCAACTATGAACTCGGCTTACGGTTGAGGGGGACCGGTGATACTCTTAAACTGGGACAGATAAAGCCCAATATCTTTAAAATCATAAGAAAAACCACTGTTGGTTTCTTAGGGGTAGAAACATCACTGGTCCCAAAAAGGTTAGAGCTCATTGCTCAATGTGACAACTTGATAGCACCAGTCAATGTTTAACCCAGACCATCTACATCTGCACCACCTTTACAACCTCAAATAACCATCACCTACACAAGAAAATCCAAGCGAACCCCTGCTCAGTCTATTCAGATTAAGTAGGCCCCCATACACTCAACCATTCAGGAGGAAGTGGAACCAAGAGCTCCCACTTCCCTTGAGGAGCAAACTATTCCCATTGTTTCATTAATCAGCACCAAGGTTCCTCATGCTCAGCCTGATGAGCTTATTGCCCAAGCCTCAAGCTTTCACTCTCAGTTTTAAAACTCAAGTGATCAACCTTTAGGGGACGTTACCATCCCCAATCATTAGACTTAAACCAACCCATCCCTGACCTTTAATTCTATGATAATGAGGATATGGGATTTAGTGAGTACCATGAGTCTCTCTTCTCCTCATCTGCTCAAGGAGAGATGAGTGCTTCTGAACATGTTCAGGAAGTCCATATGGAAGAGGCTCTCACTTTTGAAAGTGATTATATCATTAAAACCATAACCATGGCAACCCAACCCCTTGACACTTCTTATGAAGCAGTCATAGAGCAGGGGGAAACCAGCAGCCAAAAACTACAAGCTGGTGGTGAGGGAGATGATTTTGGTTATTTCCTCTTATCCCTCCATGATTCTTCAGATGAAGATGAGGGGAGTATGCAACTAAAGGTGCAAAAACTATCTAAAACATGCACCTATTTAGTTTTAAAGGTAAATCACCTAGAATATCAAGAGGCTACCTTGCCAAGGCATCAAAGCTTTATGGGCAATTGGTATCAGAGATTTTTAGGCTCTTGATTGTAAGATCTCACCATCTTTAATCCCTTATGTTTCACAAAACACTTACCAGCTCAAATGGCAGCTTTCACAAAAGCTGATATGGAAACTGTTACTATGACAAAGTCTCTACTGATCACTCCTGATGACTTTGATACTTGGTGCCAACATATGGAATGGTTTATCAAGTCTCAAGACAGCAGGATGTGGAGATCGGTTTTTAAAAGACCTTACATCCCAAGCACCCCTTCAGCTACAACTAGAGGTGAGATGATTCCAAAGGAAGGGGCTGACTATTATGAGGAAGATTGGAAAAAATTGACAAAGATTAGAAGGCCATGATCGCTCTTTAAACTACTCTTCCAAACTCTATATACAGAGGCTTCAAGAAGTGCAAAACTACTAAGCAGCTCTGGGATGCACTCATGCTTATGTATGTGGGGTCTGTTGAAGCTAAAGAAAACAAGAAGGGCCTCATGAAGCAGTAGTTTGAGAACTTCACCTATAAATTAGGTGAAACTATGACTTAACAATACTTTAGGTATGTTGAGATTATAGATACTCTCATGGATGTTGGAGTTAAGCTTAAGAATAAGGACACTGTGAGAAAGTTCATGTTCTCTCTTCCCAAATAATAGACTCACTACTGGCCATTAAGAGAACTGAAAACCTCTCCACCCTTACTCTCACAGAGTTGTATGGTATCCTTAGTGGCTACCAGATGGAGATAAACATGCATAATCCATCAAGCAGATGTTCTAGCAATCAACAGAGTTCAGCCCTCCATATGATTGAAAAGGATAATAGAGATCCACAACATCATCTTATTTGCTACCCTGACAACTCATAAAAGGGCCCTTTCATCACATTCCCTGAGACACCAAGGGAGAGCTACATCCAAGGAAGCCCATTCTAAGAGACAAGCTCATTTCAAGCCTTTGTGTCTGTTGATGAAAGTTATGGCAGCTTTCTCTTCACTCTTAAAGACTTGTATTGTATCTATCCAGATGACTTGGAGTATATAAAGATAGTCCAGCAAATGGCTCTTCTCACTCATAGAGCCAAGAAGTTCTACAAAAGAACCAAAAGAAAGTTTCCCAGTAATGTATCTAGAGGAAAGTTTGGACTGGATAAAAGCAAAGTGAAGTGTTACAAAAGTAACCAGATGGGACACTTTGCTAGGGAGTGCAAGGCACCAAGGACTAATGGTGGCCAAGCATAATCCAGACCAAGCTACACTGATGCAGCACCCTGATCTGAGAAGAAAAGCCAACCAAAACAACAAGCTGTTGTTGCTATTAAAGAGGGAGGCTTTGAGTGGAGCTTTCAGGTAGAAGATGTTTCTCCCAACCAAGCACTAATGGCTAACCATGATGAAGCTGAGGTATTAGAACATCTCTGTACACCTGAATGCATTGCTAAAGTAAACATGTACAGTTCCTATAACCTGGAATTGAGATTTGACCTTGAGTCCCTGAATATATCAAAAGCTAATTTTAAAATAGCTGAAAATGATTATAAACTTAAAATAGAAGATTTAGAGAAAACAATTTCAAATCTTAAGCATGAGCACACAATTACACAAATTAAAGATCTCATTACTAAGTTAACTGAATGCCAGGCTGAGCTTGTGATCAACAAAGCCATGGTAGAAAAGTGTGTTCTTGAAGAGGAAACCTTCAAGAACATCACATCTTTATCCATGCATGCAAATATTTTTTTATTAGAACAGACATGGATTGGGTTCATGTGGGATGGCTCCTCCATACACTCTATTATCTATAAGATCTCCAAGGTATGGAACTAGTCAAGATGAGCTGCCCCTCATTGATCCTATCCAAGAAGAGGATGAAGATGAAGTGGAGATAGTGAAGGATGAATCTGTAGTGAGTGAGAAGGATCATCCTAAGAAACTCCACTATGCTCCTAGAGAGAAAAAAGAACCAAGGATGACCAAGTCAGTTAGGAAGAAGTTAATCAGGGCAGCCAAAGGAAAATCAAAGAAAGCTTAAGAGATCAAGGCCACCTTCAACTCCAAGCAATAACAAGTCTTTATTTCTATTGGGTTTGAAGTGGTAAGGACTGAGGACTCAACTATGGACTCTAGTACCAGGAGTCCTAGTTCATGTCCAAATCATCCTGGTCAAGAGAAGAAGGTTGATCAAATATGCACCACTGCTGCACAGCCTAAACCATCTAGTTCCAAGAGCAAGCATCACCCTAAGAAGCCTGCTGCATCATCTATAAAGGTGAAGAAGGAATTGGAAAGAGATCTAGCTTAGCTTTGTACTCAAAAGAAGATTCTCAGAAATATGCCAGTTGAATGCATCATGTGTGGTGGTACCTCTCACTTTGATAAGGATTGCATGTACAATCCTAAGAGTACCATCCATATGACCAATAAGAAAACTTCTAAGAAGAAGAAAAATAAGATAGCTTTAGAAGGAAAATCTCTTCTTTTCAGAAGCTCCAAAGTGAAGAAGAAGATAGGTGGAAAATTACCTTGGGAAGAAATTTTGGTCTCCAAAGAAAGGAATGCTTCCAAAGTACTAAAGTCTGCTGTAGTGGATGCAAAAGCTTCGAAGGTCTAGTCTCCAAAGCTTCCGAAGTCATCAAAGCTTCTGAAGTCATTAAAACTTCCGAACTCTCAAGGGCCAAGTCTAATATTCCAAAGATGGTATGGAAGATGAAGGAAGGCCAGGTGACTGAAAGTTCTTTATCAACAACAACAAATGATCCTTAGAGATTGCATATAGGATCAATAACTATTGAACTGTCTTCAGATCACTTTGATGAGCGCAAGACCAATAAGGCTTGGGTTTCTAAATATAACTAATCATCTCTTTCTATGGAGGAACAACTGACGACCAAGGGAAATATATGGGTCAATGATAGTGGCTGTTCTAGGCACATGACAGGCAATGGCTCTTTGCTTTAGAACTTTGAGAAAATTGATGGAGGGCCAGTTGCCTTTGGAGGAGAATCAGGTGGTTACATCACAGGAGGGGCAGGGTCATAAATGGTAAGCTCAGCATTGAGAAGTTAAACTATGTTAAAGAGTTTGGGTATAATCTCTTGAGTGTATCCTAATTTTGTGACCAGAAACATAACATGCCCTTCACTGAGCATGAGTTCATTGTTCTCAAACCCGGGTTGGTCATTCCTCAAGAGCATATCTTGCTTAGAGCCCCTAGGAAAGGGAACATATACAAGATGGATTTGCAGGAAACCTCACCCTCTTAAGAAGTCTCTTACTTTCTGTCTAAAGACGATAGTGCTGAGTCTTTCCTTTGGCATAAACGAATGTGACATGTAAACTTTAAGAACATGAATAAACTAATTAAGAATGATTTGGTAACTGGAATGCCAAAGAAAGAGTTTACAAGTGATGACCATTATGTTGCATGTCTGAAAGGAAAGCAACACAAAGTGTCTCACAAGCAAAAAGAAAAGAACTCCATCACTACTCCCCTACACTTATTACATATGGATCTCTGGTGATCACAGATGATTTCACAATATACACTTGGATCTTCTTTCTTATAACTAAGGAGGAGACCCCTAAGATCTTGAAGAACTTCATTCTGAAAATTAAGAATCAATGTCATCACAAGGTCAAAATCATAAGATGTGATTAAGGAACTGAATTCAAGAACCAGATCCTTGATATATTTTGTGATGAAAAAGGTATTACAAGATAATATAGTGCTCCTAGGACTCCTCAGCAAAATGGTGTTGCTGAGAGGAGAAATAGGACACTTATTGAGGCTACAAGGACCATGGTCTCTGACTCTAAACTGCCTATCACCTTCTGGGAAGAGGCAGTCAACGCTGCCTGCTATATGCAGAACAGAGTTTTAGTAGTCAATACTCATGGTAAGGCTCCTTATAAACTATGGCATAAAAGGAGACCTTTTATTGGTTTCCTCATATCATTTGGATGTCCATGCACCATCTTGAATACCAAAGATCATATAGACAAATTTGTTGAGAAATCAGATGATGGACACTTTATTGGATACTCTTCCCAAGCTAAGGCTTATAGAGCATACAATCTCAGAACTAGAGTAGTTGAGGAGTCAGCCAATGTGACCTTCAATGAGCATACTCCCTGTGTGAAAGGTTCTAGTCCAGATTGGCTATTTGATCTTGATTTAGTTACCAACTGTTTTAACAAATCTATTGAAGATGTTTCAGGATCTACAGGTAGCTTATCAATAGGAGATCCTGACCCAAGATTTGAGCTGAGAAGACTAAATGATAAAATTTCTTCAGCTCTAGTGGTAACTATCCCTGTAATTGGAAATCTTGTCAGCACAACCATTACAAACTCTTCAGTTAATATATCTGATGGGCCTATAAATTCCAGAACAAAGGCACGGAATTCAAATAAAGGGATTTCTAATGTAAGAGGAGATGGAGATGGTGATAGTGATCAAGAATTCCAAGATGCTAAAACCTCTCCACCGAAGACAACATCAATGATGTCACACATTTATTGGATCAAGTTATGTGGCGGGTTCTACTCAATCACCAGATCTAAATTTCACTAATTTAGATCTGTCAATCTAACTTGCTATGATTCCTTAACTGAGAATCCATAAGTCACATCCTACCACAAACATCATTGGAGATGTTAAGATAGGGGTGAGAACTAGAGGACAAAGCCATGATAAAAATGTTTGTCTATACTCTTGTTTCTTGTCCTAGATTGAGCCAAAGAAAGTTAATAAAGCTTTAAAGGATGGAAGTTGGGTTGAAGCAATGCAGGACGAGCTGCTTCAATTCAAAAGAAAAAAGGTTTGGAACCTATGCCCTCTTCCTCATGGGAAGACACCAATAGGTACCAAGTGGGTTTTTAGGAATAAGAAGGATGATAGAGGACTTGTCATCAAGAACAAGGCAAGAATAGTTGTTCAAGAGTACACTCAAGAAGAACGGATTGACTATACAGATGTTTTTGCTCCTATAGCAAGACTTGAAGTTATTAGGATATTCCTTGCTTTTGCTGCATCAAAGGATTTCAAGGTCTACCAACTTGATGTCAAGCGTGCATTTCTATTTGGAGTGATAGATGAGGAAGTGTATGTCAAATAACTACTTGGCTTTACAGACCTAAATCATCCTGATTATGTCTATAAGATTGACAAAGCTCTTTATGGGCTACATCAAGCTCTATGGAAGTGGTATGAGACACTGTCGTAGTACCATGTTCAGTATGGTTACAAGAGGGGTACTATTTACAGTACACTCTTCATCAAAGGTATAGGGAATGACTAGATGCTGGTTCACGTTTATGCCGATGATATCATCTTTGGGTCAAATGCATATGTGCAAGATATCAAGCCAACCCTAAGATGTCACACCTGGTTGCTGTCAAGAGGATTCTTAGATATCTCAAAGGTGCTCCCAAACTGGGCCATTGGTATCCAAAGAATTCTGACTTCAATCTATATGCTTATACAGATAATGACTATGGTGGCTACAATATGACTGCAAAGTCTACATCAGGTGGATGTCAATTCCTTGGTGGAATGATAGTCTCTTGGCAATGCAAGAAACATTCCTTTGTGTCTGTATTAACTGCTGAAGCTGAATACATTGCGGTTGTGCTCAAGTGCTTTGGATTCAGAATCAGATGCTGGACTATGGATTCAACTTCAAAGAGACTCCCATCTACATAGACAATAACAGTGCTATCTCTATCACAAAGAATCCTATGCAGCACTTAAAGACAAAGCACATCAAAATCAGGTATCATTTGATAAGAGATAATTTTGAAAAGGGATTGATAAAACTAGTCAAAGTTAACATAATATGTTGATCTGTTTACAAAAACTTTTGATGAACAGAGATTTAAGTATCTTGTATCAACTATTGGGATGATTAGCTCTGGGTAGATTTTCTTAAATTAATTTCAAGATTATTATTTTTTTTAAATATAGGTCTTAAGTTGTCTATATCATCACTCATATAAGCCCTATTTATCTTGGAAGAATATTTTTCATAAATGTTATTCCTTAGATTTTTTTTAACTACAGATGAATTTTCTTTCGGAAGACATTAAGTTGACTTCGGAAGAAAAATATGTTTTCAAACCTAATAACTACTTACTAAGAAATTTACATTCGAAAGAAATTCTGATATATCTTCCGAAGCTTAAATATGCTTCTAAGTACTTATATGTTTTGAAGAACAATTTTCTTCTGAAAGCAATTAAGTCTCGGAAGCTTTGTTTGTTCTTTGAATAAAACTTCTGAAGTTTAATATCTCCAAAAACTAAAAATTTCTCAGAAGCAAAATACTCTAAGAATTTTTCTTCTGAAGCAATTCTTGTAAAGCTAAGGAATATCTTCCAAAGTCAAATTGGCTTCGTAAGTTTTCTCAAAACTTTCAAAGACAAGTTACCTTCCGAAGCTTTTCTACTTCCAAGATAACTATCTTTTTGGGCACTTTTTTAGAGGTGGGACCAACATTCGTATTTCAAAGTTTATCCTTTTGCATTAACTTTATCTCAAATCCAACATATAAATAATTGTACAATGGTTCCCCCTCTTTCTTCTTCCTATTCATCTGCAAAAGTTCTACCCCTAAATTCACCCACAAAACCTCTTTTTTCTTAGCTTTCTTCATACCAAAGCTTTCTCAAATGGCCAACCCTGAACCCCAAAAGCAACCCGATTTTTCTATGCATCTTCACATGCAACATAATCAAGTTGTTCTGTAATCATCTGAGAAAGATCCAGGTTTCTCAGATGTCTGCCTTTTCTTGCTCTATCCAACTACCTCACCTCCTTAACCATCGACCCTCTACTATATGAAGAACACTTGCTAGAGTTTTGGAGGACCTGCCACGAGGTGATCTTGGAGGGTAAGAAGGAATTGTCTATCTTAGTGTAGGGGAAGTCCGTTTTCATCACTCTAGCCACAATCAACACTCATCTACGACTAGGTGATGAAGAAGTCGAACTGCACTCCCGAAAATCTGCTGTAAATAACACATTCCGACAGATGGGCTATAAAGGAGACTACACAGTTAGAACCTTCAGGAAGGGTAAGGTCACTTACCAGTGGAAGTACCTCCTTCATGTTGTTATCACTCCTTATTAAACAAGCATAGAGTATGGGACCAGATTCCTGAGGATTTATCATATATAGTCCATGGAATGGTCCAAGGGGTCAAGTTCAACTACTCCTAGTTTGTCTACACAAACTTTCTTGCAAACTTGGACTCCTTAGAGTACTACATGTTCCCTAGATATGTCCATCACATTCTTAACTATGAACTGGGCTCACAGTTAAGGGGAACTGGTACTACTCTTGAATTGGGATAGATGAAGCCTGGCATCTTCAAAATCATGAGAAAGACCTGCCAATATTAGAGCTCATTGCTTAAGGTGACAATTTGGCAGCACCAGCCAATGTTGAACCCAAACCTTCTACATCTGCACCACCCACATAGCCACAAATAACCACCACCTACACCAGAAATCCAAATGACCCCCTTCTCAGTCTATTTAGATTGTGTAGGCCCCCATACACTCACCCATGTAGGAGGAAGTGGAACCAAGAGCTCACACTTCTCTGAGGAGCAAACCACTCCCTTTACTTCTTTGATCAGTGCTGAGGTTCCTCATGCTCAGCCTGATCATTACCTAAACCTCAAGCCTTCATTCTGAGTCTCAAAACTCAGGTGATCAGCCTTTAGGGGACAGTTACCATCCCAAGCCGTTAGACTTAAACCAACCCATCCCTGACCTTCAATTCTATGATGATAAGGATATGGGTTTTAGTGAGTACCATGAGTATCTCTTCTCCTTTCCTGCTTAAGGAGAGATGAGTGCTCCTGCAACACCCATATCTAGTCCACATCATCCATCCCTTACTGAGGTGGACTTCCCTGAACATGTTTAGGAAGTCCATATGGAAGAGGCTCTCACTTTTGTAAGTGACTACATCATTAAGACCTCAACTATGGCAACCCAACCCCTTGACACTTCTCTTGAAGCTGTCATAGAGCAGGGGAAATTCAGCAGCCAAGAACAAACAAGTGGTGAGGAAGAAGACTTTTGTCCAATTCTCTCATCCCCCATGATTATTCTGATGAAGATGAGGGGAGTCTGCAACTAAAGGTGCACAAACTGTCAAAACTGTGCACCTATTTAGTTTCAAAGGTAAGTCACCTGGAATCTAAGGTGGCTACCTTGCAAAGGCAAGTTAGTGACTAGCAACTTGAGATATCAATCTTAAGGGCAAGTTAGCTGAGAGACCTGCCAGGCAAACTCAACCAGGTCCACAAGAACCTATGGATGTGGTGGACCTAACCCTTAGCTCCCCTATGCAAGAGGGTGATGCTACCAAAAAAGGGGGATAAAGTCCTACCTACAATCACAGAACCTGGGAGTTCTGCCTAGAGTATGGACATAAAGGCCTCACCATCCTCACTTGCAGTTGTCGATACTCAACAACCTCTTTAGGTCTACATTGATATGGATGACCTGATCCAAAGCTTATTTGAGGAGGGAATTCCAAGAGCTATGTCTACCCCATCCTATCCTACTGAGAACCCAATAATTGGATGGAGGTATGATGCTAATAGAAGAGCCCTAGTACTCTCTAGATCTCAGGGGCAACAAGAAGTCTTCAACTTTCAAACCCTGAGATACTATGAGAGGTTTCCTCTAATTGATATGCCACTTGCCAACCCAAGTCAAAACAAGCAAGCTGACAGGTTAGTTGAGAGGATTCGTAAAGGGTGCTTGAAGAGTTCATAAGAAGGTCCCAATTATATAGACAGAGGCTAGTTAGCATAATTATTGGCCAACTAGATACTGAGGTAGACCCTAAGATTAGCTTTGAAGGGGAAACCTCAGTTGAAGGCTCGACAGTTGAACCTATGAACCTTAAGACAGGAACTACTTCAGCACCAAGTACCCTTAACGAGGTACCAGATGGTGAAGGTGTCTCACAGCCTCTCCCTGGCTAGAGCTCAAGTTCTACACCAAGTGATGAAAGCCAAAGCTCTCTCCACCCTGAGTCATACAGGCCAATGACTGACAGAGGGAAGAGGATTATGACCTCTGAGGAGATTGAGGAGGAGAAAAAGAACAGGAAGAGGAATGCAAGGGGAGAAAGGAGAAGAGAGACCCCAAGCTTTATGCAAGCTACAATCAGGGCTGCCCCCAGGCCAAACACTCAGGAGGATGAGTTAATGGCAACCAGATTGAACTATATGGAGTTAATGAACTACAACATTGATAAAATCATCTCTCTACCCCTTAGAAGAACTTAATGAATTGGCTAACAATGAATTGTCAAAAGAGAGGAAGGAAGCTGAGGCTGCAGAGTTGCTCCTTAAAATTAAAGAAGAAATAAGAAGGAAGAAACTTTATAAGGCTTCTACCCTCTCTCCAGTTCAAGAAAACCCTGAGGCAGAGGTTGTGCAACAGGACAAGAAGCTTAGGTAGGTAGGGAACAAAACAGACAAAACATGATAACCTACCTAAATACCACAGGCCTCCATCAGGCAACAGACCTACTTCCCTTGTCTTATGAATACATTGAGTTTGAGTACCTCAAGCAGCTCGAGCAAAAAGCTGCTAAGAGGAAGATGAGGGAAGAGGCTGCAAAGTCAAGAGCCACCATCCGAGCCAATCAGAAGAAGTCTACTGACAGACTGAAGATGGTGAGCTTCTTGAAGCTGTATGGGTTCTCCGGAAGGAGACTTGGTCCAATGTCTTTGTCCACCATGGATGAGCATGTTAGAGTGATCAAGCAGAAGATTAAGAAGCGTGAGCTGGTAGACTTGCATTCTCCACCAAGTCAGGCTGCACCTGAAGCTGAGGTCAAGGTTGAACCCCAAGAGACAACATAACCTGGACCTAGTACTGAATCTCAACCAACTTCATCTTCAAACCCACAGCAGGGTCCTGATCCTTCTCCTTCTAAACCTGTGAAGGAAAAGGACCCAACTGAGGAGGATGGGAAAGAAACATCTGGTACTCAAGACCAACCTCCTAAGTTAAAATACAGAAAGAGGAAGAGGATGGCCATCAGAAGGGACAAGAAGAAGAAGAAGAAGAAGTCCAATTCATCCACCTCAGCACCTCAAGATGGGTCAGAACATCATGAGGATGATCAAGAAGAGGTTGTGCACTCAACTCCAATCCAAGTAGAGTCTCTTGCTGCTGAGAGATCCATCTTGTCTTGGGCATTTGATACTAACCTAGACAGATGGTTTGATACTAACCTAGACAGATGGTATGTCACTAGAGATCAAGAGGGTCAAGATGTGTACTTCTGGCAAAACATACTTAACCTCCCTTTACATGATCTCTATGACATGAGAAGGTACTTTGAGAGTCTAAGGAATCCTGACCAACTAATGATAAAGGGAATGGTCTTGATTCTAATGTGGATTGTCAATAGATAAAGATAAAGACTCAAAGTTATTCTCCAATTTTGGTAGCATCAGCCTAGGGGAGTTTGTAAGAGCATACTTAGAGGCTGATGCAACCAAAGAGCTCTCAGCATGCATATGTGAAGTACAAATTACTTCCGAAGATTTGATACAACTCAATTAAAATTAACTAAGTATCAAATCTTCCGAAGCCAAAAGACCATCTCTTCCGAAGCCAAAGATGGAGTCTTCCGAAGCTTTGAGACAAAGTCTTTCGAAGCCAGGAAACTGATTTCTTCCAAAGATAGAGAAGTCATGCTTTCTCTGACTCACTTTTGACAAAAGGTGAACCACTTTTCGCTGCCACTTCTAAAGACTCACCAACTTATACAAATTGGTGAAAAATCCATACTTTTTTCAATTGTAGATTATGGTCTTAGAGTCTGTAACTTTCTACTTATGTACTTTTATCCTTTTTGTATTAGATAAGGATGTGAGATATGGTATGTCATAGTCACTAGTCAAAAAGGCAATCTGTCTTTTTGACTTTACATTGATCTTGTTGTCAAGATTAGTGTTTCCAGCTGGCCTTCAAAGTACCAGGCTGTAGGATGTAGTATAAAGTATCTCAGGTACCAGTCCATAGGACTAAGCCTTGTAACACTTTGTAAAACACTTGAGAGCAATATACATCATTCTTGAAAACCATCTTATTGTGTTCTTAGTGTGTTCATTGTTTCAATATTGTCGGTTGCCTATTTGATCTGTTAAGTGTTCTAAGTCTCTCCAACCATTGTGAAACTATTGCATTGACCCCCTTCACCGGTCCTTTAAGCGTTCTTGTTTGTTTCTCTCCAACCATTGTGAAACTGTTGCATTACTCTTCTGCACCGGTCCTGCACTCAGTTTTGATTAAATCAAGTGAATACTTTTAAAGACTTGCTTGTTCACTTATCTTTACTCAAACTATTTATGATTGTTATTAAGTTGTTAACTTAGATTTCGCATTCATTAACTTCTGATCAAATAGAAAAGTCTTGTTAATTATTGGATCAGATGGTGTTAGATTAACAAGAACTTCTCCGTTGATCAGTAGCTAACGAATACGGAATCTAAGTTAACTACATACTAACAAAACAAAAATACTTACAGGAAAGGTAAATGCATAAGTTGTTTTTTCAAAGTATTAACTTGATTAATTGTTAGAGTACAAATGATACAATCGACAGATAAACCAAGTGGCTTGAAAATATTGCCTCTACTATACAAGTGTGAGGACTTATACTATGAAATCTAAACAATAAGAATAAACTATTATATGTTTAGAATGTATAGCAAGATAGACAATTGGGACATCAGAGTTAGACAGCTTCAATCACTACTAGAAAATAAGGCTAATGCAACTTTTTCTATGTAACTTTTTTTATATGAGTTGCATTTTACTCTAATACAACTTCGTTGAATATAAAAGTTGCATTAGAATATCTAATGCAACTGTTTTCATAAAAACTTGTAAAAGAATATTGAATTTGCAACCTTTTTAATTTAAAAGTTGCAAATTGTATTGAATTTGCAACTTTTTTTATAAAAGTTGCAACGTTTTTATGATTAAGTACTTTCAAATACAAACATTATAATGGTAATAAAGTTTCAAAGTTTAATACTATTTTGGTTTAGTATTTGATAATTAATGAATATTTCATTGTAACAAATAACATGGTCATGAAATTATAAAAAAAAAGATAAATAGCTTATGAACTAAAAAAATAACTTTAAATTAGCACCCAACAAGATTCGAACCTAAGTATCTACACTCATAAAATAATGTCCAAACCATTAAGAGTTTTCTTTGCTTGTTTAATTAAACCTTCGAAAATAAAACCCATTCATGCTTTCTTAATTGTACAAGCTGAAAATTAAGTTGTATATGCAAAATTAAACCCAATTGTCGCTTAATCAGTTGGCCGGTGATCGATCTCAACCTTCAAGAGTCGTACAATTGATTAGTTTAGCTTGTTATGGATCACAAAATAGACCACAAAACTCATTCAATTCAATCGAACAAGTTTCCCTCTCTCAAAATTCAATCGACCAGGTAGCCCTCCCTCAAAATTCGATCGATCAGCTTGTTTCTTCACCATCTGTCGCTGCTTCTATGCTTCATCAACTGTTGTTTCCATACTAAATCATCGATCAGGTAATTTTGTTAATGTTTCGGATCGAATTTTAGGTTTTCAAGCAAAGAACTCATGTAATCGATTAAAACATATAGGAATGCAACGATTAATCTGGTGACCCACACAGTGACTATCACACGTCCATGTACCACTGCTGCTGACTCAATTTCTTATCCCAATCTGTTCAACTATTTAGGTACTAATCTCAACATTTTGTTAGCTATGTCAGTTTTGTCATTCAAGTCAATTTTTTTATATGTGTGCTATACAAACAATCATCGTTTATCTACCATGTGACATAGTATTTTGGTTACTATTCCAACATGTTAGCCGTGTCATCAATTCTACTTAAAACATGTAGTTGTTTTATACACAACTGTTTGTTCCCGTAAATGTGTTGAATATGAGGTTAATAAGGCCTAGATGCAAGTTACAAGTGTTAAATTGATTTTCTTTTATCAAATTGATGCTTTTTTTGTATGTAATATGTTTTTTAAATTAATCTTGCTAATACATGAGTAATAACACATGTAAAAGACAGTCGGCTAGTCCATGTATAAGCAATAACATTACATAAGGATACACGCCACTAAGATGTACTTTCTTATATGTAAATTAAAGTCTTGTTGTTTCTTTAATGTTTCTATTAACTTTAGGATACAAGAGAGATGAGACATGTTAGAGATTGGATGTATTTACCTAGAAGGTTACCAGAATTTGAAGCCGGAGTTATTGAATTTCTTAATGCTTCATTTCATAAGGCAGCGAAAGGCTCTCAAATATGTTGTCCTTGCAAACGGTGCAAAAATCATTACTGGTATCGAAGAGATGAAGTATTTGATCATCTGAAAGGACAGGGATTTGTAGAAAACTACTATGTATGGGTTTTTCATGGAGAAAGCTCCTTAGAAAGAAGATTTAATACCGACATATATGATAATGGAGATGTTATGCACGAAAATTTTGAGGAGTTATTGCCTGATAGATTTAGAGATACCGTGGAGGAAACAAGTGTGACACAAAGATGTTTAAATGAAGACACCAAAAAATTCTATAAGCTGATAGAAGATGGAAAGCAAGAGTTGTTCCCCGGGTGTAAAAGTTTTTCGAAGCTATCTTTCATCATTAGACTTCTTCTCTACAAGACTCTTCATGGGCTTAGTAATGTTGCATTCGATGATCTTCTACAAATTTTACAAGAGATGATCCCAGAAGCAAAACTTCAAGCTAGTTTTACTCAAGATAGAAAAGTCATAAGGGATTTAGGGCTTGATTATAAGAAGATTCCTGCATGTCCAAATGATTGCATGCTTTATTGGAAAGAGAATGAACATACTGAAGTGTGCCATATTTGCCACACCTCAAAGTGGAAACAACTAAATGAGAACCAAAAGTTAAAACATAATAGTGAATACTCTAAAAAATCTTCAAAAGTTCCACCTAAAGTGGTGTGGCATTTTCCTTTAAAACCAAGGTTACAAAGACTTTTCATGTGTTCAGAAACAGCTAAACATATGAAATGGCATGATGAAGGACGTCCTAAAGATGGAAACTTATGACATCCGGCTGATGGACAAAGCTGGAAGGAATTTGATTCTTTGTATCCTTATTTTGCAAAAGAATCTAGAAATATGAGATTAGGGTTCTCAAGTGATGGATTTAATCCATTTGGAACAATAAGTATTGCTCATAGCACTTGGCCCGTGGTGTTGGTTAACTACAATTTGCCTACATGGATGTCATTGAAACCAGAATACTTTATGTTATCCTTGTTAATTCCTGGACCTAAATCTCCTGGTAATAACATAGATATTTGTTTACAACCTTTAGTTGAGGAGCTTAAAGATTTATGGGTTAATGGGTTAGAGACATATGATAAATCTAAAGATGAGACCTTTAAAATGTACGCAGCCTTAACATGGACAATTAGTGATTTTCCAGGTTATTCAATGTTGTCGGGGTGGAAAACAAAGGGAAAGTTTGGGTGTCCATGTTGTAATTATGAAACTAGTTCACTTTACTTGAATCATAGTAAGAAAACATGCTATATGGATCACCGTAGATTTGACGTAATAAAAGTGCTTTCAATGGGAAGATTAGAAAAGATTTTCTCCAAAACCTCTATCAGGTGTTGAAGCTTTGAGTGAGTTGTCTGGCTTTAATAATGTTTTTGGAAAAACACAAAAGAAGAAAAATGATAGTACTTGCCCATGGAAGAAAAGGTCAATATTTTTTGAATTGCCGTATTGGCAGTTCAATAAATGTCGGCATAATCTTGACGTGATGCACATTGAAAAAAATATATGTGATAACGTGATAGGGACTTTGTTGGATATTAGTGGAAAGTCAAAAGATCACCCAAAAGCTCGATTTGATATTTTAGAACTCGGCATCAAAGAAAGGCTTCATCCAGTACTTTCTGATGATGGCAAGCATGTTATCATGCAGAACGCGTGTTTTTCAATGTCTTTTAAGAAGAAAATTAATTTTTGTCGTGTTATGAAGGAAACAAAATTACCTTACGGGGTTGCGTCTAATATCTCACGTTGTGTTGATTCTTCAAGAAAGAAATTTTCCGGTTACAAGAGTCATGATGCTCACATATTTTTGCATTACTTGTTTCAAGTTGCTATTAGAAAATCATTGTCAAAGCATGTTGCTATCCCTTTAATTAGATTGGGTATCTTTTTCAGAGATTGTGTAGTAAGGTAATTAAGCCTGAGGACCTTGACAGATTACAATTAGAAATTACAGAGACATTATATGAGTTTGAGAAAATATTCTTGCCAACTTTTTTTGACATAATGGTGCATTTACCTATCCACCTAGTAAATGAAGTAAGGCTTGGAGGACCCGTTCAATATAGATGGATGTTTTTTATGGAAAGATACTTGTGCAAGTTAAAGTCATATGTGCAGAACAAGTGTCGACCAGAGGGATCCATTGCAGAAGGGTATTTGATTGAAGAATATGTGAATTTTTGCTCACGTTATTTGAATAGAGAAAATGCAAGTCTTAATAAGAATGCAGAAGATAACAATTATTTGAACAAAGAAAATGAATCAGCTGAACTAGTATTCATGAATGGTGGCCATCCTTTGGGAGGTAAAAAACAAAGTCAGGGAAAAGTTTTCACTATAGACGAACATGATAAGGAACAAGCACATCGTTATGCCTTATACAATTCTGATTGTGCACAAGTTAATGATTATATCAAGTAAGTAATCAATTCTGCCTTTATTTCCTTTAAATTGTATGTTAATATTAGTTTTTTCATATTCATAGCATATTTGTCTAAATGATGTTGCAGTGAGCATGAAACTTATGTTCAAAATCAACCCCGGCAAAGTCGATGGGCACGAGCACAAAACCATAGTAACAAGTTTGCCGATTGGTTCAAAGACAAAGTAATAAATAATAATGTTCCGGATCATATTTTTTGGCTTGCGAAGGGACCTAGTCCTACAGCAACAAGATATTATGGGTATTATGTCAATGGATATAGGTTTCATACAAAATCAAGAGATATTAAATGTAAAACTCAAAATAGTGGTGTTTCAATTACAGCTTTAACTCCTAGCTTTGCGAGTTCTCGAGACCAAAATCCAACCATTGGGAATGTTGACTACCATGGCAGAATTTTGGACATAATTGAACTTGACTATTGGTCAAAGTTTAGAGTTGTATTATTTCATTGTGAGTGGTACCAAGTTGAGAAAGATGATTACGGGCTAACATGCGTTAATTTCAAGAAGCTTTGCTACTCAGACGATCCTTTTGTCATGCCTTCCCAAGTGAAGCAGGTGTTCAATGTACCAGACCCGGTAGTAGATGGTTTGCAATATGTTGTTAATACAGTTCCAAGGGATGTATACAACTTTGATGAAGACAATGATGAAAGTAATGGTGACTCCTATTGGTGTGACCATAATGAAGGTAGGTTGGGTTCTCTTGCACCAGCAAGTGAGCAAGAGACTAATTTGTCAAGAGAAGATATCCCTCCTATTATAGTTGATGCAAGTACAAAATTGGGAATGGCGATGAATCAGATTATGATGATACATTATGGGATTGGATGCACGCAGATGAAGATGATGATAATTGAGTTGTTAAGGTACGAAATTAACTCGATTAAAATGATGATTTTTGATTTGAACCTATTTGACCTTTCCAAAAAAAATATGAATTGTTTTCCACTATGCTAGTCTAATGTTTTATTTGACTTTTAAAAGTCAAAGATACGAATTACAAGAGTCATTAGTGTATATGTTGATCTTTTCTATTTGAACCTCCCTTTGAATTACATTTTACACCAGAACTTCATGATTCTAACCAATTTCACCATGATGATTACTGGACAGGTTATTTTTAATGGTTCAGTTGAACATGGTCTTGCAACTAATGAAGTTATAGTCAAAGGCCTTTAACACTAGTATAAACTTGGTAATTTTATTTGGCAGGTTAGTCTTCTACACGATGAATCTGATGGCATTGGAACTGATCTGATTTTTCTTTTATTTTGACTTTTGTTTTTCTTTGACTTTTATTTACACCAAAATTTTGACTGCAGAGTCAAAGAGTTGATGGTTTCCCAGTACAGTGACATTTTAAATACAAGTGGAATGAAGCTTTTGTAACTGCAACACAAATAGTGAGTGTCTGGTTGCATGGCTCAACTAGTCAAATTAATACAAAAATAGCCATTTTACTGAATGGGTCAACAGATCAAAGTTGAAAGCTACTAAGTTTATAAATTGTGAATGGGTCAACAGCTGAATGGGTCAACAGCTGAATGGGTTAACAGATCAAAAATAGCCATTTTGAATGGGTCAACAGCTGAAGTATTAATTGTGTAGGACTACAGCTAAAGTCAACAGATCAAGAGTTTTTGGCTGTTGTACTTGACCCAGGTTGATAAAGACTTTTTGGCTGCTGTACTTGGGCTGATGGTTAACTGGCTGTGGCATCAATTACAGTACTTTCAACTTTGAGCAGCATGTGAAGCTTATGGAACAGTTTTATATTCCTTCTTGGCTGTTTTTATCCTCAATGTTCTTTACATTTAGTGGATAACGATTCATGATTTTACTTGTTTAGATTTAGTGTTCAATGGTTTTACTTGTGTAGAATCAATGTTCATACATTTAGTGGATAATGACTCATGGTTTTACTTGTTTGAATCGAATGTACTGGTTTTACTTGTTTAGATTGAATGTACTGGTGAGTTATGAAAGCATAATAGTAATTATCAACGGGTCAGGCCGGGTAACTTTAAAAGTTAAAATAAAAATCAACAAGTCAGGTTAGGTATTCCATAGACCAGAGAATAGTAAATGGGTATGTTTATTGATCAACTTAATCATAAATTAGTATCATTGACCCAAAATAATTGACTCTTACGGGTCAATATTTATCAAATTAACCTGAAATTAGCATCATAAATAGTAAATTACTAGCAATTGCCCTAATTCAACATTTCACCCTAAGTGAGCATCAATGACCCTAACCTGGCCTTATTTGAGAATCAATGACCCTCGAAGAGCATAATTGACCCTAATTGTGCACTATTGACCCAACTAGAGCATTATTGACCCTAAGTGAGCATCAATGACCCTAATATATATCATTGACCCTAATTGAGCACCAATTACCCTAACATATCATCATTGACCCTAATTGAGCATCAACGACCCTAATTGAGCATCAACGACCCTAATTGAGCATCTGTGTCCCTAATCGAGCATCATTGACCATAAATGACCATTAATTACCTTAATTAACCATCGCCTAAATCTAACTAGTTACTAGTGATAGAATTAACTTTAATTCAACATTTGACCCTAATTGAGAATCAATGACCCTCAAAGAGCATAATTGACCCTATTTGTGCACTATTGAACCAACTCGAGCATTATTGACCCTAAGTGAGCATCAATTACCCTAACATATCATCATTGACCCTAATTGAGCATCACTTACCCTAATTGAGCATAATTGACCCTAACTAAGCATCACTTACCCTAAATGAGCATTACTAACCTTAATTGAGCATTGATTACCCAAATTAACCAACAATTAAATCTAACTAGTTACTAGTGATAAAATTAATGTTAATTCAACATTTGACGCTAATTGAGAATCAATGACCCTCAAAGAGCGTAAATGACCCTAATTGTGCACTATTGACCCAACTCGAGCATTATTGACCCTAAGTGAGCATCAATGACCCTAACATATCATCATTGACCCTAACTGAGCATCAATTACCCTAACATATCATCATTGACCCTAATTGAGCATCAATGACCCTAATTGAGCATCAATGACCCTAATTAAGCATTTGTGTCCCTAATCGAGCATCATTGACTATAAATGACCATCAATTACCCTAATTAACCATCGCCTAAATCTAACTAGTTACTAGTGATAGAATTAACTTTAATTCAACATTTGACCCTAATTGAGAATCAATGACCCTCAAAAAGCATAATTGACCCTAATTGTGCACTATTGACTCAACTCGAGCATTATTGACCCTAAGTGAGGATCAATGACCCTAACATATCATCATTGACCCTAATTGAGCATCAATGACCCTAATTGAGCATGAATGACCCTAATTAAGCATCTGTGTCCCTAATCGAGCATCATTGACCATAAATGACCATCAATTACCCTAATTAACCATCACCTAAAACTAACTAGTTACTAGTGATAGAATTAACTTTAATTCAACATTTGACCCTAATTGAGAATCAATGACCCTCAAAGAGCATAATTGACCCAAATTGTGCACTATTGACCCAACTCGAGCATTATTGACCCTAAGTGAGCATCAATGACCCTAACATATCATCATTGACCCTAATTGAGCATCAATGACCCTAATTGAGCATCGATTACCCTAATTAACCATAAACTACATCTAACTAGTTACTAATGATGTAATTAACGTTAAATCAACATCCGACCCTAATTGAGAATCAATGACCCTCAATGAGCATCAACGACCCTCAATGAGTATCAATGACCCTAAAAGAGCATCATTGACCCTAACTGAGCATGAATGATCATAATTAAGCATTCGTGTCCCTAATAGAGCATCATTGAGTATAATTGACCATCAATTAACTTAAACTAGCCATTATTATTAATTAAAAACACTTTTTTATTATTAGTTAAAAACCTAAATTCACTCAAAAAGAGTTTATTGATTATAAAACACTTTTTTTATTCATCATTAAAGTTATCTTGAAATTGTTTATTTTGAATTTATTTTCTTATCCACATATCTCAAACTCCTTATTTGATTCGAAGAACAATATGAACAACATACAAAGATACAAAATTCTTAGTCCGATTATGATCTATCGATTATGATTAGGTTTTCTATTCTGGGTACTAAAATCTTAACAAAATTGGAACCTAATTTATAATAAAGATAACATACTCAGTAATTTCTATTCAATTCAAACCTGATTTATGATGAAGATAACATACTCAAAAATTTCAATTCAAAATCTCTCTGTTTTTTCCCTTGAGCGGGATTTGAACCCACGTCTGACATATGTGTTATGTTTCTTATATATCAGTTTAGTTTATGTTTCTTCTAATCAGTTTATAAATTAGATTTGGTACATACATATGTGTTATGTTTCTTATATATCTCAAAATATGAAATATGACAAAAAATGGAAACACGTTAAACAGGTCATCATGCTGTTATATGTACTTTGTGAATTGTTTTGTTAGCATTTCTCATATATAAGTTGTTGCTACTTTGAGTTTGAGCAGCTCTCTAATGGGAAACAAAAGCAAACAAGATCAAAGTGTACAAACACAAATAAATGATTATGAGAAAACTAGACTGATAAGGGTTCAAGAAAAGAAAAAAAGACTACTAGATTTAGGAGTCAAAGGCATTGCAAAGTCTTTGACAAGTTTGGTAGAAAGTCAAAAAACGAAGAAAAATAGAGTGAAACCAACATGTACCAATACGAGAGATGCAGACTATATTCCTAATATGAGTGATGATAGTGAGGAAGATTATCAAGAAGTTGCTACAAGTGTTGATGTATTTGCAAAGGTAATCAAATTATCAACTTTTTTGTTATTTTATTTCTCTATGACTTTGTACTAATAAAATGAAATTTGTTATAGCAACATTACCCACAATATATTGCACCACTGTCCATGAATAAACTTGCTAGTTTAGCGAAAAAACATCGAGTTATTGCTCCAAAGGTCTCCCATAACTTTGCAATGGATTCAAATGCATCAAAAGATAATCAATCTAGAGCAACAATTACCATGGGTGAACTAATCTCAAGTAATAAAAGGTCACAAAGGCAAAGTGTGGTATATAAACAAAATATAGGAAAGCCTAATCGTATTACACATGAAGCAAAGAGACAATTGTTGCTTCTTGACGAGGATGATGAGGAGGATATTTCAAGGTATTTTCGATCTTAGATTTTTTTCTATTAATGAGAAATAATAATGTCATCCATAAAATTACCTTTTATATTAATTTAACCTTTCATGCTTTTAGATATTAATGGAGTAGATAAGGAACTAGATGGTTCAAAAGACAATGAGAATGAAGATGGTATTGTGAGATCTGAATGTACTTATTTTCAATGATTTAACAAGTTTATAGTCTGTCGTCGTTATATTTATTATAATTGGTATTTATTGATGGCATGTGTTTACTAATGACAAGATGATGATTATGAAGACATGGACCAAATAACCATTGCAAACAATGAAAATGAGATGCAAAGGGATGACAGCAATGATGATTTGGAAAACGAGGATGATATACTAGCTCAAGAACAATTAGGAGGCCCCGAATTAGAAAAACCAATAGGTTGAGTTTAACTATTTGACTATGTTTTGGTTTGTTATTGATTACTTATAATTTTGATATACAATTATCAACAGTAATTTCTAAACTCAAGAAAAGGGGACCAACAATGATGCATGATGTACAAACGCGAAAAGTCAATGAACGTGAGGTCACTATATGCAATGAATTTAGACAACCCGTTGGACCAATAGAGAAGGATGTAGTAGGACAATTCTCTCGATTTTGGGTACAATAGCTCGTAATCACAGTTATGCACCATTGATCCACAATTCATGGCATAAGGTGCCACATAAAGATAAGATGTGGCAGTATGTCTTGGTAAGGTTTTTAATAGTTTTATTTCTTTTATTTGTAATAATTTTTATAATATTTACTAAAATCTATTTTTAAGGAAAAATATGATGTGCCCGATGCTGTTAAAACTTGGGTTCTTAGGACCATTGGACATTCCTATAAGGTATACAAATATAGGTTTAAGAAAAAACACTTCTATCAATATAAGGACAACAAAACAAGATGGAAGAACCGACCTAAAAGCATTCCACAAGATGATTTTTTACAATTGTTGAGCATGTAGAATGATAAAAATGTGGTCGTAATTTTTCTAGACAACTTATCTATTACTACTATTGGTTATTTATTGTGGTCTTGAGATGTAAACTAAGTTGTATTTATTAATATGTATGTAGAAACGTTGTTTGCGGGCCAAGGAAATACGCTTGTCCCAAAAAAATATGCACACAGCTGGTCCAAAAAGTTTTGCTAGGATTCGTGATGAGATGGTAATATGTCTTTGTTTGCTTGTGCTTTGTGTTTTTTATTAATTTATATGGTCATATATTTTTTGTTGATGTTTTTGTTATCATGAATGCAGAAAAATGAGGCCCCAAACAAAGAGTTACCTACTTTAACCCAACTGTTTGAACGTACACGTAAAAGGACCGAAGGACATTCATATGTTGATACATATGATGACACAGCAAGAAAAATTGTAAGTTTGTATTTCAATGACACAATACATTTATATTTTAATATCAAGTTAGTTTTTAGTTGTTACAATTTAGTTTTCTTTAGGAAAAATTAAACTAGTTTTCTTTAGATTAAAAGACGACATTGTTGTATTAAGCCGAATAGAGTTGAAATTCTATGACTTTGCCTAAATTTTGTGACTGCGAAGAACAATAACACACACATACACACACACACACACACACACACACACACACACACACACACACACATATATATATATATATATATATATATATATATATATATATATATAGTTTGTTTTAAATGATTAGAATGAAAATGAGTATAATTTCTTGAAAGCTTTTATGGTCATTATAATATGGAGTGCACATTAGTTTTAACATCTTTGCTTTCTTGCCCGGCAAAACCAACCCACACAAATTATTTGGGTCTTTTTGGGTCTTCACATTCACCTACTGGGCTATTACGAAAAATTCTAAACTAGCTTATTCTTGCTTAAATCAAATCAAATGAATATTAGGAACAAGTCAAGATTAGTAGTTACTTGAAACTGAGATGCGTAAGAATGGGAGGTGAAAAACTATGGATATGTAAGGTTTAGAGGTGGTAACACTTATTTTACTCCTTATGGTTTTTGTTTCTTCTAGGAAGAAATTATTTGTGTTGCTTCTTGGTGAAATTTTTTTATAAGTTGGATTAAAATAGTTAACTCTTTCTTATCTTGACTTAGTATTGCCTTCATATGACACTTTTTCTTACCTTGCAAATCTACATATTCCTTTTTATAAGTCTCCCTTATAATTTTTTCATAGCTATTAAATTGTTATTTTTTCAACATTGAAGTGTAGTTTATTTTGACAACAGATTTTTAGACACTAAATAATAGTTTTTTATATATTAAGTTTCAATTATATTGATTATATGTTTTTTTAATAATATTATAAGAACAAATGAAGAACTATAAACCCCTAGAAGATGAAAGTGCTTCGATAGATCCTTACGTGGTTGTGATGAACAAAGAGCATGATGGATATTGTAGACTATATGGTAGAGGCGTTACCAATAAATTGTTGAAAAAAGTGAATGGCGGTGATACATCACACATGATTCCGAGGGACCTTATGGAATCATTCAAAGCAAGTGTTGAAGTTGAAAAAAACCAGTTGAAGGCCGAGTTAGAAGCTGCACGAAAAGATATAGACAACCAACGAGAAAACTTTGAAGTTATGGTGAGGAAGCTTATGGAGCAACTACCTCTTGGACTTCGAGAGAGTATTTAACATGAGGGGAGGTTCTAATTACATTTTATAATTGTAATTTGCAACTTTGTTTTAACTACTGTTATTTTAAGTTTGGACATATATGTTAAAGTACATCGTACGACCATCTATGATATCTACATTATTATTGTTATGGCATAACTGATATATTAAAACATACTAATAGTAATTGTAGTGCTTACATTGGTTCTATAAGGTTGCATTTGAGTGTAAACAAAGTTGCATTTATTGTAACTGAAATTGTAAAAAAATATTGCATTTACTTTATAAAAGCGTTGCATTTTTTTATAACAAAAATACAATAATGGTTGCATTTGAGTATAGAAAAGGTTGCATTGTTGTAAATAAAGCTATAATAAAAGTTGCGTTTTTAAGTTAAAAAAGTCGCATTTATAAGTTATAAAAGTTGCATTTTAATGTTCAAAAGGTTGCATTATAAAAAGGCTGCATTTGAATAAAACAAGCAACTTTTAATAAATGTTACATTATCTAACAAAAGAGTTGCTTTAGGTCTAATGCAACTGCACCTAATGCAGCCCTAGGTAAAAGGTTGCTTTAGGTGTAATGCAGCTTTTTCAGGACCTAATGTAACATTTTTCCGGGGTTAGTTAGCCTCCTTTTGTTGTAGTGTTCAGAACTATGTTGTCTTCAAAAGGCAGAACATAGCAGTTGTCAGTACAGGAAGTCTTGTCTTGTGTAACAGTTGATCAGTAGTAGTCAATCGGTAGTTCTTCAGTAGAATGCTGATCGGCAGTTGCTCAGCATATACTGATTGGTAGATATTCAATATATGCTGATCGGTAGATGGTTCAACACTTGGTAGGAGTTAGCAGTTAGTAGCTAGTGTTGAACTTCTGAGTTTTTGGTAGCTTCATCCTCTTCATAGAACAACAAATTCCCCCTAGGATGATGCTACCAAAACTCTGTCTTCATCCTTCTAACATTCTGATTAACAACAGTTCATACATGTATCCACTTCTATCTCTTGAAGGGTTGGTCAAGAGGTAGATTCACCAAATCCTTCATGTTATGGCAAGATAGTCTTAAAAGATCATACTCTTTGACTTCAACTTTTCCGGCACCAGCATATGTTAGGCTAAAGGTGTTGGTTGAGGAATTGTAACCCAATATGTAATTAGGTCATGAATGCTCAGGGGACTCACATGCAGAACTTCTTCTTCCTCCCTTTGTTCAGCCTTGTTTCCGAATTTCTTTTTTAGAATAGCAGCCATGGATTTGTACTTATTTGGCATGCCTTCATATTTTGAGATTAACTTGTGCATCATTTTTAAGTCTTCAAGGCTAAGCTTCAGAACCTCCAGCTAAGATAGAAAGAAAGATTTGGACTTGTTCTTTCAGTCTATGGAGAAATTCTTAGCTTTTAAATCATAATTCCATTTGGTGATTGTTGTTTTATCATTCTCTGAGTCTTCTTCTTCCTCAGATTCTGAGAGTTCTTCTTCTTGTTTTGGATATTCCAACCCATATCTCACTCTATCAGCAACATTGCTGATGATTACTTAATCCACTGAAGACAATGATATAATGTCATGTGCCCAACATGGGCGGAGTGCCCGCATATATCATATTGTCACCCACCCATATTTCCATGGTCCATGTAATGGGTGCCGCCGCCTGTCTTAAATCCTTGTCATGATGGGCTGCTTGTATTTTCTATTAAAAAAACATTATAAATAAGCACAATTGTCCACCCGTATAATACGGTCTTTGGCCCATATGATAGTGTTTTCAGTCACTATTCTTTTTATTTAAAAAGGTTTAAAAAATTAACAAAATTCGTCAGCCCTTTAAATAGAGGCAGTCATGAAGTTATCGTTTTATAAGTTTAACAAACATCGTGGGACACTCCTGACAACTTGATTGAATTTAAGGAAAAAGTAATAGTCAAAACACATTTCAGGGGAAGAAAATAATAAAGAGACTTAAGAATTTTTGAAAATAAAAACCCTAGAGAAAATTTTACATGTTGCTATAAAATTGTGGAGGGAAAACAATGGAGTTGTAAAATCGGGGAAGAAGAAAGACTCTATGGAAAAGAACGATGATCAAAATCCAAACAAGAAGAAATCTTCTTCTTCTTCATCATCATCAACATCATCGTTCGTGATAAAAATCCCCTCATACGAAGAAGTTATTCAGAGCTCCCAATCGAAGACCCCTGTCCAATCCCTTTTTAACCCCTCTCAGTCCTTCACTCAAGCCTTCAATTCCATTAAGAACACTGAGTTTTACGCTCCACCACCACCGCCTTCATCTTCTTCCCAATTAGAGTCTTCATCTTCAAGGTGATGGTCTTAATTGACTGATTCATTTTCTTCTTTGATTTTCGCATTTGTTTCATAAATTAGGGTTTTTTTTTTTGTTTTTGTGGTATCAGGGTGACTTCTACTCCGTCTTCATTGCCTTCTGCAGGTGCGAATTCCACAGGCGCATCATCGTCTTCTACGCAAAATCGCAATGCAATACTTGTTAGTCATAGACAGGTGACATAGTTTTATAAGAATTCACACTCTTTATTGCTGCAAGGGAAATTAGTTTTTTTTTTTTTTTTTTGCAAGGGTTATTATGAAGTTTTGGCCCCCTAGCACCTTAGTACTTTGTGCTCTGTTCATTCTAACAAAAAGTAGGATCTTGGTTTAGGGGTGGGGCGGGTACTACTGGTAGGTTAAATTTCTAATAAAATTGTTGTAGGTTTTGCTACATGGTCTTTTAGCTAATTCATAGTTTTCTTGGTGTAATTTATGAGAAAAGTTCTTTAACCATTGTTTTAGATCAATCTCTGCAAGTCCTACAACTATAGTTTTGCATTAAATAAACACCATAGTTTGAATTTGTTTGAAACTTTAGGTTGGTAGGTTCATAAGGACCATAACCATAGTACCAAGCTTTCTTATAGGAAGAACTAGAATGAATCAACCAAAGAAGCCTTCTATGATATTAGATATGTTGCATTTAAAATTACCAAATATATACATCTTTTTACATAAAATATAATATGCCACATATGTTGTGTGTGTGTTTGATTGAGTATGAACAATATAGTGAACTTCTTATATTGGAAATAGAGAGACATACACATACACATGCTTGCATATTTAGATGGAAAAGTTAATGGGAAATTTTAAATAAACTATGATTGGGAAGGATACCAAGGAATACAATCAGAGGTATTGATGCTGTATGAATGTGTGAGGGTTTTGAATTCAATGTGTTTGATGACCTGTTAATGAAGAAAAGGATTAGTTTATTTTTATGGTCAAGATTCAAGATTGGTTAGATCATTGACCTTATGAAGTAGTTTGAAGGATAAATTGTTAATTTTTGTTTATGCATGGGTTTATTAGTTCAATAAAAAGTTGTCAGACAAAATCAGCATCCCAATGCTGTTGGAAGCTTATTGGGGTTCTACTGCATGGAATACTGCCCTTGTATGATTCTTCCATGTAGTTCTTTTTTCTTATCTTAATATTATCCTGTTTCTCATTCAGAAGGGGAATCCTTTGCTAAAACATATAAGAAATGTGAGATGGGCTTTTTCAGATATTGTTTGTGACTACATGTTGGGGAGAACTTCATGTGCTCTTTATCTCAGGTTTGTATTTCAACAAACCATCAATTCATTTTTCATTGTGCTAGCCGTCAACAGATATTCAGTTACAAATATATATACTGCGGTTTCTGTATGTTTAATCACAATTATTAGCTGGATGTACATTTTTTAAAATTATTTTTCTGAAAGATTTGAAATTGATCCTTCTTTCTGATCTTAGTTACTTGTTGTGATGTTTCAAATGCAGCCTTAGGTATCATCTGCTTCACCCAGATTACTTATATTACCGAATAAGGGAATTAGGAAAGGACTTCAAGCTTCGTGTTGTTTTATGCCATGTTGATGTTGTAAGACCTTTATATCTTCAGTTCAATATTTGATTTATTACTTCGGAAAAAAATACAGCTTATGTACCAACCACCAAAAGTCATAGTTTATTTCAAACAACATAGCAACCTGAGTTGGAAAAGTAGATGAGGCGCTCACTATACTTTCACATATTTTTTCAATTACATAATTACATGGTCGAACACAAGATTTATCACTAACATTCTCTCACTCTCATAGCCATATCAATTACACCATCTTTGTCCAATTTTAATCATGTTAATAACCAACATAAATTGTTCTGGGACAAGGGAATGAAGGGAGAAAGACTTGAAAGAATTCACCTGAATTTTGTTGCTTAATGTTCCAGGAAGATGTTTTGAAACCATTGTTGGAAGTTACAAGAACTGCTCTACTTCATGACTGTACACTTTTGTGTGGTTGGAGGTATGGTGTAAATGTATATCTATTTCTTATTTATATGATCATAGATAACTGTTAATTGCTTTATACATCTCATCAATTTTATGCATATTGTCACACTACCACAAGCAAACCTTCTACTCTAAAACGAATGATGGGCCGCTAAATGGTCGGGTTGGGTAATGACAAGTATTATTTTCCATGGGTTGTTGGGTTGGCCAAAAAAACAGTTTTTATTTTCTTTCCAATTTATTGTAAATTTCTTAAGTTATATGTGTTAAACCAGATTTTTAAAATACACTTTCAGTGACCTTTTTTTTGCAGCTAAACTTTTAGAGTTTACCCATTTGAAAGAATTGGCACCTCTAATAATATTCTTGTTAAAGAATCCTATATTATGTGACCTACTAAGTCCTATATTGTTTGTTTCAGCTTGGAAGAATGTGGTCGGTATCTGGAGACAATAAAAGTTTATGAAAACAAGTCTGCAGACATCATTCAAGGCCAAATGGATACAGACTATTTATCACGGGTATGAGTTTAAGTTTTTTAAACTTCTAACATTTTTATATCATTTCTTTCTGCTAATTTAGACTTTATATATGGCTATCAGAGATTCCGTTCTGTTAAAGAATTTTACGGGGGTTTACACCTGATGTATATTTTTAGTACTGCACTAATGAACTGCATTTGCAGCTATCACACGCTCTAACATCAGTTCGACATGTCAATAAGACAGATGTGGTTACTCTTGGTTCTACATTTGGGGTAACTCCATCTTCTCCTACTTGTAATCTTGGGAATATAAGGGGTGTTTGGATATAAAAAATAATCATGTGATTGAAGTTGGGGAATTTGGTTGAGTCTTCAGTTTTTTTGCAACTTCTTACATGCTTTTAAATTTGATTATTTTAGCCCAAAGTAAAAAAATTAAGAATAAAAAGGTTATTGTGATCATTTTTCAAAACACTAAAAAACTAATTAACGGAACTTCACGTCATTAGACATTAGAATCTCTGTTCGGACTCATCTTTTTTTAATTTCTCTTAGACGCTACTTTTTGGCCTAAAACAACTAGCTTTGAAATTAAAAACTTGTTAATCTTGTTTTGTAAAATTTTGTCTACCATTCTTGCAGTCTCTCTCTCATATCATGGATGCTTCAATGGAGGATCTAGCTCGTTGCCCTGGCATTGGAGAGCGTAAAGTATATATCTTTATTCTTATCTTGGCATTATGTTTCTTAGTTTTTTCAGTTATTCCTTAAAACGAGACACATTGATTTTATGGTCCAATATGACATTTTAACGAGGAAAGTTGGTTACGGGTCAATGGGTTTTTGGGGTATGGGTGAAAATGCTCAAGGTTGGGACTTAGGTTGAACTGGGACAATTTTTCTATGTAATAAAATAGTCTGTTGAAATATCATTACAATATTTTTCTCAGTAATAATCAGTTTTTTATTTTCGAATAAAGTGATAGCACTGAATTATACTTTTGGGATACTTTTAACCCCATTTTTTAGTTTGTTTTTAATACTCGTTTGACCCATTGGAGTTAATACATACCCGAAGGGCCATTCACAATTAAAATTAGTTGAAATTGCCACCATGATAACTTTGTAATCGATGCCTGATATATTTTGTTTTTGACTTCAAATGAAACAATGTTCTATACCCACTATTAGTATTATCATTAAACCCACCATGATTCACACACGTAAAAGAAAAACATGTAATATAGTTTGAATTCGTTATTCATGTAGCAACATGATCTCTCTTCAAATCAGGAAGACTTGGTGGCCTGGGCATCATATGGTATCTGTTAATTTTAGTTCATCATTGTTTTTCATGAATTTTGAACAGGTAAAGCGTTTGTATGACACTTTCCATGAACCATTCAAATGGTCAATTCCTAAATACCCTTCAACAGCTGAAACATCTGCACAACATTTCACTCCAAGTGAAGTAATGGAAGATGAGAAGGAAATAGCGCGTTCAAGCAAACGCGATAAAAAAGAAACCAATCTAACAGTTAAATCAGCTCTGTCAGCAGCTTTTGCAAAATACGAGAAAGTTGGTATGGAAAATAATCATAAAGAAGAACATGAAGACCAGAAACAATAATCAAGATTTTACTTGATGCATTCTTGACCAGTTAAAGAAAATGTAGTTAGGAAGTTTAATTTAGTTGTCTTTAATGATAGTAGGACGGAAAAGGGGTAAAAGTGATTGTTTTGCGTACTGTCACACTATCAAATCCAAGCAAATCACACGGTGTTATTGACAGTTTTGTAATGAATCTGAGTAATTTGTGCCATGTAGATATACATGTACTCTGAAGTTATTTCCTTTTACAACTATGAAAATTCTTTTATTGAAAAATTAACACGTCCCACCAATACTTTGCTTACCAGTGAGCTTAAAATGGTCGGGATAACATGTTTGGTTTCCTTTATGAAAGATTCTTGACGAAGTTGAATGTTGTTGCCATGTATATTCATTTCAATAGTTTTGCGTAGGGGAGCTCTCTTTCATTTCAATAGTCGAATGTTGTAGCGATTATAGGTGAGAAACATTATGCCATGATCAAGTTTCTTTTATGTTTTAAATTTAATACTAACATACAAATTAACATACAAACAGTGTCTATGATCTTGGGCTTACTCGTTTACTAAACCTAAAAGAACCAGTTGAGCACCCAAAAGATATGCTGTGCACTATAGGAATCAATGACTGCACGACATCTGTCATCAAAGGCCGATAGTCAGCTGCAGTTTGCACACACACTGCCGCAATAGCTGCTACCTGAAATACAAAAGAAAGACTTCGATTAGATCATCTTCTAACTTATTGTGGTCAATGACCTAGCATTTACTAAACCAAACTAACCTGGATTAGATCCTTTCTTGAAAATTGACCATGTAGATTTGGATCAACCATCTCCACAACTGCAGCTCTATTTGTTAATCTCGGAAGAGCCTGCGAGCAACCAAATTTAAGCCACATAAAATGGATGAGATTTGTCATTTGCCTCCTTTTTCAAAGGCGAGCCATGGCTGATGGGCCCGTCTTTATCTTCTGACTAAGTCATTATGACAATTAGTTAAGGGTGTGGAAGCATTTAAATAAAAAAACACATAAATATGCTTACCCATGAGACAAGAACATGCTCTCCAGGTGGGCGGTTTGTGTCAATAGGTACGCGTCCTGTTAGGAGCTCTAGCAAAACAACACCGTAGCTATAGACATCTGACTTAGTTGTAAGTTTTCCGGTTGAAGCATACCTAACGTCACCAAAATTGAAAAAAATAAAGAAAGATATAAGCCATCTTTATACCTAACATCACCACAGAAGTTAGATATGGTAAAAATAAGATAAAAAGAAAATGAAACAATTTAAAAATCATATTTGACACATTAATAGTTCAAAGTTTCTTCTCTTTTTTAATATAAAGTGTTTTAAGTAAATCCCACCTATCTAAAGAATAAAGATACTGATACGAACCCATTTTGACCAATGACCCAATGGGTCCACCACCTATCTACAAAGGATGAATAACTCACTCAGGTGCCAAGTATCCCGTAGTTCCCAAAACACGGGTTGAGATCATGCCATTGAGCTTGTCTGATCCAATCTTGGCCAACCCAAAATCAGACACTTTTCCTCGAAAGTTTTCGTTCAACAAGATGTTCATAGATTTAAAATCACGATGGATGACCGACGGGGTGGTGTGCTCGTGGAGGAACTCGAGGGCTCTTGCACAGTCGAGGGCAATTCTCAATCGGATACCCCAAGTCAATAGCTGAGATCGACCATCACACGAGTGAAGGCGATCGTGAAGAGTACCATTTGGCATGTATTCAAACACAAGAAGCTTGTGGTTGTTATCAGCACAATATCCAAGAAGATCCACCAAGTATGGGCAATGCAAACGACTTAATAAATCCACCTGCATTTCATTTTTTATTTGAATTAGTACCGATTTTAAGTATAGAACACATGATCATTTATGCATACATAGTGCTCACCGGATATAATATACAATCACTTATGTTGTTATGTCTTTTAAAATTTGGTTTTGTGTTAAACATGGTGCTCAGAGCCGGCCCTGAGGAGGGGCAGGCTAGACAACCGTTCAGGATCCATTTGCTCAAAGGGTCCAAAACAATTATTTTTTTTTATTTTTAAAATAAAGTGTTATATATTTATGTTTTTTTAATAAATTATAGTCCGTTTAACTCAATTATCTTTTTAACTTAAATACAATTGTTGGGGCCCATGTTCATTAAATAAACTTATTAGTTATAACTCACTTTCATCAATCCAACTAAAAGCCTCAGGGATAAAAGGAAAAAAATCCAATTTAAACGGTTGTTAGCAACGAAGTTGAATAGAAAGATTTATCAGCTAGATATTACGTTATATCATTCTAATGATTTTTTACGCTTATCCCTAAAACGTTTGTTTTCATTTAAAAAATTTATTATATATAATTAAATTCGTAAATCCGTTCAGGCATTAAAATCGTTTGGGCCGGCCCTGACAGTGCTATATATACATACCTCGGAACGAAATGCACGCTCTCCTTGCTTGCCTTCCCTGTGGAGCATTTTAATGGCGGATAGCGTGCCATC